>CM067347.1:55802472-56084972 GCA_034190875.2 Urechis unicinctus | reverse complement strand
GAGTGCAGTTTCCAAATTGACTCACATAAGCCAGCCTGCAGTGCGTTCGCACCTCCCCAGTCTCTATACTACAGTGTCAACCAGCCCTTCCAGCCGATCTTCTCCAGGGCCACACTAAAAGAGGCGATCACCAGGACCTTGAGGAATAAGCTCCTCTAAACGACTCACACGCTCCAAAAGGTTCTCATACTTTGATTCCAAATCCCTCACCTCAATCTCAACGTCCACCTTCTCCTCCGTTAAATAATCCACATCTACCCGCAGTTCGGCCACCGCATTTTGATCAGTGCTCATTCTATACCTCAGCCCCTCATCTGTCCAACAGATCGACGCGTGCCCATAGGCCAGAGTGTCTACACCATTTTCAGCTATCCACCGCTTTGAGTCAAAGTGGGAGAGAGACACCTTGTTAACGTGGAGACCATATATTTTGTGGCAGTCACTCCTGAGCATGTTCATTCCGTGGCGAAACTGCTTTTGGGCGAACAGCGACTCCACGTACTGAGTGTGCCGTAGATGCTTCTGCCACCACCTTCTTCTCACCTTTTGCTTTTTTAATCTCATCCCGGCTCGACATCAAGATCGAGTACATCTTAGGGCGCAGACCAACATACTCCTTGATGGGCACGCCGGCGCACTCATCCTTCATCTTCCCCAGAACCTTCTTGTTCACACTGCTGTAGAGACTACGGGAGGGATGAAAGTTACTAGTGTCAAAGAGATGCCCATCTTCCTTCATGTCAGCATACACGTCAGGCGTGCGTATCTCCATAAGCAGAGAATCCGCATCCTTGTACAACAAGCCAAGGTTCTTGCCATATCTGGGCTTCATGGTATTGTAATAAAAGTCGTACATCAGGTGCTTAGAGAGGTCGAGTATACACATGCCCACATACACCGGGCGGTTCAGTACCAGGTGAGTCGTGTGCATGTGCATAGCGGCCAGGTCATTATCAAACACCTGATGACGCGCGTAGGCGGGACTTGCGATAAGCCTACGCATTCTTTCTTCTTCCGTAGAGCGCACAATCTTGACATTGACCCGCCTGCGGAGGTTCTCCATGGTCTTACCGAACACAGAGTTATTCATAAGCTTATACAGGTCCTTCTCAAAGTCGCTGGTGGCCACCTATCGCAGATCCGTATTCATCCGAATGTAAGGCTCCATCCAGGGATCTGGTCAAAGACAAGTGCACGATGGATCTTGGTAAGTCTCATCCCCAAAGACAGATACAGCTTGAGGTTCCTGTAGTGCACCACATACTTTTCCTTATTCCGCAGGTTTGGCACCAGCTTTTCAACCTCGCCCAAGGTTCCACCCAACTCGCCTAGGAGGTTCTTCTGATAGTTCGACAACCAGTCGTTCTCTACAAGAAGCCTCTCCAGAGCCTGCGGGTAGTCGTTGTTCTCGTTATGACAACCTCAAGTATGTATCCAGTTTCAGCATCATCTGGGTGGTCCTGTATCTGTAGATCCTCCGGCCGAGCCACCCATTCAATCCCCACAGTTGGCAAAGGCAGACTCATAGCCCACCCATACAAATTGTTAGCATCAAGGTACTGAATGTAGCTCGTTGGTTTATCCTGGTCAAAGTCATCCACGAGCGGGTTATTGGCCTTAGCGTGGCGGCGCTTATACCACCGCGTAGACCTTTCTCAATGAACAGATGCTTGTCATAGTCGGTGAGTAGCTCGAGTTCCACGCCTGTGCTCTTAAGCAAAGCATCCCACCACAAACCGGGGCTGGTATAGTAGTGACCCGGATCCAACCCGTACTGCTTAAGACAGGTCTTGCGGAACACCTCAAACACATCAGCCAGGAGCAGTACATCTGTCCGCAGGTACAGGTCATGGTAGTCACCCATGTTCTTACACCCAAACACGCTCCAGACCTTTTGTGCGTGTACGTAGTCCTCAGCAGATATACCCTCCTCAGAGAGATTGCTGTAGAACTCCTGGATTGGTGGCAGAGGGGAATCAAACTTATCCCGGCTGTCCATGAACTCATAGGGGAAGACTCCCTTACGCAACAGCATCGCCGCTTCATCTGGTCTGGCTCATATTCCGCCGTCACAGCAAAGGCATCTGGGTTGTTAGCAGACACCAGCTTATCAAGCGAGGCCAGGAGGAACTGTGCACTGTCAACGAAGCGCAACTGTCCAAGCGACAGGGAAATATATTTCTCCATGTTGTTGGGGATACAGTTGATGTTCCCCTCCACTTTGCTTATACCCTGCATCAAGAGATGGGAGTCATAGCCCCGCAGGTTATGGAACACCACAGGGATGGGTGTTGTCTTGGGACTCAGCCGAAGTTTCAGATTACACACGTTATGGGCTGGCCCTCTGTACAAGCCTGTTATATGGCAGTGATCGCGGACAGTGAGTCACAGCCCAGTTTTTTCTTGCACACATGACAGTGGGTTGCAGCCTTATGTGCCCATTCTATCCTTCCGAGTCATCCGCATAGGGACAGGCTTGGACAGAACTGCTTTGATCTTTTGCTCCTCCTGCTGCAGAGCCTGTAAGAACTTCTCCACAGCATCGCTTCCTCTGTAAACCACAGGGGGTTCGGTCTTACCGTCACACCAAACAACCACATAGCCGTAGCCACAACCTTGGTGTTCCTGCGTTCTCTGCATGTTGCTCTTACCAGGATTAAGCGCAGGACCCGGAAGCTTCACTGTGAGCGCTTCAAAGTCAGCATAGATGACGTAGGGTGTAGCAAGCTGTTTCTGCCAGTTCTGGAAGGATAATATGTTCTTCCCTTCATCAGGCATATCCACTCGCACAGCCCCATACACTCAGGCTTATGCGCCAAGAGCAGACCCTCTGAGGTATATCCATGCAGACATAGCTCACAGAAGAACTTGCGCTCTTTATGTTTGGTCTGGTCATACAGTAAGCGGTTCAGGTCTTTGATTTGCGTGTAATGAAACTTGCCGTCCTTCTCAATCAGCATGAGGTTTATACGGGTACCAGAGTGCTTACTGATGCGGTGTACGATAGCGGTCTTCCCATCCCAGCCAAAAACATTCAAGGCTAGGTTAGCATGCTTTTCTATCTTCTCAACATGCGACACGGGTGTAGGATATTCTACACCTGCACCCTCCAGCAGATCCAAAAGCCACAGAATGTTATATTTTGATGGTCGCTGTGGGTCCTTGGCTACCGGGTGTAGAGCGGCTACAATAGCCCATAGAATGCAGAAGTCGTCCCAGTTCTTTACATTTATGATGGCCTGCTTAGCCGCCAGCGCAGCCGAAGTCGCAGGTAGGAGCCACCCTTCAATGGTTGGTAGTTGGCAATATCAATCCACAGAGTTGTAACCGCCTCAAACTCCCAGCCACTTCTCCAACCGTTCTTGGATATTAACAGCACTCTGGTCCAGCGTAACGCCAACGTCCTCTGAGGAGAGAACCACCTGCTGCTTATTACGCAACACAGGCTCAAAACACTCAGTGCTGTCATCATCGGCGTGCTTGGAGAGTCTTACCTTAAGGGCAAACTGACACTTGATTCCACCTAGCCCTTCCAGCTCACCAGTCAAAACTTGATGCATCTTCCGACGCATGCCCTTAAAGAACATCATAAGGTCCGAGCTAAGGGGGTGAGCCCACTTAGTCTTCGAGAAGGCAAGACGCGCTGTGGGGACTGGGGACTGGGTTGCGGGGACTGATCTGCGTGTGGCAGGGACAGGTCTGCGTAGGGCAGGGACTGGTCTGCGTGGGGCAGCAGTGGGGACAGGGGTGCGTGCCACCCCATCCCTGAATCTAGCCAACATCTCCTTGTATGTACGGTCATATTCATTACGCACTTGGAGTGCTTTGAGTGCAACCTTAGAGCGTGGATAAGGAGGCTGAAAACCGTGAATTGAAACATAATCGTTTTGGGCTTCACGTGCTCGCTGATTATGAGTCATGTTTACTATACAGTTCCATTAGTCTAAAAGGGAATTTGTTGATACACAAAAGACAACGACAATACAGCGAGCGGACTTTGATCTTGTTAGCATCGCCACAAGATTTCTATTTTTATACAGTGGGGAATCCCCGTTCAGTGGCGCCGACTGGCGAGTCAGTGTCCCCAGCTATAGGCCTTTGTGAAGCAACATTTTGGGGAAGAAGAAGACGACTGTGGTTGACTTTATCGAACCCACAATCCATACACAATCCTACCTTATTATTTTTTATAGCCTTCTGACAACCCGTACAAAGACGATTAATGACACCATGTTTTATCTTATATCTGTGTAAATTACAAAACTCTTGCTCTTGCGTACAGGGCCTATTACAGGGGTCTTTCTTCCCGAGTAATATCCATGGGCACTTATTGTCAAATACTACCATTGTTATATATATAGATCTATATTAGTCTAATTGGTAATACAGTCTGGTGGCAGCTGGGTATCGGACGGCACCACAAGCAGCTCCTCCTTTACAAAGCCACGGAGGGGTCCATCTAACAAATAGTAAAGTACAGGCTCACTAGATTTAGTGACAGAGCTTCCAATCCGGTAAACATTGAGTGACCACACAGGGTCAGTGGCCCGCCGCCGCTGGTCTTGCTCCGCCTCACCGGGCTGGTAGAGGTAGCAAACGCCAACATCAGAGGGAAGCTTTTGCTCTTTGACCCCCAGAGGGCGCCCTGGTACGACTGCAGAGGGCTTTTGTGCAACTCGTTTTGTCTTTATAGCATCTTTAGGTTTTTACCCTCACAATTCCTGATAATGGGGCTGCGCGCATATCAGACGGTGTGTTAAAAATGTTGGGTCTTGATGACGGTCAGGGTAGGCAATTAATTCCTTCAGGTACTTACATAGGTGACCGGCCCATCAACTTTAGCATCTTTAACACAATTTATGTTCACCTCGATCAAGTCAGTACCACACACAACATGCTAGATGGTGCGCCCACTACGCTTCTTGAAGTTGTTGGCTTAGAGGGTGGCTCTTTCGGTGATATTATAACCACGAACATCACTAATCCTGTATGTAAGCGTGTCACTAGTGGAACAGTGCATGAGTTAAATGTTCAGTTACGCGATAATAAAGGAAGGCTATTAGATAACCACGACTTACCTGTTAGCGTTGTTCTTGAATTTACAAGATGTCAAGTAATTATGGACCTAGGGCAAAAACCGTCAAGCACTGTTCAGGGCGCCGACCTCTCGGAATATGCCACAAAGACCTATGTATCTATTGGTGACTCACAAAAAATGGATAAAAGTGGCGGTACTATGACTGGAGACCTTGAAATGGGAGATGATAAAATCGTTCAGTTGGGAGACCCGATTTCACCGAAGGATGCTGTTCATAAAAAGTATATTGATGCTGAATATAGACAGCAGAACAGGTACCTGAGACGATACGTAGATGAAAAGACGAAACCACTCATTACTATATGGGCAGAAGCAAGTGGCCCCCTTCGCAGAGGATGAGTGGTCGTTTGGCCATGGGGCTAGGGGTCGAGACTCACAAGACTCAAGCTGTGGACATACCATGTTATGTAATGGCAAGATCATTCGTATGGGGTTGTCTTCGGGTGTTGGTGCTGATACTGGTCCAATAGCAGTCGTTCCTGTTATTAATGGAACAAACCAAGCGGTAGGAATAAGTAAGCCTGCTAACCAACGGGCGGTTGTAATATCTTTAGACCAGGCTTTACATCTAGAACAAGGCAACTTTTATACAACCACTCAAAACAGAGGGGCGACTTGGTCTGTAGCTTCACTCCTAATTGAACTTGACCTGTAGACTTACGTATAAAGCAGCAGTATGAAACAACAACCAACCATTTCGACGGCACCGTTATATCCGCAGCTGTCTGATGAGAATCCGGGGCACTCCTATCGGTTGAATGAGATCAGCCTCAAGAGGCAATACCTTGAGAAAGAGATTGAAAAATATTGTGCTATGTACAAGAAATATAGGCGTGCAGTGAACTCGGTGGATGCAGTTGACACTGCGTTAGTTACTGTTGGTATGTGTCTTGGCGCAAGTGGTGTAGGTATAATGTCTACAATAGTTGCTATTCCTATTGCCACAGTCTTGGGTTTTACTGGAGCCGCTTGTGGGCTACTTGGAATTGCTGGAAAATTCGTCAGTCGCCGGCTAAGCATCAAGGTGAATAAACATGATCAGATCCGCATTCTAGCGCAGAGTATATTGAATACTATTGCTGACATTGTATCAACAGCACTTGAAGATGGTAATATCTCGGATCATGCGTTTAAACTCGTTTTAGCTGAGGTCACAAAATATACCCAAATGAAGGGCGAAATTAAGGCCAGATCTGTAAAAGCGCACCAGACTTCAATTGAAGACGCGCTGATCCAACGTGGAAAAGACGAAGCATTGGAAGGTATCAGACAAAAATTGGGTGCTTCTTTACCATTAAGCGGACTGTGAATGATATTGACCCGCCTCAATACATAGAATAAACCCAGTGTGCGCAGACATCTTTAGTCTGTACCTATCTATCTAAACAGTAGATAGTATAAGGTATAGCTTGGTAATGGAACAAGTTATTAAGTCGTTCTGTATCTCACATGACGGGATCAGACAAAAGACAACTCAGTGGGAGAATAAAAGAAAGCACTGCATTGGTGGAAGCGACTACTCCGCGGTTATCGGTCAGGACTACTTTAACAGCTATAATAAGAAGCTGACCGAGAAAACTAGCAACGAGGGCGGCCACACGAGCGTCGCCTGCCTCTAGGGCCAGGTCTCCGAGGAGGTTGCAATTGCAGTCATTGAGAGCAGATACAACACAAATGTTTACGGGAACAACATTTACATCCACCACGGCGGGGAGGATACAGCTTACTCCCCAGACGGATTTTGTGTACTCCCGGTCCAGTCTGGTGGTGAGCTCCTCTGTCCTCCTGGGGACCCAAGTCCGGAGGAGATTGCGCTGCTCGAAATAAAGTGTCCTTACACACGTATCCCTGGGAGGATTATCCCGCCCCAGTACAAACCTCAGATTCTGCTTGGGCTTCACCACAGTCCGCCGGCGACCATCGGGGTGTTTGTGGACTGTGTTTTTAGGGTGTGTGCCTATGAGGACCTGGGGAGGGCTGGAGCGTACAACTTGGAGTACCACCATAAGGACAGGAAGAACTACTAGGAGACGGTCGCTTGGGGGTACACAACCATCTAATACATAGATGATAAAGGGGACTACGCCGCAAACGGTAAGTTTGACACCATCTTCGACTACGATCTGGATCACCACGGCCCCTGGATGGGCAGGCCGATAAAGATTCCAGAAAGACCGGCTGGAGCTTTCTTCTGCTAGAAACTCTTTACGATGAGAGTGACAACAATTCGCCCAGATCCCGCCTTTATTGAGAAGAACAAACTAAGGTGTCTCAGTTCATGGAGGACCTCGAACGGGTGAAGAAGGGAAATTACAGCGACGGTCGCAGATATTTCTCACTTGCTGACCTCTATATTGACTAACTACCGGTGTGGCCCTGGAGAAGATTGGCTGGAAGGGCTGGTTGACACTGTAGTATAGAGACTGGGGAGGTGCGAGCGCACTGCAGGCTGGCTTATGTGAGTCAATTTGGAAACTGCGCTCGTACTCCCAGTTTCTATACTACTGCATGATTTCTTTTAAAAATCCGTAATAACTGTTGGTTAGTTTTGGGCCGATTTTGACATTTTGAACTTCCTGATACAGTTCGCCAAATTTCTCCATATACCCATGGGCTTCTTGTACAGTCTATTTTTCGGTTGAAAGACTGTACAAGTATGTCAGAGTCCAATCATACAATATATCAGAAGTTCAAATATCAGTGTTGGGAGGACAGTTCCCCACCAAGACCAAACCAAGACATGCAATAGACAAAGTAGACAAAATAAGTAGAACGTAGCAATCTTATGTGACTTCGACGTTATTGTCACGTTATGATATGAGGGAGAGCATATGGAAGTTCCACGTTATCTCCTCGTTGATCTGTTTGATAGAAATCTCCTGGCCACAACGCGGAACAGAAACTTGAAAATGAGACATGACTTACCTGTAAAGACTACTCTATTGTTTAATGGCATTTCGTTCAAATATATGAAGAAAAATATTAATGGAAAAGTTGCATAAGACTCTCATTTATTCAGGCAATTAACAAAATATTCAGCATCTATTGTGATATTATTGATTAGTTGCTCGTGGTATTTATTGGATGTAATATACATTTGACGATAAGTGTTTCCCACTTTGAATTTCAAATAAAATTATGGACTATACTATGTCCATTGATTTACACCATTCTCCTAGGAAAAGAATACTTCAGTTAGACAATAATTGTATCAGAACAGAAGCATACTTTCAAATGTCACCTTATATATAGACCCATCTTATCTCTTGGATGTACACTGAATAACCTCATGCAACTCACTGGTTTTGCATTGCTGTGCTTTTTCAACATTTTTCCTACACACAAATAATGTATTTGGAAAGGATATGAAGAACGGAGGCTTCAATGA
Source organism: Urechis unicinctus (assembly GCA_034190875.2). Lineage (NCBI taxonomy): Eukaryota > Metazoa > Annelida > Polychaeta > Xenopneusta > Urechidae > Urechis > Urechis unicinctus. The sequence goes on along the minus strand of CM067347.1, from coordinate 56,076,486 downwards.
ACAGTCAATCAATTGGGTCAAGCAATCAATCAGTGAGTTTAACCTTTACCAAAGAACGGAGGCTTCAATGAATGGTCAACCCATTGGGTCAAGCAATCAATCAGTGAGTTTAACCTTTACCACCTTTACCAAAGAACGGAGGCTTCAATGAACGGTCAACCCATTGGGTCAAGCAATCAATCAGTGAGTTTAAGCTTTACCAAAGCTATTTAAGGGCCGAGCACATTTCAGAGTACTGAATACCTAATGAAATCCGAAAATTTCATAAAACAATGGATTGACCTATATCATTTTTTACAAAGTTAAGACCATCATTACAATCTTTCTAAAAACTGCTCATTGTGTTTTTAAATCACCTTTTGGCAAATTTAGACACCAGTTTAGAAATATCAATAATTTTAATAAAAACTTTATAAGTAGTCTGTATATAACCAAAGAGTCTTAAAAAGTCATAGAGTATTCACCGTCTTAACTTTATCTCAAAACGCTGTGCATAACATGAACATTATATGCATGTATTTGAAAATTTCAAAACATTAAGACTGATTAATTACATCTGACAAATTCTTAACAGAAAAAGATGGCGAGATACCAACTAACAGATGTCGTTTGTATCCCATGCACTTAAAATATCTTTGACTAAAGGCATTGCAAAAAGACCTTTTAAAAATTTTCATATGCATATATAAGCATACAATTTGTTTGGAGTATTTTGGTCCTCTCAGGGAAAACATTTTCGAAGTCAACTGTGGTTTAATTAGTTCTGCTCTGTGCTGGTAGTAAATACAGAATATATCGCTTACTGGGCCTATTTTCACCCCCCAACAAACACATACATACACACATACACTTACGAACACATACACCCACCACCTCTACATCCCTCCCAAAAGTTTAAGTTAGATTTACAACCTTTCGGTGCCAGAGTCAACCAGACTAATCGTCTCTCGTCTCTCAGCACCATCCCGACACAAACACGGAGACCAATTGGTCATACTATAACAAAATACTAAACACATTACTTGATTTATGGTAAAGATAATTGAATGACGCTCCACCTAGCACCCCCACCCCCACCCCCACCTCCCTCCCCCTCACCAGAATAATCACCCCAACAACAATACACATGCTTTCTTGGCCAAAAACTACTTATTATCTTACTAAATATCGATGTTTAGATTGGTAACCTGTATCTTTGTTGTTTTGCACGTGCTTTTTAACATGTTGTTCTTTTAAGGTGACCAGCCTGATAGGTGCAATCCTTTATGGTGCCCTGTTATGTCTTGGCAGCAATGCACTGTGGTGGTTGTCTATGTAGGTAAGTTTGGTAACATGATTTCTTCTCCCTGTACTGATTATACATTAGGATTACTACCATGCGGTTTTCGCTGATTGGTAGCTTACCCCCCAAAACTCAACCTATTATAATATGATTAAGTACTAGACTTGCTTGTGCAACGTAGAGGTGTCTGTTTGGAATAAGTCCCTAGCTAAGAACAAAAATTGCTTCACGTCAGGAGGATATTTACTAGAGCAGTCTAGCTCGACCTCGAATTCTAAATTCTACTTGCTTTTGTATAGAGAAAGTGAAGTAACCGTCGGACTTTTTTGAACATCTAGGTCTGGGCTTACATTGCTAACATGAAAGACATGATCTCTAGTTAGCATCCCAAGTCGATTCCTCATGATGGTGGTGCTAGTGGTGATGGTGGTGCTAGTGGTGATGGTGGTGCAAGTGATGATGGTGGTGCTAGTGGTGATGGTGGTGCAAGTGATGGTTGTGGTGTTGGTGTTGGTGGTGATGGTGGTGGTGATGGTGGCGCTGATGGTGGTGGTAGTGTGGTCTGGGATGGTTATAGCTTAAGGTGGTACGAGTACGTTTAAGAGGCAGTGTGTACATATGTTAGTTGGAGTACTTCACAAACAGCGTACATATACCGGGAGTGTTGTTATTGATAGTTTATTTGGTAGCATCCTCAGATGAGGTGACCATAGCATTCATCTGCATTCTGACATGGTTCCCTGGGAAATGTCGCAGGCGTTATTGCTATCTCGGTGCTGAAGTACATTCTAAATCCATCTGGTCCATTCCATAGAGTCTGCATCAAAAAAATGTTTTATTCAATTATCATTAATATTATCGCAAAGAAAAACCTGAACCAATTGGCTCAACAGGATATCTCATCAAAGCAACGAACAACTGGGTAACGTAGAAAGGTTGTCACTTTCTACAAGGACTCTTGGTCGAATCCGAATATGCATCGATAACGAACGTTTATGTTTTGGGCTTGCTGAGTTTCTATTGCGGTGTTTGTTTATCACCGACATTACCCTTATGCAAGCCGTTTACGAACATATGTGGCTCTAACTCACAGCTGATTCAAAATGAATAAATTCGGGATTAATTTTTGATCGTTTAACTGTATCTACTCAATGTTTCAGTAAGGAATCAATTTTAGAAATCAAAATATAAACGTTAGTTTCAAAATGTATTCCATACTTGATTCCTTAAAATTTGAACTAACCTGGATAAATGATCCAACCCAGACGTCTTCTACGTTGTCCGTTTCATATCTATAGCTACCATCACCCTGCGATACAAACCAGTTCATTTCTTACAATAGCCCCGTGACACTGGTCAGTCAACCAGATGATCAGCATTGATAACCATTGATGATTAATACATTGATAATCCTTTATCAATACGGCTATCAAATGTAATTCTACGTAATTCAACCCAAATCCGTACCAGATCCTCGATGCTATTCCACCTCCAAATGACCGGATGTGGTGCGGGATCCGGGAAGCCGTCGATCATACGGAAGTCGCGTCTGAAACCAGTACTCCAGCATAATGACAATCCTAATGTTTGCTGAATTATAGTGCCGCGAGGGATCGTAATAATATCCCGCCTTGCGTATACTGATATGACGATAGTCGGGTATGAAATGAGTACCTCGTGTTGTTGCGCAGTGTTTCTGCGCGGGAGGCATTGATGTCGACGGGTACTGGGCTCGTTTCCAGATGGATAATGGATCCTGTCTCAGTCTAAACGGCAACACAAGAACAGCAGTGTTAAATTGCTGTGCAAAATAAATTTGATGATTTGTTTTCAAATATAATACATAAATAAACAAATATTACTTTTTGTCGATTAGGTTATTAACACCAAAGAGGACAGCGAACAAAACAGTCGTGTTAATGACATCTCTTACTCTGAGTGTGCATGAGAAAACTCAAACAGCTATTTGAAATACGTGTATTTGTTTATTACGTCATGCTGTTCATTGTTTATAAGTAATTGATCACGAATGAGTCACCAGGAGTATTTTCTCACTTACCAGTTCGACCTCCCATGACAGTTGAGGGAAAGGTATGTCCTGAAACGAAACACGGATTCATATCATACAAAAGATGGACCAGTGACGTCATCGTATATGCAGAGGTCGCACAATATGGCTGACCTACCCGGATGACTGAGATATAGGTGCCCTGGATGGTGTCCAGGATCCGTCCGTAGTGAGGAAACAGGATGTGGTTGGAGTTTGGGTTGAACCTGTGCACAAACATACCTATTATTAATTCAAGCAATTTCATAACGTATGACACAACTTTCTAACACGATAAATTATAGTTGATTCTGAATATCCTTGGAGTTCCTAAAAATGACAACTTATCGACAATAAATTATCGATCGTAACATTGGGTGTCTACACTAAGGAGATCTGAGTCATGTCATCGCGTACAAGGGGGTGTGACTCACATGACATATTTAGGTTCTGGGATATCATCCCACCAATTGTGAAGATCCTGAGGGAAGAAGAACTCGTCCCCAGTGGCCAAGATGAAGAGCTTTGGCATCGTTAGCCTCTCTTTGTAATCTGTGGCATAATCGAATCAATGAACTCTACAGATACACGCGGGCACACTCTGAACCAGCCGTGAACCAATATAATACAGCCACATTTACGCACACAAAAGAATACCAAATTCACTGGTTGTTGTTATCAAATAACACCTCTAAAACTGGCTATCAATTTCTGTTTTACCAATCATCAAACTACAAGTGATCGGTTCTCTGTATCAATATTCTGGGCTCATAGATCTAACGGATTTGCGATCAGAAGCATGGGAATCAAGAACAATTGACATCAGAGTAGTGTGATAAGAAAGCAACATCACCGCGACATCGCACAAAGCATTAGGACTGCGTGATCATAACGTTACATACTATACATGTCCTCCACGCCGAAGATATCCTCGGTTTTAGGATCGAGCAGCCAGCTGGTGATATCTTCGTCGAAATAGGGTTCAAATGCCCACGTCCAGCCTCCATCTAGAGCCTGCTGATGCTGCTGCATTGACTGAAACATCAACACCTACACCTGCATTTTCCATGCAGAGGATGTATCGATACGTGGGCAATCACGAAATGAAACTCGCAACGGAGATTGTCACACGTGGTTAAAAAACACTGACTTGCTGCTGTCTTATGCAGCGTATTAAACCTTACAAAGCGCCATTGAACCATGCATAATTGCATCAGTAGCTTAAGGTTGTTTCATGGTATATTCCTGTGATTGGCATGGTGTACTCAATTGCCGAGCAAGGACCGACTTTTTTTCAGAATACCGAAAAACATACACGCGTCGTATTTATGTCAAGCGTTTTCAAAGAGAGTACAAATATTGAAGTCGAGAGCAGCCAGATTGTTTGATAAGCAGAGAGCATGCAATCTCATAACCATGGGACATTAACCACGAGTTGTACGCTATGGGTATAGGTAAAGCGGGTCTAGAATATTCAGTCATGATTTGGGTTCCAATGACCGGTTACGGGGCGGAAAACCAGGTGAATAACGTGACCTCTTGTTGAAAGACAGCCAGTGTATGTCCCGTACAGTAGGTCACATACGAAGCGAGCGTCACTGTGAGAGAGGCAAGTGCGGGAGCGGTTGAAGAGCTTACCGTCTTCATGTTCAAGAGGGTGAAGACAATGGGAATGACGAACTCGACTCTCTGATCCACGGCGGCAATACTCAGTGCTGTCCATCCGCGCTGTACACAAAACCCCGTATCTGCCAGTTTCAAATGGGCTCCACGAATAATGTTTGTTCACTTGTGTACCGGAGTTAATTTTGTCTGTAATTAATGAAGTGGGGCAGTGATGTATCTCACCTTGGAGGCGCCAGTGACCATGAACTTGTTGATGTTTGTCCTGGGATCCTTCTCTTTCGCCAGCTCAGCAATGGCGTCCATACCGCGTACACCTGTCTGTTAATCAATATCGTGTTGCAAACTGAATGTACTTTTTGCGAGAAGAAACTGCAGTCTACATCTCGCAACTGCAGAAGAATGAGACGCGTAAGTTCGTGAACATGCCGCACGACACGCATATTTGTCAGCATGTCCGCCTGGCTTACGCGCTTTAAGACACGCACTTTTGTCAGCATATCCGCCTGGCTTACTCGCCATAAGACACGCACCTCTGTCATCCAGACTAACATGCCGCAAGACACACACTTCCGTTACCATGACAATCAGACGCACACTCCCGTTACCATGATTATCAGACTCACACTTCCGTAATCATGACAGTCAGACTCACACTTCCGTAATCATGCCAATCAGACTCACACTTCCGTTATTATGCCAATCAGACTCACATTTCCGTTATTATGCCAATCAGACTTACACTTCCGTTATTCTGCCAATCAGACTCACACTTATGTTATCATGCCAATCAGACACACACTTCCGTTACTATGCCAATCAGACTCACACTTCCGTTACTATGCCGATCAGACTCACACTTCCGTTAGCCTGGCAATCAGGCTTACACGTTACAAGCCACATTCACGCCAGTCAGGTAAACATGTCGCACGGTACTTTTTTTTGTCAGCATGTCCACCACGCTTACATATCGCAAAACACTTCTATCAGGCAGGCTTACATGTCATGAGACATAAGAGTCACAAAAACACATACACTTGCCATTAAGACAACTAATTGTTCCTTATGTCACATTCATTCGAAATGTTTTTGTGACATGAAAACTGCCACACTTCATCCGCAAATTTACAATTATATCATGTCAAATAGAGCCGCTTCTCGAAAGGTTTACCAAATGCTCCTTTTTATGGACACAGGGCCACTGAGTTACATGAATAATTAACATAGTGGTATTGCCAGTCTCCTTGCTGACCTTGGTCATTGGCATTCTGGCGAGTACCCTCACATCGTCGACTTCATGCTCCAAGTAATGACGCCATGTGTAGGCGATCAGGCGGTCTTCGCTGCGGCTCCTCTGGGTGGGGTCACTCTACAGATAAATATTTGCCATATAATGCCATCCCATAGTAACACAAAAACAAAAGGCGCCACTGCGAATGAAATATAGAGAGGAGGCTTTCAAAAAGAATGAACATTCGATCTCTGCGATAGATAAAACACACCAGGCAGATCGTAAGGAGGCATATATTTTGCGTCAACTCGGAGCACGAGAAGGGGGCTATCACGTCCAAATCAGCAAGTATCGCGTCTTAACTGCCGACTACGATAATTTTAGAGAAAATGTCAGCTTCACCCGCAATACCGCAACTCACGCGGGGTCATGGAGATATTTCGGTATTTTGTTGGATGCTGTCAGCTCTCTTGGTTTCTATTAGAAACGAACGAAACTAATTCCGTGAAATCCAATACATTTATCAATTCTTTTCCGAATCCCTGCGAATCCTCTTCGTTGAGGGCGCGAACACCGCTGATGCATAACCATTTGATCAATTTACGATGCCAAACAGTGACACTCACTGTTTTGAGGAATGGCTTTTCACCCCGACCCCCACCCCACTCCAATGTAGGTATGTTTAAGCATTGAGTTACGAGTCATTGTTACTCCATGCCTTCAGTAACCTAGTCTGTATACATGTTAGCTAATATTAGTAAATAATCGGGTGCTATGGAAAATGCATGCAGATGGCAACATTCGTGGTGAGATATATGTTCAGACTCAGTAGAGATTTGTACCTCGTAGATCAGCAATCAGTCGTTTACATATGCAGACATTTCCAATATTTCCTCCGAAACATTTTACATCGGTGATCATTTTACAAATGAACTGTCAGAACTTCGCGAAACAGAATATTTCCTAAGTTACGACACCGCTGTAGTGGAAAAATCACTAAAGATTACTCATTAAACGAGTGCCGTAGTCAGCGAGTCGTTCCCATGAGTCTACCGGGATTTACTGGAACATGTCGTTCAAAATCTCTAAAGAGAATACAACAGTGAATCATGGCAAATTTTAAGTAAAATGATTTTCATGTTAGATAGTACGTACCGAAAACACGATGGGGCTATTGGGGTTCTGCAGAACGTAGCCCCCAATAATACCGGTGTTGGATGCTATGGCAGCGATAGCGATATTGAAAGGATCCGTTTGATCCGGTGGACTGGATATAACAAATCAACCAACAGGATGAGGTTTGACGCTTGTGCACCTTAATTAACATGTCTATAAAAGTCACTCTAGGGACTGCACGATTCATATGTTCGCTTGCGCAGATTTTGCTTAAAACTGATAATAAACCGAATTCGGTGTCGATCATGGTTGGTATCTATGATGTCCTGTATTCGATTTAACTCACGTCGTGCTGTCTCGGTTGCTCCCGCCCTCCGTGAAGATCCAACCGCGGTCCAAGTCCTGGATGTCGTCCGGGATAGCGACTCCCATCATGTGCCACCAAGTGCTCTTGTCACAGAATGTATCTGTGAGTAAAACACAGCTCGGAATGTGATTGAGGAAGGAAGGAAGGAAGGAAGGAAGGAAGGAAGGAAGGAAGGAAGGAAGGAAGGAAGGAAGGAAGGAAGGAAGGAAGGAAGGAAGGAAGGAAGGAAGGAAGGAAGGAAGGAAGGAAGGAAGGAAGGAAGGAAGGAAGGAAGGAAGGAAGGAAGGAAGGAAGGAAGGAAGGGAAGGAAAGAAGGAAGGAAGGAAGGTCCTTCCTTCCTTGTAAGGAAGGATGGAAGGAAGGAAGGAAGGAAGGAGGAGGAGGAAGGAAGGAAGGAAGGAAGGAAGGAAGGAAGGAAGGAAGGAAGGAGGTAAGGAAGGAAGGAAGGAAGGAAGGAAGGAAGGAAGGATTGTGCGATGTACCATTGTAGGGCTTATAGATATTAAGAGGGGGTGGAAAAAGCAAGGGAAGAAAAAAGGGAATATTATGAAGAGTGTAGTGGCAGGTGGTAGAACTAAGGGACCATCCGAAGGACTGGGTGAGGGGGTGGGGGGAGTTAATGTGGGATGGGGAGTGGGGTAGGGGGTGTTTTAATGAGCTTACCGTCCATCCATATCTGTGACGTCATGTTAAGAACGTAAACAGTGGTGCTGACGTTTTCATAGCGGTAGGAGGCCAGCTCTGTCCAACTGAACGCCCCATCATCATAATGAACATATTGGTCCAGTGGAGTTTCTTCGTCCTAGTATGAACGAGACAAACTCAAGACGTTGCATCGGGAGTAACCATAGCAACAAAATACATATAACATTATGGAATAGACTGTCAGGTGGATGCTCCGGTTATTTCATCATTCACCAGAAACTTTACAGTTGTTCGATAATCACCGTAGGGGTAGATTACAATTTGACGTCAGCCATTAGCGCCTTTTCTCGAGCTCTGATTGGCTGAGAGGAGGGTACTATGCGATAATGCATCTTAACGCTTGGCAACTTCCTATCGGCGAATCAGAGCTCGAAAAAATGCTCGGTTTTGTTTTCTAATATCGCCGGCTAGCGCTTCAATATCTTGTCGATTTGAGAAAGTCCGTCACTGGGCAGCGCAGCTTTAACATGGCAAGACCACGTAGGAGGATGATACCATGCACACCTTACAAATGTTAGAACAGGGTTTTTCGCTTTGCTTGTTAAATGTTAATCTTGTTACGTGTTCCTCATCGGGAGGTCACGGTATTACTCCATCGGGAGGTCACGGTATTACTCCATCGGGAGGTCATGGTATTACTCCATCTCCCTGGTTTCTCGCTTAGATGCGAAATCATAACATCTACACAGCCAGACAATACTGCTGGGTCTCAGGGACGACAAACTCGGCAAGGATCAACACGACAAAACTATACCAAATAGTTAATATAAATAAACAAAAACCCAACATGTCAAAACCCGACATAAAATTGATGTAATCAAACATTGAAACAAATCATATTCAATGATATTGTACGCTAACTTCATCCTCTTAACTGAGCTTTCGTTATTTTGATTTAAATTCATCATTCAGTATAAGAATGTACACAGCAGATATAATACGACTACCAACACAGCGTCAATTAAAACGGCTGATCCCAGGATATTGAAGTCGTTCAATCAGCCTCCAGTGGCAGTGACGTTTCAATATAACTCTAACCCGACGCAGAACCTTAATGCTGGTAACTTTTTGTATGCGTTTTATTGATAAATTGAAGAAGAAATCGGAGGTAATTTTCGTCACGGTAGTTTAACAAAACTCAGGTATCGCGTGATTACCGCGTGTAGGTGCCTTCGCGATAAGTATGTTATAGCATGGTCACGTGGGTGATATGGGGGAAAACATTTGGACGCTCTGCGTCCTCGTGTTTTTGTTCCCATATCACCCACATGGCCATGCGATAAAGTGTACATAAAGAGCCGGACTTTGATATCGCGTCTGCGGACCTCATGTTATAAGGTGAGTGGGTTAACGTCTGCGGATCTCATGTTATAAGGTGAGTGGGTTAACGTCTGCGGATCTCATATTTTAAGGTGAGTGAGTTAACGTCTGCTGATCTCATGTTATAAGGTGAGTGAGTTAATGTCTGCGGATCTCATGTTATAAGGTGAGTGAGTTAACGTCTGCGAACCTCATGTTATAAGGTGAGTGGGTTAACGACTATTGCAGCAGTAGGTTTATTTCTGTACCTGTCCGACCTCCTTCAGATTCGTTTCCAACAGCCGGAGACAGAAAAGCCTATCGACTTGCTGACGGAAGAATCCTAAGGCATGGCTCAATCGAGCCCCTAAAACCACACCCATTCAACTTGACATTCTTTGGTCTATATATCAACAGCAAAGTGTTGGTGGAGACTAACTATGAGCAAATAAAGTCATTCCAAATATGCAATAAATATGTTGTTTGTGGATGATGTTTTTGAGAAACTGATGAATGACGTGTCGCTCTGTAAAGGGTAGAGTGTTTACACAAGGGACTTCAGATATTGCGTTGAAAAATGTCCGCAATATTTGAACCGATAATGAAAAAAGTATCCATATATGAGTTTAATTTTTGGAGCAAAGCGCAATGTTTACCTCTATTTTCCCAATGATGAATTGTCGATCGTCTTTGCCCTCGAAGCAAAAGATTGACAGCCAGAAATCACAAAGAGGTTATACAGACCGAAGCTGACATGAACCAGGTCTAAGTAGATTCACTTGTACCTTGTTGGCTATATGAAAAAGTAGCTCTAAAGCAGCGAGCAAACACAGCTCATAAAGAGTCTTAGCTACCAAAGAAATATTTCCCGTCTGAAGAGCTTTCTCTTCTTGATTCAAAAGGGCCAAGAGAAAGGGTTTTTTTTGTGGGAAAAAAGCCCAAGATCGTCGCTGGAAGGACGCTTGTTCTATACCGCATGTGATGCATTCATTTGGGCAATGGCGCCCATCAAAACTATTATTATTGATATAGTCATCATCTATGGTTACTTAATAAATTCAGCTAATGAATTGATTAAAGTGAAGAGGAATTCAGCTAATGAATCGATTAAAGTGAAGATGAACTCGACAGTTTAATTCATGTCGGAGAAATCTCTTAGTGGGCTGACAATGAACTATGGGAACGCCAAGATATGAATTCGCACGGTCAAACTGAATTTAATACTTGGCCGAACTTGAAACTGTTTAAAATGATTCAGACAAAAATGAATTGAGCTTCGATACATCTCCAATTCACCGACAAAGTTATCCCATCCGTAATGCAATGACTTACAATGGTACGGATGTAAATTAGAACAAAAAGAAGTCTAACTAGTGACGTACCCAACTGAATCCGCTGACAACGGTCAGTGCGAAGCCGAGTAGAACTGCACGCAACATGCTTCTCACGTCAACCAGGTGCGCGAAAGGGCTGGGAAGTGAGGCTTCATATAGAACTCGCGCTCGATTACAGGCCCCATGGCAGAGTCAATAAGTTTCACAACTTTTGGAAAGAGTGCATACAAGTATCTGAAATGTGGAAATCATCTGTTACATAGATATGCTTCAGACAGGTAGCGTCTGAAAGTTACAGGTGCTTCGCATGGGTGAATAGCTTTATTTGGTGTGAAACAGTCACAACGTCTGTCATTTTGTCTGTTCATTATAACTTCTTGTGGCCTGATTGAAAACGAACATGTGTTTATCTCATAAGCGACCATGGAAGATAATGGTTAAATAATTAGGTTATTTATAGTTGAACAATGTATGCGCGAAAGCGCCAGTGATATGTTTCCATTAAAAATCATGTTGGCTTCGATGCAATATTGAGAAAAATGCACTCTCTGTTTTATTTAAATATTACAGAGTTAAAACAATGACATGATCAAGTTTTATTGAATGCTTAAGGGGAACTGGGGCCGCGTGGTCTCAGTGGGACCGGAAATTGCATGGTATGTGAAAATTAATTTGCCATAGGCCTTGAGACTTAAATGAATTATATATCAATCTATCTATTACTTAATTGCGATATACTGAGTATGGGAGAGTCTTGGTGAAGAGTGCGAGAGAGGGATATTGCAAGAGAGAGAGACAGAAAGGGAGAGAGAGCGAGAGCGCGGGAGATGGATAGCGAGAGAGAGAGAGAGAGAGTAAGAGAAAGTGAAAATAAGAGAGAGAGAGAGAGAGAGAGAGAGAGAGAGAGAGAGAGAGAGAGAGAGAGAGAGAGAGAGAGAGAGAGAGAGAGAGAGAGATAAAGACAGTCAGAGAGAGGCAGGGATTATGAGGCTGAATAAAAAAAGATTGGGGGGAGATAGTTGAAAAGAGAGAGAGATATATAGTGAGAGCGAGAGAGTGAGGAGAGAGACACTGTGATAAAATGTCGAGTGAGATTCAGTGAGTGAAGTAGATAAGGCGTAGACAGAGTGTGCATGAGAGATAGAGAGAGAGCGAGAGAGAGAGAGAGAGCGAGAGAGAGAGAGAGAGAGAGAGAGAGAGAGAGAGAGAGAGAGAGAGAGAGAGAGAGAGAGAGAGTGAGTGTATGTGTATGTATGTTTATGTAATGTATTTTTACGTATGTTTCTAAACTGACAAAAATCCCGTCAAACACAAATTGATACGTTAGACACTGGGGCGGGTCGTTTTTCATAAATCACATGGCAGTCGTCAATAACTGTATGTGTGTTTTACAGACAGCACCTGATGTGATTTTTCATTACTTCATGTACTCGCCAAATCGAACCAATGCAATGTGTAGTCATAGCTGTAGTATCTCATCCACACATATCTTTCCTGTACTTAAGTCTGATATTTACTGCGTCTTTGGATCTCACTAGAACCAGTAACAAAGATACTACCACTACCGGAAATGCTACCAATTCATCGACATCTACTGAACTACGCCGCGATTATTAACGAGCGCAAAGTTGACGTTGCTTGACGTCGCAGATTTACGGCCTCGGCAATTTTGGTCCCGCATCGAGTGGCAGGCTAAATTTTACCAAGTGATAAAATCGTGTTTGATTCGGGAATGCGCCTCAAACATAAATTCTCTGGCATTTATCTTTCATGAAAAGAGGCCCTTTGCAATAACATCGCTGAGATCTGGCATGATGGTGGATGAAAGGCCCGTGATAGATGACATACACTGGATAAAGATGGTCCCCTTATCTCGGCGTCTGACGAAACGCTATTCGTCTTATGAATAGTTATGCTAGGTGCTGAAAAATTAGAATTGGCAGCCATTGTGAAAGGGGCGTATCTAGCCCATAGCGACGATATTCCTTTCTTTACTTTCACTCGTGAAACCCAGTGTTATTTGATAAAGATTCATCATTGGGTTTCCCCTCGAGGCGGACCATGCGTGGCTGTGATTCATTAATTGAACAGGTTGACAGGGACACACCAGGGGGCGGCGGCGGCTTGATGTGGTCACTATATTATACTCACTTTCGAATTGCAAATGCAATACCAATGCGATATACGAATAGTGGATAGCATCTTCCTTATAGAACTTATCACTTTTTATTTATAGTCAAGAAAGTCACAGAGAAACATGAATCTCCGTTAGAGCAGCAACAATCTTAATGTGAACACACTTTGATTGCCAGTTATATTATTCTATGCATATATATGTCCATATGTACTCAAATTCAATCTTGTAGATTTTCGACCCAAACAAATTATGAACACGAAAGTATACATGTTAAAGGTTAGGTACCCTCGTATAGGCCAACATTCTCATTCATACAAACGAAACTATTCTGACCGAAATGGGCTACCGACAATAGGCTTATTGAGCGCTTGAAATGGAACGGGTTTACACAAATAGAGCCCAAGGTCTTGGTGTGAACATCCGCTCGTCAAATAACCGTAGTCAATGTCAGTCTGCGAACGAGTAGACTAAGTTTTCTCTCCATCAAATCCATATTTGTTTGGTTTATCGGGGAACTGAATGTATTTATCATCCCAATCCATCATGAGCTTAGGGGAGGGCATTTCTTGTACTGTGGAATTCTGTCCTATTCTTCTCACTTTTCTTATGGAAATTAAGCTGACATCATCGCGCCCAGTGAATGCTGGTATGTTTGAGTAGAGGGTGCAGAGACGGTGGTCGGCAGTGAACTTCAAAAACCACATCGACCACATGGCGTGTTGTCGCATTCTGCGCTCCAGTTTCTTGTACCAGTTAGTGTGATATTTGGCGCCCGAAACGTACGGTTTGAAGTCTTGTATTTTACGCATTTCTAACAACCAATCTTGAAATTTGCGCCATATTCCTGGAAGTGGACTCATACCCCAAAATCCGGGAAGTTCGCTCAGAAACACTAATTCCCCTTTAGGATGTGTCATTTGTGTACCCATGTGTGCGCCACTTGACACTATGATATTTGTGTCCTGTAGCCCAAAGCCGGAAACATCACTCCACGCCCCATATCGAGTATATGCCGCTCTCAGCCAGCGGTACGCGTATGCTGAAACATCTGTTCTGTCATCAAGGTAGAGGGCTAATTCTGTTTTTGTCGGGATATCTCCGTAATCACTCACCAGCTGAGGTCTCCAAGTCTGCATCCACTGGCCCTGTGATCCAACTCGTCTAGACTGGACATGCAGACGTACTGGTCCGCGCGCCCAGCGGAACTTCCTCGCCACTTGGAGAGTTGCGTTGTCTAATTTGCCGCGACTGTCTCGGTCAATCCAGATCTCGATAACCCCAGCATCGCCGTCTAAAATTAGATTTTGCAGACTGTCCAACACTTTTTGCAAGGAGTCGCTGTTTTTGTAAGCTAATACAATCACTCTGAGATCGACATGTTCTGGGTAGACATGGAAATGTGACGAGTAATCGAGCTTGGGGTATTCGACGAAAAGAGAGAGCTGACTTGTTGATTGGCGTCTCGGTGTCGTTTCTGTTCACGTTGTCACGTGTGTCCTCTTCCACTAAGTCATTGGACATTACAATCTCTTCCGCTTGTCGGTAATTTTGCTGGACGTGACTTATACTGAATAACGCTTCGAATGTCATCATTAGTACCAGACTAAGAGTTAGCGTTTTAAGAACAATGACTTTTCTCCGATAGAGCGTCATTAAACTCCTCTTGAAGAGCGGCGCCGCGAGACTAGACCACCCATCCATGTCTGTGATTAGACGCGACGGAGTTACCTGCAGACGAGCCGGTCTCGTCTATTTAAGGCTTGCCTGCCTCACGATCAGCTAAGGGCAGGGTGGAAACGAATGCGCCCAACGACAAACAAACTTAATGACCCCAGCAACGACCAACATTTAATTCATGGAATTTTTTTTATGTCAGCAAATACCGTTCGGATTGCCCTGGGTGTAAATCGAAACATCTTACAATCTCTAAAGGACTTCACTAAAGGCGTCAACTGTGGATTTGAGTTGGGCGTGGCATAAAGACTCTGTTGAAGTACTTTTTTATAACTATTTTCGACTTGAGAATGATATGTTGCCAGCGTGTAAACACTAAGTGGGCCGCTCTCCCTCGGGAATTAGCCATATGGTTTTCTCTCAGGGAAGTCGTCGCTTTAATCCAATGACATGGGATGTTTAAAATAACGCAATTATGACCATTTATATGGCACCAAACATATACCAGCCGATACGAAGTCTGATATTTACATTATTTATAGCAGTGAGATTTGATGATGGGCATTTAAATCTTTCTAAGCTCATATAAGTGCCGATCCTTTTCCGGTTACCCCTTAAATACTCCATGGCCTCAAGTAGCAGGAGAAGGTCACTGGGCTCTGTTTACAGTCGGTCTACAGTTCGCCTTTGTCAGCATGGTTAATGTCCTTATTTGTCGACGACAGCCGATAAGGCTTGTGAACCGAACTCTCTCAATGAAGATGAATGGAGTGGTTGAAGAGCGTATCCTCTGTACCATGTTAGTTTATCCGGGACGAGAAAACCAAGCTGTTCCCATGACGTCCCGCCTACTCTACTCAATGAATAATTCAATTCGTGCGGGCTTTCATTGCCCTGGCGAGATTCGATGAGAAACCACAAACTTAGAGGCTAAAACCAAACGTTTAAACTATGCATTATAATGCAATGCAGAGGATTAAACAATTTAATCATATTGTAACGGCCATCTTATGTTCTTGATTTCGGGCAGAATGATAACCACTTTCACAGGTGTTTTCTCTTGTCTTTGACGTGCATCAGTTTTAGTATTAAAATATATGCAGTTATTGTATACAACTTAAAGGTAGCTCCGGTCGAACGCTAATATAAATATATACTCAGACGTCTTGTTGGGCTAACTTAAAGGAAGCCTTGCCCAATTAGCAGTCATATGACATGCCTAGATAAATTTACTCCATATTAAACCATGTTTTGGCAGTAAATTGCTCTAATTTTGTTACTGATACATCTCGTGAAATAATGGTTTATATCAGAGATGGTATTTACACTATCTTTGTTTAAACTTTGGGGCCAGGCTCAAAAGGTTATGTATAGATGTATGCATCGTAGGAATAAAGGGGTGTTCCATCTAAAATCATCAAAATTGTGTTGTGAAGAAAAAAAACACCTTAATTCATCGAAGCTGAAAAGGGGCGGAGTTTGAGCAATAATACGACACCATGTTGGAGTTCCGCATGCGTAGTAATTGGTCAAGGTCGCTAATCATTTGAATTTTTTTGTAAACAAATTTCGGAGGCTGTTTTCAATGCGCATTTATCGATAAATTATTTAGTATTTGGTGTTCCAAATAACACCAAAGGTTTATAAACGACTGGTTTTAGCTGCAAAAAAAATGCCAACAAAATAGAATTTGACCAAATCGCCGAAAAATGCATCTTTAAGGCTAGCCTCACAAGACGTCTAAGTAGACGTCTTACTTTCTCTTTAACTGACGCAATGTAAAAATTTGAGATCGATTGAGACAACTACCAAACACCAAACATACCCAAGTGATGGAGTTTTACAATGCAATGATATTCACGGACAATTTTATCCCTTTTCGGCGGGGGATTTCATCCATGGTAATTATTTATAGTTCCATCAATTTGGGAAGCGGTAAAAAGTCCGAAACACAGCAACATATTTGTTTTCAAGTTCAAGACCACGTGCATCGCGGAGGCTCAGAATGACGTGACCCATCGACGACTAATGCTAAGGCAATTTAGGACTTTTTTTTACAGGCTCTTGATATATGTTATTTTCTAGATGCGTTATGTAGCACATTAGTCAAACGCGTTTTCTTGGACGCGCGGAAAATGTTGAAGCAGAACGGTATATATTCTATATTACTATAACTTTGTCGGTGCATATTTCCCCTGTGGATGATTCTGTGCATGGCTCTACGAGCCATCCGGGATCATGTGAGTACAGCCAATCAGCGGTGTCGGAAAATGAATCATATGCGATCAATAGTGCAGTCGACGTTTGGATATCTATCATTCTCTCTCATTCAAAGAAATAAATGCAGAGATCATTTCATATGTATTTCCAATAAGAGCCTTGTAAACCCCCTGTAGTGCTTTGTTATAAACAATGGACAACAACGTTCGACCATCATTCAATATATCTACTGAACCACGATTCATAAGAATAACTTAAGCGTGAGAGTCATTGGCCGTTTAAGATTCAAGGCATGCCTGGTACTGTAACCAACGAATACAACCACAGATGATTTCATGTCCGCAATAAAAAAGTCGAGCAGGTTTTGAGCTTTTCGAGTGAATGTGTTTCACCTTAACTCACGGGTCATCTTGTATAACGACGACAATAACAACAACAACTATGAAAAAAATGATTCAAGGAAACGACCGTGACGCTTTATATTATTCCATTCATACGATATCCGGACCTGAGGCATTATCTGGAGTTAAGCAGAAACATAAGCTATAACAAGCTATCTATTCTGTTCTGTTCATTTTGTTAGCAGCAATATTCGAGATGTTTAGAGACGAACGGGTTTAGTGTCGTTGACTTGACTGATGAGGGCGATATGTGCCTTGCCTCACATGTTATTATCTTTTCAAATAAGTTGCCGCTGCAGCGGAGTTATACACGAAAGCATGACGCTGGCAATTTACCTGACCATAGCTCTGTCAATGGTCTAAAGACATCAAACTAGTATCCGGTTTATCTACATGGTCTATTACGGATGAAAATGGCATCATCAGTAATAATAGTTTCTAGTACAGCTTGGTGTCCGGTTTGAATGAACTGACATCTGTAATGGAATGTTCATTTGTAAAGGACAGAAATGTATGCCTTGACAAAATCGATGCATGTATACTTTCCTTATTATTATCATGGGCACTATTTTAACATGAGAGCCTCATTGTGCTACGGGACGAGCTAGCAATTTCCGTTTCCATCTGTCAAAAATTGAATGAGGTATCTTAAACGGTCCTCTTCTAGTAGTTTTCCACAAGAAAACTGCACGTTTATAAGATATGCCATTAAACTTATTTCACCGTATCATTATATATATCACTGATTATAAAAATTGGCCACGATATGTAAATTCTATATTATTTCTTCCCCATGTAATCATTAATATACTACATTTTTGCACCTCGCTTGGCGAGTGACTCTCACCGTCAGACGCGCTTCATCGACATTCGTTATTCCTCATTCAAGGAATTATACACACCATTGAGAGGAATTCTGCTCAAAAGAAACCCATTTACACTCTCGCAAATATTAGAAGTAATTCAGAAATAGTTCACGATGCTCTTTGTTCCCCTGTGTGAAAGTTAGATCAGCTTCCTCGATCAGGGACTTTATCAACACAAACTGACTAATGGTCTCAAACTAAAACGTTTTTTTTTTGGGCATTATTTCTTGTGGGAATGTGGCGTTTCACATCGAAAGTATCTAATGGTGAATTTCTTATGGAACAGAGTAAAATCGGGGGCAAGAATATGTGTTTGAACATACTGCATCCATCCGATCTATGTTACTACAAGATATCTCATAGCTTGAGTAGTAGATGCAACTCATTCAGATACATTCCATCCACTTGATAAAAATTGTACAGTGGAAAATGTACGTCTCATCGCAAAGATTGGTCGGAGTTTTCATATTCGTCGAGTTAATTTCGCGCATTTGTGCAGCCATAAACTAACGCCATCTAATCTTTACAAGCAGTCCAGACGTCCCTATACTTATTTTCTCCATTCATCCATTATTACAACTGACAGCGACATTTCACTACCCCTAATCAGCAAGGCCTCTCTCGCGTTGAGTACCACCTGCGCAGCAAACACAACATATGATTTGACAATGCGCCTCGAGGGCGAAGACACCGAGGACATGGGTTGAATAAACTGATCCTCCCTACATGACTCAGTTAAAAGTAAAGGTCATTGACACGCTCTTGAACCGCTTCGTGACAGCCAAGTTCCATGAGACATGATTTCTTGGAGCTACGCATTGAAGTGGCTGCGCGCGGGCGTGGTGGGGAGTCCGAGGTAGGGGGTGAGGGTTTTGGGGACAGCAAGAAAGTTAAAACGAATATAATCATAACGTCAACTTTGACGTAATGATGTTAAATAATGCAGACACGGTAGGTTGGCATTGAGGCATAACGGCACGCCACGCCGTTTGGTTATTTTCATGGATGGGGCAGTGTTTCATGCAGTTTGCTGGGAATTGTTTCATCCCACCGACCCTGCCATTTTTGTTCTTCAACCATTTAACAGCCTGAAGTTATAATTATGTAGTGGGGACATGTATCTCTTGCTCGTCATGAAAAAGGATTGTCGAGTCGGTAGTCGCGTTTTGAAATCGGTTGCGTCTATCGGAGCCGCATCCAAAACCTTGCCTGTCTCTGTCAAACTGTCTGTCTAAAGGCAATGCGGTTCGTCTTAAACATCGGTGAGATTAGCGAAGAAAAATACCTGCTTAAAAGCGCTTAGAACGTTACGTATCCAATTCCGCGCATGACCGAAACAGAGTATCCGTGTCATGTCAAATGCTGTATTTTTTTTCCGGATTGGATTTTAATTTGCTGGCATAGATAATGACAGGTCGCTCCCCTGCTGTGTGGGGATGCCCTAAAGAGCGGCGCGGAACAGCTTCAGAGAATAATATTTGACCGTCTCCAAGTAACATTCCATCTGCTGAATCAGAACCCTGGCGTTTCTTTGAGTTCTATTATTTTTTTATTACTCATGGCTTTGAAAAGTCCGATCATCGGAAAAACCTTCAGCGAAGAAAAATCATTAACTTCCTCAATTATACCAAATTGTCGGTCGTCGGGCTTGCTTTGGAATACAAATACCGATGGCGCTTAGGCAATCTAGTTTAATTTGAAATGAAGAACATTTTGTTCTTGGATGACATTTAAATTTTTGAAATTATGTGTTCCATTATGGGCCGAGAAATTCTTCAAAAGCGGTTGCCTTTTGCTGATAGGGCCTTATAAGATGTCATAAAGTGTCGGTGCAAGTGTGGGCATACAGCTTTTTTGACCGATTTTTTTACAATTACCCCCCACCCCACACAACCACGTAAAGCACAAAAACACAAGCCCAGACACACCCACCGTACCGCAACACTAGCCTATATGCACAACCACAAGTAATTTGTACAGGGGGTTTGACTGTGTTGATATATCTCCAACCTTCTTGGCTATAGAGACGGATGGACTTGCAACTTTTTTGGCAGTGTCCACCCTCTTCCAATAAAGGCTGTCAAAGGGGTCATGCATAGTCAATTTGGGTCTTGACTGACACAGTGGACCATTTCGCAACATTGAGGAAAGAGAGTTTCTGCCAATATGTTCTTCAACAATTTTCCCTTCTTCACGAAAGGAGACAAATTTAGTGTTTCACTATTTGAATCACCTTCTCTTTCATCCATATGGCCACGAGGTCAAGCTGAAATCAATGACAGAGTCAGATTCAGGTTTGTGCACAGAAACCCGGTTTCTGTATGCATAGAAGATTGCTGGACCCCTGTTATTCTCGGTGCACATATGCAGCGCTCTAGAAGTGTCTAATGATGTGGTAACTTTTTCAATCTGAATGTCATGGGAGCATCGAATTTGACTTATTGAGCTCATCTGATGTCTCAGAGGGACAAAATGAGGCCAATATTTGGCAATATAGTTGACCTAGTAGTTCATAACGTTGACACGTTATGGTTGTCATGCATTACCCACGGGACTTTAATAAACGCAGTAAATTTAGGAAACGGCGAATCCAGAGACTACGCTCAGAGGGCTCACGCCTCCGACTGACAAAATATGTGAACACGCCACCTATGTGCAGCGCGCTCTTGTCATAACGTCCCGTTTAAAACGGCATGGGCGTTTCTGGTTTATTTGGGACCGGCTCAATCAACCAGGGGACATTTCTTCGTAATTAGCCCTCGATCCCCGAGAAAAACATAGACAGCTGGCCGGTACCTCGGGGGGACCCAAGTACGATGAGGTGTAGACAAGATCATACAATGATTCATTTGTAGTAATAAACTAGATAAACAGAAAGTACAAACAAATATTACATTATAATTATATGATTATAATAACGGGTATACAATGACATACAAACAACCGTTATACAATGCTAAATGTACGAGAAAGTAAATAAGAGGTACTCTAGAAATTGAAGTTATGTAGTAGAAACATGATTATGTAAGAACAGCGAAAAGGTAATGGCCAGGAAGGCCAGCCAAGGGAACCGGCCAAAAGTAGGGAGGAGAGAGAAAGGAAAGAGCTAACAGATAACGTGGCGCCAATGGTATAACAAAATAAGAAACGACAATAAACGAGTAGGAAAAAACTATTAACGTGGTAGTTTCTAGCAGTTGTAAAAGTCAGCACACACGGGTAACTGAGAACAGTTGTGTTGTAGAGATGGAGAGATAACGTTTGGTTAGCAGTCTGAGCGCCATGTACAGTGGTGTTGTAGAAGTCTTTACCGATGCCAGCACGACACACCAGCGAACACCCACCTCGGCGAAGGCTGTGACCAGAGTTCTGCGCAGCATCCACATATATTTGACGTGAAGTAAGCCTATAACGCGAGAAATAAATGTAGCGTGCGTGTGGGCTGAGTCGTGAACGAGAGTCAGGGAACACAAACACCGGCGATGTAGCGGGAGCAAGCACAAGCTGAGTAAGATGAGCATATTAGCAACAGGGTTAAGAGCATGATGAATAGAAGATGGTTAGAACGGAATCTTTGGTTTGTAATGTCTTGGTTTGTCGTAGATGTAGCTTGAGACCCACTGCAGTAAGTGTGATGTTCCCACGTGCCAAGTGACGACAGGGTCAAACGCTTGTTGAGAGTGGGAAACGTTGATACAGAAGGAGTATGGTTCTTCCATTGTGAAGTAAGATTAGTCTTGGTACCGGCAGCGAAGGCAAGGCATTTAATCATATCAACTCCTTGATCGAGCTGTATTAAATCACCTGGAACCAATCAAAGTAACGAATCATCTCATTCCATATTACAGACGAACAAATCATCAGCTATTTGGCATTCTTTGGTGTGCTGTTCTAGATCACCCAGAAAATTGCGCAATTATGCGGGAAGGTTTCTGGTCGCTCGAATCAAAACCGCCAGAACAGATTGGCCAATCGGAGTTCGCCTTGCAAACGCTTGAGGCTAAATCCGGAGATCGCCGACTAAACGCACGTTGTTGATCCGCCATCTTTGTTATGCTGAAGTGATGGGGTGCCACGCGCGAACGCGTCTCAAGAGCGTTGATTAGCCAGCCATGGAACCACGGAAAATACCGAGTATTTTCTTATTTGGAAAGCTGGTTTTCCCGGTCGGAGCACTTGGCTACATGCATTGCAAGCAGCCTCTGAGGAGGTGTAGAGGTGAAGAGAAGCGAACCCCCGGAGTCGAGGGATGTAGAATAACCGGGTACTGAGCGATTTTTTGGTGGTTGTCCCCCCGGGTTGGGGGGGGGGGAGGTTCTCTCCTTGAAAAGGTGTAGGGGTGTGCCGCCATGGGAAACAAAAACCGGACCATATCTATACCAAGCCTAAATGAGAAAAGGGAACCATTTACATACCAAATCCTCTGAAAAAAGACCCATTCATATACAAAATCGGAAATGGAAAAGCGGAAGTGAACCCATTTTCCATTTTCGACTTTAAGATTGTGAAATTCATGACAGGGAAACGAAAACGGAAGTAAACCCATTTTCCATATGTGTTCGCCAAATACAAAAATAGAAAATGGGTTGTTTACCCATTTTCCATTTATATTTGTGAAATGGAAAAACGAATTAACGGTATATACCTTGATTATTCTCACACCGTTACCACGCTCGACGACGTTATCAACTGGGCAACTTTGATTATGTCAAGGTGCTGACAGCAATTGGGCAATTCTCTTGGGGATGGATGGTTACCGGCTCGGGCTAGAGGGTTTGGCAAACTGAAATCCCTCCTTGTCGCATCTGGGGGGAATCACTGGCCCCGGAAAGGGAAGGAGAATGTACGGACCTCGCTGTCAAAAATACGGACCCATTGGTATATAAGGTCATTGCAAAAAACCGACCCATTGCTAGCCCTGTAAGAAGTAACGACCCATTTGTATACCAAAATGGCAGAAAACCGACCCAAATTGGCGGCACATCCCTAGTAACCTTCACATAGTGAGAACCCCCCCCCCCCCACCCCCCCCCCCCCCCCCCCCGGGGGGGGGGGGTTGTCCATCTCACGATGGGCTAACTGGTCTCCCATGCAATTGCTCCCCGCATAGTCAGTCGTAGTTAGCTCTCTGGGCGTAGTTATAAGCTCTTTGGTGCGGATTGAGGTTGGGTCACGGCCCGGGGGTCACGGCAAGGATTGTGGTTGTGTCGTAGCTAGGCAAAATGCAGTGGGGAAGAAGGTTGGGGTCTTGCCTAACATCGGAATAGATCATAGCGGAGATTAGGTTAGGGTCATGGCAGGTGCTTATGGCAAGGAATATGGTGGGGTCATGACAGTGATTTGCATAGTGTCATGGCGGAAATTATGGGT
Organism: Urechis unicinctus; assembly: GCA_034190875.2. Taxonomy (NCBI): domain Eukaryota; kingdom Metazoa; phylum Annelida; class Polychaeta; order Xenopneusta; family Urechidae; genus Urechis; species Urechis unicinctus. The sequence continues at coordinate 56,052,814 of CM067347.1, read as the reverse complement.
GATTTACGACAGTGATGGTGGTGGGGTCCAGTGGAAATTAAGTTGTGTTCACGGCAGGGATTAGGGGAGCCCGTTATTATAATGCCATATACCTATTATTGTAGTGTGGATATTATTATTGTTGAAATGGAATCACAAATTAATGGTAACGAACATACCGGCTCTCGGCTGAATTATCATCAATCCTGCCATAACAGATGAGTGCTATCAATATGCTACTAAACCAGAAAAGGCAATCTACTCTAAATTTGTCTCGGATCATGCGCCACAGCCAGCTGCAGTTGGTGTTGTTAAATCAGTTGACAAGAGCTGTCTTCAGCGCGTACTGCAATGCAGTCTTCAACAAGATAGCTTGCATCTTAGCAATCATACCTGCTGTATCGTGTTCTGCCTCAGGCGTATTGAATCTAGTGCGATGATTGAAACAGTATGGCAATACGAAATATAGAGCGAATGTATATCAATATGTTTATTAGCCAAAAATATTGATCAAAAAAATTATTTATTTTCGCTTAAAGAAACGCAGAATAATATATTTCTTCTAAAGTTGCGTGTTGTGTGGTTTGGGCTAACTGTGCATCATCGACTGGTCAATCGATGTGTCGATGTTATTCAGCTTAAGAATTGCCTCTATAGGGTTTCATTCGACTTTTATCCAAATTAATTGAATAGTATATTGAGTCAAACAGACATGGAACTATATATGACATTAAGGCAGGCACCTAGTGTTGCACGGGAAGTAATGCACTATGGTCCTCCTGCCGAGTCAGATAATATTCGTTCAGCTCCCTGTGACCTTGGGTGTCTTATTCGTTGGATTTGGTTCTTCTTTTTTATACATGTCAGCTCTGGTGGAACTGCAGAAAATCTGCTATCACTAAATTACATACTGCTTATAATAATGCATTAAGGATGTTGCTGAGACTGCCTCGCCACTGTAGTGCTAGTGGAATGTTTGCCTATAATAATGTTCGTAGCTCCCATGCTATAGTTAGAAATCTTATTTTCAGTTCTATGCTAAGGGCTGATATATCACCCAACACAATTGTTCAATCAGTTCTTAGATCTGATATCAAATGGAAATCAAGAATACGAACTCACTGGATGAGATTACTCTATGTTCACTTTAATCATGTGACCTAATAACTTAATAGTGACATTTATAACCATTTGTTCCAGATTTGTATCGAAAATTCATTGGTATTTGGAAAGTAACCCCATAGATACTGGTCGGAAGTAGATAGCTGATTACCGTTAACCGTGTGATAATGTGTTTCTGTAACCTACGTCATATTGAAAATCATGGAGGAATAACGATTTCTAATTTTGGGAGCATCATGATCCCATGAAGATTTCTAAGATTACAACGGCCATCCTATTTAGATTTATTTTCCTCTAAGTTGGGATTCCGGAAGTAAATACCAGCACGTGACGTCATGGGCGGGGTATACACCATCATAACCTGATAACCAGCAAAATGGCGGAGTTGCTGACTGGTTGTTGTATGTCAGACGACGAAAAAATGCAGAGAAGTCGAAGTAGAGCCATTGATAAACAGCTAGTTAAAGAAAAAATGCTACAACGTCGGACAGTTAAAATTTTGTTGCTAGGCTCTGGCGAAAGTGGCAAAAGCACATTCCTAAAACAGATGCGAATTATCAATGGCAAAGATTTCCAAGAGGATGAACGTAGAAATTATAAGTCGATCATTTATGGAAACATTGTCAAAGGAATGAGAGTACTTATTGATGCACGAGAAAAGCTCCATATTCCGTGGGGAAACGAACATAATATCAAAAATGCTGATATTGTATTCACATACGACAGTAACATAAAACTGGACGAGACTGTTTTCCTGCAATATGTGGAATATCTTCGGGAATTATGGCAAGATACCGGTATTAGAACTGCATTTGATCGGCGAAGGGAGTTCCAGCTGGTAAGAATGACATTTAAGTTTAAAATGAGGTTGCACTCAGGAATGACTGCAACCATGTTTGAAGTTGTCGTTGTGAACATGCCAGACAGTGAATTATATTCACCGGAGCTAACAGTGAATGTGCTTCGTGTAGTTTACAGGTTAAGTCTAAAGATCATCAATCAATCCATGCCTGGTTCTTTGAACCTACTCCTTTTCAGGCATCACCACTTCACATTTCACAGAGAAGTTCACATTTGACAGATTATTTGTGTTTTAGGGCTTTATCAATGGTAAGCTCAAGTTTGTAGATAACCCGAACCCCATTGGTTTGCATTATTAAATCCTTCATCTTGTCACAATAAATTTTTGAAACATCAGAGAAAACTGTCAATGTATGTTTCCTTTGAGCGTCATAAATCAGAGAATTTTGGTGTTCTTAATGCTATTTCCTTTTCGATGTGAGTCAAATTTCAAACTTTTGAGATAGAATGTAAACAGAGTAAGAAATCACAAAACAGCTGAAAAAATGCACTGTCATACAATAAGCGTCTCAAGTATGGGGGGCAATAATTCACCTAGTAGTTTGTCTCTGCCTTTCTTGTTAACAGTGAACCTTCAACAACTATAACACTATCGCTTTTGTGACCAATATTCCGTCTGTATTATGTTTACATCCATGATAACGACCCCAGGCAGCATTGTAATGTTTGGGTGAACATTTGCTAACCTTGCATGAACTGCATGCTTCCATATGTTGCTTTTAGTATTCAAGTTATTAGCAGGAGTTTGTGTGTATGGATATTTTCACTGCATTTACAGCTTAGACATCATTATGGTCAAGCAAAACAAAAATATCCAGACTCAACCTGTGTATTCAGTTATACAAACAGATCTGGAGTTTGATTCACAATTGGAATCCACAGCCAGTATCCAAGAAGTAATAGCCTATTAATTAACGTCCCCACCCTCTCTCTCTGCCATCCATCATAGTATGCCACGTGCTTCTCGGCTCCAATCCTCTGACTGACCAGCGAATACCAACCACATGCTCTGTGATAGATATTTTCCTTTTAATCTTTCCCCGGATCTGTCTTTTGAGTGATTTGTCCTTCAACTGCGGATGTGTCATCTTAGACTACTGACACAGTCATCCAAACCTTACTGATAACTACGACCTTCATAAGAACAAGGAGCTATTAACAATAACTTCTGGCTCTCAATACTTGGTGGTCGGTTTACCATTTTTCAGATAAGTGGCTTTCTTCTACTATATGTAAGCTGCAGCATGTTGTGTTCTCCTGTAACTGTTCAAAGAAAGTTAGCTAATTCCTTGTGTCATTGCACCCTCTATTGTAAAGGGCTACACCTTTTTCATGGCAATGTGAATGGGATGTATTTCGATACACTGCAGCTTTAACTGGTAAAAGCTAAGACTGAATTACCATAGTTTTTTCGATAAGCTGGCTAATTTTTTTGTGTGGTCCATTTTTCTAATAAGTAATAGTTAGGTTTTCCTTCAAACCAATCAAACATCTATTTTTAGGTGGGTAGTAAAAAATAAATATGATTACAAAAACTTTCATGCTTGGCAACTTTCAGCAGTGAGCTCGGTTGAACTCGTGTCCATCTTGTCTACATCAGAACCATATTAGCTCATAGTGATGTAATAAATGCTGAAAGTTTGGGGAACATTTTTTTATTGACCTGCATTTTCAGATGATATCCCTGTGTGATACATGGAAACAGCCATGGCCCAACATTGGGGTCATGATTTAGAATTTAAGTTGGGTCAAAAGGCAAAACGGGCATTGCGGTCGGGTCACTGCAGGTTTTAGTGTGTTGTCACGATGGTGATTATATGGGGTCACAACAGGAATTTAGGGTGCAGTCGTGGTGCGGATTAGTGTGTGGTCACTTCAGGGATAAAGGTGGCGATTAAGGGAAATGTTATGAAAGATATCGCGCTGAACATTCCTGTATTCATTGACAACAATTCAGGGCCATTTATAGCTACTTTTCATCCTGGAAAATGCTGTACAATCTGCTAGTATCATAACCTGGCATGGAGCTGGCCATACCAGTATACGAGTTCATGTCACCAACAGTCACTATATGATAGAACCGTCTAATGTTACAGCCTGTACCGGCTCTTTGTATAAGTTACTGCTGGGTGTTTTTTTTAGGTCTGAGGCTCTTTTGCAGCTTTGACGCAGTGGTCGTCTGCCTACAATCGTTGGTACAATATGGGAGTTTTCCCAGAAGCATATCCATCCGATCAGTGCATCACTTCCTTGTTGTCAGTAATTAACATTATGTACATCCTGTTCTAACGATGTGCTTTGTAGTTGTTTTCAATAGTGGAGTCGAAAGTGGAATAAGTTTCGAGCTTCGTTTGAACTCTTTAACCCTTCTGATGATGAGTGGCCAGGCAAAAAGACGGTTCATTCCATAGGTGCCCTCCCAATAGTCAACAATAATTGACTACAGTATTTACATTGTATTACATTACAGTTGGGTTATAACTTTGGTTAGAACCTTTGCCCTTAGAATAGAGTTTTTTTAAAAGTTCAGTTAACTGTCTGAAATTATCTTGGCTGGTACGGATGTCCCGGAGTTTTGAGTCAACCATCCGTTAAAGACAATATTTACCAGTTTACTACATATGTAATCTATTTAAAGCAATGCATTTGGTCACCACCGCGTTCAGCGCGCTGTTCCTTGTCTCTTTATTATATACTTTTGAGACCAACCATGTCTTGAGGGCATTTTGTATGAAATACCGAATTCTCATATGTATTTTGTGACTGTGGAATTAACATTAAGTGTGTCGTTTTCTTTCCTCTATTCGCTGACATCAGTTTCCATTGCGTGGCGGTGTTTTTTGATACCGTGTGTCGTCTGACGAAGTGGTCAGGTTGCTGTTAATGATTGGTTTTAACGCCTTGTTTGGGGTAGTACCATGAGTTGTCCTCTGTCTAAATGTAGACAGGTTAAAATCTTACCCACGTAGATAATAATATTAAGCAAGTTTGTGCATCTTGTTGATAGAACATCAAGTCTGATGTGGCCTGATGTTGTTTTTTTCAAAAGTCGAGTCGAACGAGTATTTATTGCTCCCCATAAAGCTCCGTGAGTAGAATGCTTGTGCATAGTTGTCTGTAGTTGCCATGACAGCCACAGTAAAAGCGCGCGTTAGACGCAGAAGTTTTCTTAGCTTAGATGTTTACTAGCCTTCAAGTAACTGCACCCCTCTCTTATCCTCGTTATCTTCTCTTGTGGTGAATGAGGTGCTCTTCCTCGACAGCTTGCGGCTTTGTTACTTAGTTTCCTCCCATGATGAATTATCACACGATCTCGAGTCAAACGTCACTTGACTTCCACGAGTAAAAAAAATTGGAGGTTGCGCCACTCGCGCTGTACCACCGTGTCGTGAAAGTTGTCAGAAAAAAAAGCCACCTGTATATTTATTTCATAGTTCTTTCCTCTGCGCTGCACCCGGTCTGATGTCGTTTTTCTTCAGCGTCCCTGGTGTCACATGTTACGAGTGTGTTTTTTGGCCCCTGCTTTTTTCCCTATTCTGCTTTCGCTTGTCCCAGACTCAGTTTACTGGTGTTATAGTCGCAATTTATGTTAAAGACTTCTATGATGATGTTCTAAGATGATGATTGTGTAAACATGGGAATGATTATTTCTTTGACTCCGCATTAGCCTATGGTGTGAATCGTGCTTATAACTGGAAAACAAATGACTTCCGTATTATGACATAACATGGTACGGTTTGTGTTCTTCTAGCTCCTAACACGAGCCCACCAAGAGAAGAGGCTATTCGTGGTGAGATTAGAAATATTGATAAGGTTAACCGGCTCATTAAACAGTTAAAGTAATCTGAAGAAATCTGTTCGCGGTCACCCATCATTGGTAGAGAAAAATTCGTATTTAACATGGCAGTACATTAGCTCACGAGTGTAAGTGGACGATGACATGGGTGCCATTATACAAACATGACGTGTATATCATAGGAACGAGAATGTAACGGCACGGTCAGGCGGGGAGATTATGCCAACGCACTTACACAGGGCGACCTTATGGTATCTGACGCTCCGATACTATCTATTGGAGTTTACCGCGAATGGCAACACCATTGAACTAAATTGACCTGTTGACTTGCACGCGAGGGTGTGGGATGCTTGGTATTGTTCATTCTGCTTGCCTTTGATGGTGTGCGTTCGTGCGCTTAACATTTCTTTCTTTCGTTTAGAATTCATTTGTTTGTTTTTGGAGCCTTATATTGCAAGTATTATACAGATCAGCGGTTGGGTTTGAATTTATCCTCTTCGGGAGCACCATCAATCATCCATGTATCGCTGTAGAACATTAAAAAAACTACTTAGAATGTGTCACGACTGCACTGTGTGACAGGGGGATTCTGTGGAGTACTTCATGGACAGTATGGACAGGATAGCCATCAAGGTAAGTACCATCCTCATGTATAACATGCAAGTTCATATTTCTTAGTAGTTATTGACCCAACAATTCATTCTCTCACTGTTTAATGAAACATAAAATATTGTTTTATTTAATATTATTGGCAGGGGTTTTGGTAATTAGGGGTGGGGGTGGTAGTGTTTGTCTCTAGTTCTTGTGGCTTATAATACTACATGGTATACTAGTCCCGGTTATATAAATATATACCGTCATGCTCGAGGCGCAACCCATTGAATATTGAGCGTTATGTTTCAAGTGTCCACACCTTCTCATCATTGTTGTGTACTTACATATCTATATTTGTCAAGAATCGAGATGAATATCTCCAGTCCATGCCTATTTTGCTTATCTACTATCTTGTCAACAAGATGTCATGCACATCTACAAGTATACAGGCTGCTGATATTAGCAGGTATTTTATGAACAGGTGTTGGGGAGGGATTCAGCTTGTTTCTATGTGGTGCAGATGGGAACTGTAATTGTGCCATGTTGCAAAACCACCATCCAATGCTTTCTTCCTTCAATTCTTGAACACCCACATCAATATAATATTCCAGAGAGTAAGTCACAAATGACTTTATAATCTTCTTTTTGTTTATGCTGTGCAGAACTTTGTTCCAACAACACAGGATATTCTCTTCTCTAGAAAAGCAACCAAGGGTATTAATGAGATCACGCTAGATATCCGAGGTGTCCCTTTCCTCTTTGTTGACGTGGGCGGACAAAGATCCCAGCGCCAGAAGTGGTACCAATGTTTCGACAGAGTCACCTCGATTCTCTTCCTGGTCTCGTCGTGTGAATTCGATCAGGTGCTTTTCGAAGACCGCAAAACCAACCGCATGGTGGAATCCTGTAGTATTTTTGAGACAATAGTGAACAACAAGGCATTTGTTGAAGTGTCGATTATTCTATTCCTCAACAAAATGGACCTTTTGGAAAAGAAAGTGAAACAAGTGGACATACGTGATAATTTCCCACAGTTCTCTGGTACAGACTCACATGATCTGGGTCAGGTTCAGGCCTTCCTTCTCAGTTTATTTGACGGACGACGACGTGATCGCTCCAAACCGCTGTTTCATCATTTCACAACGGCTGTGGACACAGAAAATATCAAGTTTGTGTTTAATGCAGTGAGGGACACAATATTACAATCCAACCTCAAGTGTCTCATGCTCCAGTGATGGGTTTACCAGCTGATTAACTGATTTTTATCGTGTCTTTGCAGTGATGTCACGCATAGAGATGCTGTTTTTTTTAGTTTGTTGTGCTATCGTATGCATCCAATCAATTTCCCATTGACCAAATCTGTATTTTAATTACTACATTAGAGTCCTTAGGTTAAATTGACATCCACACCCATCAAATAAGAGTGATTTTGTTTCGTGTAGTGTCATTTCCAGGAATCGTTAAGCACAGTCATCCTGCACTTTGACATGCTTTCGTCTTTGTAGTATTATTTGTGTCATTTTTTTTTCACTCCACATTTTCTAAAGAGTTCTGTTGTGCATTTTTTAAGTGTGCTGTTGACATGGCCATTGTTATTCTGCAAACAATTTATTCAGCACAATACAAGCTTTATTCATTATATATATTTTTGTACATATATATACTGTATATAATGATTTTGGTACTAATCACGAAATATAGGAATCCATTGTGGTCATCATTCATCGGTTCTATTAATACAAAGGGATCACACAGAATGATGTCACCATGCATGGTTCATTCATGAAGATTTTACTCGTGTTGTTTTGTGCACGCTGGTTGTGGAAAAAAATGTATTTACCTGCAATATACTGGGCTTAACTTGGGGACACAGTCAAAATTTTACTCGTCAAAGAATGCTTGATCGCAATCAAGCTAATTTTCTGGTGTGGTGTGTGTTAATCAGGCGCCAAATGTTAGGTATTTATTACAGCTAATGACACCAGTAATGTGAGTCATGTAGCAGTGTATAGAACATGTCAGAAATCTATCTTATCCTGCGTTTGTTTTTCAACGGAAATTTTTATTTTACGCTCCCATCAAAATGCCTCCAAATCGTGCATTGCATCATTTGTAATATAGAGTAAAGAAGCACTCATAGTGGCATTAGCTGTCCAGTTCTCTGTTCCATCCTTTGCAAGGATATCTAGAATCTCTTGAATTCCACATATGGAACCAATGGTGCTGAGAGTGTAATATATATATATATATTAGAGAAGAGCTTTGGAAGAAATTCACTGTCATATTTTGTATGTGTTCTAATCATGTCGTGCGCTTGTCATTAGTGCTTTATATCATACTGATACATTCTTCTTCTCTTTTTAGATGTTATTGTATGGTTCGCAGAATACTTGCCAGTGTCATTGTATGACTAGTGACATCATGCATTATGGCATAGCACATTCCTGTCTGTGGCATAGCTTCTAAGATTATCATTTTCTCTTCTTTTTGGGGGGTGAGGGGGGGGTGTGGTTGTATGTAGGTCTATACTGGCTGGCCTCTGTGGGCTTGTATTTTTAGTTATTCCTGAAAAGTTTTGTGGGTTGCTTGCTTTTTTTTACTTCAATTGTTGAGTATTAGTTTGGTCGATGTCTTTAATGGGTGGTTTTTTGTTACAGTAAGATCTTGTGGTTTATTCCTTTGATTGTATGGGACAGTGTCACACAAGTCTTAAAAGTTCAAGTAAGAATTTGCAAAGGTTGCAGGCTTGGTTAACCACATCACTTCTACCTGATAAGGAAGTGCGTTCAAATTGCTAATATCAATTTTATTTGCTTTTCCCGAAAACAAAAATTGTTACAAGACTTCCTGTTGAATAATTGCCAAAGCCTTCTTAATGCTATAATCCCAGCTTATTTGTCGACTAGACAATATGTTTGCCACCATGCAGTGGTAAGAAACACTCAGTACCAGGTGTTACATTGACATAATACTATTGAGAGTAGAGCTGCATTGAATGCTTGATGTAGAATGACAGCCTTGCTTTTGTACCTATTGTCAGAATGACTACCAGCAGTTTCCAATTCCGTGATATTTGCATGTTTTATATTCGCATGTATGCCAAGAGTTATGTCAAGGTGCAATACCTTGCATCGAGGCAACCATGTTCATGTTAAAGAGGTACCATTTCGATTTTAGCCAAATGTTTTGAATTGCCATGTGATATGTGGAACTGATTGCACCACAGCATTGATTTGCTTTGTTCCAGCTTACTGTCCACAATAAATGGACTTGTTGGTCTTGGCATCTTGGTTTTAAGATGCAAATATGTTCTACTGTCAGATCATTGACTTGTTTATAATGTTAATATATACTAAATGTTTCAGTCTTCTGTAATGGTATTTGATCAGGGTTTATGGCATGGCCTATTATTTTGTGATGGGGTTTCATGAGCCGTGATAAAGAAGTAATTTAAATGACGATGATCAGCATGATTGGCTGAAAGCATCCTTCCCAACCAATCAAAAGCCTTGTGACATAATGTGTGATGTGAGACCTCTTAGGGGAGTTATATCTCGATTGATACCCTGTAACTCTCCTTATTACTCCATAATCTACGACATGTAGCTCTTTTTGCATGACTATGACCATATGCTGACAACACCTCATCATACCATCACCGTTAGCCATTGGTATCATTCTATTTCATGCTCATTAAAGACCCATCACTGGCCTCACAACATCACCATAACTCGTCTATAACAATCATTAGTATCATTCCATCTCACACATAAACACCTACCAATCACTAGTCTTATAAATCACAAAATTTTATCCACCAATCATTGGTCTCATTATATCGAACAAACATGACTGTTGGTCTTATAATATTATGCTTATGCTATACCTATTACAAACCTCAGTGAGACCCCCACCAAGTTGGATCAAACTAAATACTGATGGCTTCTCTATCCCAACAATAGGCACCATATAACACACTAGTGTTGGTGTGCCGTTAAACCCTATACTTACCTCTATCCCAACAAATGCCTGTAGTCCGTGTATCATTTTGTCTGCATTGTGCCATTACAGTGGAAATTCCCAGATGTCATTAAACTGTGCCTTCTTCATATATGGATTCCATAGTTTAACAAATATCTTATCAGTCGAGATATGTACATCTTGCATACATCAATTGAATGTTTATGTTTTGAGGCAATGTATAAGATGCAATTTGCTCCAGCTTGGCAAGTGTGGTTTAGGGTATATTGAATGGAATGTTTGCCTGATTTGTTTTTGTTTATGTCATTTCAATGAAGAGGCTTTGTTATTGATTTTCGAAAATCATTCAGTATTTCTGAGGTCCCATCAATGTGGTCTAACAGCACCTACCTACTGCATTGATATGCATCTTTTCATTGTGACTGTTGGATCATCTAAATTGTTTTCATTGCTAGCGTCCCATAATCTCGTTGAATTTGATGTCTCCTGGTGTCCAAAATTTGTTTGGCCATTGAATTGTGTGAATTTGCCTGGTCCCCAAAACACACTTGGTTATTTCTAGAATTGCTTTACACTTGGTTATTTCTAGAATTGCTTTACACTTGGTTATTCCTAGAATTGCTTTACACTTGGTTACATTTGCTCTGCATATGTCAAGGAGTTTATTTTGCTTCCTGACATCACCGAGTCTTCCTCGTATATTTGGCATGATGGTGCACCGATCTTGTGTCCTTTAAGTGCCGGAGTGCAGCTTAGTATAGCTATGGATCTGTCTTGTTATCAAATTGTATATTCTGTCTAAACCAGATCTTACCCGACTCAAGGTCACGTGTCAAATAATGTTTCCCGATGCTTGTATACAGCTAAATTTTTGTATTGTTCTGCTCAAGATGTGGACTAATTCAAATGGATGATCAAAATAGTATTGGAACCCTGTGTCTTTATTAATAAACCTTGCATATTAACATAGGTTTTTCTTCGTCACCTTGTTTCAGATAGCACAAGCTATGTTGTGTAAATATGTAGGTTATTCCATCAACTCATCTCAAACATCATAGCAGCAATTTTGTTTCTTAGATCTTAAAGAGATAGGCCTAAATTGCTGTGCAGGAGACGAGTGATCAAAGCGGTACAACGACGACCATACAATACATGTAACTTACGAGTATAACTTTGAGATTGGGAAAGTTGACAGCAACCTCATTCGAATTGTATTTTGTAATTATTTCAGTCATTCAGAGGTATTTTAAAAGTGGCATGTATAGATAAAGTTATAAGGGTATTTTATAGTGAAAAACAACTTCAAAGGGTAGTCATCCAAAGCAACATAGAAATAGCAGGTCTACATTAACAATAATTTGAATACAACAGAACTATAAAAATACACAACAATCACAGGGCTTCAAATTCATGATACCATTCATGCAGACTGGTCATATTCCAAAGTACTAATGTGAAAATGTAAAGAACGGTTGGTGACATCAGAAATAAATGCAGTCATGCTTGATCATGATGCAGGGAAGCCAAGCCACCTAGTGACAAATGCATCAAGCCTTAGATGATTGGGTTTCTAAACCAACAGAATTTAGAGCACCTCGAAACTTGTCTAAACTCCTTTGCAGTGAAAGACGGAATCCCTTTGAGAGTGGTATCAGGGGAAATTGAGGAGGTGATATTGAATTGGGTCGAGCTGAAGATGGGGCAGAGTTTGGAGGATGACAGGAAGTTGTATCTGTAAGGGGCTGATCTTGATCAGACTTAGCCATCAAGGACATGTTTGCTGAGATAGCTGCTGAGGCAGTGGCACCCTTGACAATGACAGCTGATGATCCAGTGGCAGTGGGAAGCACTTCCAACCAATTCTCTAGTCGCTCAAGCATCCTATAGCAAATGTAAAATATACAGGTTTGAACCAGTTGCATAAAGCTCAAGTAAAGAAAGTGCCTATACAGCAAATTCTACTAATCAAAACATAAAACACCTTGGCAGGGTAGATATAAGGAAATATACACCTAGCAAAAACTCTAGCAAGATGAACTTTTGAATTTCAAAGATGGAAATAATATATATATGAAATTCCATTCTTAGAGGGTACCCATTACTTATGTTTGTTCCCATTGGCTGTGAATGATTCCAGAAATACTAACCTGCATCCATGCTGCCTCAGGTGTGCCAACACCTCATCCTCAAACATGCATGGAGATCGAGTCACAATGCCTGCCATGGACTGAAGAAAAACACCAGACATTGTCATAACGTTATTGTTATCAGCCTTATTATTAAAAAACCTGTGCGTTATCCATGGGATCCTCCCTAAGGCAGGTTTAACAGTATTGCAGGCCAGGTGTTGAAAATACGCAGGATGGTATCGTATCTAAAGTATACCAACCTGGACCATTTTCACGATGGCCATTTCGTTGTACATACGGCTGTTCTCAAGAGCCTGCTGAGTTCCCAACTGCTTGTCATAGCCTGCCTCATTGTAATAGGGCTCTCGTACTAAAATTAGCCCTGGAAGATGTGAAATGTGGTTTGAAGTCACAATAAACATATCCCAATGACGGATAAGGATGAATGTGTCAACTTCTTACACACCCATTGCTCTGACTGGGTTGCTAAGCCCATGGGCAGTACTCCAAATACTATACATGATATGAGTTATCACTGAGCCTTTATCAGAAAAAGGGAATAGAAGGACTCTGTGATACAATACAGACATGTAGCAGCATACCTTTCCTGATGAATAACAGAGAGAGAGAACAGATAACCATAACACCAGGATGTGTCATAATATACAGTCTACTGGAACCATCATCACCATGCAACTTGTTATCGGGTCACCAGGATTGCCATTTTTCACTTCTGATAATGATAATCTATAATCTAAGACGATTAAGAATTTGTACCTTGAAAGGAGATTAGAACTTGAAGTAGCGTCGATTTGCTGCTCCACACTTCAGTACCCTACACACAACCATCAATATCTCACCCAACACAACATGTACATTAATAACGGCATCGTTTACAGAGAAAACCCCCATTAAACATATCAATTTAACTTATGGGATTAAACTTTATATATCCTGCTTTATCATCGCTGACCGATGATCCTCTTGTCAAGAAAACCCAAAGAAACATTACCCAGTAGTAATAAAATATCAAGTCCACCAACCCTGCCAGACCATGTTCCCAGCAGACTGACGCAGACTTTGCCGTTTTCGTACAGGTTGGGGTTAAGTCTGTCTGAGCAGTAGGAGATGTAATGTACAGAGGGTGGGGAGGAGGGGTGGTCCCCAGAAAGCTGCACCTCAAAGAAGAAGAGTCCGTCCTCGTACGGGGTGAGAGCCGGTCCTTCTATCATCACGCTGAATAGGTCCTGAAAACAACAACGACAGAGCACTGATAACAACAGGAACGAGTGCCTACAGCAGGGATAACAACAGGAACGAGTGCCTACAGCAGGGATAACAACAGGAACGAGTGCCTACAGCAGGGATAACATTTCTCAACAGCTTTGAAAACAAGAGGCAATCTCTGATGGGAAAGTACAGAAGAGAAGACGAACAGGGGCAAAGGATGAAGGCCACTAGACGGTCGAGGTGATGTGACTGGGCCATAAAATGTCCTGGTTAATATCAAAACCATCAAATTTTGATTAGTTACCCAAATCATTATTACTACCGACCATTCTATCCTCGAATCCCTTGACATAGATTCCGCGTGGCAGACTGGACTTGAGGAGTTTCAGCTGGAGAAATCACCAACCACAACATGAATCATCTACTGTAGAACTACTTCTGAAAAACTTGAGTAATAATTCCACAGTCATTCCTAATCTGTATAAAATTCATTACATCATATGTGGTATTCAATGATACCAAGAACAATTTTCACAAACATATTAGATGCTAATGCAACGGAGATATGATAGACCATAAGAAATACTGACCTCTTTCATTAAAGCTTTCAAGAAAGCCTTTGAGTCAGTAGGCTTGAACTCAGTGGAGAAGAATTTGTGTGAAGATGGAGTGGCTTGACGCATCTCAAAGCCTAGATAAATCCAGACATAACATGAGTAGGAGCAGAAGCACGATATCCTAAGGGTCAGTCAATTTTGAAATCATAACTGTAACATGTGGTCACAAGGATTGGTGAGGAATCTTGGAACCTTTGAGGTCAGCAGGTAAGTAATACTCTTAGTTAAGAAAAACACAAGTATCCTATTCACAGATAATATTCAGAGCTTAATCACAACTCACCAAAGTGATTGTATTCCAGCTTTGCTCTGATATCAGCTGGAGTCTGAGGAGTGAGTGGTGTAGCCAGTACGAAGTCTTTATCCTCGTCCTTGTCACTTCCATCGTCATTAGCAGGCCTTAACAAAGGCAGGCCAATGTTCATGTTCTTCCTTAATTCTGCACTACTCTTTGGTGGAGTGACCTCAGTAGGAGACCGAGCATCTTTATTTGGTGATAGCAGTTGAGCTTCTGTGTCACCCAGTGCTTTCACTGGAGTATGGGGTTCAGCTTCAGCAACAGATGTGGCAGGCACAACATCTCCTACTGCTGCAGAAACTGGTTCAGTGATATCACCTCTGGAACAGCTTATTTCCTCATTATCTCCCTCTTTATCCTTTTTATTAGACTTTTTATTTTGCGATCTTGAATATTTCTTGACAAGGTTCTCTTTAATGAGGGTCAATTGCTCATCCAGGAGTCGAAAAGCCTTGACACACAGTTCCTTGGCATTGGTAAATCTCTGAGTTTCCTCGGCATCTGACGCACTCATCACACACGTGTCCTTGTTGACCTTGACAGGGCTGACCTCAGAAGAGGTCACAGCTGTTTTCTCTGCTTTCCTGACCATTTTTTCAGGTTGGGGAGAGGACAAATTCTCAGATTTCTTATCAGCAGTTGTGGGATCAAGGTCAGAGATCACAGATAAGGAGTTAAGGTCATGGTTTGCAGATGAAGAGTCAATGTCATGATTCAAAGATCCACATGTTGCAGTGGGCTGGACTGGACTGACAGTGTCAGAGGCTGCATCAGATGACTGAGACACAGATGCAGCCTTCTCACTGTTAGAATTAATCATACTCAAAACTTGCTTAGCCACCTTATGGGTCTTTTCTGCTCTCAGTGCACTTCGCACTGCAGACATCACATCTTGGAGAGCCTCTTGTTTGAAGTGACTTGTTGACAACATCTTGTCATAGCTCCGGCACATGCGGTATACCGACAAGGTGTGGTGGAATAGGTTGATAATAGAAGCTGATGCCTGTACAGCAAGCATCCCTTTCATCTCAGTCAGTTGGCTGGAAACTTTCTGAAGAAGCTCAGCGATCTTGACCTGTGCTTCAACACCTGGACTGTCTTCATCGTCACTGCTGTCACTACTGTATAGGATAGTTGCAAATGTCAGAGCCATTAGTCACATTGTATGCTTCAGGCTGTGTTCATTGTTTAAGCTTAGATGAGGTCAGTAAGTTTTGCATTTAAGAAACAAACCCATTCACCTTCCTTGTCATTGTTGAAAGATAACAAGTTACACTGATGTTATAGGCTAATGAACCATATTGATAAACGTCGAGTCACAGAGGATTTCAAATCACTTCACCAGAAAAAGTATTTTCCAATTAAAATGAGATATTAAAAATAATAAATATAATATATTAATGCCATAAAAACATCACTGATACATATGATAGTAAACATAACCTCCTGCCCTGTTACAAAGACAAATTAAGCGTCCAGTGAGTATGTCGCACAGGCCTAGTTAAGCTACCTTCGAGATGATGATGAGGAAGCTGAGATGGCAGAGCTGCCCTCTAACTCCTCCTCCTTCTCTGTCTCCCATGACGACCCAGAGTCAGACACATCACTCGAGGTCAACTCCTCATCACTGTCAGGGTCAAACTCAGAGTCGTTCAGGTCAGATAACTGCAACACAGAGAAACACAGAGAAATGAGCTTCAATCAAGTTTTGCTTGTCAGTCAGGGAGTGATTAAGATAAATACCATATTAACCAATGTGGTGGGTGATAAACAGTCTCTTAATCTGGGAGTGATTAAGATAAATACCATATTAACCAATGTGGCCTCTTAATCTGGAACATCAGTCCTCAACTACTGCCTTGAATTATCACACTTCAAGGCTTCAATAAATTCTCACAAACCTCCAACCTCAAAATTGACCCTCTGTGCACTAACTGACACTGCTCACACGACTCCCCGATCTTACATCGACCCTCAGACTAAAAATGGATGCCCTCACCTCATCTCCCATCAAGTAGAACTCCTGTGGAAAGCACTGTGAGGTTCCTCCGCCAGCCCAGGCTACCACCAAGTCGCCCTCCTGTCCCAGCTCGTACACCTGTCCAGCAGCAGGCAGCTCCCCATTCTCATCTCCATCCTGACATCAAATCCACTTTGTCAAATCACAACAGCTCAGCTAATTAATTTCAAATCACATAATTTATACTTGCAACAGACCAACAGACTGTATACCTTTGATGCTTTTGATATGATTTTCAATAAAAACACTATGACAAGACCAAATCTTAACATTTTTGATTTTTCACTCTATTTAAAAACACACTTTCAAGGGCCATGAGCCATCACACTGTCATAATGGTCCTACCAGACATAATATTTTGTGCTGAAGAAATTACAATAGGTCTTTTGATTGCTTAGAAAATGCGCTTTCAATTCTTCATTGTTTTTCAGTTTTTCATTTAAATTAGGTTTAAACGGTGCATGAAATTTCCATTAATAATGCAGGGGTCAAAAGTCTGATTTTGAGTATGTAAAGAAAATTTTTGAATCTGGTATGAGATTTGCTAACAGCATCAACGTACCATTAATAAAATTCCCCTCTGGGTAAATACTGATTATTTTATAACTTTTCCTCTAATAACTCGGAGGTTAAAGGTCATACAGTGCTGATTGTAAGTTAGCAAGAAGTCATAAACATCAGAGGGGTCAATAAGTAATTGCAGGCAAGTGATACTCTACTGGGTTTACATAGTACAAGATTTTTTCTGTAATTACTCTGACGTTTGAAGTCATGAAGGGCTGATTTTAAATTTGCACGAAGCCATCAACATCGGAGGGGGCCGTGCGTATTTCTTTTACATATTATAAGGAAAGGTACCAGCAAAGATGATTTCCCATTTGGTTAACATTGTAATAGAGGTTGTTAACAAGGTTTCTCAGAAAACTCAGGGATAAAATGTCATAAAGAGCTTAATTTTAGATAGCGAGGCGCCAATAGCATCCATGTGTTATTTGGGACAGCTAGCTTGCTTTATAAGGAAACGTGCCTTCAAAAGTTAATCTGCATTGGATTAATATAGTAAGACTGATTTTTAACAAATATTTCTCACATAACTCGAGCCTTATTTTTAGACGACAAGGCGCCATCAACATCAGAGGGGGTCTATGTGTTATTTGGGACAGCTAGATTGCTTTATTTGGAAATGCACCATCAAAAGTTATTGTTGACTGGGTTGACATAGCTCTCAAATAGCTCAAGGATCAAAGGTCATGTGGGCCACAGAAAACTTCCACACCAAAAATCATGGGACTCAGGCTGAAGATTTGTGAGTGAGAAGATAGTGTAAGCACTGAACTGACCTCGTAGCCAGCAACACGGATGACAATGTGGCCAGGGCGGAACTTGTAATCAGGGTGATCTTTAATGTCATAGGCACTTACTTCCTCTGCCTCAATCTTCACACTGGGTCTGTATGGTATGGGAAAACGGAATTGAAAATGGCTTTTAACTACTAAAGATATGAGAGAAGGGCACACTCAGTCTTAAATGGATAAGTGTTCCAATTAAATGCTTCTTCAAGCAAATTAATGACATGTGATCATAAACTTTTGTTCCCCACTCTCCCATGAGAGCTAAGCTTAACCCATATAGACTGAAAACAAATCTTCTAATAAAAATGTAGAGTAACATGTGTGTTGTTGATGTTTATTGACATGAGTGTATGTGGAAGAGGAGTGGGTATACCTGAGTGATGATGACAGGAGTGTATGTGGAAGAGGAGTGGGTATACCTGAGTGATGATGACAGGGGTGTATGTGGAAGAGTAGTGGGTATACCTGAGTGATGATGACAGGGGTGTATGTGGAAGAGGAGTGGGTATACCTGAGTGATGATGACAGGGTGTATGTGGAAGAGGAGTGGGTATACCTGAGTGATGATGACAGGGGTGTATGTGGAAGAGGAGTGGGTATACCTGAGTGATGATGATGTGGAAGAGGAGTGGGTATACCTGAGGATGATGACAGGAGTGTATGTGGAAGAGGAGTGGGTATACCTGAGTGATGATGACAGGAGTGTATGTGGAAGAGGAGTGGGTATACCTGAGTGATGATGACAGGAGATGGAAGAGGAGTGGAGTGATGATGACAGGAGTGTATGTGGATACCTATAGTGATGATGACAGGAGTGTATGTGGAAGAGGAGTGGGTATACCTGAGTGTATGTGGAAGAGGAGTGGGTATACCTGAGTGATGATGACAGGAGTGTATGTGGAAGAGGAGTGGGTATACCCGAGTGATGATGACAGAGAGACTGGGAGGAGTGAGTGTATACCTGAGTGATGATGACAGGAGTGTATGTGGAAGAGGAGTGGGTATACCTGAGTGATGATGACAGGAGTGTATGTGGAAGAGAGTGGGTATACCTGAGTGATGATGACAGGTGTGTGGAAGAGGAGTGGGTATACCTGAGTGATGATGACAGGAGTGTATGTGGAAGAGGAGTGGGTATACCTGAGTGATGATGACAGGAGTGTATGTGGAAGAGGAGTGGGTATACCTGAGTGATGATGACAGGAGTGTATGTGGAAGAGGAGTGGGTATACCTGAGTGATGATGACAGGAGTGTATGTGGAAGAGGAGTGGGTATACCCGAGTGATGATGACAGGGGTGTATGTGGAAGAGGAGTGGGTATACCTGAGTGATGATGACAGGGGTGTGTGGAAGAGTAGTGGGTATACCTGAGTGATGATGACAGGGTGTGTGTGGAAGAGGTGTGGGTATACCCGAGTGATGATGACAGGGGTGTGTGAGGAATAGGAGTGAGTATACCCGTGATGATGACAGGAGTGTATGTGGAAGAAGAGGAGGGGTATACCTGAGTGATGATGACAGGAGTGTATGTGGAAGAGGATACCTGAGTGATGATGACAGGTGTGTGGAAGAGGAAGAGGGGTATACCTGAGTGATGATGACAGGGGTGTACCTATACCTGAGTGATGATGACAGGGTGTGTATGTGTGGAAGAGGAGTGGGTATACCTGAGTGATGATGACAGGAGTGTATGTGGAAGAGGAGTGGGTATACCTGAGTGATGATGACAGGGGTGTGTGAGGAAGAGTAGTGGGTATACCTGAGTGATGATGACATGTGGAAGAGGAGTGGGTATACCTGAGTGATGATGACAGGAGTGTATGTGGAAGAGGAGTGGGTATACCTGAGTGATGATGACAGGAGTGTATGTGGAAGAGGAGTGGGTATACCTGAGTGATGATGACAGGGGTGTGTGAGGAAGAGTAGTGGGTATACCTGAGTGATGATGACAGGGTGTATGTGGAAGAGGAGTGGAGGAGATGACAGGTGTATGTGGAAGAGGAGTGGTATACCTGAGTGATGATGACAGGAGTGTATGTGGAAGAGGAGTGGGTATACCTGAGTGATGATGACAGGAGGAGTGGGTATACCTGAGTGATGATGACAGGGGAAGAGGAGTGGGTATACCTGAGTGATGATGACAGGAAGAGGAGTGGGTATACCTGAGTGATGATGACAGGGGTGTATGTGGAAGAGGAGTGGGTATACCTGAGTGATGATGACACAGTGGGTATACCTGAGTGATGATGACAGGAGTGGGGTATACCTGAGTGATGATGACAGAGTGTATGTGGAAGAGGAGTGGGTATACCTGAGTGATGATGACAGGGGTGTATGTGGAAGAGGAGTGGGTATACCTGAGTGATGATGACAGGAAGAGGAGTGGGTATACCTGAGTGATGTGACAGGGGAGTGTATGTGGAAGAGGAGTGGGTATACCTGAGTGATGATGACAGGGAGTGTATGTGGAAGAGGAGTGGGTATACCTGAGTGAGATGACAGGAGTGTATGTGGAAGAGGAGTGGGTATACCTGAGTGATGATGACAGGAGTGTATGTGGAAGAGGAGTGGGTATACCTGAGTGATGATGACAGGGGTGTATGTGGAAGAGGAGTGGGTATACCTGAGTGATGATGACAGGAGTGTATGTGGAAGAGGAGTGGGTATACCTGAGTGATGATGACAGGGGTGTATGTGGAAGAGGAGTGGGTATACCTGAGTGATGACAGGAGTGTATGTGGAAGAGGAGTGGGTATACCTGAGTGATGATGATGACATGTGGAAGAGGAGTGGGTATACCTGAGTGATGATGACAGGGTGTATGTGGAAGAGGAGTGGGTATACCTGAGTGATGATGACAGGGTGTATGTGGAAGAGTAGTGGGTATACCTGAGTGATGATGACAGGAGTGTGTATGTGTGTGTGAAGAGGAGTGGGTATACCTGAGTGATGATGACAGGAGTGTATGTGATGATGAAGAGGAGTGGAAGAGGAGTATACCTGAGTGATGATGACAGGAGTGATGTGTGGAAGAGGAGATGGGTATACCTGAGTGATGATGATGACAGGGGTGTATGTGGAAGAGGAGTGGGTATACCTGAGTGATGATGACAGGGTGTATGTGGAAGAGGAGTGGGTACCCTGAGTGATGATGACAGGAGTGTATGTGGAAGAGGAGTGGGTATACCTGAGTGATGATGACAGGAGTGTATGTGGAAGAGGAGTGGGTATACCTGAGTGATGATGACCCTGAGTGATGATGACAGGGTGTATGTGGAAGAGGAGTGGGTATACCTGAGTGAATGAGGAGTGTAGTGGAAGAGGAGTGGGTATACCTGAGTGATGATGACAGGGGTGTATGTGGAAGAGGAGTGGGTATACCTGAGTGATGATGACAGGGGTGTGTGTGTGTGAATGACAGGGGTGTGTGAGTATACCTGAGTGATGATGACAGGGGTGTGTGTGTGGAAGAGGAGTGGGTATACCCGAGTGATGATGACAGGAGTGTATGTGGAAGAGGAGTGGGTATACCCTGAGTGATGATGACAGGAGTGTATGTGGAAGAGGAGTGGGTATACCTGAGTGATGATGATGTGGACAGGAGTGGTATACCTGAGTGATGATGACATGAGTGTAGTGGGAGAGTATACCTGAGTGATGATGACAGGGGTGTGTGTGGAAGAGGAGTGGGTATACCCGAGTGATGATGACTGGGGTGTATGTGGAAGAGGAGTGGGTATACCTGAGTGATGATGACAGGGGAGTGTATGTGGAAGAGGAGTGGGTATACCTGAGTGATGATGACAGGGGAGTGTATGTGGAAGAGGAGTGGGTATACCCGAGTGATGATGACAGGAGTGTATGTGGAAGAGGAGTGGGTATACCTGAGTGATGATGACATGAGTGTATGTGGAAGAGGAGTGGGTATACCTGAGTGATGATGACAGGAGTGTATGTGGAAGAGGAGTGGGTATACCCGAGTGATGATGACTGGGGTGTATGTGGAAGAGGAGTGGGTATACCTGAGTGATGTTGACAGGAGTGTATGTGGAAGAGGAGTGGGTATACCTGAGTGATGATGACAGGAGTGTATGTGGAAGAGGAGTGGGTATACCTGAGTGATGATGACAGGAGTGTATGTGGAAAAGGAGTGGGTATACCTGAGTGATGATGACAGGAGTGTATGTGGAAGAGGAGTGGGTATACCTGAGTGATGATGACAGGAGTGTATGTGGAAGAGGAGTGGGTATACCCGAGTGATGATGACTGGGGTGTATGTGGAAGAGGAGTGGGTATACCTGAGTGATGATGACAGGGGTGTGTGAGGAAGAGTAGTGGGTATACCTGAGTGATGATGACAGGGGTGTGTGAGGAAGAGTAGTGGGTATACCTGAGTGATGATGACAGGGGTGTGTGAGGAAGAGGAGTGGGTATACCCGAGTGATGATGACAGGAGTGTATGTGGAAGAGGAGTGGGTATACCTGAGTGATGATGACAGGAGTGTATGTGGAAGAGGAGTGGGTATACCTGAGTGATGATGACTGGGGTGTGTGAGGAAGAGGAGTGGGTATACCTGAGTGATGATGACAGGAGTGCAGGGCACGAAATTGGCTATCTCTATTCGGCGCGCGCCGACTAAATGTTAATTCCGCCGATTCATTTGTCAAAGTTGTCGGTCCGCCAGGCCGATAACTATTCTGTAACCATTCTCGACGTCAAAAGATAAACACATTGACAATCGCGCGGTCGTTTGAAATTGTGAACTGTCCCAAATGATTTGACCGCAGCATTCATCTAGAGAACGTTTATTTCCGTATTGACGAAAGCGCACGATTTATCAATGAGATCGTATAACTCGTTTTTATTGGTCAGTGTATGTCACGTGCACAATGCAATTGAATGTCGAATTTTCCCGGCGTTACAAGTCTGATGCATGCTGATTTGATACTTTCCCAAATTTAATAATGGACAAGTTCGTCAAATGTTTACCTAAATGCGACGGCGATGAATTAGAAAAAAAGTCCACCTTCACTCAGCTTTCTCACTTCTACTTATTATTCTTTAATATGTCACTAATAATTGCTATGTAACTGAATGAAGAATACTGCCTTATGGTTTACTCCAACTACTTTGATCATGCATGTTTATCTTATGATACCTATTGTCAAATACAATTTAAATGCTTTCGGCATTGTGAATAACAAGACCATTGAGAGGACCAGTTAAATACTGGCAGGGCCAGTTCATTTTGTTGAAGGGCCAGTTGAACAAAAATGGAGGGCCAATTCACATTTTTGCCAATTTCGTGCCCTGGGAGTGTATGTGGAAGAGGAGTGGGTATACCTGAGTGATCATGACAGGGGTGTGTGTGTGGAAGAGGAGTGGGTATACCTGAGTGATGATGACAGGAGTGTGTGTGGAAGAGGAGTGGGTATACCTGAGTGATGATGACAGGAGTGTATGTGGAAGAGGAGTGGGTATACCTGAGTGATGATGACTGGGGTGTGTGAGGAAGAGGAGTGGGTATACCTGAGTGATGATGACTGGGGTGTATGTGGAAGAGGAGTGGGTATACCTGAGTGATGATGACAGGAGTGTATGTGGAAGAGGAGTGGGTATACCTGAGTGATGATGACAGGGGTGTATGTGGAAAGGAGGGGTATACCTGAGTGATATGACTGGGGTGTGATGATGACAGTGATGATGACAGGAGTGTATGTGGAAGAGTGGGTGGAGTGATATGACAGGGGTGATGATGACCTGAGTGATGATGACAGGAGTGTGTGTGGAAGAGGAGTGGGTATACCTGAGTGATGATGACAGGAGTGTGTGGAAGAGGAGTGGGTATACCTGAGTGATGATGACTGGAAAGAGGAGTGGGTATACCTGAGTGATGATGACATGAGTGTATGTGGAGGAGTAGTGGGTATACCTGAGTGATGATGACAGGGGTGTGTGTGGAAGAGGAGTGGGTATACCCGAGTGATGATGACTGGGGTGTGTGTGGAAGAGGAGTGGGTATACCTGAGTGATGATGACAGGGGTGTATGTGGAAGAGGAGTGGGTATACCCGAGTGATGATGACAGGAGTGTATGTGGAAGAGGAGTGGGTATACCCGAGTGATGATGACTGGGGTGTATGTGGAAGAGGAGTGGGTATACCTGAGTGATGATGACAGGGGTGTATGTGGAAGAGGAGTGGGTATACCTGAGTGATGATGACAGGAGTGTATGTGGAAGAGGAGTGGGTATACCTGAGTGATGATGACTGGGGTGTATGTGGAAGAGGAGTGGGTATACCTGAGTGATGATGACAGGAGTGTATGTGGAAGAGGAGTGGGTATACCTGAGTGATGATGACAGGAGTGTATGTGGAAGAGGAGTGGGTATACCTGAGTGATGATGACTGGGGTGTATGTGGAAGAGGAGTGGGTATACCTGAGTGATGATGACAGGAGTATGTGGAAGAGGAGTGGGTATACCTGTGATGATGACAGGGGTGTATGTGGAAGAGGAGTGGGTATACCTGAGTGATGATGACTGGGGTGTATGTGGAAGAGGAGTGGGTATACCTGAGTGATGATGACTGGGGTGTATGTGGAAGAGGAGTGGGTATACCCAAGTGATGATGACTGGGGTGTAGGTATACCTGAGTGATGTTGACAGGAGTGTATGTGGAAGAGGAGTGGGTATACCTGAGTGATGATGACAGGAGTGTATGTGGAAGAGGAGTGGGTATACCTGAGTGATGATGACTGGGGTGTATGTGGAAGAGGAGTGGGTATACCCGAGTGATGTTGACAGGAGTGTATGTGGAAGAGGAGTGGGTATACCTGAGTGATGATGACAGGAGTGTATGTGGAAGAGGAGTGGGTATACCTGAGTGATGATGACTGGGGTGTGTGTGGAAGAGGAGTGGGTATACCTGAGTGATGATGACAGGAGTGTATGTGGAAGAGGAGTGGGTATACCTGAGTGATGATGACTGGGGTGTGTGTGGAAGAGGAGTGGGTATACCTGAGTGATGATGACAGGAGTGTATGTGGAAGAGGAGTGGGTATACCTGAGTGATGATGACAGGGAGGAGGCTGGGGTCATCCAGCGAACAATACACGTCCTGCCTACATGGTCCACCTGCTCCACTACTCCATACACGTCATCCTGGGCTGCGTCTACACACAGAGGTCAAATCAAGGTCAGATAGTGGCATCACAGGTCAAACATGTCCAGTTCTACATAAACTGATTACAGTTTCATCAAATCCAAATCCCACTATGCGATTAAACACTGGACATACCTATGTTTGTATATATTACCTGGGGAACTAGCAGGGAGTACAAAATCTCCAGGGAAGAATTCCAGCTCATCCAGATGATGAATGGGGTAAAGCTCGGTGGAGTGGATGTCTTTCTCCACACTTCCATCCTACCACACATCCACACATTGAACTAATTGATCGTTGATTAGTAAGAGCAAAGAAAGGAATATAATCACTGATGAGCCAGGTACCCTAGGATACAACTGCTAACCCAAGACCTAATCAGATACCATTAAGCCACAGAGACAGCATATCATACCAGTAACCTTTCCCAGCATCAGACAGCTAACAGGACCCACCTGCCACATGACTTGGGCTGTTGAGGAGGTACAGAGCACCTCAACTACCACCACATCACCAGGTCGAGATGGGTGGACGTCCAGCGAACCTAGACGTTTCTTGGCTCGTTTGAGTTTTCGCTTCTTGAGCTGGCGAGTGGAGACCGCAGGACCTCCGCCATGTTTGCCATCGTGTTTCTTCTTCTTGGTTGTGTTAACTGCAGTCTTTGTCTGCACGGCAGAGCCGGTTTCTTCTGGCAGGACTTCCTCTCCACCACTCTCTCCTTCATCATCGGCATCATCATCCTCAGAGGTCAGGTTCACCCAATCATCTGAGGTCATTATCTCCTCCGACTTCAGCAGGTCATCTGAGGTAGCAGGTGCAGAGGTCAAGACCCCTGATGTGACATCACCACTGAACAATGGCTCAGAGGTGGATTTGTCAGAGGTCATAGCACCGGAGATTTTTACATTTTCAGAGGTCATCCAGTCACCACCTCCAACATCAGAAAGTTGCTCAGATACCACGGGTCCATTTTCTTGGTGATCAGAACAAGGGGTAACAACCACAGGATTGGAAGCAGCATCACCGAACACAGCACCTTGAGAATCAGTTACGGTTTCTATGACATCAGGGCCAGCAGCCACTGCAGCTGACGATTTAGCAGTATTTCTGGAATTTAAGTCCTGTTCCAATGCATCATTTGAAAGCTGACATTGAGATGCCTTGTCATCATGCAAAATGTAATTGAGAAGAGAGCGGTTATTTTTGGGGTTGACATTATATATTTTCACATCAT
This sequence comes from Urechis unicinctus, assembly GCA_034190875.2. Classification (NCBI taxonomy): domain Eukaryota; kingdom Metazoa; phylum Annelida; class Polychaeta; order Xenopneusta; family Urechidae; genus Urechis; species Urechis unicinctus. Next base: position 56,026,437 of record CM067347.1, on the reverse strand, counting down.
CTGTGATTGTGTAGAAAGCTTTGTCGCCAATTTGTGTACTGGAGGCTTCAAAGCAATCAATCTTCTTCAACCTGCAGCAGAAAAGGTTTCATAATACATAATGGGAAATCATTGTCAAGGCTTATTGTCAGTGAATTTGTCTGCCTCTGTGTGCCTATCGTGATATGGTTATAAAGACGGTGGTTAATCAGTGGCACACAGGGCATGATGTTTGGTCTCATTTGATCATGGATGGCTGAGTTAGTGTTCCAGTTCCTCAACACTCTTTGTGTGTTAAGCCCACAGTACTCTTCCACATTTATTACCTTAATCAACACTCATTACATTTTTAACCCCTTTACTTAAAAAAGTGACATAGATGTAAACAAGCAACAGCCTTTTACAGTTTAAAATTGTGAGCAAGTTGTATAATAGTTTCATAGAGCTACCTTTTGATGTCATCTTTGACCAGAGTTTTATGCGGTGCTTCTAATCCAGATGGTTGAAGGTCTGATTTGCCAAATCCACGACACAGCCAATGCACCGAAATGCTCCTAGGTTCCACCTGATTGCGATGCATCAGACAGATTTCATTACGCGAACAGTCGAATATAAGCTCCAAAATGTTCATACAATAATATAATTAACCTTTTAAAAGCTTAAACCAATAATTTACAGATACCAGCATGACATTGACTGCACAACCTACAACCTTAAACAGTAACAATGATTTAAATCACCAATAAAGATTTAAAATAATATATAATCAGACGTATGCTTTACTAATAATCATGCAAACTCCACAATAACATGGTGCCGATTGACTTACAGCATCTACTATGACCTTGACATCTCTGTACTCGCCCCTCTTCACAGACTCTGTGTTGTATTGGCGTGAAGGCTTTATCCAAACAGCACTGGATAAGTTGCCCAGGCTGCCTGTGAGATTCTGACCAGGGTAGAAGACATTCATGCAGAACTCTGTATCCTGTCAACACAGCATATAGCAAATGTCAGTGTTCTGATAACCTATTGTTCTATTGGTAATAAATGTTTGTTCTTTTGCCACCAGATATTTCAAAATGATCAAAAATAATATGGACAAATAAGCTAATCATTCACAGCTTATTCCAAAAACATTCAAAAAGCATGCTCCCGACCTTAACCAAATGGAAGACAAGATCCTGATGTGCCTAGTGTTAAATAGGACTGCATACAAAAATTCAGATCTATAAAGTCTTTAAATGAGTAACTCTTTTTGAGAGCACATACGACAGATCTTAAACAGAACATCAGCTAGAGCAAACATTTGTTTAAAAAATCTCTTACACTTTCTCTGTTTTCCAATGGATCTTCAAATGACCAGAGATTGGAGTTGGCCATATCATCATCATTATCTACAGTACATCTGGAACATATCAAGAATAACACCACAGGTTCTTGGAGGAGAGGTATTGTTACCCTCAACAATAACAACTGTTTCCCTTCAAGCTACTTCATTAAGTCCAGTCAAACGACTGTTTGACTTTTAAAGGATAAGACTTTATATTCAATCCGGCCAGTGATGTGTTAAGTAGTCTTCTGATAATTACCCAATATGATTTCTAAGAGAGACACTCACTTAGCTCCATCAGGGAACCTGAGAGTTATGGTCTCCTGAACGGACTCTATTTTACCGACCCATGAATCAAAATAGACATCACCAGGCTCTGTATCCCATTCCTTCAAACACACACAACAGGCACCATAGCATCACTAAGGAAAATAATGGTGTTTGATGTCTTCAAAACAAAATGGAATAAACCAACACCCACACTCCACTGCAACCTGCACTTTTTGATATTTCCTACTTTCAAAAAGAAGAGTAGCATATACATAGTTTCTTACTTTCAGTGGTTTTAACTTGCGACTGTCAACCCCACAGATGACCCTGTTCTTGCCAATAATCTGCAGATGACATTTGACGGAAGTGTGCATGACATAGCCTCGTTGACTCTCCTGGCCAGCGATCATTCTGCGCACAACATCCCCTGGCATGAGGGAGCGATCCATCAAGGTCACCTGTTGGAAGACAGGAGCACATACATACACTAGAATATTCCAAATATTGGTATCTATGGCACATAAGAAACAAATGAACCTAGGGTATTTTGGGACAAATATTGAATGTCATAAAGTGAAGGATGCGGCACAAACTAACACCTCATTCCCATCATACCATTGATCTTGAAGGATCTGGGCAGGAACACCAGATATATTAGGGAATCAAGATTTACCAGACAAGAATATACATTATTGTTGATGAAGAAACAAAATAAATAAGATTGTACAGAAAAGAATGCACTTAATGTTACCATCAATGCAGATAATTTGATTCAGTTGTCAACTAAACAAACAATGTACTTGTATGAGACAGGCAGTTTTAATGTAACTTGATAGATTATTGTGGATTGCTGTGATAAATCTGCAACTGACGTACTTTCATAATTTGTAATGATAAAGATATTACCATCAATAATGAACTGAAAATTCAACAGTACGATATTTATTGACGTCACAATGTGCGGTTTACATTCTGTGTGAATAGATTAAGCTGAAACCTAAAAGACATTTTGACACCTTGCTTTCTGGTAGAATCTCTTCTTCGCCGTCAGGATGCCATGCAACTCGCACAGTACCTTTCTTCACCCGTTCCCCAATTACATTTTCCTTGTCATCATCCTCGTCAGAGCTGATATATTCAGAACTTTCAATTACCAAACCACATCGAAACCCTTTCTCGGTTTTGGCTGACACCTCATCTTCTTCGAAAATTGTGCAAGTAGCCATGCCATCAGCCGGAGGAGAGCAAAAAAATTAGATGTGAGAAAAGTGACCACAAGTCATCCCTGTATGACTCACTCTCAATCAGGAGATGGTTCTAATGATTGCAGATCATATGATATCATAACGCATGTACAAATGATCATAATGTTACCACACATTATGTGATTTCGGATCATAGCGGTATAATAAGTTATGCAATCATAGAGTGGTGTGTTTGGCGACATGCGCCTTGATCAGACAACCATTGGGAAAAATGGTAATACTTTACATATATATATATTAAGATCTATGAGGTATTTGGCGCCCCCTCACAAAGAAAATTGTATTAATGATACTTTTGTCCAAGATCCTAAAATATTCTATTTTTCCTAATATTTCAACGAGCAATGAAGTTTTGACTAACAATCTCACTGACGATGCCGATATAAGAGGACAAATAAGACAGAGCTATGTACAAGCAAACATGATGCTGCGCTTATTTCATGTGTACCTTGAATGTGAGAAGTAAAGTGTTCCGTATTCATTGTTCATGGTAACACACTGCATAGCTCTGGTGGAGCTACACTATACGAACACCATCAATAAGTTGTATGTTGCCTTCTACAACATATTTAAATTGTGCTCTTGCATATCTAAATTTAATAGAATAAGCTTTTGCTGTACCATCTTTGATATCCAAAGCAGCTGCCAATCCGTCATTCGTAACCTTATGTGTTAGTTTATGGCGAGGTTGATAATGTGTCAGAATACCTTGACATGTACCATTCTTGTCTCCACTTTGAATACACAACACAGATTTTCGAACCGATCGGTCCCAACTTAATGAGATGCGGCGGAGGCGGGCTCAAGTAGGTTAGCTGCCGTCATCACTATTTGACCTTAGAAGATGCTCACGCCGCCCAGCCGTGTATGGGAGACGGGTCGGCTTGATAGTGCCCATGTAAATGGTTGGCGAGGAACTGTAAAACTGAACTAGTGATTCATCAATCAGCTGATTGACATTATTATATCATATAACAAGCTTCCTTATATTTGACATTGTTAATATTGACCATGCTATAATCATGATTTGATGTGGACAACAAATACTAGGCACTAACAGCAATGTCAGTCAGCAGATTGTACAAACCGTAGCTTCAGTATGACAGTACAAATATATATATATATATTTGATACTGAAGCTACAGTTTCTTCAATCATATATATATATATATATATATATATATATATATATATATATATATATATATATATATATATATATATATATATATATATATATATATATATATATATATATATATATATATATATATATATATATATATATATATATATATATATATATATATATATATATATATATATATATATATATTTATATTCATATATATATTTATATTCATATATATACAATTTAGCCAAACTTCTTCGATGCAGTTTGCTTCATGTCATCAGCGCTGAGTTACTCTAAGGAAAGCTCTCCAATCATAGGAAGCCAATATTTATATTACCCTCTTCCAGCCTCATGAAAAGGACAGGATACGGGCGGTAGTCATGCTCGTCGCGAGAAATGCATCCGAGCAGAACGGGTTCGAAAACGACTCTGAGGGCTGCGTACATAAGGTAGTGTCACTGACGACCGTTTCCACTTGACTGGTATACAATAATCCACCTGTGGAAACGCGCTCTTAAGCAGAACAAATTGTCGCTGTCTTCTAGCGACTTCCACTTGTCATGGAGCCTCGCAGGGTGATAATAGGTCGCCTATGGTCAATATTATGACAAGTGCCACAGTCTTGGCGGTGTGTGGTTAATCCCCAATGTGGCTATGCGGTTCGCGTGTCAGGTGGAAATGCATGGAATTCACCATATAGTCTACAGGTGGTCAAGTTTCAATTCAACTACTTCATCCTTCAATCAAAAAGGGTATTGCTCCATTAGCGCGTTTAGGCCGAGAAGGCTGAATACTTCGATGGATGAGGGATATGAATGTAACATCATATGCATATGTTTATTCAGGAAGATTCCATTGAAGATGTCACCTGTCGGTGTCAGGATGACGCTCTGCTTATAATATCATATCGTACAAGTTAAGGATGTCGGATGTTGAATGATTGACACCAATTTTTTTCACTTTAAGGCTTGATCTCAGCTTAATCGCATCTGATCAATTACATGTCTCCCAATATCTGACCAATCATCCATTGAAACAATTCAAATTAACTTGAAGACTTCCAGACAGAAGAAGATAATTATCCGGTGTTTGGTTCTAAATTCAGCCAGTGATAAAACTATAAACCTGATGGACCCATGCAGAGGCTCGTGTTCCTGGTAGAGTCTTAATTTGCGGTTTTTCCGAGACAACCCCCTTTATCAATGTCACAAAGGCTACACCGAGGGGGTCAAATTCAGACTCAGCTGTCCTGCATTTGACATATGCTGATACTCTCGCCGTGACCGCTCAGACGTCGAGTGTTGAGGAGGGAGAGTGATGGTTAAGTGGGGTTCCACACCCGAGAACGCTGGCAGGTGAATTGATCAACACGGGACACTGCTAAGTAACTCACCTGTGCCAGATGACAGGTAACCTCACAGGTGGTTATTACCTGCGGCATGGCCAATATAACCTCCATGAAGGGGCTGGCTACTAAACACCCTCTTTTCGCTGCCTCTTTATATCTTGGATGGGCGCTCGACACCTCCTGAGATAAAGAGTGAGTTTTCCTCGCGATCTAGGATGGCTTTGGAAGAGTTTGATAGAGGCCGTGGAGTGAATGGGTAATTGCGGGTAGGTGTGGGAGTTGCCAACCTAGCGTAACACCAGTAATCATAAGGACCTCATACCGCGTGTCTCATTATCATCGCGGCTTGGTTACAACTTATTTCAATGTGGCCTCCTTAATTCATCACTCAACTTATTGACCTGCTACTTAGTAGCGTAATATATCTCACCATCAAGACTGACTCGTGGAAGCTTTCATTTTAATAATCCACGTGGCACGTCGATGCGTCATTGGCTTGTACTTATAAATCAAGAATTCATATGCCAAACCAGATAACGAATTAATGGTGAATCCTACATTTGTTAATATTCATATATATTTCATTATAAATCTGCCCAAACTTAAGAGCAATCGGTGACGCGATGCAATGCCACCCTGACCCCGTTCCCATTGAAGGAAGCCCCATCTATCATAGGCATAGTCCCGCTAGAACTGAAGAACCCATTCAGTTTAAAACTCCACAATGTCCAACGGCCATATGAAAACAGAACTCTCGACCACTGACCGCTGGTCAGCTTTACCAACCAGAAGAGGACACTCAGCCTCGAGCAAGACGAGTGTTCACTCGATTAGCGGCTTAGTTTTCAATTTTTGGTGTTTGCAGAAGAACTTAGTCGCTGAACAAGCATTCGCCTTGACCCTCAAGGGGGTTGATTTCCGTGCTCAGGAGCTTCTTCGCTGTGTGGTCAAAATGAATAAATGAACATATGAGATGCCACAGTAATCCAGCTACTGCTTCAATAACTCCTAAAACATTTATTTATCTGGCTAAACCCTGCTTTCTCCTCCACGAGCACACAATGCCCTGGGTCAATACCTTTGTCACTCCCTCATAGGTTCTAGGTGCGAACGACAAATATTGATTTCCTGACGCAGTAACTCACACTGCTACACCATGCATTTATAATAGATATACATATGTCGGTCAAAGTAAATTTTTTATATTGTTGGAGGGAGGGGGGGGGGGGGGAATCGTTCTAATGCATATTTAAAGATGCATTTTTGAAAAAAATGACATGCGGTTTTTTTTTGCTCCATTTAATAGAACAACTCTTTTGGAACCCATATAAACCATTTTGCGGACTAGTTCAACGCTATATCGTCGATTACACCGTATCGAAATCTGTCGGCCACACCCATGTTTACAAACATGAGCACATGTCGATGGGAAAATGACGCATGCGTATTGAAGGGTCATTTGTTGACAACACATAGTCGTGACGTCACGCGCAGCGCAGATTCGATAGAAGGTGGAAACGCATGCAACCGAAATGGTGAGTGTTTTGATTTCTACATTTCTCTTCTTTCTTCTTCTTTGATTGGAGTTTTCGAATGTTGTATATAAAAAAGAACCCGCCTCAATTAAGTGAACACTATCAGTACAATAGATTACCGTAAATTTAACAACAGATAGCCTGCGAACGAACCCTGAGGTAGCCCTTAGACTTAGTATATTTATACTGAGGCTGCGCATGTTCAAGCGTAATAAAAACGATATTCTTGACTAGTTTTTCACGTTTTGGAGTGTAAAGCCGTGACTCTTGTTCGAAGTTTGATTATTTCTTATGCAATTATCGGTGCTTTTTCATAGCAAACTATTGGAGTATTCCTGAATGAACTCATAAATTGTATTATAAATCAAGGGACTGGGGTCTCCCTCATGACGTCTACTTTATCTGGTTATAGTGAACTGAAACATGGATTTGAATTGGCTGGCGGGTCGCTATCTTCTATGCATACATAAACCCTACAGAGAAGATAACGGCCAGCCAATGCAAATCCCTGTGTACTGAAACGTCAATGCTAGGAGTTTGGGGTGGTATGTATCATCGTATGGGTTTGGCTGACTTTTGCAGGCTTTTGGCTCAAACACTGTAACATTATTGATTGAATTGTCATGTTTATTCATTGATTAAATTGAACCAACCCACTTTCAAATTTAAAGGAAATCAAAATGCCAAGGAGGGGATCACATACAAGAAGAGGCAGTGGAAGGGGTCATGGTACAGATTCTGACAACATGTGTGGAATTGAGGTTGATTCCTTTATTATTTGATTCTTATCAAGGGTATTTTATTGAACTCAATACACCCATTATGACTGGGAAGGATGTGTTTAATGGTTTGAAATTGTTCACCATGACACAGGTGTCCAAGTTGGTGGAGGTTGCAGACAAGCCTGAAGAGGTGGCAGAGGAGCCCCACCTTCTTCAAACAAGGTACTTTTGGGCTTGCCTTACCTAATTGAATCACTTTGTCAGTAAATAGGTCCAATGTTGAACTATCGAACCATAAATTTCCATTGGTTCTCATTTGTTTGTAGACCTCGACAGGCCGAAAGCGAGTCAATCTTGTTTGCAGTGGCTACCTTTGCAACACACCAATAACTAACCAGACCCTACAGCAGAGTAGAGTGACTGCTAAATCTTTAGAGCTGTCACAGAAGGAGAAAATGAAGGTATTGTACAACTCAGCATTTAGCACTCTAAAGCTGCTCCAAAAACCTTCTTGCAATTTTGGTCACAGAGAGAGATTTGTATTGGAGATATTCAATCCATCAAAAAGAAGACTTTTGATTACTCATATTTTCAGAATTTAGTGCGGTGGCTGGATTTGATGATGGGGTGGGTCAGTTGCTGGTTAGAAAGACAGCCACAGTTTGCGCTTACAATCACCCGACAACCCACACCGCCGAAAAGAAGGATTCCACCCTCCATCAACTACCACTTCCCCAGACTGTTGCATCTGCCTTCAATGTAGGGAAATGCCTCCCCCTGTGGAGCGGCAATGGTGCACTAACAGCCCAGACTTTTGCACATATGCACTACCTCAGATGGAAGGAGTTGTGCTTGACCCGATGGTCATTGAGGTTATTAACAGGTACCGGGTGGACTTGCTATGGGATGCGGTTGTCGAGGACAAAAAAAAAGATGCTTAGACACGGCGCCTATCAGCAATTGGTTCAGTGGATTCATGTATTTTTGGAGGAGTGCAACAGGAGGGTAACTCCTCTTCCGTAACAAGTATTGATAGTATACAGGCTTAATACAAAATAGGTTTTGGTAATATACTAAGCCTAAATGTTTTAATTTTAATCCGGAAATATCACATTGTTCTGATTGGTATTTTTGTGTAGATTATAAATTGCTTAGTCTTACAAAACATGTGGTATTATTTGTTCTGAACATTTTTGCTTCAACAATCTGATAACTTATTGTCTATATGTTTTATGGAATGAGCATTCATATATTAGTAAATTTTTTCGTCTCTCAAACACAGAAGAAAAGAATTATGCACACATTATTTTGTCAATTAGTCATGACACTTATCTTCAGATTTGACTTTTTATGTTCATAATTCTAGCCCTGATAAAAAAAGAAGTGACATTAAAATGAGTTCATGTATTATTTATTTGCCAATTACATGAGTTCTTCTATTACAGTTTGGATTAACAGACAAAAGAATGTGACTAATAAAATATTTGTACATTTCAACAAAAACAAATTTCCAAATCATATTTTTAATCAAAATGAGACTCCTGCAACTGTTTCTTGGGTAGATGGCCTGGCACAGGAGCAATGTTTAAACTGATTTTGCGGGGTCATCAGCAGAGCATTGTGGGTGTTGTTGTGATTGCTGTCGCATTGCTTGGGCCTAAAGATTTCTGTCATCATATCTGGTATATGGGCGCAAGTCTTGGCCTCTAAACCGATGACCACGTCTTTGACTGCTTGTTGAAGTGATTGCTGGACCTGTAACACAACAAATGGCATTATATGGCCAAATAGCTAGAACACATTACATGTGCAGCATCAGTATTTTGTTTTCTGATAGGACATTTAGTCAGTGTGTAGTTGAGTGGTCAGACTTACATTGGCTGACCAACCCTACTTGAGTGCATATGCCTGTTGTGGTCCATTGTCACAACTTGACTGCAGGCAAGGTTAGACGAAAACTTGATCACCAGCCATTGAATTAGGGTCAAGAGGATGCAATAATTTCTCTACCTGAAATTTACAAATTAAGTAAGGTACGTTTGCAACAACAATTTACAAATCTAAATGGTGCAATGGACTCACAATAGGCCCTTAGATTTTATTTAATCGGTGAAATTTACACAAGTCGATTCAATAGAGACCGATTCGATAGCAGGGTATTCATAATACAACGAGATTACTAGCTCCGGTCATAACGGTAACATGAATTTATACGCAGACGTCTTGTAGGGCTACGAGATTACTTACATGTCCAGCTTCTTCGTTGGTCACACTCCTCACTTCCCTGAATGCCTATCTTAAGACACCCTCGTGTTAGACCGCAGCTGGTCTAGCTCCCGCTTCCTTCTCTTAGTTGTTGAATCTATAAACAGCTTCTTTCTCCCTCCACCTTTTCTTCGTTTCTTGGTTTGATCGTCCTTTATCGCAATGAAAATAGCGCAAACTAAACACCCGCCGGCGGCAATCGGCACAGAGTGATGACGTTTCTGCGCTTCCGGAATTAATAATACATGAGCTTCCAAATATGGTCTATTCTTGGCTGGAAGTGAAAAATAAGGAATTGAAGGTTTATTCACGAACAACAAGAAATATATACGGCCATTCCAACTTTGGAATCCGGATATCAGCACCATTTAGGGTACTCTTGCAGTTAGCAACTTTTTTTTTCGATTCGATTTTTTTGAAAAAATGCACCTTTAAAACAGATAGAGACATTTCCAAGTTACCCCGAATAAATGTTCATTGAAGCGATAATTCGAATTATAACATTTTGCTGGCTGTGCCATATTCAACGTAATGTGGTTCAATATTGATTATGCTGGGTTTTTTTACTAAAAATAGTGCTATCAGTGAACCCTTACAATATTCCTTGCACCGCCATCTCTCCACAGACTGTGCTCCACTCTCCCCACCCATTTTCCCCACACCTACATCCCCGCTCTCTCTCTCTCTCTCTCTCTCTCTCTCTCTCTCTCTCTCTCTCTCTCTCTCTCTCTCTCTCTGTCTCTGTCTCTCTCTCTCTCTCTCACTCTTACTCGAAACCATCACCGCCCCATCTCACCTTGAGTATATCTCTTTCTCTCCCTCCCACTTTCGCTTTCTTACAACCCCTTCCCCGCCCCTATCTCCTTCAACCTCAAGTCATCTCCTCTCTCCATCTCCCGTGATTTCAGTCTCTCGGGATCATCGTCCCTTCTAGCGTCCTAAGCATTTCGTCATCTTATCTTTCCGCTTTCCATTACGTCTAACTCTTACTGTTCATTCACTCACTCACTGTGTGCTTCATGTCAGAGAATGTTTGTTACACATCACATTATTTAGCGCCAAATGGACACGAAGCCGAGTTGAACATTCAGAATTTTAATGACAGGATTGAGATCATTTACTATACTTAATTTAACAATGACAAACAGTAACAACAATCATAGCACGGGCGCAAGCTCGAGGTCGGCTTCAATTGAGCCTCAGTCTTTAAGCTTTCAAATTTGTCTCAGACAACCTACGTTGAAGGAGAATGTAAAGTCAGATGTATGAGGATCACCAAGGTCTCCAGACTGGACTGGACATACCTCGCCTCTCACTCCCGTTTTCCATATCACTATCAACGTCCTTCTCGTCCCCGGTATTTTTCACCTCGTGAACGCTTCTGAAGGCGCTACTCTCCCCAGCACTGGACCTTCGTAGAGTATTCCTCTTGCTGGCGGTGAAGGGTGTGGGGGGTGGGGTTGCAAATAGGGTCGAGGAGTGAGATGGTGTGGTGGGCGGTGAGAGAGGTTTGGGGATGGCCAACAGGTGTTGGTTCTCGCCCGGTGACAACCGTGTCTCTGGTGCCGAGGAACATCTCACGATTTGATCCTCCATACCTTCCTCCAACTTACAGGCCACCTGAGGAATATTCACACTCAAAGCCGGAAGGAGCTTCGTACTGTGTCCTGATGCAAGACGATTGTCATGTGGGTTGTGAGCAAGGTGGTTGATGAGGCGAGCTTCCATTCCTTCTGTCAAGGTAGAGGATGTAGTTTTCTGAAGGTAACTGTTCACCTCAGAAGCACACTTGCGGTAGCCTGCCTTGTACGTAGCGTTCACTCGCGTTCTCTGTTGGTCCAGAAGATGGCGGACAGCCATTTCCAAAATGTCGGCTTTATCCATCTTTTCATATTTGGTTTCCTAATAGAAACGATAAGGGTCTTTATAAGACATTATCGTCATAACGGACAAGAATAGCTCTAATGAAAATGATATGAAAATAATCGTTATCGGAGTTATGCTTTTTGGACTTACGTCTTGGTTGAGGGCTTTCAGAACGAGGCTCTTGATTTGTTCTAGGCAGCGGTTTATCCGTTCTCGTCGTTTGCGTTCTATGATCGGCTTCCGAATCTGTGAACAACGCAAATTGTGAGATGATCATTTACAAAGCGTAAGTTAAGGGTTTAATGGCACACCAACACGAGTGTGTTATTTGGTGCCGAAGAATCATTTTCGACAAAGGGAAACATATACAGATAATGAACAGACATATTAACTACAACACAACTTACCCTTCTGAGTTGAGCAGATGACATGCTATTGGGACTGTAATATCCAAAATCCATTTCCTTTCGATGATTTCGCTTCTGTTGCTTTCGTTTTGTGACTGTTGTTCTGACCCGAGTTGTGGACGAGAGTGATGGAACTTCTGGGCAACAGGTGCCCTTATATAGCGCGAGGCACGCGTGTTCATGGGACCGTGACGTCCCCCCGCACCCCACAGCCTAACACACCCCCCTTACTCATGCGCCTGGTGTCAACGCGAGCTCACTACGCCTGAGTGAATTTCACACAATAGCCTCCATCAACCAGGAAAGAGGGAGAAAGAGGCAAATAAGGCTAGACGGGTGCCTCACTGCAGGAATGTGACATGTCCCTCATCACGCGCGCCTGTTCCTCACTCACCAGAACCTCCGAACCTGGAAGCCCCCTCGCGCGTGCTGGAGTCACCAGAGCGGTAAGATCGCGCTGGATTCTCAAATGCGTCAGGTGGCAAGACCTCACTTGGTAAAGGCACGCGAATGTGAGAGGGAATGTTGAGGGAGATTTCCTGGCCCGTTAATGGAGGATGTGTACACCTGTCCGTCTGTCTGACACTTGTCGGCGACATTCTTGTGGGAGGAGGGACCGTTCACCTGTCCCTGTGTACGTATGAAGCTGGTCGCACGCAGTTATTCCCGGAATGAAAGCTGCGGATAGCATGAGTGAAAGTGACACGAAATGGGGGCTTTTGTTCCTCTTGTAGGAAAAAGTGAAAGAGGAACAAAGGGGATAGAGGGTGTTGAATAGGGATGATGCTACCGATACGTTGTCAGTTCCCTGGGGATGATGCAACAAATGTTCTGGCTTAGTTTCTAACAACCTTACATTTATTGGGTGAATAGAGAAGTTCGTGACAAATCTTACGATATTGAAGTCCGATGTTTTGGATTTGTTACGATAGGCATATCGGAACAGGAACATTCACCCAGAAGCTAAAGTCACTCAAAGATACACACCGTACCCGACCAAAGCCAAAACGCTCCACACTTTATTAACATATGTATATTCTTATATATTTCATTTTTATAAGAAACAATATTGACACCATGCAGATTTCAGCAATAACATGAATCCTTACAACAATAAACAATAAAGCCTGATTTAGACATACTTTATGCATAACAGAAATAGTATGCTTGAGAAAAATGTAAAGAAATTGATCTTACTGCCACCCAATTATCCATCCAGTTGTATTTGCTTTTATTATATAAAGGTATCACATCATTTGTATATTTTCACGTCTTTTTGGTCGATGATTTCACATAAAGGGCTCCTTCAGTTAACATGCATTTGAAAAGCGAATAGAAAAGGATAGCGCTTCCCAAGCCGCGAGAATTATGCGTTTATCGTAACATCACAAATGGAATAATTTTTATTTGCTTCATTCCCGTCGTTACATTAAACACAAACTAAAGCCTGAGCTTATCAGCAGATTATTAGTGGGGATCGGAAGCTCTGTCATCGGCAGGTGAGAAACACGGGTGAGGTGCACTGGAATGCTGACACTAATTACGCTTGCCATCTCGCGCACCTGTTATGAACAGGTAGCCACATCCTATTGTCATCGCTCCTGCCCCTGAGCAGTAATTGTCAATTAGTTCCTGCAATCACCACCTTGCTGTCCAACCCCAGATTCACCGGCCACATTATTGGCTCACTAAGCGCGTAAGGCTCCTAACATATTAGAGAGTTAACGCTCGTACATGTCTATAAGGAGATCAAGATAAAGCCAATGATTGCTGAGGTATATTTAGCAGACGCGGACGACATCGATACCACTTGGGTTGGTATTGATGTCTCACGAATTGGTCGACAAATTGGCTCGTTGCTTGACACGACAATATGAGGGTTTGGTGGGTGTGAAAACACTGGATTCTGGCGCGAAACCGAGAAATTTGAACATTTTGCTATGCATAACCTCTGTACTATTTGGTTTTTGTTTGACATCGCCCACATAATCTGTTTCACTCATAACGATTTCTCAGTTTTTTTCATGGTCAGGGACCATTTTTTTCATTTTTAATAATTGAGATTTCCATCGAGGTTGGTGATACATTAAAATCGCAAGAAACTGATGCCATGTTGCAAATCACTAGTGTGAATTTAAACATTGTCGCTTCTCACAGTATAAATACAACACCACTCGGTCAATAGATGTTGTTGTTGTTGATGTTGTTGTCGATGATGAAGACGACGATTGGTAATGATTGGACGAAGTTCTTGTGTTGTCTCTCTATTGGCGAATGATTAATTGTCCCAATCGGACTGCGAACCCACAGAGCTTACTTCATATCATCAATACGTTTTCATCATTCTTCGAGTCACATTAAATGTCACAAACAATGGTCGTAGTTGGTACATCGAGATGTTCCGGATACTCAATAGCATAACTCATATGAATTAGAAACAAATATCATTTAATGATATTTTTCCAGCATTGAACACGATAACTTCAGCATAATTTCTGTCCATCAGACATCATTGATTCAGTCTCGTGCCAGCAACTTCACTCGTTCATCCTAGCTTGTTCCATTGAGAAAGGAAATAAATGGTGTTTTCGAACATTTGGAAAGCCATTCGATTCAAAGCTAGGTGTTGGCCAACCAGTGCGCATGCTGGTCTTATGAAAACAAGCCCACTCGCATCGGGGAATATCCTCAGGCGTATATTTGGTTAATGATCTTTGGATTCCGTATGGTTTCTTATACAAGCTAGTTAGCACAATATGTTCGTGATTTGTTTCTTTTATTCAGATGACCACAGTCTTTCATGAATACCATGTTTACCTCTTAGCTTAATGTGCCAAACCGCGCCATTAGAAGGGCTATAAAGACAAGAGAAGCCATTTTCGAAGAAATTGACTTTTCGCAAACAACCTCCTTTAAGTAGGTACTTATGCATTCGCGACATACGGCACGCGCGTCTATTTTTACGACTTTGTAATAAAAAGCGGCGAATATTGGCGGGATGTTCATGTCTGGTAGTTGTTGATTACTTTTCACGGCGAAAAGTGGGAGATGGGAGTTGTTGATTTATCTCAAAATGAATTTCTCATTATCAAAGCCGTCATTTCAAATGATCACAGCACAGCCAGGGACAATATGGCGCTACCTTACTGTGATAATAGGTTTGTCATTGTGATCTGTCTCCTCCATGGGCCGGAGTAAACCCAACGCAGCGCTCGATCTGTTGCCCCAGGCTGAATGGTTATGCGAACTAAGAGGCAATGAAGTCTATTCCTGGCTGAAAATAACCCAACTGGTTTTAAGTTCGCCCTTTTTGATCCGTACCTCCTCTATCAAACTAAATAGCGATATATACCCTCCTATATAGCGATGACAATCATTCCATAGAGGTGCCAAATAAAAATAAATAACTTTATTACTTCCAATGTAAGACAGTCCAGGGGGGTCTTTATAGTTCTCACCTTTCCACGCTTAGACCTTGATCACAAGACACTCATGCGGGTTGCAATGATCACGGGAATATAGACTAGAAACCCATTTCAGACCATCATCCCATTCATATTCAGGTTTCACCTCGTTCGTTTGAAGAAAACCATTTCTTTTATAAACTCGCTTAATTTTATTGCCAAAGTAAGTGATGACATATAGCGGGGACTGAGAAAGAACTTCCTTTTATAGATGACATTCCTCAACAAGGAAGCATTGCCATTTTAGATATAATTACTGAGATCTTTTACCAAATGAGTCACTCGCTACTAGATACACCGCGAAACGTTTATATTGCGATTGCGTTTATCTTTATTTCAGGGTTCAATTTCTTGCTGTAAAACTGGTTTTCTGCAGACGATTTTACAGTTTATTCACCTTAATCGTCGATGTTTAGAATATTACCTAGAAAAAAAGACCCCTCTTAACTTCTTTTTCAGATCGCTGAGCTAGTGGAGAATACTCGAGCTTCCTGTTGTTAGGTCGTTATATAGCCTTAAGCATTTTTAAGGAAACAAAACGACATTTCCGCATCAGAATTTCCATACTTAAGCCTAGTATCAAAAGACGCCTGCGCAACCTTAAGACCCTTATGATGACGCCCATTAACCTCCTCGACTGGTGTTTAGCCCCTCTCATACACACTGTTTCGTCATTTGACAGTAATATATTATTCCTCAATTTCAGCTTTCCACAAAGTGCGCTATGAAGAATGTGCGGAGAATGTTGGTGCACCTGCTCGGCAGAAATTCTCGGTATCTCACCGACAGTAGCGACCCATGCCAATTCTTGCAATTTTTATTAATAGCGGAAATTCGAGGAATGTTGCGACAGCTGTGTTAGGCGGTGAAAAACTCAAGAAATTTTCACGACAGCTTGCTTCGCGAGTCGGGGGACATCAGTTAGGGTTCTAGGAGGTAACAAATGAATAGCGGTAACTCGATAGCACGTGTGAGGTGTGAGAGGTGATTGCTCGGAGATCATCGTGACGGCAGGAGGCTGCTGTAGGGGTTCGGGGTTAGCTCAGTTTTGGGGGTAAGCCAACCGTGAAATCGACCAATCGTCCCGAGCCTGGTCTCACCGCGTGGTGGCGCGTGGTTTGTGAGGCCGGAACCTCCTTGGCTTCCGTGGCGCGTTTCTTTTCTTTGTGTAAAGATCCTTCAAAATGGGTTTTCGTCGAAATGAGCTTAAAGGATTGTTGCGCAATAAATTGTTCTGTCGAGACATCCTCTCCGTTGACGAAATATTGTTTGGACTGGGAGAAAAAGAAACAAATTAAATTCTGTCGTTGAATCATCAAATGTGTCTCCCTGTATGACACGGACGACATTCCCCCTGGCCCTATACCAGCGATTATCCCTCAGAGACGATACAAAATGAAACATTTTCATCACAAAAACAAATGATAATCGGGAAGATGGCCTCCCTTGATGTCTGTTGTGTTTAGATTCCGTGTCACATCCAGTAGAGAGTGACGTGGATTTTCTAGGAAGAACAACATCTGTGATTTAACCATTCACCTTTTTCCCGTTCCCGTGTCAAGAAATAATTTCATGTCGATAGTAAATTGGTGCAGACATATGCGAGAGATGATAGGTGTTTTCTGTGGCATTTTTCATTGAATTGAACGAATATAGGCATGGCAAATATATTGAGCTCTGTAGTTGTCCGCTTGTTACCTTTATTCATTAATACTAAAACCAGTTATGATGGAATCGTCAGTTACATTTATTATCCAACAACATCTGTACAGAGCAAGATAAGTTCCGTTCAGCGTTAATCGGCCCACATATTAATAACCATATTCTCAAAATCCAATTAGCATAATTAATTCATAACTGGATAAGAACTTGCAACAGCCAATCATCTGTCGCCATGCAATATGTTAATAAATCGCTCGATCGGACAATTGCATATCATTACTTGAATTCAAGCGCTTCATATTTGCCTATATGTCATATTTGGTTAGTACGGTTGTGTTTTCATTCCGCCAATCCGGATCATGAGAGTCATGCCCGTTTTATTTCACATTAATTCCGAATGATATAATCATCCCTTTTAGAGGTTAGATTTTCCGCTTGAAAACTAATCGTTGCTTGTTCCTGAGATATTACGACTTAAAAACAAAAGAGACCCTTATATCATCTCTCACCGCGGTGATCGTTATCGACATGACTCTGAACAGAAGTGAAAATAGCACCATCAAAACTCGAGATATATTTGTCATGGTTGACCGAGAAATGCATCATTCTTACAAATCCTCTTGTCTTGTCTTGTCTCTCGCAGGGTTGGTTTAATCACCCATAAATACGTTTAAGGTCTGTAATCTTTTTTCATTGCTTGTCGTGATCGCCTCTTGTTATGCATTCAGGGGCGTTCTCATCAAGTCTCAATGGTTTTTAACACTCGCGAGTATTTTAAAACTATGAATATATTTACGACACCACGGCCAGACATTATATTTCACTAACTCGATATAATTCGGGATCACCGTTTAGTGTAAATGGCATCCTGGTATTGTTAACTTAGTTTTAAAATGTACCAAAGGTACCAATGTTAAAGTCAATGGGATTCTTGGATAATTTCTTGACTCGATCCATAGAAGAAATAATAATAATAGCATTTATTTCACACACATGGTACAGATATTTTATGACGATCAAGTTCAAGTGCAATCATTTATGAAAGCGTGGGGTGCCATCATAATGTGCAAATAAAATCAAGTAGAACATTGATATCTTCGCGTGAAAAACCGAAAATATATTCATATTCATGGGCCATATAAATTTCTTGCATGGAGTTAGCAAAATTCAATATCTCTTGCTTGAAATATCATTAAGAGTAATGGTCTGGTCGTAAATCATGGCCGTATTAAGATTAACGATACTTATAATATATCCTATATTATTTGCGACATTCGAATTACTAAAGGCACATAATCGGCTAACCGCCGATACAAGATCATTCGTACTATTTAAAATTGTTTTCATACATCGCAACATGAATTGTTCTTTTAGAGGTAGTATACCAGCTTAATAAGGAATATACATTGATCTTGTTCTAGGGTGCAGTTTCCATATACGGCGGATGCATTTGCGCCAAGTGCAACATAAGCTTTTAAATGAATTGCTCAAAAACGTCCATAATGGGAGCAATAAAAACATTTGTCAAATAGTGTAGTACGAACATGTACGTAACAGTGACCGAATCTTGACATCAGCATATTTGTTTTCGACACATCACCACATGCAGCATGCATATTCAATTGTTCGGAACGTTCACTAACATTTAATCTAACACTATTCAGTTGTAGATTCACATCGCGCATTTGACAATTAAAAATCATCAAATTGCTTTTTGATGCGTTAAATATAACATTATATTCTTTAGCAAACTCTTGGCATGTTTTAAGCACGGATTTGGCGGCATTCAAAGAAGGAGCAATGAGAGCGACGTCGTCAGCATAACTCAGTGCGCCAGCATAACGGTGACCAACATGGCACCCGATTCCCCTTTTTGAGAGCCGTGACAATAGTTCATCGATATATGTACCGAAATAAATGGGTGACAAAACCGCACCTTGTTTGACTCCATTGGTACAATAAAAAATTGTCAGAGAAGCTATTGTTCCACTTAACTCTTATCGTTTGATGCATATAAATGTTTAGTAGGAGTTTAGCAGTCATAGCACATATACCACGCTCTTGTAACAAACCAAACAATTTCATAAAATTAACTCGATCAAACGCTTTGGAAGCATCTAATAATATGACATAACATGGTGAGTCTTCACTGACATAATTATCTATGATTTCCTTTAATACAAAAGTGCACTGTGTTATTGAGTGTGACGGTTTAAATCCAAATTGTAAACTACTCGCTTTGATATCAATAATCACATTATCTAACAGTTCCCTATGATACTACTAAGAGCTACTGATCGATCATTATCACTCTGCTGTTCAATGATTTATTTCTGTTCTTAGGAATAGGAACGAGCGTAGATGTTAGCATACCACGTGACATATGTGCATGATTCAAAATTATAGTAAAAAGTTTTGATAGATGGGCTGCCATTCGTCTGTTTTATCTCATTTAAGCTTACAAGCTGCTTGTCTTACTTGTGAAATGTCGATAGGATGCAAAGAGCCACTTGTGCCACCGGCACAATTAGATTGTACATCATGACCCAATGATTCATTAAGGGCATCCATTGCAGACTTACTACTATAAAACACATTATTGTAAAGTATTTCATACTTATCTTGTACGTAACCACATCAAGCTTCGACATTAAGGCTGCATTTCAGGCTGTTATTGTTGTGTCACGAAGCCCCGTTACGTATTTTTGATGGGTTGTGACAAATAGACCATAAATTATGTATGGTAGACACGGTTAGTTAGAGCGAATGATTCGATAGCGCATGCGTAGTCACCCGATTCCTTGCTACTCGTTTGCATATTTTTGTGTGAACAAAGTTCAATACATAATCGACAATTTAGCGTGGTCCCAAATACCGAGAAAAAAATTACAATCGATTCTTTAAACGACTAGACAAAATGACAATTCCACAAAATCGTTGAATATGACTCCCTCGCCCATCCACAGAGCTAATGACTCGAAAAGTTACGCACAGCACTAAGCCGTATAGTCCAGCTCATTTCCTCCCTCACCCAAACAATGACGATGTACATCATGACCAATGACACACTCTTCTCTGTTATCTCAAGGTTTTTAATGGTTATAGAATTCAATCTGTATATCTTTTCAGGTAACAAGTTTTTATCAAGAAAACCTTACGTTCCACAATATTGAATTATAAATTCGTTTGAGTTCGTGTCTTGTGGTCTGAAATGTAATTATGGCTTTTGTAACTTTCTACTTGTTTGTTTCACGAAAGTCACTAAACAATATATACACGAGGGTAAGCAACAATGGAATAGCTTATCATAAGCATTTTGTGAGGGTTATTTTGGGACACCAACTAATTCGATGTTCTCACTGACGTCGTCTTTTACGAAAAGAAAGAACATTATGAAATAATCACCGACTCATATATCGTTGTTAACGTTCAGGACAACAGCTCCATATGAAAAAGAAAAACATTTCACAAGCCATTTTAGCCTACCTCCAAGAAAAAGCCGCGCTCGAGTGTATTTCCCCATATCATTAATGTGACCATGTGATAACTAACACCTAATGTGCGATCATAAAGGGCCACTGTAAGTGTTAGTTAGCGCATGGTCACGTGGGTGATATGAGGAAAGAAGACGAGGACGCGGAGTCAGTCTGGGACCTGTAAATATGAGAGATATTTGCTTAATCCCTCATTCTGCCTCAGCTGCCTGTGATGAGGGGTTCATCTATAGGAAACGTGGGAGAATTTCCGACGCTAGTGATTTTGAGACCGATGTTAGTGTTCCTGGTGCGTTTGTTGCTCCCTTGGGTCCATCTACAGATACCGAATGGGAAGTAGGAGGTGCTGCTTGTGCTGGTCGGTTCGGCACTCCGAATTGAAGAACAGGGTGCCAAGAAACAGAAGATCTGAATGTTGGGCTGTGAGTGTATACAAAGACTGGTGGGATTGGAGGCAGACCCAGCCGGATACTGCGTGGTCCCCTAATGGACCTATTACCGAATCTGGGCAAGCTTCGTTCCAGCAACTAGACCACTGGCTTGACTGATTGTTAATTTGATTGGAGTATGCTTCGATAATTTGTTGCATGAGACTTGTAGATAGACGGATGTTAGTGTTCCTGGTGCGTTTGTTGCTCCCTTGGATCCGTCTACAGATACCAAATAGGAAGTAGCAGGTGCTGCTTATGCTGGTCGGTTCGGCACTCCGCTGACAAGCACGTCGTACAATAGGTTTTAAAATAGCTAAAATACCATGTACACTATTTAATAAATGGCACCTTGATATATTCCCCGGTGTAGGGTATACCCAAAGAGTTTATAGCTTCGCTAAGAGCACTCACTCAAGCCTATCGGCCGAAGAAATCCGTGCGAACTGTCAACCGAAGCGTTTTGTCATAGCGTTCTGTCATAGCGTCTCGTAAAACCACGTTTTCGATAGGTATACCAAATAGTTTATAGCTGCACTAAGAAGGTTCACTACGTATGGCTCTGTTGTGATCGCTTCCCTCACTGTAATACACTGCAAACGTTAGGTGGCTCTACCACGATATAAACGAAAGTACATGAGAATACTTGGCTGACTTCGCTGCTATTGACGAGAGCGAAAAAAATGTCGTCTCGCCGTGCATTTCCGCTGCCAAAACAGGTCCCACAATAGACTTTCGAAATCTCACAGTGACCGCACAGTTTACTATACTCGGTCCTCCATGTCCACGCTGTGATATTATATAGTCAATAACCGTCTAGAGTGAGGGAACTGGCCTTGGCTTGATTCGTTAAGTCTCGATCAAAGAGTTTATAACTATGCTAAGCTGTGTGGTGATTATGAAATTACATGAAATATCCTCACCCCCCAACCCTACCACCCTTGTCATCAAAAGCGCATGATAATGCTGATCCAACGTCTCGGGGGTCGGGGTCTGGTAACGATATGGAATCGTCTGATCGGTCGAGGCGACGTGGATGAAGATGCAAAGCATCACGCGGCGGCTCATTGGTGGCGTCTATTCTCGGAAGGATGCTTGAGTGAGCACTCTTAGCGCGCGTTGCTATAAACTCATTGTAGCTTTTCATCATAGCGGAATCGATCTTTGCATAAAAGCATGAATTAACAGATTAACAATACCCGAATAACCACTTGCTTACCATCACTGTCATAACGGTTCATGTTCACACCCACCATATGGAACAAACGCTAACACCATAACAACAAACACAAAGCTGAACCTGTCATTTCAACAAACGCGACTGATCCTGCGGTGTTGGTTCAACTCAAAGGCATCCTGAAGTTGGAAAGTATAAAGACCACAGCGGTCTGGTAGTCTTGGCAGAACCCCAGTTCGTTGTATACACTTCATACGTGTTCATGTACGATTGCTAGCCTTACCAACAGGATGTCATCATGCATTTTTATCCAATCCTAGGTGTTGCCTAGTCATAATATAATCGATTACACAGGTGCCTAGTTCTTTCAATTATTGATACCATCGGTCCTACCGACCGCCCAACCTAACAACAGCAAACAAATCGAACAATTCGCCTCTTACCATTCAACATCGCTGGTGAAATATTTGTTGATGAATGATGGCATAGGAAAAGAAACTTCACCTCTTGCGCTACTTTTTGTTATCGATCTTCAATGTTGCCGCTGTAGAATGGCATCAGATCATCAAAACATCAGGGGCGAGTGCCTTGCCTAGTGATGGCGTGGAAACATTCGTCTAACAACGGCACTTATGGGTTATCATTTTAGAAGACGTCCACACCTATTGAATAAATATTATTCCACATATATTCAGTATATATATTTGAGAATGATTAAATCCACACAGCGTTTAATAAACTTCATTCAAACTTATTGTGGCAGCTGCAATTATGTGTTTCAGTATTGTATTCGTCATCAAATGTCAATAGAATATTGTGCACATTTACCACATATACTGGTTTAAATATATCAAGCCGCTATCTTTATCGATTTACACAAGACTAGTGCTCGTCAATAGATATTCACACTCGAGAGATACAATTGTTTAAAATGAACTTAAAACATATGCAGCCAGTCCATTTCATGAATTTTATTTTGTTAGATCAACAATTATCACAAAATCTGAAGAATAACATAAATACAACTACAATTAAATGATAAAATGATACCAAATGTTTATTGGCTTCTTGGTCAGTGACGCCTTTCAGCAGTGTGTATTGATTTTTTGTGAGTGGGAATATTTTGAGGTCACGTTACTATGACAGCACTGCATACACACCTGGAGGGCATGGTACACGGCGCGCACACGTGAGGGTGTTTGAGGTCGTTTGAGTGTGGTCCATGGACCATGAATGCCTGCTTACTCGAGGTATCCTCACTAATCCATGAAAGGACACGCAAGAGATGTATATTACCTGCCTTGAAATGCTCATCTCCGACATTTCCTAACAACTTCATATGAACATATATGCGTAAGTCTATAACTACCACTCAGTTACACGGTGTTTTTTCTGATTAAAATATATAAGACTTTCATCGCTATGTATCCACTATGCGTGGCGCAATACCGAAGATATTTGTCGATTGATTATATCGATAGGTTATTGCTAGCTATATATGTGACCCTGCATAAACTACAACACATCTATAATATGCCACCAAAAGAATCGCACATTAAAGCTACACATTAATGAATATTATTGGCATTTACTACATTAACAAAATTGCCAAACCACAGAAAACTTCAACGTCGTCGAGAGAAGAGAGATTGTACATGCGGATGTAAAATAGGCCATTGATATGCAAAAGGTCAATGCGAACCGATGGTAGGACCAGCACCTTTGTTTACCTGTAGTTGAGCGGGTAAGTGTTCTAAAAAGTAAACTTTATTTAACGGTTTATACTCAGTGCACAAAAGACACATAAAATATAACTGACAGGAGTTGGGCTTTTTTGCATACTTTTAAGCTGAGAGCAGAGGAGAACGGAATCAATATTGAAACCTTGCATCGACAAGAGGATCCACAAAGGCTTGTTCATTGACCCATCGACTGTTTATCGCTAAGGTGGTAGCTGTTCCAAACTTCAGTAAGGAAATTTAGACACTACGCGGCGTGTCGATTGATTGACGATTCTGCATTCGACAAAAACGACACGGAGATTAATATAACGGCATTAAGACAAACAATGTGAGTAAAGAATCGTTTATTAGTCACTCGATTATCTCAGGGTGCTGATTTATTATTTGGATAACAAAACAGGACATTCAATGCATTATTTGTAACGCAGTTCCATACATTTTCTAACTTTTTTTAGCAATCTTGTTTCAAAATATTTATGTCGAATATTATTCAAACGCCTTATCGGTATATCTGATTAGATATAATGATATGGTTCCTTCCTTAATTGACTGATGAGTTTTTCAATGATCGTTCTCTTTACTGCGAAGACGTATTTTATGTCGAATGCGACCTTTCAAGACATTTCCGCAAATTATTTCTTTATGCAGAACGCATCATGGGCTGTAACGTCGGAAAGTTCTTACGTCATTGCTGCAAACCAGGGAAAGGTCATGGAAGAGGTCGTGGCAGGCGTGGCAGCAAGGACAGCAGCCGAGGTGGTAGTCCTAAAGGAAGTCCGAAGGGAAGTCCGAAGGGAAGTCCCCGTGGTCACGGACACAAGCATGGACACAATAAATAGTCCAGTGGGAATGTACGATTTGAGGGCGGATGTTTCTTCTATTCTTGTAAAAGTCATGATGTTGTCAGTTTAGAAAGAATATCACAATTTTGTAATGTTGCTTTTTGAAGCTAAACGAATTTGTGTGTCGCATTAGGATTGACTTTTATGAACATACGTCGGTGTTTCTGCATGTTGGCTTGTATGCATTCCGTTCATCCCATTTAACACCTACAACGGAGGTACAATTTGAAATAAAATTTGCACATAAGACAGATCATATTATCATAGGAAGTACCTTGATATTGATCGCATAATTCATATTTTTTTTTACTAAAATTATCATGATGACGGAAATAACGATCTAGCATAACGCAGGTCTCATCAGCTGTTTTCTAACGTTATGATGTCATTAATAGGCATTAACTATGATGTGTAATTCCATCTTGGATCTCACATATCGACGGTTATTGACGAGAATCTCGTCCCTACCGGCGTTTGAGGAACATCATCAACATGGCAAAGATCTTCCCTACCCATCCCAATATAGTTAAAACATACACAATTAGATTTTTTGTCATCTCGAAGCCTATTGCAAGTCACCTACCACCCACCACCCCCTGATGTTTATTAAACATCGGAAAGATGCAGAAAGGTGCTCACAGTTGTTGATACATACGTACTGAAACATATCTCAGCAATGCCTAAAGGACACAGCTATGTTATGACTGGATCTGCTTGAAGATTAATTGTCAACCACCTTGTCAAAATTAAATTAGATGCCATACCGGTAAAAATCAAGTCTGTCAGGGTAAAGGTGTGCAAACATTCTGGCTATATGTTTCTATCAGTATTAAGTGACCAAATGCATAGAAATCCCAAAGATTATACCAAATTCACAGATTATAGAGAAGTTTGAATGTATGCATGTCCAGGAAGGTAAAATCCAGGAATATTTAACCCTGTTGTTCTGAGGATGTGCAGCAAAGGCATAAGTAACACTCAGCACTATGGGTGAACAGATTGAGTGTAACACTCAGCACTATGGGTGAGCAGATTGAGTGTAACACTCAGCACTATGGGTGAACAGATTGAGTGTAACACTCAGCACTATGGGTGAGCAGATGAGTGTAACACTCAGCACTATGGGTGAGCAGATTGAGTGTAACACTCAGCACTATGGGTGAACAGATTGAGTGTAACACACACTCAGCACTATGGGTGAGCAGATTGAGTGTAACACTCAGCACTATGGGTGAGCAGATTGAGTGTAACACTCAGCACTATGGGTGAGCAGATGAGTGTAACACACACTCAGCACTATGGGTGAGCAGATTGAGTGTAACACTCAGCACTATGGGTGAGCAGATGAATGTAACACTCAGCACTATGGGTGAGCAGATTGAGTGTAACACTCAGCACTATGGGTGAGCAGATTGAGTGCAACACTCAGCACTTTGGGTGAGCAGATGAGTGTAACACTCAGCACTATGGGTGAGCAGATGAGTGCATTAAATGTCACACTTAGTGGTCACTCAATGTTGAAATACATCCAAAACACACCGAGATTTCAGATCAACAACATCAACTCCTACAAGAAGAAGACAAAACATGCATTTGTATCAATTTTTAATAACATATTTACACGTTGACATCACTCACCAAGCCAATGATTTCTACTAGGTGCGAGTAAAACACCATGTCACTGTAAAAACACCCGACTTCCTGCTGATTGAAATGAACAATTTCCTATGACAAGATTTATTCAATTTGGTGGAGGGTTAACGACTTGATATTCCTGTCTTATGTTTTCCCACGTATGATGGGTGTAAGAATGTCATGCTACCTGGCTGTGCACACTGAAGATAACTGTTACTTCAGAAGGAAAAGATTAGCTGGCAGAGCTAGTTTCAGCCTACTATCAAACCAACACCAAATCGATAGGCACCTTTGGCATGGTTTGCAAAGGCGCTCAGAGCAAATGTGAATGGTAAAGGCAGCAATTTCTTCTCCATGACTGCTCCCACACAGTAGTTAGAATCGAGCTGACCTGGTAACAGACAAAGGCAATGATAAACAGACTGACTATGAACATATCAACCAATAATTGTGTTACTTGGCATATATATTCAGTCAAATGTATTCTAGATTTCTACTGCCATCCTTTAAACACAATGGTAGAATCATCATATCCATGTTAGTATTTAGCATTTTAGGGTGCTGCACTTGTCCCATTCAATGGGGTTGGCTACCTCTAAAGCTGAGGTTGGCTGAGGGGACCTCCAGTTGATATCCAGCAGTGGTGACACACTCCTGGGTCCTTAATGAACCCTCAAGCTCAACACCCACTTGTAACGAGTCATTGACTTTCTGGTAGAAGCAGGTGTGAAGTCCGCCTGCCATGGGCGTGACGTTAGCACTCACCTGCCAACTGTCACCTACATGACACAAAATACAATGCATGATGTATAATGCATTTTACCACATCATTCACAATACATTAAACATCACAAAATCTCAACATAAGTCAAAGTCACCAAATACCATGCCAAGTCCACATATACCATTAAGTTACCACACATGTCAAGGTCATCACACACCGCAGATACTACAAGGTCATCACACACTGCAGATACTACAAGGTCATCACTGATCACACACCATCAGAATGTCAAAAGCCATAAGGTCATCATGTACCACTAGGTCATCAGGCACAAGGTCATCATGTATGACTAGGTCATTAGGCACAAGGTCATCATGTACCACTAGGTCATCCGGCACAAGGTCATCATGTATGACTAGGTCATCAGACACAAGGTCATAATGTACCACTAGGTCATCAGGCACAAGGCCAACACAAAGCAATTCATGAATTACCAGGGAAAAATGACAATGACTGACTGCACATCAAGAAACATAGCACAGGGAAGAAAGGTCTAGAAGATGTGAACGGGGACAAGTAATTACAACACATATCAACTCGCCTGCATATCTGCCGGCCAATGTGAAGATGCCAATCTGTCCACCAGGAACTCCCCCACCATACTGATAAAGCAGCTCTGTACCGAGTGTGAGGCGCTTGGTCACGTTCTGTAGGTACTGGCTTACAATGACACCTGTACAAACCATATGCAAAGTACAACTAAATATAAACACATGGTATACATATTTTGATAGACTCTCTAGGGGCCTTGCTAAAGTGTACATTATGATAGAGGCAAATTGTGGTTGCCATGCCTCCACAGAAATGACATGAACATCGTCTTTTACCAAATAATATTTCTTTGATTGGTTCATATACCACTGTTCCAATGAATGAGCCTGATAAAACTTTCATACATAAATATTAAACATATATATAATATACGTATCAAACAATTCAAAGGTTTATGACCCAATACAGTAAGCTACACAAACCTGAGGAATTGAGAATATCAATGTTGCCTAATGTGACTGTAGCAGTGTAGTCTTCACCCCTCAAATCTGTAGATACCTGAGTGGCCACCCATTTATTACTCTGAATCTGCAACAGACGATGCAAGACCTTTGTCAATGCCAAAACTATACATACTTGAGTGATCCTTTGGTTAGAAATGAAGCGTAATTTTCCACTGAGAGCATAACTACAAGTCGTAGAAAAGAAACAACTAACCCACCTGAGAAACAAGTTTGCATCTGATTTTCTCTGTGACTTGGTGAATGATATTTGCATTAAGGTTTCCAGAAGGCTCAATCTCACCTATCATGATAGGGAAAGCCTGTCACATTCAAACACACATATATATATATATATCTAATGTTGAGTTTACAGATTGAGCATACATAAATTTAATAATGCAATACAAATGGTAAAGCAAAAGGCTTTAAGTAAATCTCAGTAGATGTTAATTATTTATGTGATGTGTTTGGATCAGATAAATCAAGCAGCACAAAAGAATGCATTGTTGTTATCAAATAAGACTTATTTAGGACCTTAATATACTTGCCTCTGTGGGGTTGTATTGTTTTGTTCCTACATATGTAACTCCGAATCTGTATCCTGAGGGTTGTAATGTGCTCATTGCCAATGTGTGGTTGACTTGAAAGTGGTTACTTAAACCTTTGTTCACGACAAGTTTTGCTCCTTCAAATGGAACAGGGAAGAGCTCTATAACACAGAGGTGGAACACAAAGAAAGAATAGATAAGAAACATATTTAAACTGAATAACAAGAACTGCAGCATAATTATTGCTGATATTGAGACATTCCAATGTATACCTTAAGTACCTAGAAACAAAGGTACTATTTTAATATTTGGTAGAGAGTCATTGAACATAACTATGAACAAGAGGCCAGTAAGCCTTGAAGTTGTGTTGCTTTTGACAAAATTTTTAATTGAACGTCATGATATGACTTGATCATAACGTTTATAGCTTTACAATTGATGCCGCATAAATTTTGTTATTTGGCAGTAATTGTACAAAACAAGAGAAATATATGCTAACGTGCGTTGGTAAGCATATTTGTAACAATCCACTAGCTAAATTGACAAAATATGCCACCTGAATCTACCAGATATTCCTTATTGTACTAAAGATTTTCCAACAATAACCTAGAGGTGAAAGGTCATATTGGGGTGACTTTTAACTTTAAAAGGGCCATTAATATAAGAGGGGTCAACAAGTATTTTGGGCAGCTAGCTTGCTATATAAGATAACGTGCAATCAAACCTTAGCAGCAGAGATGATAAATGGAACTTGTAAGTCACCAAGAAGAAATTTTACCAAATGAGATTACGGTGATTCTCTCATACTAATAGAAGTACTTAAGAGAAATGCTGCATAAAACACAGACTCTTCAATCAAGAAGAACATTAAGAGCTGCAGGGTTTATCTACTATAGTTAGCAACAATTTACAAAAGATAAGCCTCTCAAATGCAGTTTACAGGATTATTCACATTACAGGAACCACTAAACATAACTGACAGAAAGGATTTGGTTATACAGAATACTGTTTCATAAAGTCAAATCAACTTGATAGATTGTCTGTGGTAAGTTATGTTATCATTTTTTTGACATTACTGACAAACGCATAAAAAAGGTATGCCTATCAGCTAAACTTGCCAGTGGTTCTAAACTCGTCACTCCTTCCGAATCAGTTGAGGCTTTTCTTAGCGAAAACGTGATATTTTGCCCATCGGAAGTTTGTAAATAACTGCAAAAGCAGCGTCGTATTTAGTCACACATGGCGAATTAAGGGGCTCTTGGTCGTATAGATGTTGAATTTAATTTGACGTCAAGTTGATTAAAAACACGTTATCACACCTTTGCACTTCTTATGCAGCTCTTCGAAGGTGCCCGGGCCCTTATCCTCGGGCACAGGGGGTGGCTGTGGTTCTTGCGCGGGCGACGTCCCCTGCGACCCGGGTACCCCAGCACCACCGGCCGGCTGAGAGGGACCCGGTGGTGGTGGTACGACTTGTGGCATTGATACGGCTGGTCCAGCTGCCATTACATTTCCCATTTTGATGAATATTTGAGATACTGACGTTAACTCCGAATTAAATAAATAACATTAAATGGTTGAAAGATCATAATACAGTGGGAGACAACAGAATTATATGACAAGCGTACGTCCTTGCAGCCATGTGCATGAGTGAAATGAATATGATTGGTTAATATACCGGATGTTGCTGAAGAACACACGCGCGTGCGTGGTATTATTTCCGGCACGCTGTCACTTGTTCGTTGTTGCAAGGTGTTGACCTGTTGACTGTTGGATTGGCTTTTGAGTCGCATTGCCAGTTGATATATCTAGCTGACATATTAAGCTCAAGAAAAAATCGCCAGTCTTATATTCGATAATTTAAGTAAGACCCGTGAAAACCATCAGTAACTCTTTATTCGTCTTTCGCACTCCCCCGCCCCCTCTCCCCCTGCCTGGGGGGACATATACATACAGTGTCATTATATATATTCTATAACCGATCCTTATGATTGAAAGCACAGTTTCATAAGCTATATGTCTAGCTTTATCTTACGCGGTCTCAGTGAAATGCCACACCCTGAGATGTTATGAAATGATTACTGGATTTGACTTTTACATGTTATATATTCATTATATATGCATAAATATATATACATATATAAATATATATATATATATATATATATATATATATATATATATTTTTTATATATAAACATGTTTATATTTGACATATATGTATATACATGTTAATATTTATTTATATATTCCTGCACTGAAATAAAAACCCTTGCTTACTGTCCATTTATTGTGCTACTGATACAGTCACTAACTCTGCTGCACTAACTGGGGTTATTATTTTTCGGAACCGGTCAAATGTGGGATGTTTTATTGGGATTTTGATTGAATCACTTTTAGTCCCTTCTGCCATTGCATTGCAAATGCTGGTTGATATCACATGCCGTTCATCCTCAATGCTCTTCATGTACCTACCATTTTCCCTGTATGATTCTGTTCGGATTTGGCTATAAATGTACAGACGATCAAGACATTCTAAGACAGACCAGATGCACATATGCCAGTTCTAACATTTTGTTGTCAAAGTTTTCGTTGTGCTCTCAACTGTAAAACTCTGTTTGTATCATATTGTGCTTATTTGTAGTTTACAATTATGGTGCAACCATTCAAACAAACTATAAAGAAAATTGCATATAGCAATATTTTACATAATTTTTTTTTACTGTATTGACAGTGCCAAACATATGTTTGCATCCAATAGACTTGAGACCCCTGAGGCAAGTCTATGGGGTGTACAATAGAAATTTAGCCAAAGATTTTCTGATTACAAAGTTCTTTCGTGTCTCAGCGGAAAGTTTTGGCCTCAAAACAACTACATGCGGAGCAGAATGTGAAATGACCTCTGCATAAGTCCATGGACTAATTGATTTAGTCTTCTTGCTGCTTTGAGATCATTGTCTTTTTATCCCTCCTGCATATTACATAATTTTCCCGTTAAGAAGACTCATTGCAATATACCTTGTTAATAATATTTTTATTATACAGATATATATGTATCTTTATTTATTGATGTAAAACTGTTACCATGGGCTATTGAGCCTGCAATAAAATTATTATTATTATTATATACCCCTTCACTGAAACAAAAGCCCCTATTTTTGCAATGAAAGTATTCCCTTTTCACTCAAGTCTCTGACCAATAGTCAACTTAATCTTGTTGGTCTGGTACTTTTGGGATGCTGTCCATGTATCATGGTCATCTTCTTCCATTGCTGTCAATTTTTTTTTTCAGCAATGGCTGAGAAAAGTGAAGCAGGACCCGAGCCATTATTTGTGAACCTTAACCCTGATGACCCTGACGAGAATGTCACTGAGATTGAAAGTTTGTGTATGAACTGCTTCAAACAGGTGATGAGGCTTCACATGTTGATTGAATAATTATCCATTGTTGACCTTAAGATAAACTTTCTGTGTGTGCACTCGCTAATTGTC
Source organism: Urechis unicinctus (assembly GCA_034190875.2). Taxonomy (NCBI): domain Eukaryota; kingdom Metazoa; phylum Annelida; class Polychaeta; order Xenopneusta; family Urechidae; genus Urechis; species Urechis unicinctus. The sequence continues at coordinate 55,994,049 of CM067347.1, read as the reverse complement.
CTTAGTGTTTGAAAGAAGCCAGATTTTGACATGCAAAAGAACAGGTTTATTTTGGTACAACTACACCATCTGAATACACGTATAGGAGATTTGAACAAAGATCCCCAAGAAATATTTGATTTTATGCCTAATGTTTACTTATGGAGGTCCATGCGGTTCTGTAAATTGGTAAAACAGCACATTAGACTCGTACTTTTTCACTATCTTCTTTTCAATGAAAGCTCTTTGTGTGATTAAGGGGTCAACACGTATAATGCTGACCAGAATTCCTTTCTTCAAGGAAGTCATTGTGTCGTCTTTTTCATGCCCTGAATGCGGTCATAAAGACTCAACCATTCAGCCTGGAGGTCGCATCCAGCCTCAAGGGGTCATCTACTCCGTAACCATCTCCACCATGCAGGTATGTTGTTGTTTACTTTGAGATAGATGGGTAATGTTTGTGATGGTTATCGTGCTTTAAGTCATTTAAATCCTTTGAACCCCGGTATAGAAGCTGTATATTGGTCAGCTTGGGTCTGATGTCTGTATAGTCTTTAAATCCCCCATACAATATATTTTCCCTTAAAGAGAATTTGTTGAAATCCATATGAATATTTTGGGGAACAATTCCCCCACCTTTTTGACATCCACTCGCTCAGTACTCTACATAAACCAATAGATGCAGTAGAAGTTAAACCATATGTATCATAGCAATGGAGATTCCCTTTATTTCTGTGGCGTTATTGTGTGCTGTAACATGAGAATATTCATCCTGTGGTCCAATCTTGCACTGTGTGTGTTTGTTTTGTCATACCAGGATCTTAATCGCCAGGCTATCAAGTCAGATTATGGCACCTTTAAAATTCCACATCTTGAGTTTGAGCAGCCATCTAACAAACGTGGTGGTATGCTGTTCTATTTCTTCCACCAAATGTGTCAAGTATATTCCTTTTTCCTGTGTTTCTGCAAGAAGTATTAGAGCATCTTAAAATATACTGGCCTGAATGGGATGCTTTTATGTTATACTGTTGCCCCTCAAAACAAAAATTATGTATGTTTACAGAGATCACCACGGTGGAGGGCATGATAAAAAATGTCATTCGTGATCTGGAAATGTACCTACCCGAGAGAAAGGTTGGTTTATCCTCTTAAAACATCTGTGAAGAAAAGCATACTATTTGTGGTTTCTGAGAATAATTCTTTGTATTTATCGAAGCATTTCTGAATTTGAGACTCTTCTATTTATTCACTGCCATTAAGTATAAAAATCTCTGGTCTGTCAATGCATTAGAAATCACTGAAATGGTAAATATTGTGTTGTATTTGTGATGGAAGGAGAACCATTTATTTATTTATATTATCGGTGATGTGACATTGAATGCTGCATAATTGTTGTGAAAGGTCCAAGACCGAGAAAATGCTGAAAAGGTGGAACAGTTTCTTACCAAGATGCGTTCACTGCTTGTACTGGAGGCTCCATTCCAAATAGTCAGTATTGTGTCTTGGTCATATCAAGTGCCATTGTCTTAATTTAAATGGGGAACGGGAGCATTTATTTTAAAAATTTGATCAAATTGGTTCAGATTGATATATTCAGCGTTTATATCCATTAATTTTCTTTCAAATGAGTACCATTTTGATAAAAAAAAATTGGAAATATGTCAAGGTTTGTACACTTAATCTTGTAGCATTTAGAACCAGTTAGGCCAAACTTGTAAAAGTGTGATAGGGTATGGGAGGAAAGCTTGCAAAAGACTGATTCAAAATTTATCATGTGAACAGGGTAGAAGCAACTTCTACAAGGAACAAGAACAAGGAATGGCTCAATTAATTTGACCATTTTGTACTGCTTCCTTTCTTGGTATTTTCAGGGGCAAGCAATGTTAACTTATTTCTTTGAAATGTGAATCATTACGGATGCCTATGTGGTTTCAGATACTAGATGATCCCTCTGGAAACTCTTTTGTGGAAAATCCATATCCTTTCAATGATGTTTCTTGTGTCATATAGCATACTCACTTAATGCTAAACTAGTTGTACATCATACATGTATGTATAAGTCAGGTAAGTTAGTTATTTGTTTTGAATTAGGACTAGATATCCCCTAGAACTTTTGTATTGAAATTGATCACTGAATGGCCTTAACCTGATTATTACATCTGCACCTAAGAAAGACCCAGCCACACAAGTGACCCACTACAAGCGAACTAAGGAACAGCTCATGATTCTTGGACTTACCGTGAGTAACTGTTACCCTGGGGGGTGGGGGTGCACTTGGCCTTGTCCCGGGTAGTGTTGGCCACGGGACCTCGAAAACACGTACCCCTCATACAAAATGGCAAAAACCATACCCTATCATACAAAATATTATACAAATGTATTACCCATCGTAAAAGTTGAAAATATAAAAAAACATGCCTAGTCGTACAAGGTATTATGTAAATGTATAACCAGTTATATGACGAGAAAATGGGGTATGCGCCCTGGACCATTCATTGCATTTGTGTTGTCAAAGATAGGTGGGATATCCTGGGAGGAAATCTCAACATACTGAAACCAAATATATTTTTAAACCCTTGTACAGATAGGAAGAGAAAAACATACCTCGTCGAACAACACGAAGACCAAAACAACCCTGTTGTACAGATTGTAGCTTAAAAACATACCCAGTCATACAAGTTTGAGACCTAACAAAATCCGTCGTACAAGCCGAGGGGCCGAAAAAAACATACTTAGCTGTGCGGCGCATGTATGCTACCTCTATATCTCTGGGCTGTTACCACATATAGCCCGATACAGACTATGTCCATGCTGTATTTGTGTTGTTGTAGCAATCGGCAGGCACTGGGAGGATATTGCCTTTAAGACGAGATGCCCATGAGGACATGGGTGAACTTGGCGAACAGTGTCAGAAACTTTTTAAAATTTCAATTTACACTCAAAATTGACCAAGTGATCATCATTATCATCATAAACACAATATTCATTTTACTGGTCCAGCATATAATATTAAATAGTACCGCGGCCTGCAATACATTCATTTTACGGGGCCAGCATATTTTATTAAATAGTAGTGCGGCCTGCCATACATGCCACGCCCTGCGGGCCGAGCGCAAAACAAAGGCGACCTTTGTGCAGCGCGTTAGGCGGGCTGTTGTTATCAATCCAGTAGAGAGCCACAGAAGTGAACCACGATGTACTTCAAGTTTACTTTATGAGAAATCTATCATATATTAAGAGCATAATATTTAACACCTATGCTAAGAATTGAATGGGCTTCCTTCGAGCGCCCACAAATTCCAGATATGACCATTCATGACGGACGAACGAAGCTATAACTTCCGAATTCAGTCCCTTTTTAACTTCGACATGGAGACTGTGTGGATAGCCAGCAGAAGTGACACCCGCTGTACTTCAAGCTTACTTTGTGAGAAAACTGTTGGGCATTCAGATCAGAAAATTTGAGTCCTATGTTCAGAATCGAATGGGCTTCCTTCGAGTGTAGACAAATTCACGATAAGACCATTCACGACGGACGAACGACGCTATAACTTACGACTTCAGTCCCTTTTTAACTTTGATTCGTTCGAAACCGGAAGTGACGCAACCGATATCAATAAATTTAGCGGATTTGATTCGCGCTGTTCATGTCAACATCTGATTTAATTTTTATCACCATTGAACTGATATTTACGACTTTAATAGCAATCGAAAATTTTACGAAAATTGACTGAGTGAAATTTGCTTTTTCAACTCTACGCGCTTTGAAAAGGACAAATATATTGATAGCATATGTCAATTATGAAAGTTTGGTAATTCCATCAGCTTTCAGAAAATGTAAATTTTGTTACGATCGGACCATAATTGATGAATCTATTGCGAAATTAAAAAGTTAAGAGATTTTGGCTACCAGAAATTTTCGACCTGCTACGATTTTTTTTATGATGCATTATTTACAACTAAGTATATGTAGAAAAAGTTTACAATTACATTATACATTCAGAATATGTCAACTGTATGGAAATTTTATTCTAAAGCATGGATGTATTGAGCATTGAACTTGTGTCATTTTTTAAAAACTTCGATGCTTTCGTGACCGGAAGTGACGTCATCGACATCCATGAGATCTGGGAATCCGACTACAACTGTCAAGGAGCACATGTGATCAAATTTTTATTGTCATCAGACATGCATTGACGGTTTTATAGGCGCTCAAAATATTCATGAAACTTAAGTTGCCATTTGGACCAATACCACGTTTTTTCAACCTTAGGAGATTGGGAAAACCGTCGGTGCGATTGCCACATATGTCATTAGAAAAAGTTTGCAATTTGAATGAGCTACACGATGGTGTAAATTATGTAACAATCTGACCATTATTAAGGGAGTAATTCGAGATACTAGTTTTTCACTTATTCGATGACCTTGACCTTCTTAGTTTTGGGTCAAGGTCAAAACAAAACCTTTCTGTTCTGCGCATTAACCATGCCTAGCGATTGAAGAAAAAATCAATTGAAAATATCAAAAATTGCGACCTGTATCGCGAAACAAAAAAATGTTAACTAACAAACATCCAAACATACAAACCGGACCGATCGCCATAACTTGGCTCTGAGCCAAGTTAAAAAGTGGAGTATGGCTTTGCAAGGGATGCTCGACAAAACTCAAAGTTAATTGGATTAATGGAATTGGTAACCAATGGTGTAGGTGTTATCTGTCTCTGGGCTTAGATGTGTCATGTTTATTTTTATTTCAGGCTGATGTTGAGGAGGAGGTCGTAGAAGAGGAACCAGAGCAGGCTGTAGAGGCGGAAGGAGAAAGCAAATCCGCTGACCTACGGGATGAGGTATGTCTCATGAGTCATAAACTTTTCCTAAACTTTTATGGCACATTTCTTTACAAGGCAAGCTTGCTGCCCTAAATTACACGTAGTTAATGTCTCATTGCAATCTAAAAATCCATTCCCATGACCTTTGACTCCAGAGTTATTAGCGATGACTTCCAAAAATCTTGTACCATATAGACCCGAGAGGCAATTGAAACTTCTGTTTCTAAGCCATTAGTAGACCTATTATAATTTCTTTCTTGCTAAATGAAAGGTCTGGTGAAACCATAGATTACAGATTATTATGACCTTGACTTCCACTACCCTCCCCACCCCACTTTCCAAGTCACGATTTGTGGGCTGTGTGACCGTTTAAAGTGTGCCATGATTATAACGTAACACCATAGATGTAAGGATTTATTCGTCTATAACGTTTGATTGTCAATCATGTTATAAGCAGTAGAACTTTGAGGCTTATTGGCCTCTTGTTATGATCTGGATTTATGTTAGAAACATCCATTCTAGTCTCATTTCAAGCCCCTGGGTACCCCATATTTTACATGAGGTTTGAGTTGTGACAATTTTTTTTCCAGGTACTGACCTTCCCGACCAACTGTCCTGAGTGCAACTCGCCTTGTTTCACCAACATGAAGCTTATCAGTATCTTTTTAAAAGCTGCTGTTACCTCACACATTCATTGGCTGTATTATTTCAGAGAGTGTCTCTAGGTTATATAATTTGACAATATTCATAAGACTGATGGCAGGTCTTGGTATAAATACCAGTGACTAAAATGCAATATTTAGAATTACTTCGGGTTTTTTTGTCAGTCATTAAAGGTCCTCTAAATTCAAGTTAAAAATACTCTGTCATAAAATACTCTGTTAATATTCTTAACTTCATTTCAAAGACATTCCATTTTTCAAAGAAGTTGTAATCATGGCCACTACATGTGAGGCCTGTGGCTTCCGTGACAGCGAGGCCAAGGGAGGTCAGGGGATAGAAGATAAGGGAGTGAAAATAACATTACATCTGACTGACACCATTGACCTAAGTCGTGACATTCTCAAGGTGGGTGACCATAGAAACATGGATAAAGTCATGTCATCACAATCATCCACCAATGATTAGCAGATGTACTGAGCGTTGTCATTGTTGTATGGTTGGCCAGTCTGACACAAGTGGTTTGGGAATACCTGAGTTGGAATTGGAGCTGCAGTCGGGCACCCTTGGGGGGCGCTTTACGACAGTCGAAGGGCTCCTCTTACAAATAGTCACTGAGGTATATATGAACCTTGTCAGTTGGTCGTGGTCTTTAATGCCTGTATAAATGCCATTGTCTGTGTTGTTATTATTGAAGAAGGAACTGAAGTAAAATTATAAACATTCAATACTGGAAATTGAGAAAGTGTTTGTATGTAGAAAGGAGGAAAATGGACAAATGTGTCTTAATGTGTTCCATCAGCATAAACAATTCTTTTGATTATGAAACAATGTAACTTATTGTTTTGTGTGTTGTGGAGTTGGATGATAAGAACCCGTTTATGATGGGAGACAGTTCACAAAACACAGAACACAAGACAAAGATCAAAGTCTTGTGTGGGGAACTGCGTAAGGTCAGTACTTACGTTGCTTGCATTTTTTTCTTCATATGTCTGACTGTCTGTTTGTATTTAGTGGTGTGTTCTACGGATGTGTGTATGCATGTATTAAATAGATAGCTGCAGGTGAGCGACTTGGAGTACATCTTGTACTGGATGACCCTGCTGGTAACAGCTACCTACAGGTAACTTCTCCTACTCAAACCATGATGCAGTGTCACGTCAACTCTTTATTGGTTCACATGATTTTCTACTGCATACAGTCTATATCCAAAGTGCAGCCTGCTTTTATTCCAATTAATTTTGCTCATTTGCTATTTGCTGCTGCATAGCAATTTTTTTTGTTTACTATACAACCACATTAATGTATATTTATCTTCATTGTAACACTCAAATGCATGGAAACAGAATATCTATGCTCCTGATGATGACCCCGAGATGAAAACAGAACATTACAAGAGAAGTTTTGAACAGAATGAAGAATTAGGGTTGAATGACATGAATACAGAAAACTACGCCCATGCAGAATGACATGTTTTCCTAAGTAACATGTCAATGAAGCACAGTCATATATTTATGAAACTCGATTATAAATTACCCAGGTTATTGAAAATATTGAAGCATTGATTAATGTTGACAAGAATAAAAGAGTTGGTATGTCCAGTCACAATGTACCTGTCTCCATGCTGTATTGTCTCTAATTCAGTTGTTCAAGTTTCGGATGATCTCACACTTTCTTGGGTGCCCTGGACTTCTTTATGCCTGAATATGACTTTTTCTTAGACCCATCAATAGTTGAATCTCTTTTGTCTATCGATGAAGAAGTCTTGTAAACATGTGGATAATTTGAGTTGATTCTATCATTCCTGCTATTGGCATTTGAGTTGGTGTCTTCACTCCCTAAAAGAGCTACATCCTCCATAATATCCATGGTCTGTGAGGGATTGTAGGCTGCCATTATTGATTTACTTCAAAGAAGCGTTCCTGATGCTGTTAGACTCAGAAGAGTAAAGGTGAAGTGTTCACAAATGTAAGAGATGAAGCACTTTTGTCTCAGCTTTCATAGGTAGGACAATTGGTCCACTATCTTTGGTAGCCAAGTAATGGTTCTAGCTTAGGGTAACAAGGTGATAGTTCCTTAGCTTTTGATAGCAAAGTAAATGTTCCACAGCTTTGGGTAGCCAAGTGATGGTTCTACAGATTTAGAATACTGCTGTCATAGCTGGGTGATAACCAGTGCTATTGTGTGAATTTCGCTGGACTCGATTAGGTGTAATCCTTGAATATAAACTGGTCATTTGAATAGACACACTATCAGCTTTTATGTTCTCGGTAGTTAGTTATGTGACTGGGCTAACATTTGAATAGTATATGTGGGTAACCATGTGACTGCCCCTATACCAGCATCCAACCTGAACTTATGAAAGCTGTAGTGGTTTTGTTTTAATTGGTTGCATGTATAATGCAGCAAGAGCTGACTAATCAACATAGAAGTATAGGGTGCATCATTTTTTTTACTAAACTTCAAGCTGAATTAAAGGGTGCCATAAATACATGAGAATCATCAACAACCGACACCAACACCGCGTGTGCCAGAATGTTAATGTTATGATCTGCAAAGCAGGGTCTTAGCCAAAGACCTGTCAACCCGTCTATTGGGTCTGGGAGGCGCGTGGACGGACTGGCGGGCGGCCCGGTGGACGGGCTATAAGGGGAAATTCCAGCCCGTCCACCGGGCCGCCCGCCAGTCCGTCCACGCGCCTCCCAGGCCGGATACAAGTAGCTCTTTCGAACTAAGTACGGGAGTATGCACTGACGCAGCACGCTGGCCGCTCATCTACGATCAGAATAAATACTGTTCTGTTTGATAACGCTTTTTTTTGACGCATGGGGTTTAATCAACGTCGTAATACTTTACCGATGGTGAATGGAGTTACGATCAGCTTCGCCTCCTCACAAAACAAGGTCCCAGTCCATGTCGATCTTATACCTTCTCTAAAATGATACACGATATGTTCGAGGTTTGCAAGAAATAATGAAAACTAGAAGGATGGCATACATTGTGCACAGTCGATTGTAGCATCATTCTGAAATGTCTGCGTCGCGGTATCGCTTTTCCCACGATCTAATAAACTTTTGGTCTACACTGTTGGCTAGGGAATGAAGCTCACAAATTGCAATTAGGTGAAATATAATATCGTCGCGAGTTTTTATTCCGCGCGAAAGCTTGTGCCAGCTCAGGATATAGTCGTGCAAACTGTCATAATCGCGATAAGGGTGACGTGAAAGGAAAGTGCTGCGATGTAAACTGTTGTCACGTCGCGGAGCGCCCTGGTCCTTCGTCCTCATTAATTTACAATTAAATATCTGAACAGTCTGATATTTCACATTACGCAAACACATACACACATCACCCCCCCCCCCCCCCCCCCCATCTGAAATTCTCGAACGGGACATCAAAGTATGATCGTGTTATCAATGAATCATTGTGTTTGATAGGGAGACATTTACGGTAACTTGAACTATACATGATATAATCACTGGTTAAACTAGCTATCATGACGTTCACGAAAGCCAAACTACGTTATGATAATCAGTTGGTCATAACGTGATGGACGGGCTTGGGGTAGTGATGGACGGACAGTTTTCAAATCCTGGCTAAGACCCTGCTGCTAAGTCAATACAGATGAGCAGATCGATTATCAAATATAGGGGAATTCCTTGCTCGAGTTATAAGAAAACTGAGCTCGTAGAATTAGTATGGATGTGAGTGCACAGGGTAATTCTTTATTTATATAATTAGAATATTTAACTTAAGAAAGTTGAATACCGATATGTCACACATCACATTAATATGTATAAATACCTATGAAGTCTTGCTGGTACAACATTAACTTGTGTTTTGTTTTTGTATGTAGTGTTGTCGTTTGGTGGAAGAGAGATAAAAAGTTTGTTATCTATTTTTTTTCATCTTTCTTTGCAGAGATGGTGGTTGCAAACATGTTGTGGCCATGATATTTGCAGTGGCTGACTTCAATACCAATGCAAACTCTAATCCAGCATTACCGCCTGATGAAGAGACATGTTGCACGGCTTGTCGCCTTGATTATTTTCATGTCTGGCAATTGCAATTACACAGTCTATATAGTTGTCACGTCAGTAATACAACTGACGGAAACTTTACTGTCATTCACGGGGGTTTTATCGTTTTCTTGAGAACATTGGCTTTGCAGCCCATGGCAGCCAGCGCAAGTAAACCATGGTTGCTTCAGCGCAGTCTATATAGTCTATTTCTCCAAAATAGCACCGGTATCAAACATAAAACGACAAATATTCACCACAGCTAATCTACGTTCTGCGTCGTGTATTGCCTTTGTGTTTTGGAAAAGCATGCCCCTATTTCCGGTGCAAGAAGTATCAGACCTTACCTGCCCACCCCCATCTCTCTTCTGACCTCTTCACAGTGCAGCTAATACCCAATATGGGCCACAGACAACTGGGGTGTTTAATAAAAGAGGAACTATTTGGCAATCACCAAATTAAGTTGCTGTATTCATTTTGGCCTACCCCGCAGCTCATAACTGATTTTGGCATGAGACCAACCATATAAATACTTAAAGAGTTACAGTATTTATTCATTAAAAACATCACTGACCAAATGTCAAGGCAAAAGATGGGGCTCGACCTATACCCAGGTGCCACTATAACCAGGTGCCACCTATACCAATGTGTTACCTATGACCGAAACTGTATTCAAAGCACAATAAAGCAACCCATTTCCTTGATGGAAGGCATGAGCTAAGCTGTTTGGTTTAGAAAAGATGCACAGTAGTCAAAAATAAACAGGAAAATTATGCTTCAAAGATATTTATTAATGCATTATGAATGTAAATAATAATCACACAGTATTGGTTGAATTAGTAGGTGGAGAAGGATTGTCATCAATCTTTAAATTGTTCATAGACACCGCTGCATTATCGGCATCCTGTGTGTCCCTGCTTCTCTCCTTATTTTCCTTCACGAATTTGTCTGCATAGAAGTTCCTCCTGGCCTCACTGAGCAAAATGTTGACGAGTGACCCACGGACATCTCTATGGTGAGGAACAACTGGGGGATAGGGGTTACCTGTCCACAACAACACCAAGGATATACACACCCACAACAAGGACAGCAAGACCAGGCAGGAATATTAGAGGCCTTGTTGAACTGACATTCAGTTAAGCTAACTACATAAGACGTGGGGTGTTCAATTGGAAACAAAACTACAAAAGGATCATGAAAATGGTGTATGCGCAGGAACTTGGAATCTTAAACCTCCCTGGCATGTAATATATGAAGCACATATCACATGTCAGAGAGTTGGGTCATTTATAGACTCAAGTGTTTTGGGGTATCAGAATATCATGTATCCTGTGCTAGGTAAATCAGTTAATCATGTTAATCTGTCAATGTTACAATATACCAGGGAAACCTGATATCCTTCCGTAATATATGCCATGAAGATTAATCTGAAGTTTCTCCTGTCTTACCTTTGAGTTCTAGTACAGCCTGTTTACGAGGGATGCCGGGGTATGGGGTAGGCAGGTTCCACATCTGCGTGTAAGATGTATGGCAGTTCGTGTAGCGAGGAACAAATACTTTGAAGAGCTTGTGGATCAAGTCTTTATCCTGTGATCACAGCACAGATTCATTATGTAATTTAATTAAACTAAAGTGTGCAAACTGGAGTGGCATTGTGCAGTCATATATTTTATCCTGATATCATCAGCAGTATGCATAAACAAACCCAATGTTTAACTCAACATGCAACAGGGATTTCACCTAATAAGCACATATTCACGATTTCTAACATACAGAAGCATGCACACAGATTGAGATTTCCAATAGCAGCATTAAACAACAAACAATTCAATATATTTACACCTCTAGATGGTGGACACTTACTTTGAGCCAGTAATCAGCTAGCTGCATCGTCTCTTCATGTCCGTCTCCATGCTTCTGGGCTATCTGTATCAGCTAATGAAAACAAGACCAAGCTTTTACCTAATTTGATGGATTTTGCAATTATATTGCATGTATCATCACCCCAAAATTCAACACTGCATTCAGGTACATGTCAGACTTCAGGTAAGATCAATGCTGGCTTCAATCACTGATGTTAAGACAACTAACTGATCACCAGTTTCAATATGATCCATGATCGAGGCATGGTTCATGTATATAATTCAGAAATCAAGCTAGCTTGCTATTACCTGAGTGGGTCGAGTGGGAATGATCTTAACTCAAAGCAAATCCACTGCAGTCTCTCATTTATAAACGAAAGGTATAATTTTGAGCTCCAATATTTGTTCAGAACTTTGCCACAGCCATAGTATAATTTGTTTAGTGGTTGACTGGGTAATGCCGGGTTTATTTAAGCAAATATCTGATCATCATGGTTAACCCAGCAACAAAATGTATGGAGGCTTTTCATCAACATCCCCCTCTATGAACAAAGACCCTCTTGTCCATTTCTATTATGGCTGTGAACACATAATTAAAATTTGGGGGCTTCAGGATACAAGAGAGTCAAGGGTCGACAAAGCCTGTCTTGTCCACTTTCACCAATGTAATTATAGGCAGGGATCAATCTAGGTTGCGTTTTTATGCCATTGGTGCATATTTCATCTGAATGGCGAAGTTAGTAGCTTGGCATATTGCTGACATAATCTCAGCTTAGCTTGCGTGTACTGTGCATGTATGAATAGAATATGCAGGTGGTGTTTTATTGTCAATCCTTGTGGATAGATTTGAGATGTGAGGCTGACGTATTTTATGATCGTCGGCCATTAAAGATTATATGAGTGTGGTCTTTGTGATATCAAAGAGTCTTGGTTCAATCACATTATAGTGACATTTAAAGAGTTAGTATCCCGCATCGCCTATTCGAGTTAATATGTTATCTGTGCTTTGGATGTTAAATGAGCTACCAACTTGCAACAGCAGCAGCATTCGCAACACCTCAACAGTTTAAAACTTTCTAGTGTTTGTGGTTTTACTACATTCCTCTGATTGGAGGATCTGTTCAGCTTTGCCAACATGGAATGGCTTATTGACGACAAGTTGGACAGATCCGTGTGCCAAGTAGGGCATAAAATTGATGCAACGCCCAAACAAAGTCAAAGATGTAAAAACAAGCGGAAATGAAGTGTTTCATCAAAAGGGGAAGTTGGGTAGGAATAAGGCCTAAATCACGCTCCATCCCCTTGCATCATAACGATGTATTAGTCTTTATTTCTGAAATAGTGAGCAATATCAGACAATTATATGCATTGCTTAGGCCTCAGTTGCTAAGTGCTTACCGCTAGTGATCCATACAATAAGAATGCGTGAGGGTTGGCAGCAGCTTTAGTGGGGTGGTGGTATGATAATGTGGAGACATAAACCTAGCCACCGATAGTAAGTCTAGAACTAGGCAAAGAAACTTCATCATTTACAGCTTGTGCTATTTATTATTTTCGATCTGCAGTGTTACCGCTGTAGAGGTGGCATTCGACCATCCAAACCACCGGGTGCGAGAACCCTTTTCTCCTCGACATAGTCTAGACTAACAGTAACAGTAACTCGTTCAGGGCCATAACAAGTTAAATTTCAACATGGGGGGGGGGGGCATTAAGAGAGCACATCATACCATAGTTTATTTGCAGGGTGAAAACAAAGTTGACGAATAATGCAGTTAGCAATCTACCTACCCTTTCAGCGTAGTCCCTTGTTTCAGCCATCAAATCAGACCATCCCTCCAGTCGTTCGTGTCGAAACAATGCATTTACAGTAATCTGTAATCTTTCTATTCTTCCAGCAGGCCCTGACCCACGACCAAGTTTATCGACACCCATAGCTTTAGGCAATCGCCTTGGTCGCATGCGATATGCATGTCGAAGCATCTTGATATTAGCTCAAACGATAAACCCTAGATGACATTAAAGGTGAGCGATAATACGCACGTCTCGAACATAACCGCAAAAGTACTTCAATATGCCAGAAAATACGTAAGAAGTTATTTGACGTCCTATCAACCTGATTACCCAATGAATTGATTGAGCGTGTTATACCGCTTGTTACGGAATTTTTTGAACGACCAACAACCAATGAAAATCACTGGTTTCCTATATTTTAAAATTCACTGCATAACATTCTACTCTAGATATAAAAAACCAGGTCAGATTTGAATACTAGGTTGCACCATGGTCATTGACTTGCCCTTTTCCATTACAAATTACATGATATATAATATGTAGAACAATGTCACCACTGCTAGGCCTAAAATGGAAGGTTAAATATTACGATGTGTCAATAGCTATAAAAACCTGAGACATATTGCAACAGATGACTGTAAAGAAGATCTATTTTAAGATAGACAAATTAGAGAAAGGAGATCAAAGAGGGGTTCAACAGCAAGATATGGCAGATAATCTTAATAGGTGCACAACAAATCTGAAAGACGTTCGGATATCCGATCATGGACGACAACCATGATCTGTACATGCTAACCGACGTCCTTCTCCTGGCTGATATTTTAAGATCTTCCACAAATCTAGCTGCCTGTGGATTTTTCTTTGGATCTGGCCAACTACGGTGCAAACCCATGATTGTCATGGAACGCACTCCCGAAAAAGCTCAACGTTGAGCTGGAACTGCTACAGGGTTGAGAGGAAGTATCAGGATTGTATTGAAGCGCCATGTTGGGTTACCTATTGGCCGACTACTTCAATCTGGTATCCTGGAAAAGTCCTTGCCTCACCAGCATGTCTCGTGCTGCTGATGAGATGCCCATGCAGTATCCATTGCCGTGATTACAAGCTTCGGAGCTGCATCCCACAACATCTTCTTACCTAGGTATATGCGTAGGCAATATCAAGGCCAGACACTACCACTATTAAGTAAGTGATCAATTTACTATCCATACTTGGTGTAGACATATTGTTGACCTATGTACCCCATATGTGACTTACCTGGCCTAAATTTTTCTGAAGTTCCAGTATATCTGGATCACCTGATGACCAACTGGAGGTCGCTTAGCCCTGATGTTCAGTCATTTTAGCAGCTGCAGCACTTCTGAGAGCTACTTATAGCAGGCCAGCAGCACTTCAAGGGAGTAAGTCCAAGGGCTGTTGCCCCTGATGTTCTGAAGAGTCCTGGTTAAGTTCCTCAAACATCACCAATCGCATTCTCACATTGGTTTAGGCGAATATTGCCACTTTGAACTGATAATGCTGATATCTGTTTTTAGCACCATGGTAAATGTCATGGCGATGGTAAAATACAATCAAAGAACTATATATGGCATGTCCAATAAACAGACGAACGGATTGGCTTCACGATCTGTAAATCGATTTGGGTAATAGGGTCAACCACACAAGCAGCAAGTGATGTAAAGCTGAATGGCAGCCTCGTTGGGCGTTTTAGTCATCACATCTTAAAGCCATATTTCATCACGAGCATATAGCTTTCCAGCCTCGGCATCGCACAAATTATCAAATTGCTCTGTGGTATAACTTTTTCCTGTGTTGCATGCCTTTGCCACTTCCAGAGTTGTGATCCCTGCTACGGATGGGTTCTTTCCATTTGCTATGGGGAAAGTGATAGAGGTACTGCCTGAATTGATCAGATGCAAAGGTGTGATGAATTCAGTCTTAAAAACTTAATTAGCAAATACTAAGCTTTTCTAAGGGCCGTTTAAGTAGCAGCTTAGTCAATAGCATGCGTTTTTCAGCCAACTGATGTAAGTCGTGGGTTTGCTGCCCTATACAACTATAATAGAGGCAAGTTCACAAAACGATAGCATACTTAGGGACACGTGCAAGCTTAGATGTTCAGCCGACTATCTATGAACTTATATGGGCTTGGCAAGGCAATGCAGACAACCCGAGGTGAACTTTTCAACAATTGGTAGTACAGAGCTTAAGTTAAAAGGATTTATAGATGAATAACCTATATGGACCATCATAGCACACATAATCACCATAGACACTCGATTAATAAAAATCCCAACCTCACTGACTCACTGATAATATATATATATACATGCATGAGAACCCAGAAAGGAGGGGATTTTGTGATTCGAGTGCTTATGATCATCACTATAATCAGGATGATGATGGGTACTTTGGATATGGCACTCACTGGTGAGGGTGGCGCAGTTGCGCCTACTCTACCAGACAAAGGTGATGTAAAAGAATATGTCAAAAAGCGTCTGGGCCGAGTTTTGGCCAAACTCACAGAAAAACTACAGACAACGGCTGCAGGTACTATTTGAAGCGGCTGGTTAGCTCGAGGACATTTTGTGCGTTGTGTCCACTCAATTTGTGTGTATTCTGTTTACTATAGCCGTCGTTTATCACAAAATCACTGATATTAATAAATACTGGCCGTACATCAGCCAACTTACTGATATTATCAGTTATTTGGATATGACCGTATATTAACGTATGCATATATCTGGTGAGAACCATTTTTTTTCAGCTACATTAATTACAAACAGCGAGCGAGCCTCCTTGTGTCTGTCAAACATTAGGCTCCCTGTATCACAAAGAACTGGCGAGCCAGTGTTGCGGCAAAATCTCTCGATGACTATAACACGCGCGTTCAATGCATAGTATGAGAGCACCAGTGTGAAGTTGGCGCAAAATAGTAGAACCATATAAGACGAGATCTCGCGAGAAGAAAAAGAAGCAAATACCTTATTGCAGATATTACTATGTTTTCGAGATAGCTTGATATTTTCGTCTGCTACGATATGCTTTATTTTAACGTAGTGTCTATTGGCACGGAAACCGGGCCAATAACCATCCGCTTGATGGTTCGGTGCACGGGAGATACGCATGCGCATATGAAACATCCTGTGGCGGGATATTCTTTCGTCACTTTCGTTTCCGTCGCCGAGGTGGAAGGATGCCATGGACATTGGAGCGAGATTTGATTCTTTTGAATCACTGGTAGAGGGAGTTGAAGTGTTTGGTCAAGAAAACAATGTTGTATTCGTTAAACACGACAGTAAGACAGTAGAAACAGCGCACGTCAACGCCAGACGATGAACATGATGCTTGTCTAACCAAGACGTCATAAATACAGACATTTTGAGTAAACTTTTGCCAGGATACAAAAGCCTTATCAGTTGTATAATTATTCAACATAGACTACCCATTATTTTGGACAACTAATCACATTTCAGTATTTGTCAACCTTTAACAAGACAATGAGTCTTTCACCAATATCAAACAAATCAATGCAGACTGTCGAACACCTGAAAGTCTTTCGGTCCAAGAACATTGATGCCGAATTGAAAAATCTTTTGCCGTGCAATGGTGGACTTAGTAGTCATTTGTCGGGTTACCGTGCACGCAAAGATAAGCTTATTTGTTATTCGCACGGTTACTATTATAACATGACATCACTATCATCACATGAGAAGTACGTACAGGTGTGAAAAAGATTATACATCATAAATACCCAATAGAGTATTAGGATTCGTTATCTCCCTGACGATTTTGGATATTTATAGCATAGGGAAATCAGGAAGAAATACAAGATTATGGTTAGACAAAGAACCAGTTGTGAATCACCTAGGTACTAAGGCTCAACAACGAGTACTTATAGTCTTAACAACCTATTAAACTGGCTTATCTTGTACATTTGGCATGCATGCATGTACATATAAGGCAATATCCCCTTAGAAATGTGTAAGAATCATGTGGTTCTCCACGATAAGGACGTCCTGAACATACCATTTCGTTCTTCAAATCAAAAGTACAAATAAACTCATGGCATGAAATGCAATGTTATTTAAATCTAGTCAAATGCTGAACCTAGTCAAATGCTGACTTAAATTGTCTAGTAGAACTGGATTTATTCAACACAACCAATAGATATCATGTCCCGTGCATATAGATGATAGTTCAGTTGTTTGCACGGTTTCCGGGCGAATAACACGCCATCAGAGCATTCCGTGCACGGTTACCGTGCATGCATCGCGAGACTGTGTTGTTGTTGGCCCGGCTTCCGTGCCAATAGCAACTTCCTTATTTTAATGTTGCAATCTTCGATTTATACTGGTAATTGCGGCCAAATGTCAAATATGACTCGAGTGCTGTGAGAAATGATAACAAGTGGATCTACAATCACCCGCGTTGTTGTTATCATTCGTTATTAAACTATATATGGTGTGTAAACTTTAGTTTTGAGCGATATTGAAAGGTTTTTTGTGCAATCAAGTCCATAATAGGATCGGTAAGTTAGAAATCAAAGTTAGAAATCAATGAATTCGAGCACATAATTTTACAAAATAAAATATGATTAAAACCAGTTATGAACACATGCTAAATGATATAAACTTGTTGTCTCTCTTGAATGACATTGCATTTTCGCCGAATAGGGATATTGCTTTCCCATATGTCATGCGTTAATAATCCTAGTGTGAGAGCCTGTCATGTAATGTAAGAATCTGTAGAACCATCCCCTAAGACCCCGCCCCCCCCCAAAAAAAAAAACCCCTCAGTGATAATAGCATTTAGTGGAAGCTATGTATATTCAGGTCCCGCAAAGCCAAAAATCTCACTTTGAACCCCCTGTAACACAAAAACTGGGAGGGAAACCCCCGAAGTAACTATAGTCTGCCACTATACACCCACTAGGCTACCCAAAACTGTATCCAGTATACCCCCATCGGCGTTATAACTATCTAGAACCATTTAGTGGAAGCTATGTGTATTGAGTTAACATAGGGTCCGAAATCTCACTTTCAACACCCTGTAACACAAAAAATGGGAGGGAAACCCCCAAAGTAACTATGGTCTGCTACTATACACCTACTAGGCTACTCAAAACTGCATGCAGTATACCCCCATCGGCGTTATAACTATCTAGAACCATTTAGTGGAAGCTATGTGTATTTAGGTCCCGCAAAGCCAAAAATCTCACTTTGAACCCCCTGTAACACAAAAACTGGGAGGGAAACCCCCAAAGTAACTATAGTTTGCGACTATACACCTACTAGGCTACTCAAAACTGTATCCAGTATACCCCCACCGGCGTTATAACTATCTAGAACCATTTAGTGGAAGTAATGTGTATTGAGTTAACATAGGGTCCAAAATCTCACTTTCAACATCCTGTAACACAAAAACTGGGAGGGAAACCCCCAAAGTAACTATAGTCTGCTACTATACACCCACTAGGCTACCCAAAACTGTATCCAGTATACCCCCATCGGCGTTATAACTATCTAGAACCATTTAGTGGAAGCTATGTATATTTAGGTCCCGCAAAGCCAAAAATCTCACTTTGAACCCCCTGTAACACAAAAACTGTGAGGGAAACCCCCAAAGTAACTATAGTCTGCTACTATACACCCACTAGGCTACCCAAAACTGTATCCAGTATACCCCCATCGGCGTTATAACTATCTAGAACCATTTAGTGGAAGCTATGTGTATTGAGTTAACATAGGGTCCAAAATCTCACTTTCAACCCCCTGTAACACAAAAACTGGGAGGGAAACCCCCAAAGTAACTATGGTCTGCTACTATACACCTACTAGTCTTCCCAAAACTGTATCCAGTATACCCCCATCGGCGTTATAACTATCTAGAACCATTTAGTGGAAGCTATGTATATTTAGGTCCCGCAAAGCCAAAAATCTCACTTTGAACCCCCTGTAACACAAAAACTGGGAGGGAAACCCCCAAAGTAACTATAGTCTGCTACTATACACCCACTAGGCTACCCAAAAAAACTGTATCCAGTATACCCCCATCGGCGTTATAACTATCTAGAACCATTTAGTGGAAGCTATGTGTATTGAGGTCCCGCAAAGCCAAAAATCTCACTTTGAACCCCCTGTAACACACAAACTGAGAGGGAAACCCCCAAAGTAACTATAGTTTGCGACTATACACCTACTAGGCTACTCAAAACTGTATCCAGTATACCCCCATCGGCGTTATAACTATCTAGAACCATTTAGTGGAAGTAATGTGTATTGAGTTAACATAGGGTCCAAAATCTCACTTTCAACATCCTGTAACACAAAAACTGGGAGGGAAACCCCCAAAGTAACTATGGTCTGCTACTATACACCTACTAGTCTTCCCAAAAACTACCAGTACCCCCATCGTTATAAACTATCCCAAAAGCTGTATCCCGCAGTATACCCCCATCGGCCCCCAAAGTTAACTATAAACTATCTAGAACCCATTTAGTGGAAGCTATGTATATTGAGGTCCCGCAAAGCCAAAAATCTCACTTTGAACCCCCTGTAACACAAAAACTGGGAGGGAAAACCCCCAAAGTAACTATGGTCTGCTACTATACACCCACTAGGCTACCCAAAACTGTATCAGTATACCCCCATCGGCGTTATAACTATCTAGAACCATTTAGTGGAAGCTGTATGTGTATTGAGTTAACATAGGGAAACCCAAAAATCTCTCACTTTCAACATCCTGTAACACAAAAACTGGGAGGGAAACCCCCAAAGTAACTATAGGGAGGGAAACTGCTACTATAGTCTGCCTATACACCTACTAGTCTTCCCAAAACTGTATCCAGTATACCCCCATCGGCGTTATAACTATCTAGAACCATTTAGTGGAAGCTATGTATATTTAGGTCCCGCAAAGCCAAAAATCTCACTTTGAACCCCCTGTAACACAAAAACTGGGAGGGAAACCCCCAAAGTAACTATAGTCTGCTACTATACACCCACTAGGCTACCCAAAACTGTATGCAGTATACCCCCATCGGCGTTATAACTATCTAGAACCATTTAGTGGAAGCTATGTGTATTGAGTTAACATAGGGTCCAAAATCTCACTTTCAACCCCCTGTAACACAAAAACTGGGAGGGAAACCCCCAAAGTAACTATGGTCTGCTACTATACACCTACTAGTCTTCCCAAAACTGTATCCAGTATACCCCCATCGGCGTTATAACTATCTAGAACCATTTAGTGGAAGCTATGTATATTGAGGTCCCGCAAAGCCAAAAATCTCACTTTGAACCCCCTGTAACACAAAAACTGGGAGGGAAACCCCCAAAGTAACTATAGTCTGCTACTATACACCCACTAGGCTACCCAAAACTGTATCCAGTATACCCCCATCGGCGTTATAACTATCTAGAACCATTTAGTGGAAGCTATGTATATTTAGGTCCCGCAAAGCCAAAAATCTCACTTTGAACCCCCTGTAACACAAAAAAACTGTGAGGGAAACCCCCAAAGTAACTATGGTCTGCTACTATACACTCACTAGGCTACCCAAAACTGTATGCAGTATACCCCCATCGGCGTTATAACTATCTAGAACCATTTAGTGGAAGCTATGTGTATTGAGTTAACATAGGGTCCAAAATCTCACTTTCAACCCCCTGTAACACAAAAACTGGGAGGGAAACCCCCAAAGTAACTATGGTCTGCTACTATACACCTACTAGTCTTCCCAAAACTGTATCCAGTATACCCCCATCGGCGTTATAACTATCTAGAACCATTTAGTGGAAGCTAAGTATATTTAGGTCCCGCAAAGCCAAAAATCTCACTTTGAACCCCCTGTAACACAAAAACTGGGAGGGAAACCCCCAAAGTAACTATAGTCTGCTACTATACACCCACTAGGCTACCCAAAACTGTATCCAGTATACCCCCATCGGCGTTATAACTATCTAGAACCATTTAGTGGAAGCTATGTGTATTGAGGTCCCGCAAAGCCAAAAATCTCACTTTGAACCCCCTGTAACACACAAACTGAGAGGGAAACCCCCAAAGTAACTATAGTTTGCGACTATACCTACACCTACTAGGCTACTCAAAACTGTATCCAGTATACCCCCATCGGCGTTATAACTATCTAGAACCATTTAGTGGAAGTAATGTGTATTGAGTTAACATAGGGTCCAAAATCTCACTTTCAACATCCTGTAACACAAAAACTGGGAGGGAAACCCCCAAAGTAACTATGGTCTGCTACTATACACCTACTAGTCTTCCCACTATCCAGTATACCCCCATCGGCGTTATAACTATCCAAAAGCTATGTATATCCAAAGCCAAAAATATACCTTTGAACCCCCTCGGAGGGAAACGTTATAACTATCTAGAACCATTTAACTATGGGAAGCTATGTATATTGAGGTCCCGCAAAGCCAAAAAATCTCACTTTGAACCCCCTGTAACACAAAAAACTGGGAGGGAAACCCCCAAAGTAACTATAGTCTGCTACTATACACCTACTAGTCTTCCCAAAACTGTATCCAGTATACCCCCATCGGCGTTATAACTATCTAGAACCATTTAGTGGAAGCTATGTATATTTAGGTCCCGCAAAGCCAAAAATCTCACTTTGAACCCCCTGTAACACAAAAACTGGGAGGGAAACCCCCAAAGTAACTATAGTCTGCTACTATACACCCACTAGGCTACCCAAAACTGTATCCAGTATACCCCCATCGGCGTTATAACTATCTAGAACCATTTAGTGGAAGTAATGTGTATTGAGTTAACATAGGGTCCAAAATCTCACTTTCAACATCCTGTAACACAAAAACTGGGAGGGAAACCCCCAAGTAACTATGGTCTGCTACTAAAACCTACTAGTCTTCCCAAAACTGTATCCAGTATACCCCCATCGGCTTATAACTATCTAGAACCATTTAGTGGAAGCTATGTATATTGACCCGCAAAGCCAAAAATCTCACTTTGAACCCCCTGTAACACAAAAACTGGGAGGGAAACCCCCAAAGTGGTCTGCTACTATACACCCACTAGGCTACCCAAAACTGTATCCAGTATAAACCCCATCGGCGTTATAAGAACCATTTAGTGGAAGCTATGTATATTGAGGTCCCGCAAAGCCAAAAAATCTCACTTTGAACCCCCTGTAACACAAAAACTGGGAGGGAAACCCCCAAAGTAACTATGGTCTGCTACTATACACCCACTAGGCTACCCAAAACTGTATCCAGTATACCCCCATCGGCGTTATAACTATCTAGAACCATTTAGTGGAAGCTATGTATATTTAGGTCCCGCAAAGCCCAAAATCTCACTTGAACCCCCTGTAACACAAAAACTGTGAGGGAAACCCCCAAAGTAACTATGGTCTGCTACTATACACCCACTAGGCTACCCAAAACTGTATGCAGTATACCCCCATCGGCGTTATAACTATCTAGAACCATTTAGTGGAAGCTATGTGTATTGAGTTAACATAGGGTCCAAAATCTCACTTTCAACCCCCTGTAACACAAAAACTGGGAGGGAAACCCCCAAAGTAACTATGGTCTGCTACTATATACACCCTAGTCTTCCCAAAACTGTATCCAGTATACCCCCCATCGGCGTTATAACTATCTAGAACCATTTAGTGGAAGCTATGTGGGTGTTAGGTCCCGCAAAGCCAAAAATCTCACTTTGAACCCCCTGTAACACAAAAACTGGGAAGGAAACCCCCAAAGTAACTATAGTCTGCTACTATACACCCACTAGGCTACCCAAAACTGTATCCAGTATACCCCCATCGGCGTTATAACTATCTAGAACCATTTAGTGGAAGCTATGTGTATTGAGGTCCCGCAAAGCCAAAAATCTCACTTTGAACCCCCTGTAACACACAAACTGAGAGGGAAACCCCCAAAGTAACTATAGTTTGCGACTATACACCTACTAGGCTACTCAAAACTGTATCCAGTATACCCCCATCGGCGTTATAACTATCTAGAACCATTTAGTGGAAGTAATGTGTATTGAGTAACATAGGGTCCAAAATCTCACTTTCAACATCCTGTAACACAAAAACTGGGAGGGGGGGTTCCCAAAGTAGACTATGGTCTGCTACTATATACCTACTAGTCTTCCCAAAACTGTATCCAGTATTTATACCCATCGGCGTTATAACTATCTAGAACCATTTAGTGGAAGCTATGTATATTGAGGTCCCGCAAAGCCAAAAATCTCACTTTGAACCCCCTGTAACACAAAAACTGGGAGGGAAACCCCCAAAGTAACTATAGTCTGCTACTATACACCCACTAGGCTACCCAAAACTGTATCCAGTATACCCCCATCGGCGTTATAACTATCTAGAACCATTTAGTGGAAGCTATGTGTATTGAGGTCCAGCAAAGCCAAAAATCTCACTTTGAACCCCCTGTAACACACAAACTGAGAGGGAAACCCCCAAAGTAACTATATGAATTAATAGAACCAGAATTGAAGTTTAATTGACATATTCATATTCGATAAGGAATTTGCAATATTTGCCAGGGATATCTTTTTCATTGCACATTTACTACTCTGATTGAACAAACATGTGATTAAAAATTGTGAGTAGAGTATATTGTTTACATATCATTAAATATTGTTGTATATACACATATTGTATATATTTTGCAAATAAGCCAATTAAATCCCATTCCATGTATGATAATGCGTTAACGGTTTGAAATCAATAAAGTTACTGTTCATGTTTTACCTTAATAGCTGTGCTTCTGTCATTTATTTGTTATGAACTGCATGGTCTAAGGTTTAGAGGTTTAACTCAATACACATAGCTTCCACTAAATGGTTCTAGATAGTTATAACGCCGATGGGGGTATACTGGATACAGTTTTGAGTAGCCTAGTAGGTGTATAGTAGCAAACTATAGTTACTTTGGGGGTTTCCCTCCCAGTTTTTGTGTTACAGGGGGTTGAAAGTGAGATTTTTGGCTTTGCGGGACCTAAATATACATAGCTTCCACTAAATGGTTCTAGATAGTTATAACGCCGATGGGGGTATACTGGATACAGTTTTGGGTAGCCTAGTGGGTGTATAGTAGCAGACCATAGTTACTTTGGGGGTTTCCCTCCCAGTTTTTGTGTTACAGGGGGTTCAAAGTGAGATTTTTGGCTTTGCGGGACCTAAATATACATAGCTTCCACTAAATGGTTCTAGATAGTTATAACGCCGATGGGGGTATACTGGATACAGTTTTGGGTAGCCTAGTGGGTGTATAGTAGCAGACCATAGTTACTTTGGGGGTTTCCCTCCCAGTTTTTGTGTTACAGGGGGTTCAAAGTGAGATTTTTTGGCTTTGCGGGACCTAAATATACATAGCTTCCACTAAATGGTTCTAGATAGTTATAACGCCGATGGGGGTATACTGGATACAGTTTTGGGTAGCCTAGTGGGTGTATAGTAGCAGACCATAGTTACTTTGGGGGTTTCCCTCCCAGTTTTTGTGTTACAGGGGGTTCAAAGTGAGATTTTGGACCCTATGTTAACTCAATACACATAGCTTCCACTAAATGGTTCTAGATAGTTATAACGCCGATGGGGGTATACTGGATACAGTTTTGGGTAGCCTAGTGGGTGTATAGTAGCAGACCATAGTTACTTTGGGGGTTTCCCTCCCAGTTTTTGTGTTACAGGGGGTTCAAAGTGAGATTTTGGCTTTGCGGGACCTCAATACACATAGCTTCCACTAAATGGTTCTAGATAGTTATAACGCCGATGGGGGTATACTGCATACAGTTTTGAGTAGCCTAGTAGGTGTATAGTAGCAGACCATAGTTACTTTGGGGGTTTCCCTCTCAGTTTTTGTGTTACAGGGGGTTCAAAGTGAGATTTTTGGCTTTGCGGGACCTCAATACACATAGCTTCCACTAAATGGTTCTAGATAGTTATAACGCCGATGGGGGTATACTGGATACAGTTTTGGGTAGCCTAGTGGGTGTATAGTAGCAGACCATAGTTACTTTGGGGGTTTCCCTCCCAGTTTTTGTGTTACAGGGGGTTGAAAGTGAGATTTTGGACCCTATGTTAACTCAATACACATAACTTCCACTAAATGGTTCTAGATAGTTATAACGCCGATGGGGGTATACTGGATACAGTTTTGGGTAGCCTAGTGGGTGTATAGTGGCTGACCATAGTTACTTTGGGGGTTTCCCTCCCAGTTATTGTGTTTCCTAGGGCCAAATATGTGATTTGGGACCCAATGTTAACTCAATATACATAGTATGTATATTGATTTACAAAAGTTCACTTGAAGTGGATCATGGTTCCCGATTATGTTTAATTATAGTTGTTTATATATGTTTGAAAGGAAATAAACTATTTCTACTTGTCTATATTCGTTCATTCTGTTTAAATATGCTTTGAATCCTTATATTCCGTTGCAGCCGACCAATCAGCTGATTTGTGTTTACATGCTAAAATTCGGCGTAAGCTATTTGCCGCTCATCTGTACCAGGAATAGGTTGTCCCGTCGGGCTCTTATTTGGTTCTACTATTTTGCGCCAGCTTCACACTGGTATGGAGAGCCTATTATCTATTTCCCAGCTAACGCGTATACTTTCAACTC
The DNA here is from genome assembly GCA_034190875.2 of Urechis unicinctus. Classification (NCBI taxonomy): domain Eukaryota; kingdom Metazoa; phylum Annelida; class Polychaeta; order Xenopneusta; family Urechidae; genus Urechis; species Urechis unicinctus. Next base: position 55,968,267 of record CM067347.1, on the reverse strand, counting down.
TCGTACACATTTAAACGTGACGTTTGTGTGTACATGTCATTGATTGTGTGCATATGTAAGTCGTGGGTTTGTTGCGCGCTGACTCGATTGCTATCTTCGTGGTAAACTAATGTTTTATTCGGTCGTATTACCCTGGATTACCTATATGGATGTCATGCATATGAATGAATTACATCCCCTCTCGTATTGTAACATATAATACACTTTTGTGACCTTTCTCTGTTTCCAAATTCAAGTCCTTCAAATTCAATATAATCTGAACCTGATTCTGTGATTGAAATAACACTCACGATGTCCCCTTGTAAGTGCCCCAGTCAGTCCAGTCTATGAGCTGCAGTGGCAAAATTGGATACCGATTTATAATTGATGAGAATTTCCAATTGTGGAGAGCTTGGCTATGTCGTTTAACTGCACATACTGCACATTATACTATGTATCTCAGAGGAGTTCGTGCTAAAAAATACAATCTTTTCTGACAAATTAAACATAAACAGATTAATATTTTACTTCATTGAAATTTCACCGTGGCCACATAATCACAATTCATTCAGTCTCAGACCTTTGACCTAGGCTTGCTCATACAGACAAAATAGAGTACAAAAGGACTGGTTTAGAGGTACCTTAGGGCTGGGGAAAAGGGGCACTGGTAGTGAAAAGGTTAAGTTCACTGTCCACTAATCCAAGTGCACATATCGTCTGAGAATCATTACACTACACATTGTCGGCGACAACAACATTGTATCTCAATGCAAACACTGTCTAGTCCTCCTCCACCAACAGGAGAAAGAAATTGGGATGTATCCATAAATGGAGGTGTGCTTACAATTGTGCATGATATTTTACATAATTTATTTCACCATCAAGGGGTGCAGTGATGGACCTTGACTGTATGTCAGCTCTACAGGACGGAGTCCTCAGGTCAACCTAACATCTGCAGATCATAGATCGTATTCTCTTGTGCAAGGTGGATTGATAACGATACTGTAAAGTTACATAGTATATAGCCCCATATACTTGAGGTACTCTACCGTTAAATATCAGCATCTAGTTCCAACATTGCAGCTAATGGACTGGTGTGAGACTAAAATGACAGTTACATTATACCTTATAAAGCTCTAAATAATGACATCCTTTATTGGATTTTTCAGTAATATATCACTGAGTTGACCCCATGCATTAATAACCAAATAACTACTGATAGACACCTGATTGTGGATGTGTATTTCTCTCTGTGGCTGATGTATTATGCTCTTTGATTCTATCTCTTGGCCTGTGTTTGCTTTCAGTGAGAATTTGTCATGTTTTCCAAGTCATCAAAGTCCCTGCTTCGCAATGTCATTCGACACACAGATACCCACAACAAGGTCAGCATACAGGGTCCATTGAATTCTTCATACCATTCTGTGGAATTGTGGAATTTGACCAAGCAACTCTGCCTTTGGGATTGGCTCTTACTGTTGTTTTCTTGCCAATCCTGAGACAGAAATCACTGCATGTTATATCTGAAATTTTCTTTTTTTTTGAAATGATAGATGTCATAATCCTTTTGTTTACTGCCTGGAAATCATTCTGATCCATAGAGAGTTCTATGTTGTGGGTCCAAACTAGATCAAATGTTTATGTGGTAAATACTGGCTTTATCTACCTGGGCACAGGTCATTTGTTCTGCAATTGGGCATTTCACTTGAATCATTCGCTTTGATTTGAGGTGTGTGCAATATGTTACCGTTTCTGTCAGAGAGAAACGCACACACTGAGCAACTTGGTCTATCTTGCAACAAGCTATCATCATTTCCAGATGACTGATCACTCACTCTGTTGAATATTACCATAACAGATTTAATTGTTAAGCAAGACTGATGGCAAGTTTTGTTACCTTCTTTCCATCATCCATTATGATAATAAGAGGCATAACACAAGAATACTAATATATATTACCTCCCCTTATTATCCCACCATATGTTTCTTACCTCTTGGATATTGTTTGATTTCAGAGATGGGAAGAAGAGACTATGTGGCAACAACGCCATCAAGGGGGTCGCCGACCCCACAGTTCAGGGCGGCTCACAGGAGCCCACATGGACAGATATGAGGATGTGCAGAAAGTGGAATACAGGGGGCGAGAAGATGAGAAGGATGTGAAGGGGTCATCAAGTACATATTGGAGTAGACAGCTACAGAAAGCAGAGGACGTGGATCCTAACAGGTGGCTGTGATTATGGTGCCTCTAGTATAGCAATGCATATTGTAGTATTCAGAATGTCATGTAGAGGTGGTAACTTTCCTCTCTGTTTACACATCACACTTAATAGCTGTGACCGAGGTAAAATTTTATTTGATTAAGACTGGAAATTAGTGTAGGTTTCTATATCTAATTTGAGAATGTAACCATGGCAATGTTGCATGTATAATATTGTGTACATTGTCTTGAATCAGGTGGGGACATGCAGGATACAAAGAACTCTACCCAAATGAATTCCAGGACACAGATTCAGACACATCAGACAAGAGGGTAGAAAACAAGTAAGCTGTGAATTTGACTAGTATTAGAAGTATAGTCCTTATAGTCCTATCTAACTGGGATATTCTTCTCGTGGGCATTTAGCTTTTGAATTGTGAAAAGCTGATGTGTGAACGGTTGCAGTTACAAGAAAGAACCATCTCGGAGAAAGCGGAAAGCTTCCCCAAAGAGTGAGTAGCCTACATATTTTGATTTACTCCTTCTGTATATATTTTGTTGATACTAACAAAGATTCACAAAGAGGGCCATCGATGATTGGTGACCTAATGGATTTGATGAAAACTCCCCTTAGATCAACTTATGATCACCCCGATAACTTTTTGCCTTTCTGCTGCCACACTGCATCATTTGCTGAATTTGAATGACTGATCAATTATGACATCTTAATCCCATTCCTCTGACAAATTCTCCTGAGTTGTCTGCATTTTTTTTAGATCTAGCTCTGCATCATTTATGCAGATAAAGAAATACATTTTGAAAGTCCATGTAAATAACATCTGCAGAATCCCTGTTGTCTAACATTTTAGTAACATCCTCCAGGAATTCCCAAAGGTTGGTGAGGCAGGAGGGTTTGCATATAGATAACCATGCTCAGATTTATTTTGTTCAAGTCAGTGAGTTTGCCTTTTACAAGTGTTTACATTATTTTGCTAACTACAGATGTTGAAATATTTTGGCTGCTTAAATTGCCCTTTTTGATATTGGTGGAACGTCAGAACATTTCCAGTCATCTAAAACATTCCCTTTGTTAAAGGACCGGTTGAATGTGATAAAAAGTGGTAGTGATATTTCTGTACTTTAAAAGCTGTGGGTAGAGTTTATATGTGGGTTTGGACTAATTGTTCCTCATCACCACCATTGGATAATCAGTGAATACTGATGCAAAGTAACCACTAAGCAAATCTTACTTAGTCTTCTGAAATAACAGTATTGGCACTGTCCTTTAGAGGACCAGTAGTTTGGTTTGGACCATGCATTAGCAGTAAAATGTGTTTCGGTTTGTTTATATATGATCTGCTAGATTGTCCTCAAATGATCTTTTGGCTTTTCTAATTTCGGTTTTTCTTTACTTCCATTAAATGTTGCTATTCTTTGAATAATATACCACCTTCATGCTGGTCTGTTCTAAAAAAAATTCACAGATTATTATTTCTGTTGACAGGATTCATAACTTAAGTTCATTTAAGTTCATGAGTACTACAGGGTTTTCTAAATGGTACTGTATATATTTCCTGCTAGCATCTGCAACTATTTCTGTAAATGTAGTCCACTGTACACTTAGTCCCTACACAATATTCATTCAATCAACTTGACTGAGAAACTCTTAGACCACAAAATTTTGCCGTTCAGAAATCTATTCGCTGGGCCTTGGTTGGGCTACTTCTATCAAATTATACACTGACTTGGTCACTGGACTCAAATGGCTCTCTATGGTCGACATTACTAACCATCCCCCCCTCAGTCAAAATAATTATGTCTAGAATATTTCTTTCCTCTAATTGGTTCAGATACTGGTTGATACAGAAAGTTCTCTTGGACTTGTTTGAAAAAGGTTGTACCCTGGCCCACAAAATGGTCCTTCCAGTTAATATTAGGAAAGTAAGAATCCCTGACAATCGCCAATTGTTTATCCACCACAAATGACAGCGATTCATTAATGCCTTGTAGGTAATACCCAGTATCAAACAACTACTACATGGTTATTGGCTTTGTGTATTCAAGGAAAGAGAAATCATAGATCCCCTTCACCCGGAGAGTCGGAGAGCGATGATGAGACAAATATGAGGGAACAGCCTAGAATACGCCCCAGGAGATCACACCGTGATGACAAAAACCACTCATCCAGACAGCCGCTGGCTCATTGTGAGAGTGTCAGAACAGTCACCACAGTATCCAGTCGTGTTGTCAAACCTACGTTTTCAGCCACATCAAGTTCTGATGATGAACCAACAATGGCGAAAAGAGCTCGAGAAGAGAGACATAACCGACTCGACAGACACAAAAAACACTCACACAATGAAAGACGGAACACTCGCCAAAATTACTTGGTGCAACAAAACAAATCTGTGAGGGATTCCTCGAAAAGGACAAACTTGGATCATGGTCGAGGGAGCAAGACTGAAAAAAGCACAGAGCGACAGAGGACAGACAGCATGAAGCACAATGAAACCAGTACGGACAGGATGAACAATAAAATGACTGGCAGACTGAGAAAGTTCCTGGAAAGATTGTCCCAAAAAGTCCAGTGCATGCCAGTCTATTGTCAGGTACTGTGGCATGCTCTGATAACAAAGGAAAACAGAGAAGTTCCAATGCTCAGGACGTGAAGCAAATTGCTTGTGAACGCTTAAAATCAAGTGAAATCATTTCTAGTAAGCACAGTGACTCTCCAAAGGCCAATGGTGAAAGAGACAAAGCCAAACACCTGAAAAGACAACAAAATTCACAAAAAGTCAGACTCGAAAAACAACAGAACTCAAGCACTACCAGCAGCAGTAGTAGTTCTAGCAGCAGCAGCAGCAGCAGTAGCAGCTCATCCAGCAGCAGTGGGAGTGACAGCAGCAGTGAAGACAGCAGCAGCAGCTCAATCAGCTCTTCCTCTGACTAAAATCACCCGTTAGTTGATGAACTTGATTTAATAATTAACCATTCGATGTGTTCAGCTATACCTTTTCATCTTACTATTCTTTGGATGTTTAATTTCTTAAAAATATGGCTCAGGATTTCTCCCCATGATCAAGAAGCAGTGTTGCATGAATTACATAAAACTTACCTCGATTTGACTTTAATATGATTTTATATTATATGATTTATATTATATCATCGTTGCAAATCCAGACGTCACAGATTGTGCTAATTGTCCTTTTTCAGAAGGGTGTCCGCAAACAGTCGAGTCGGATATCAGTAGGCAAAGTATGTCCGAGTAGTTTGACTGAGTGAATCATATTGTTGTACAAAATGGACTTGGCTTGGTCCCTCAATTTGATTTAGTATGAGTTCTTTACAAAATTTATCATCTTCATATATGTTCATTCTAAACTTATCAAGCACATCAGATTCCCTCAAGAATTCACTTCCCTGATGAGTTCTATTTGTTCTCACACAGGTAAAACATTGGGTAATGACAATTACAATAAAACAAAAGTTGGAACAGATTGTGCCTCATATAGGTTTCACTGTAATTAATACACTTTTTTATTATCTCTGGGCACTAAAATAAAACATTAATTCATCGAATGTCACAGATGGCGTAGTCCAGTTTCATCATCAGGATAGTTTTTGTGTAGGATATTTATTATACTTGGTGTATTGGACGCATTAATGCAGCAAACAGGTAGGTTTTTAGCTTCAAGTGGGCAGCAATGCACCTTTTGAAATCTAACAATGTCCAATGCACATTGACCAAGTCAAGGACATGCTTCATCATGTATAATTTTCCTCGTTGACAGTATTGAAGTCAAGGTCAACCAGATGGTCCAGTTTGCATGAATTGATTCTGGTTCGTAAATCTAATAAAGGCTACACAAGAAAGGCAAATGAAGATAAATAACTAAGGCAATTCTGAAAAGTGAAAACTGCTTAACAAGAAAAAAGTCAGCATCCTAAAAAGTCGAGTTATTGGGAAGAATGATGGGAAAGGCAACATAGATCTGATGCTACTGTTTATTGGGATGCATCACAAATGCAGTAGGATTTGCACCTTCAATCTACTGGCTGGTAGTTATAACTATACTATTTGGGTCATTACATCTCCTTTCTCTAAGACACAGCTAGTGTCATTCCATCCTATTCTTATTAAATTTTCTGTGTGGTCTTTACTAATGAAGCCTTAGTTAACTTGGTGTGTATGTGTGTGTGTGTGTGTAATATTAAATGGTTACGGTCCAACGCTAGCTGGCTACGCTGCTTCTAAAAGGTCCAACTTGGTGGAATCCTTACGGTGAATAACATTAATTTGAAAATTCACACAGATGCTCTTAATATGGACAGATCAATGAACATCCATTTGAAACACAAGCAAGTTGGCACAAAGAAATAAAATAATAAATATCATTTAAGGAGCAGTTTGTCTAGGATTATTTTTCATCCACATATATGCGATCCCCGTCTTTGACGTTGTATCTGAGCAGAGTGCGAGTTGGGTATATCATCCTACTAGATGAATATTCACATCCAAAATTAATCGTCATGTCGTGATGAGAAAGATTCTGCTGCTTGGGCCTTATTTTCAAATGTGGTGCAATGTATTTCTTGAAATCTGATAGTGTCCATTGCACATTGACTTGGTGGAGAACAGATTTTTCATCATGTATAACTTCCACTGTGACAATATTCTGTGGTTTGAAGTCAAGGTCAACAAGGTGATCCAGTTTACCATGAGTTGCTTCAAGTTCTTGGTATCTAATACATGCAACATAAATATGACTAAGGTTTAAAGGAGAATTTATGAGTCCCTTGCAATACTGCAGATAATAGAAATGCATGGAGAGGCAGTCAAACCAACGTTTTGTCAAGAAATACTTGATATTACAGTCAATTTAATACAGTGGATGCAGAACACAATGATACTGATATCTCTTATTTAAGATGCCACCAGGATAATGGAGACTAAATTTGACAAAAGCTTCCATTTGAGGTACTGTGGCTCATAGAGTGGAATTTAAAGGTAATGATGGACAACTTGACAGAGGTAAATGTGGACAAGGTGTGAGAATAAGGGGAGTTGAACATCCTGTTTTGTTAATGCATTATTTCCATTGTAGGATTCTGTACAGGACATTTTTTGAGTTATCGCCCACAAGACACCACTGCAAGGTCAAAATTAAAGACCCTATAGCAAGTTGGCCGGGTTACCATATGACCTTCATTCTCAAGTCAGGTCAAATTTGCCATACTGAATCTGACACAAATAGCAGTCGGCAAAGATGTTATCTCAGCAATATGTAACAGTCAAACATATGTCTGAAGTAGATGTAGCAAAAGTAACGTAACATGGACAATTAAATTTGAAGACATAAATGCAATTTGGATGGAAACTATGTTTAACTTATAATAGATAGTGACCTTTGTGGCGGGTCTTCACTGTCCATGTAATGACGGATAAATGCTCTTTCAGCCTGTTCCCTCTCCGTCTCATCCAATCGGCTCCCGTTCAGACGAATTATATTGGGTAAATACCCTATTGTCAGCTGCCTACGAAGTTTCTCCACGTATGCCTATTAAAGCAAGATAGGGTGTCTCAAAAAAGGGGTAATTAAGTCATCAATGGGATCAAATTATAAATATCACATAAATACGTTTTTTATGAAACAAATATATTTATCAACTTTGTAAACAAAATCTACCAATGACAAAGGCCATAAATCAATTTCAGCTCTACCTCAAGAAATGGTAAGCCCTGCATGCGGATATCTGTTAGAACTGGGAAGTGATTGAGTTGCTGTACGGCTGACCATGTATTGATGCCTGTGCTTCCAATATTAAGTGACTTCATCTTGGTGAATGTTGCGGCTAGCACTGCTGAGTCATCTGTGAGTTGCTCTATTGGGTTATCCCTCATCACAAGATTTTCCACATGGGGAAAAACTTGGCTGATGGATGAAAGTGCTTCCCAGGTAGCAATACCTCCACCATTGAGGTACAGTTCTTTTATATTATTGTATACAATCTCATCAGATTGGGATGATGCCATTCCTAACTGGTTCAGACTGAGGTGCAAAGCTCTTAAGCTGTAAAAACATAAACAAATTACTTTCATGTATCAATTTCATCCAATTTTTAGGGAAATGGATTTTGTTATAAAAGGGAATTTAACAATTGGATTGCATTCCAAAATCATGGCACCACCTACTTTGGTGTGAGTTTTACCAGTCTCCATATTGTGACCCATGATATGCCTGTGTTGTTTAGGATCAAAGTTACTATGTTTGGTAGAGGTTTAGCAGTATCGAGGGAGTCTTCTGATTCCTTCAACTGATTTCCACTTAGATTGACAAAGGTGGCAAGTGGCAAACACTCCATTATGGCAAGTACCTGTTGATAATTAATCAATGTGGGATGATTCATTTATATCTCAGGTGTGGGTCTCAAAAAGACACGCGTGCAAAATAAAAACAATGGGATATAGCAAGTGATTCAGTATCCCTCATTTTGCAGCACTAACAGCATCTCTCAAAGCTTGTACCACTGACCTGCTCCCAACTACTGAGTCTGTTGTCAGCTATGTCTAGCTCACACACTTTAGAGCATAGCTTGGTCAATTGGTCCCTGTCACCACCACAATCAACACCACATGCATTCAAAGTCAGGTGACGTGGTAGCACCAACTCTCCCGTCTCTGTGCTCAACATCGACAATATAAAAGATTTTGAGTCATCAAAACATTGATATTTACCTGGATAGATAAATAGGTTCTTAAAAAATTACAAAAACTTGGTCTTTAAACATTATAGAGGTAAAATACGCAATTCACCATTTAATATGGAATTCTTTACACACTCTACTTATCATTATCAAAACCAACCTGTTTTGCCAGGAGCGCTTTTTGGTACAAAGATATTGAAATCTAATGGTTCATCACAGGAATACTTGTCGTGCAGCGCTTGTACCATACTGCATTGTCCAGTCTCCATCGTGGATTCAGTAGTAGAGGTCTAATTATGGTAGACCTGTTATAAATCGTAGTTAACGAGTTGCGCGAACGCTCCACATTAACTGCCTAAGTATGAGTCAAGACCGTATATGAACAATCTCTCGATTGGACAGAATGAGTCAGTGCTGGATATTTGGTATCGGCTCGAGTGTGAGTCATATCAGCTCGGTACCTGACCTAACCAGCTAACTTACCTTTGACAACAGCCCGAGAACTTCGGTCTGTTTGGCTGAGTGGTTGAGAAACTGTCCTAGTCCGACTAACACACAGATACGTCTTTTTGAATGTATTATTAGTTTCTCCAGACCAAAAATATGTAAAATCTCGTTGACGATAGTTAGCGCACCTATATTTATGGATTTATCACAATTACCATCACCGAGTGGGTGAGAGGAGTTGACAAAACATCATGCGCTTTGAGAAGCGTTCTGTTGTCGCATAGATGATAGTAGACGGATCCGTCTACGATGATCTATGGTTGTCGCTAACGATTGTGAGACGTGATTCATAAATGATTTGTGCTTTGGGATATTGGGAAAGTGAACTAAAACAATGACGGATGTATTGTCTGCACGAATGAGCCAAAGTCAACGGTCGGTCACCTGATAGGCAAAGAAACTCTGCCTCTGACAGCTCCGCGCTATTTACTACTTTCGATCTCTCACATCCACTGACACCCGGAGCTGTAGAGGCGAACAGCCGCCTGTGAAATATCGAGGTTACGAACTCGCTAAAAACTTATTCGTACACAACTGCCCCACTACTCATCACCTCATAACTCACTGAAAGATTCTGTGTCGCTTACAGCCTCCGTACATGTCTTACAACGTATAATTCGATGATTTTTCAACGCCCGTTCGGAGCATTCCTCCGAAAACTGATCTTATATCATAATGTAAGGTAGATAGCAAATCATGATGTCCGAACTCGAGCGCCTGTGGGTCTCCTGTCAGTAAGTCTGCCAAGCGAATGGTCGGGCGTTGACTTATTTCCGGTTGACCTACTTCGCAGGTGTCATGGCTGCGGCACTACATGGGAGGGATGACTAATCTCACAATAAAATACTTATTACGTTACATTACGCAATTTTTCGGAGATGGCATACCTTTTGTCGTATTTCTGCAGCTGCATGCCAGTTAGTATCGTGGATTGCCCTGTTTTGGAATATCTAAGTGCGACGGCTGTGGCGGCCAGTTTCGTGAGGGAAGCAAATGAAAACGCCCTTCCAAATATCTGCTACCTTATCCCGATTGTCGCTTTCTTACCGACAATTTTGGTGACTTTTAAACCGAGCTTGAGGAGTTATTTGTCGTTCTCGGTTCTTCGAGGCCTGTCTGTTGGATTTGTCGGCGGTTGCTCTTCTTTTATTATTGATTTGCAAGATGCCACAGGACATCCTTTCTACACTGGACCAGGGTCAGTGGGTGGACCATTCTATCTCAGACTGGCGTTTTGCTTGGAAACGCTACACGTATTAGTTTTAATCGCGTGTTTACTGTGGACTATCATCCACTTATGTAAACAAAACTCATGCCTTGGTAGAATACCGTTCGCTGTTGTAGCTGCGATATGTGTGGAGATTATTTTGCTAGCTATTGCAGCTTTTCAGCGAATTCATAATGATTTTATCGAAGGAAAGACACTAGTGACTGTATTTGTGATTATATTCCTTATAGCTATGATCCCATGGATGCCTTGTGGTCAAAGAGCTGTGATTTTGGCATGGTTAACAGTCTTTGTGAGCTTCCTTTGGCAAACATCAAAGTGGGACAAGAATGTATGGAGCTGGAGAACTTTGCGCTTCCCCGTCCCTGGTGGTCTAACGGCCTACATGTTAGTGATACTCTCATCTGAACCCAGGATTCCACCCCTGGATAAAACCAGCTGTGATAACTTTATAGCTTTTATTGCTGCAAAAATTGCAAGCAATGTCCAAGTGTCAAAACAAGCAGAATGGGAATTGCAAGTACATACAATTCTACAGCGAGGCTACAGGTTGTACAACAAAATGATTAGCATGTTTGGCATAATCTTTGCCTTTGTGGTTGCCTTCTGTTTTTTCCGCATCATGCCATCCCTCCAAATACAACCCTACTACCCCAATGACACCTGGTTGTCATGTTTGTTTGTTATCTTATGTGCTGCAAGTCTGGCGTCTTCACATTTAGACCACCTTTTCACTTCTTCAACCCTTATCCTCTCTGCTCTTTGTCAAGTTCTCTTCTATGTGATATGGACATTTTCATCACGATGTCCTATCAATTGCTATGCAGTGGATACATTGCTGGGAATTATTCTCTTGTGTGCAACCAGAAAAGCTATGGTGCACAAAAAGAAAGTTTCCTTGGATTGCTATGAAGATACAGCTTACCAACCAACATAATAGATGCCCAATAATAGCTCCACACAAATACCTGCTTCTACTTGAAATATTTGTTGATTTATTTTTGTTGAAAAATCGTGGCTTTATTTATGTACAAATTATTTTTCTAAATGGCAAATGTGTATTATATGTGAATTGTTAAGAAGTGTTGCATTGATAAACTATAAGGAGATTCATTTGTGTGTTGATCTATTTGGACACCTGTATAGAGTAAGAATTATTTTAAAAATGCATTTAAACAACTGGCTGCTTAATATGTAACAGGCCTGGTGATAACATCAGTATTTATTTTGTCATTATTATTCATGTAAGTGTTGTTTCACCATATTGAGATGAGGTCCATCTTCTGAAAAGTGTCTAAGTTGTAAAATTCAACATATTGCTGATGTTGCATGTAATTAATGGTGTGTGAATGGATGTTACATTTTGAGTGAGTCAGTGTCCTGCCCATTGATACTTTGGTTAAATGATGACATTTGGTTGGAATTCTAGTTGTTGTTGATGTTTTTTGGACTGGTTAACATAAAGCCTGATTTAGGCTTACTTAAGATGGTGGACTAACTCATTGTTTCATAATCCTGCACATTTTCCTGAGTGTGACCCTGTAGCCATTTCCACTGGGTTAAGCTGTACATTATACCAACAACTGAGGGATGCTGCAACCCTGAGGAATTGGCATGTCAACCTAGTGAACTTTTCTGCTGCAATGACTTGCATGTTATTTTCACTGGACAAAGAAGACATTTGTCATTTCTCATAAAACTTGTTCTATAGCCCATTCCCTAAAAGGAAGACTTAAACAAATCACTCTATTTTTCTGAAGACAGACCTTATTTGCATGTGAACGTTCAGGTTATAGATTCTTGTTCATGGATCATTCCACAATAATTATTTTGTTATGGACAGGACAATTTGCTCATTATTTCATTATCATTGTTAAAATGCAACACCAAAAAGCAAAAAAGAACATTATTATATTTTATGGATGAGACCAGATGTCTCGCATCTAATCGTAGCAATTATGTTACCTCATCCTCAAGATTGTGTGACTACGATATATAATTGCACTCTCATACGATTTGATGGCTTATATGCTTATGAAGCACGCCAGCAGCCCCAAATCATACAATGGCCGCTTCTAATGTTAATACATTCTTCAAAATGTAAAATCCGTTCTCGGTGACAGTTGTTAATGTTAAACTGATCTAAATTCCTTCTTCCATGAAAACATCAATGGGAACTGAGAGTTCTATTTCTAAGCAATTGCAATTGTTATTACTTTCAGGTCAAATATCAAGTCAGGTGAGACTACAGATCATTTGGGTCATTTAGTGATCTTGACCTGATTTTATGCAGCTGATATAGATAGATGGCAAACACCTTTGAGTATTTCACTCATGTGGCTCAGTAATTAGACCAATGTGATTAATCTATGACTATCTGCAAGTATGTTAACTTTTGGTGTCCCATTTTTTGTGTAATACTAATAAGCTGACGGGCCTAAATCATATATGTACCCATTTTATGTTAATATATTATATTAATATATTATATCATTTAGGCCAATGTGCAGACTTGTGATACTTAAAATTAGGGACATTAATCAGTAACTTTTACCTCATCTCCCGACCCACCCAAGTTAATACAAATGTGTATGCGGTGCCATTTTGTCTAAGTAGCTTACAGTATGTTACAAATTCACTTAATAGCACATTTGTACATGCTTCTATGATATGGGTGAATAACTAGGCCAATTCGAGGGGTATGTGTCCCATGCACGCCTTGAATATAATGTTATCATAGATGTTATCATTTAGTCATGTTTGATTGTCAATCATGTCAAAAGCAGCAGAGCTTTGAGGGCCCTTGTTATTCAAGGATCAACCACAATGTCTTGTTTAAGCTGTTATGTGCCCCCTTTAGTTTTGCCTGGAGGTTACAGGGGGTCGGTACATTTTGAACTTCCAGTTGAGTATTTAACAGATCAACTGAACATTTTCCGTTTATGGTTTAAGGGTACCCAATCTATGTGTTGTGGTAACCAATCAGCTTATTTCAGTAATAAAGCCCTAGATAAGGGATTTTTTAATTATATCTGGGTTCAATTCAAGTGAGATTATTGAAAACCAACATGTAAGTTGCCATCAGCAGCTGCAGCTATTTCTATGCCAGAAGTTTGACACATCTCATTCCAATTGCTGTATCAAAGTTGATAGACCTGTCACACATACCATTACCCTGCAGAATTCTTAGTGGGAAATATCGATAACAATTGACATGAATGGTAGTCAATTGATGGGATTAAAGAAAGCATCCCTAACTGAACACAGATTTAAACACTTCAATTGCTCATATAATTGAGATCCAGCAATCATCAAGTATCACACATGAATTCCAGTAATATTTTATTATTAATCAACATGTTCAATTAATTCTGAAACCACCATTTACCTGGCCTCACCATATAAACATTATGTAGACATCAACACATAAAATCATAAGCCAAAACAAAGAATAATTGATAAAAGAACGCACACATTTTGAACCATTAAAACTCCAGTCAATGGCTTTAGTTCATACAACTAGAAATTTGTAAGAATAGCAGAACAAAATTACGCAACCAAACATTTTTGATGAGAAGAAGATCAAATCAGAATAAGCTATCATTTATTATGGCATAGCTAGACATTCTAACGCGAACTGACAAACATGTATAGAGCAGTTTGAAGAGCTTTGTAGCGGTATTATCTCTGATTCAAGTGAAGTTTGAGTAAATATAGAAACTTACAATCCTACTCACTGCCAACTTATAGTGAGTGACTTCTAAATCCAGCATAATTAGGCAGATATTCTATCCACAGAGAGGATCTCAAACATATGAAGCTCAATACCAAGATACCACCAGTGAAAACTTCATTAACAGATTACACAACTTTTAAGCATTGGCTAATGTGGTGCTCCTAATTCAGGGAACTCTGTGTCCAGGCAGTGGGTCTGCATGTGGGCATTAAAGTCAGTGGCAGTGTGAAGAATTTGAGAGCATGTGTTACAAGAGGAAAACGTCATGTCAGGAAAATTCCACTTTTTCTTATTCTTGGACCAATGTTTAGATGCTTTCTGGGCAGAGTTGTGAGCCTTCAGAAGGTCAGCTTGCTTTTCTACATCAGGCAGAAGCACTAGTAATTCAGAAAAAATATGGGGGAATTCTTTCTCCCCTAACAAATCCCTACATGTTTCATAATATTTCAATGCAGGAAGGGTGCCTTGTCGAAATTCTCTGGAGCACTTACAAAAATCCTCAAACTTCGAAGAACTGAGAAGTTTTTTAATATCAGCAATTAGCTTTTGATTTCTCTCCTGGAAGTTAGCAGGTGGCATGTAATCAGACGACAGCAATTTACTTTCACTGGGAACTGTAGGAGGAGCGTCAGAGTCTGGAGTCTTAAAACCTGGGGGCGGGGCAGAACTTGTCACATGCAGAGACTTTATAGCAGGTTCACCCCCCTGCATGTTGAAGCCAGGAGGAGGAGCTTTGGATGGGACAGACACACCTGTTGAGAAGCCAGGTGGAGGTCCTTTACTTGGCACCTGCATAGAACTCATCAGTGAAGGGAAATCATCTAACTTTAGTGTTGGTACTGCATTTACACTAGATTGTGACTCGGTGGACAGTGACATGTTCTGTAAATTTTCTTCCACAGTTGATTTGGTGGTGTTCTGCTCTTCCAGTGGCTTTGAATTTAGGTCTTTTTCAAAACTTGATAAATCTCCTTTCTTAAAATAATTGAATGGGGTTTCATTTTCTTCGTCACTCTTCTCTTCCACGTTACTGTTCGATTTAGCTTTCTTCTTTCTTTTACTTTTTGACTTAGACTTCATTGTCTGTTCATTGTCTTTTGTTTCTTTTATCTCATGCTTTGCTGTTTTCTTTGGCTTCACAAATTCTGAATCCTGATCAGAGGGACTTGGAGAGGACACATGACTGGGTGGAGTAGGAACTGACTTGGAGGCCTTGGATTGTTGACCAGCAGCTTTATCTTTCTTTCTCGTTGATGCAGGTTTGGAAGGCTTTAAGGAAGGGAAATCATCTTCCATTGTTACTGATTGGTGATAAGGCTTAATGCTGGATGCTCTAGTATCAGAGGACTTGTGGGTGACCATCTGAATCTTAGCAGGCTCAGCAGCTCGAGAGATGGGTTCATCGAGAATGAGGTCATCATATAAAGCAGCCCTTGGTTTGGATTGCTTCACTTCTTTTGATGTTGGTGGATTGGAATGACTAGAACTAGGTCTACTGGTTGTTTGGGAAGGAAATAAACTGCCACTGATACTGCTCAATGATGGAAAGTCAGCAGCACTCTGGTAAGATGGTTTAGAAACAACAGGTTTAACATTGTTGCTCTTTGGTGTTGACACCCATTTGGCAGGCTTATTAACAGGTGCTTTGGTTTGTCCCACAGGTCGTGACAATGATGGGAAATCCTCATCCTTTTGCTGCCAAACACGAAGAGGCTTGGCAGCTTTAGCTGAAGAGACAGGATTGGATGGTGCAGGAGCCCTTGGGCCACCAAGACTTGGAAAATCTTCTTGAGCAAGACTCCCCTCTTGCACAGAGAAATTATTGGCCAAGGCCAATGTTTTGGCAAGGGTTTCTTTTGAAGGACGACTGGCATCGGCCTTGTTTTGAGGTTCATCCCCTGAAACAGGGCGACTTTGCCCTCGGAGATGGCCATCTAGGGTGGGGAAATCTTCCCCTCGACCTTCAAACCGTTCAGGTTCATCTAGTGTTTTCTTGCCACCATTCTGAGGTTGACTCTGGCGTGAATTAGGAAATCCTGAGGTAGATTCAAGCATATTTCTATCAATGACATTGACATGACCTCTGCTCTGGATTTCATTCAGGGAGGCTGATATGGCTTGTGCAGTCTCAAGTTCTTGTCTGTATCAGCCAAAGACATGATCACAAGTTTTTCATTGAACAACCACACTGGTCTTCCATATAGCAAAAGGTAGAAACACTTTAAGTGTTGCTAATCAAAGTGTTGGCTAATAATGGCAGTTGAATTCAGTAAAACCAAACTGCGAAAAACCTGATGCTGAAAGTTAAGACGTACGTACCGTTCTTGGTTGCGCTCAGCTTTACGTTGGTTGTTGTAGTTACTGCCTTTTCTTCTAGTTTCTGAACTATGTACCTCCTCAAAGTCATCCCTGCTCACTACACCACCTGCAAGCCACATCTCCTGGGTCAGTGATTCAATCCAGCAAAGACTGCCATCAATAACTTAATTAAATGCTACCACACCACAGAATATAGCAGAAATGATCTTTTAACAGCATGTTGGGGGTTTCGTCATTTATATACCTAAAACATCCATAGCAGCCCATTCCCCTACTCTATATCTGACTGTATGCTGCAACTTCTGCTTCATCCATTCTGGTATCTTTGATCTCGCTTGATCTACCTAGCTATAGGACTGGTTTATCCCATCATTGAATATAAGGCAAGCATGCTACCATATGATTGATTCCAATGTGATTACTGGATCTGGCCAATGAGGATAATAACTTTGCAGACTATAAATGTATCCCGGCAAATCTGTAAACACTATTCTTTTCATATTTGCAACTGACATGGTATCTTGAACCAATGCCTTTTTATAACGACATAGTTACATGTACCACTGCTTCTCACCAGAGTTGTTTTCACCAGCCTCTCGCTGATATCGACCACGACCTCGACCCCTTCCACCACTTGCTGCTCCAGTCCGAGAACTGATTGAAAAGTCAATGTCCAACGTGCGAACCTGCTTAGCAATGGATTTACGCATTCCTCGAGAATGGGCCTGTGCCTTGTGTGCCTTGAGGTCAATGTCAGTGCGGAAGGCATTGGTGAATTGTGAAGTAGCACACTCATCTTCCTCGCAGAGAAAATGAGCTTCCACAAAATGATCCCGAAGAACAGGATATTCCCTGAAGGAAAAGCAAACATATGATTATGTAAAGTTAAAGAAGTGTTCCAGCCCCATATCGGGAACAAAGATGGCTAGCAAGCTGCTTAGCAACCACTCCTTGCACGGCGCTGCAGTCTCTTAGAATAAATCCATCGCCATTGTTGGACTTGCGTAATAATGATCCCTGATGGTCTTACATGGGGCTGGGACCCCTCTTTAAACCAAACTTTGCGCTGAAACTATATGCTACAGGGTAATAACTCTTAAGAATGTAGCTGATACATATTCTAACTGTTCATTGATAAGCTTAGTTCATGTTGTTACAACGTAAACAGTTCAAGCAATATTTCATGTCACAACAGGATGCAAGCAAAGAACATGAAGCCACTACCCTACCCAAAAAATTCATTGCAGATTCCGTCAGCTTCACAAAAATGGCAGTAGTAGTGATCCTTTCTGAGATGCTTCACAAGTTCATCATTGTCAAGATATCGCTCATCACAGAACCGGCAAAGTGGATGTCCTTTATGAGATTTGTCATCCTCATCTCCCTGTCGACGATGCTCAGCTAATTTTTTCCGATCATAGGCCTTTCTCTCGGAGCTGAAAATCTATTGATGATAAACACCATACATTTTTACTAGTTGGGTAAAGAACTAAGTAAAAAGATGAGATTTTCTCTTGTTTACTGGTGAATACGATGTCTGGCACATAAGTGATTGTTACAAAACAAACCTTGAGATGGTTAACACACAGATCACAATAGTGGAGGTTGTGTTCCTTGCGGACATGATCTTTCAAACCAAGAAATGTGCGAAGAGGTTTCTTCTCACACCAGTTACAGCTATGCTCTAGCAATTTGAAGAACTCTCTCTGGATGTCTGCATCCTCAAAGTAGATGTTGTGCTTGTGGTTAATTATTTTAAATTGGCTATTTTTTTGACAGGCAGCTATCAAGTTGGTGGCAAAGTGAACCTGCACAAAACATGAAGAAATCAATCAAGTGTTAGTTTGTGCATATATTTATCTGGTGACCGTACCTACAAACTGAGGCCAATCAATTAACTTTCAGTTGTTATCACCCCACAGTCATTACATGGGAGTTTTTAACACACAACTTGTCATGGGCCGCTACATCTCAATACACCATCCAGTAAAATAATTAACATCCACCAAGTCAATCCAGGTAAGACAGATGATATGAGTTGGTGGGCAGGAGGCTTTCAATCTAACGGAAACTGCTCGCCCAATACTACAACTACACTTCACTCTTCCACAGTGATAATTGTGTTATAGACGAGATCATTAGCACTTAATTTATTTTTTATAGCAGGCAGATATATTTAGCATTAAATAAGTGTTTCCACTTTACAAAATGGAAAAAATATAAACACATAGAAATAAAAGTTAGAAAGAAGATTAGATATTATATTTTCATATTGAAAGGTGTTATGGTAGGGATGCCCTTCTGAATCCTGCTAGTTTCTTATTCTTGAACCCAAAACCTTGACTTACTAAAATAATGTCTATAGTGTGGATATTATAACCATTAAATCAATGGAAACACAAATAGTTACTATTCATTCATCCAGTGAATTTTGGAGTTATACTTTAGTTGCATATTATAAGAATCTTAATCCTCACTTTGGTTACAACTGCTAAGAGGTCATAATCCTCACTTTGGTTACAACTGCTAAGTGGTCATATAAACATTGTTGGATACAAACTAGCAATGGATAAATCCCCAAAGGAAATCAAATACCTTGAATGTCTTAAACCTAGTGAGTTACTTGGTTTCATGACATGTTTTGGTGGAAATGAACGATTTGCACCTATAATTACGAGTGAAACATTCAGCTGACATGGATTACCATAAAGATTGCATAAGTGGTAGCATCACCGATGAGCACATTTCGCCATGTTAAACTTTACGAGGCAGTAGCTGCGGGCATGCGCAGTCCGGGCTATTTCAAACAGAAGACAGCCTTTCCACACATATTCCTTTGTTACAATCGTGATGGAACAAAGACATGTCTGCTGCGATCCAACTGTATCAAAAGTGTGTATACATCGAAATATTCACCTCAAAAGAGTTGTCACTTTTTTAAAATGAATTAACTGTAAGCAGGACATTGTTGATAGCCTCTTTGATATAATTGTTTGTAGGTTTTATTCGATAGGTTGTAAAAAAAAATAATCTAGTTTAAATCCGAACTTTTAATGCTTGAAGCTGAAATTAATGCTTTGCAATGCATCACTTGTGTGATGGCACTCGGAGACACCAAGTAGAACACACTCCAAGAGCACCTACCAAACGGAGAGCAAACAAATACCATGTAACATTATTTTAACCAAAATGGTGGTCATCGCATTATGATTTATACATGATTTAAAAGAACAAGCTGATAATCAGCACTTATCAAGGAAAGCTAAAGGCATCAGTGGAGATTTCAGAAAATTATTGACACCCCTATTGGTAGACTTGAAGGGCATAATTTCATAACTAACAGCAAAATCCACATTCATGAATGTTATCTTGCCTTTAAAATGAACTGCTCACTCCAATTTTAAGGGTATCAATGATCTGAATGTTTATATAATTTCAGTCCGAGTCTGACATAGGGCTATTCTGTTATAGTCAATTATGTAAACTGATAAATACCCAATCTCGATGGAGTTGGTCCACTCAAGCCTCAAGGGAGTCAAGGCTAAGGTCGTTAGGAATGATATTACCAAAATCATTGACCAATTAAACACGTTAAGAACAATTTCATACGATTGATTTATTTCGAGGTTTGCCAGCTTACCTTTGGAAGATCTGTTCTACATATAGCACAGTAATTCTGTGCACACAGTACCCTCATTCGAGTTGAGCAACGAAAGCAAACGGCATGTTCGCATTTTCCAACGGCAAAATACTTGATGTCTTCATGACAAACAAGACATGTGTCCTCTTTTGCGCTTTCAGACATTGTAATAAACTTTACTTTCTAGTTGGAAGTATAATTGGAAACCGAAGTAGTAAATGAAAATAACTGCCATCTGTTAGAACACTTTATACACCGATACGGTGGTATTTCGCTCATTTCATCCGATAGTGAAATGACATGGGCTATGCGTAAACGTCATCAAGACGTGTGGAGGCTATTTTTAGAAAATATGGCCCACTAGGAAGTAGTCAATATTTCTTACAATGGGAGACTATTCTAACAAATTGATGCTCCTCCGTTGCTGTTCTGTTACTCGATGATTGTTGTTGCATGGAGTGGGACTAGCCGGAGAAACAACACGAGTACAGGAGTAGAGTTGCTAATTGGTTTTATTAAGTTTTCAACAATGAAGCTTCCTCGACTGATAGTTGAAGGAGATGGATCAAGTAAGGAAGAGAAGTGGTAATTAAGACAGCCCCCACAGAAAAGAACAGATATACAGCCACACCAGAGTAAGAATAAAGGGAGGAGAGGGGGTCTACATCATCATGTGATATACTGTGCTATGGGATGATGAAGTGAAAACAGGCATTCACTACAGCATCAGATAGCATAGTCCTAAACAATATTTTCTTGCTTTTATACTGCGCTCCTTCGTTGTGGTTTAGCCAGAAAAATAACGCAAGTCCTGGATTAGAGTTCTTGTTGTTTATTGAAGTTTAACAATGTAGCCTTGGTAGAATCTCGGTCAGAATTTCGTCACTAGATAATTCTCGTCTCTTTGCTAGATAGATCTCCCAGAACCATAGTGTGTCGCTCATTATATCGCATTCCACCCAAAATCGATCAACCAGCTGACACCTCATTGGTTCAGGTAAAGCCGGCCCATTCCACATGGGTCTTGACCAAATGGTCCACATGGGGCGTGGATTCGTAAAGTCATTGACCAATGGGATTGGTACTGACGAGGACTACTCATCAGGGTCACACCCCAACCATATGGGCGGAGGCCGGGTAACCAGGGCTAGTGAATACATGCTGTACTGATAATTAAGGGGGAAAGGCTTTTAATGCAAGATGAGCTAGAATAATATCATTATAATAGCAGTTAAATGTACTGATGTCACGTGCTATAGGGAACCCGCAAGGCTGTAAATAGATAAAGTATAACATTAAAGATCTAGCTACTACAAGATGGTGAAAACTTAACAACATTGTGTAGCGTCATATATTGTACACCCTCTAACTTATAGTTTGTGTTAAAAGCACTTAAATGTCAATATTCCAGAGGGGTGCACGGGAAATATGTCAACGCACTTTTTAGGTAGAGAAGATGTGACAATTATGGGCGTATTTTTATTGCATCTAGCTAGTTCTTCACTTATATAAAGAATATTTGAAATTTTATCTGAGTAAAAAACATTTGATACAAAATAACAGAAGATGTCATTTTTTTTTGTAAAAAGAAAGGTGTATGTTAGGGTAAGAAAACTGGGATTTATCAGACTGATTCTGTATGGAGTGGAAATTGAGCCAATGATGATGAGGAGGAAAGCAAGACTGGAAGTGGCTGAGATATGAATATTGATGTTTACATATGGATTGTCAATTAAAGCTAGGCAAAGCCAGAAATATGTTTAAACACGGATCGGTAAACGTCGGTAGTGTATGTGTTGGGGAAATTAAGGTAGGGAGTCGAGGCAGTGATATGGTTTGGACATGCCCAAAGAAATTATAAAGAAGAAGAAGGTTCGAAATCCTATAAGGTAAAGAAATAATATTCGTAGGTTTTTTCACATAATATAATAATAATAATAATAATAAAAAAAAAACTTTATTGCAGACACAACCTTTACATGATAAAAATTGGTCCATATCGAGATCATGAAGAAAGCATGCTACATAATACATGACATTAGCTATGAATATAAAGTAAGTTGTGCCAATGTTTCCATATACTAGATTTGTATCTTACACAGGAGGCAAGAATGGCACATATCAAGCTGTTGTGACATGAATCCAATCTAATCATAAACTTATATATAATGTTACGAATTACAGATTGGCAACACTGGACATCAAACATTCCACAACAAAAGTCTGTGCTAACAAATTTAGATGCATCAACAAAAAGTTTAAATGTATTGTGGAAGGCAACATACAACTTTCTTATGATGCTTTTCTTGTAGCTCCACCAGAGCTGTACAGTATATAAAAATGTACAATAAGTGTGGAACAGTTTAATTTTCACATCCAAACTACACATATGAATTTTACGAAGCAGCATATTTGCTTGCACATATGTCTGCTTAATCTGACGTCTAATATCTGCATCGTCGGCGAGATTGTGAGTCAGAAAATGTTCAAGGCACTTTATCTCTTGACAATCTCTTATATCATCATTGTTCACTGAAAAATTTGGGAATAAGGAATCTTCTTATTATTATTCTTCTTCCATTATATGGCCAACTTCAATAGGTTGAAGACTTTTGCCAATTATAGGTTGCGCAATGAGAGAGTAAATATAAAGTAAAAAGTGAGAATAATGTACAGTGAAGAGTTTAAAAGTAGAAAAATTAGGAGTTAGGGAAAGTAGGTGGCAAGTAGAGTCTTTAAAGCGTCAACTGTGCCAACTGACACGACGGAGGTATCTAGCAGATTCCAGTCTCTGATGGTTCTCGGGAAAAATGATTGCTTGTGGCATTCTGTTCTGGATGGAAGTATCTGGAAAGCATGAGATGGACTGTGTCTTGAGGTTCATGTTGGCGGGATGAGGTAATTGGATTTGTTGATACATATACTGTCATTTGTGATTTTAAACATCATAGCTAGTCTTGTCTCTTTACGCCGTTGTTCCAGTGACTTCCACTTAAGGTCCTCCAACATGTCTGTAACGCTTGACCGGTTGTGGTATCGATTTTTTACAAAACGGGCTGCTCTTCGTTGTACCTTTTCCAGACATCGGATGTCACCTTTCTCATGAGGGTCCCACACTACGCTTGCATATTCTACTGAAGGTCTGACTAGGCTGAAGTAAGCTTGTTGTTTTATAGAGGTAGATGAAATGTTTAGATTTCTTCTCAGGAAACTTATGGTCTTGTTTGCCTTAGCTGATATAGAATTGATGTGTTGCCTCCAGTTCAGTTCGGAATTGATGGTGCATCCTAGGTATTTCGCCGAGTCGACATGTTCTAGTAAGTGGTTATTAAGTTTGTAGTCATACTTGATTGGATGTTTCTTCTTGGAGATTGTCAAGACTTGGCATTTCTGGGGGTGAAATTCCGTTTTCCATTTTTGTTCCCATTTTAGCATCTTTTAGCATTTTAGACCTTACTATCATAATGGCACTTTTCTTAGAATTATATTTGATGTCATAAGAAGCACCAAATATTTCGCAGGTCTTAAAGAGATTGCTCAACCCGGAAACAGAGGGAGAGAATAAGACGAGATCATCAGCATACATTAAATGATTTACAATAACTCCATTATATGTTATATTCTGGCCCAAGCCAGCCAGCGAAACCATAGAAACTTGAGGACTCCTGTTATATGCTATGTTCAAAAATAGATGGCTGAGGATACCACCCATCAACAATTTGATGTTAAAGAAAGCTTGCTGTTACTCAATGACTCACAGAGCTCTGGGAATGTATTGTGACATACTCTACTTTATAACAAATGAGAGAGCCAGATACGTTCGCTGGGCCCTCCATTCATTTCCGGTTGGGCAATCCCAAACCAAAATCTAAAATTACTTGACCTCTGGCCTTGTATCGGTGACGTCATCATCATTTGACATCTTGTCATGTTGTGAGGCATCTCATGTATGTTGTGAGGCATCATGAGCAAGCATGCCTCACTACATACACTTGGATTGGGTCTCCTCTCATGCCTCACAACATACACTTGCTTGGGTTGGGTCCTCCCTCTCATGGGTCTCCTCTCATGCCTCACTACCAACACTTGTTGCCTCACAACATACACTTGCTGGTTGGGTCTCCTCTCATGCCTCACAACATACACATGCCTTAAAAAACTCCTCTCATGCCTCACAACATACACTTGTTTGGTCTGGGTACCAACACTTGCTGGTTGGGTCTCCTCTCATGCCTCACTACCAACACTTGCTGGTTGGGTCTCCTCTCATGCCTCACAACATACACTTGCTGGTTGGGTCTCCTCTCATGCCTCACAACATACACTTGCTGGTTGGGTCTCCTCTCATGCCTCACTACATACACTTGCTGGTTGGGTCTCCTCTCATGCCTCACAACATACAATTGCGGGTTGGGTCTCCTCTCATGCCGCACAACATACACTTGCTGGTTGGGTCTCCTCTCATGCCTCACAACATACACTTGCTGGTTGGGTCTCTCATGCTCTCATGCCTGGGTCTCTTGTTTGGTTGGGGTCTCCTCTCATGCCTCACATTGCTGGTTGGGTCTCCTCATGCCTCACACATACACTTGCTGGTGGGTGGTTGGGGGTCTCCTCATGCCTCAACATTACCCTCTCATGCCTCACAACATACATGACTTTGCTGGTTGGGTCTCCTCTCATGCCTCACAACATACACTTGACTTGCTGGTTGGGTCTCCTCTCATGCCTCACAACATACACTTGCTGGCTGGGTCTCCTCTCATGCCTCACTACCAACACTTGCTGGTTGGGTCTCCTCTCATGCCTCACTACCAACACTTGCTGGTTGGGTCTCCTCTCATGCCTCACAACATACAATTGCGGGTTGGGTCTCCTCTCATGCCGCACAACATACACTTGCTGGTTGGGGCTCCTCTCATGCCTCACATCATACACTTGCTGGTTGGGTCTCCTCTCATGCCTCACAACATACAATTGCGGGTTGGGTCTCCTCTCATGCCTACACTTGCTGGTTGGGTCTCCTCACATGCCTCACAACATACACTTGACTTGCTGGTTGGGTCTCCTCTCATGCCTCACAACATACACTTGCTGGCTGGGTCTCCTCTCATGCCTCACTACCAACACTTGCTGGTTGGGTCTCCTCTCATGCCTCACTACCAACACTTGCTGGTTGGGTCTCCTCTCATGCCTCACAACATACAATTGCGGGTTGGGTCTCCTCTCATGCCGCACAACATACACTTGCTGGTTGGGTCTCCTCTCATGCCTCACATCATACACTTGCTGGTTGGGTCTCCTCTCATGCCTCACAACATACACATACACATACACGCCGCGAACGACGTTTATTAACGTATATATTTATATTACCGTCGCGCGCGGCTTATATGCATGTTGGACTCTTGCTGCTAATGATGTTTTACCCAGCGTAGGTTTTATAGCCACGATAGCGATCTTAATGTTCGTTTATTTTATTAATAAAAACTATGATACAAATAATTTCGGAGGCATTTCATTGGTTTTGCAATGCTTATGGAAAAGTGATACCTCCCTAACGCTTGCTCGCTGGGTAGTACCCAGCCAGCACACGTGTGCTGGTTGGGTCGCCTCCTTTCTTCGCTGATCACCCGAGTCAAATTACTTGACCTCTGGCCTTGTATCGGTGACGTCATCATCATTTGACATCTCATCATCATCTCATGAGCAACATGGATGCCGGAGGAGCGTACGGTGCTGGAAAAGCAACGGGACAGTTCGACCCCATAGTTTTCATTAAAAAACCTCAAGTAATATTGAGACTTGTTAGCTGGGTAAGCTTTTTCTGGAATTCGTTTCCAAAGACACTTTCAATTTGTTGAATGTATTGGTTTAGTGTCGCAACTGGGCACTTCGCCTGTGAAGTTGTGGTCCAAACGAATGACGATAGACTATCACGATCACATGCAAATGGTAAACCTATGCACCCATGTTTGACATTAGATTTTCTTCAAAATTATTGTTTAGATATAATGATATTTTATGTCTAACTTTATCTTACCAATCTTGTGATACAAGTTATCTCCGTTTAGGAGAAGCAAACACCTTAGCAAGAAAGAGTGTTTATCTGTTTGTGTTTTTTTATATTGTTGATCAGCTTCCCAAATAGCTCCGGTCGAACGGTAATTTAAATATATACCGTTCTGCTTCGATATTTTGGGCGCACATTAAAACATGCGTTTGACTATATCGCTGGGTTTGGCATCTAGAAAACAACATATATCAAGAGCCTTTGAAAAAATATGTCGTATCCCACCAAAAGCTACCGATCGATGCGATAGCCAATACTTGAAGAAATGCCATCTATATATCATTTTCAAAAATCGTGATGCGATGACCGCCACTTTGCATTGCCTCCCTGCTAAGCTTGCGAAGCACTTTTAATACAATCTGCTGTATCTTATCGAGTTCAGACGCAGGAAGTAATAGCCGTCAATGGGTCTGACCATTCTGAGCATGCGCGATGTACGTTTTTGAAAACAAACATGTTGCTGTGTTTCGGACTTTCTTCCAAATATATTGAACTATAACTAATTTCCATGGATGAAATCCCCAGGCACAAAGGGATGAAATTGTCCATGAACATCATTGCAATGTAAAACTCCTCACTTGGGTATGTTTGGTGTTTGGTAGTTGTCTGTATTGATCTCAAAATTTATAACATTGCGTCGTTTTCAAACACTATGTTTCCTCATGTGTTTCAGCTGTTCTCTATCATAGTTTTTGGCTGCATAGCATCCCAAGGTTATTTCAGGGGCAGTTGTTTGTACAATGGAGATGCAAATGCCTGCAACTATGGTATAACTATTGGAGTAATAGCTTTCCTTGGACTGATTGCAATGCTCATTCTAGATGCTCTGTTTGAGAACATCAGTAGTGTGCAACAGCGGAAATATGTGGTCATTGCTGACGTAGCCTTCTCAGGTAAAATACTTTTAATATGATCCATTTTGTGCCCATTTTCTGTTGTCATTGCAAACATTCTAATCAGGCCCCATTATACATTCAATTATGGTATAAATATCAAGATGGGTTTTTTTCAGTGGTGTAGTACCCCAGGTTTACTGATGTACATGTTTATTGTTTGATACAGCCTTAATTCGGTGACGTAAGAAGTTGATTATATAATGCAAACATTTGTCTGGAGTATTATGTAAAGCAAGTAAATATTTAAACCAAGTATCCTTTAGGCTGTCTGCTAGCCTCCTCTTTTTGTGATTTGAAATAAGCCCAGATGCTTGACCAGTATAATATTCTGATAGAATAATTTTCTATTTCTAGTCTTAAAATACATATATATATATATATATATATATATATATATATATATATATATATATATATATATATATATATAATATATATATATATATGTATGTATGTATGTATGTATGTATGTATATATATATATATATATATATATATATATATATATATATATATATATATATATATATATATATATATATATATATATATATATATATATATATATATATATATGTGGGGTGTGTCTTTGTCTGTGTGACTTTTTGTGACCGGCTCTTTATGCCCTGGTTGTATTTTGTGTTTACTGTAGGTCTGTGGACATTTCTGTGGTTTGTGGGTTTTTGTTATCTGACTGATGCTTGGAGGAAAACAAAGTTCTCAGACACAAAGTGGGATGGTTATGGGAAGAGTGGTGTGGAAGCTGCCATAGCCTTTTCCTTCTTCTCAATTGGGACATTTGTAAGTTCATATTGTATAGTATTTCATTATCAAACCAATGTTTAATCATTGAGCCTAACTATTGCAAGGAGTTCTCAAGGAAAAGTAATGTTCAACTTTTGTTGCACAGGCTGCACTTTTATTGGGAGAATTTTTTCCTTTTGCCAGTATCTGCCATTTTTTCTATATGACCTCATTTGATACTCTTGTTTTTGAACACTTCACTCAGATGCGTTTTATATAAGGTTAGGCAAAATTGGATCAGGAGGTATAAGTTTATGAATGATAAGGTCAGAGAAACATAGAAATACCAGAATGTATTTGACAAGGTTAAAACATGCTCAGTGCAGCCAATTGATACTAAAACAACCATGAGAAATTGTGCAGCTCGGAATTCATCAAAAATAGACATGGATGTCAACTAGAAGGGCTTGGATTGTCAATGTAATATATGCCCTGTCTGCAGGCTGGACTCACTGTGTTAGCAGTGATGAAATATCGGCAGGGAGTCAGTGAGGAGTTTGTGTCCGGGGATATGAGCGGTGCTGGCGGTGGTGTGGGCGGCCCTAACCAGCCCACACCCTCCCCCTACTCAGCTTATCCTAGTAGTGGTGGTGGAATGGGAGGTGACTCGGCAGACCCATACCAGCAGGCGCCATTCTCACAGCAACCCATCTCTGACTCAAAGCAAGCCCCTGGAGACTTCCAACCCCCCACCTACTGATGACAAAACACTCGCAAATGGTTACGCACGGGAGCTGAG
Source organism: Urechis unicinctus (assembly GCA_034190875.2). NCBI lineage: Eukaryota > Metazoa > Annelida > Polychaeta > Xenopneusta > Urechidae > Urechis > Urechis unicinctus. The sequence continues at coordinate 55,939,441 of CM067347.1, read as the reverse complement.
GTAGTGTAGGGTGTTAGGTTGTGATTCTGGCAGAAATCATTGGGTTCATTTAAGCACGTGATGAAGAAAGCGTCAATCTCTCTTGTATTTCTGAGCAGAATGTTTCTCTCCACATTTACATTGTGTAACCCAGGAGGGTAACAATGATGTTACCTTGGTGATCATTGCTTATTATAGTTAATCACATGCAAAAGCTGTCTATAACAGTCATGCTTTTAGTTGCAAACGAAACATTGTCTCATCTTCCTATCTATAGATTCATGTCGCTGTGCATTAGCTACATGTCACTCTGCATTAGCTACATGTCACAGTGCATTAGCAACATGTCTCTGTGCATAAGCTACATGTCGCTGTGCATTAGCTACATGTCATGGTGCATTAGCTACATGTCACAGTGCATTAGCTACATGTCACTGTGCATTAGCCACATGTCCCTGTGCATTAGCTACATGTCCCTGTACATTAGCTACATGTCACTGTGCATTAGCTACATGTCCCTGTACATTAGCTACATGTCACTGTACATTAGCTACATGTCACTGTGCATTAGCTACATGTCCCTGTACATTAGCTACATGTTGCTGTGCATTAAATACATGTCATGGTGCATTAGCTACATGTCACTACATTAGCCACATGTCCCTGTGCATTAGCTACATGTCACTGTGCATTAGCTACATGTCACTATGCATTAGCCATTAACTTGTTTTCGGATGTTATTTTTGGTTGTCTTGTATCCACTTTCTCCCTCATTGCACCAAGTACTCTGAAGGCTGGTATTTCACTCCATATTGGCTAACTTACTTATACTTACTTGATTTTTCTGCTTTGTGGAAATAATGAGCCAGGATATAAAAGTTCAAATTCTTTTGCTAACCACTACAAAAATATTACCTTTTTTTACTACATTCATGTGGTTATGTAGACAATGTGTTGCTGTGTTATTTTGATAAAGACTACCTGACTTATCCTAGATTTGTGCAGCCATGTTATAAACCATACATAAGAGGCTTGTATTGTGCCAGAGAGTGGCTTGCATTGTGTTGGTGGAGGGTTTGTTTTGTGCCCGGTATAAGGCGGCAGTTTATTGTATTGTGAGAAGCATCACCATGGTGGACACCAGCTAGCCCATGTTCGGCAGTTTCCATGATATCTGGCTGTATTTCACGGACACCTTCTGACACTCATGTCAAGACTAACATAGTTGATGTGTGCTCTTGTCTTCCAAAAGCCCGTATGTAGACAGCGCATTCCACAGTCCCTGTCCCACTCATCCGAGAAACCATACCGACTCGGACTCGGTCTTTCGGTCTCGATGCTCCATTGAAAGAGCGTACGCTCAGTGGATCCGCGTAAAACACCAGTAATTCCGGCTTCGGTTGACGCTGTGTTAGCCTGGCGCTCGCTGCCTTCGCTCGCTAGACCTGGTATTGATCAGCGAGGCTGCTGGTCGATGGCGGCATGTTGGGGAAGTGTTCCTGGTCTTATAAGGCTGTGTGGACGCGGCGTATGTAGGGGGAGGGGGTGGTGGCAGAGGGGTGCGGATGGGTGATGCTGGTTGTGTATTTAACCACACGCCTGGAGGAGATGAGGTTGAGAGGGGGTCAGTGGAGTGGAAATGAGCATCCTCCTCCTACAATCAATGTAGTCACAACTCGGGAACGGATCAATAGGCCAACTGCTGCTTCCCTCACATGGCTACTGTCTCCACGCCAGCTTTAGGCATCGCTCCATCGCCAGTATACAATACGTGGTCGCGTTAGGCAGATGTTGAACTCCACCCCCCCCCCCTCCCCCCCCCCCCACACACACACCATGTCTTATAAAGCTTAGACTAGAAGACGCTGAAAATTATGATGAAGCTGTGTACCGCTACACCCCCCCCCCCTCCATTCCCGCCACACCCACTAGCGTCCACATCTTTTTCTGACATATCCCCCTGTCGTCTGGTGAAAGGGACAGCTGATATGTCATTGTGTTATGATTAAAAAATAGGGAAATGAAGCTGGGGTGCGAAGTAATTGAGGGTGGCTTTGGAGGGATGTCTCCTGTGCCGGGCGAGTGTGGATCGTAACTGGGGTGTGTTGTGTGCGAATGCGGGTTGAGTCCAGGAGCTTGATGTGGACTTACCGACTAGCTGCTTCACTTAATTGGATGCTTCACCAGTGTTATCAAGGCCGCTTGATGGATTGAATGTTTACACAGCAGCATGCACAACTCATTTGACCTGTCTTTTACTCTCTTACTTATGTCCTTACCTCAAAAGCTATACCTTGTGATCCCCATCCCGTCCCACTTTACTGGCCGGCATCCTATGTCTACATCTCTATAAATTTCCCTCTTTTGAATTAATACACAGGCATGGACAGACACTTGCCAGATGATTCCAGGATAACTAATGCTCTATTTACCTCAACCAACCTCTTATACAATAACTGATGTGCACAAACCATCTAGCTGTTTTGTGTGTGTATTATTTCAATTTGGTTGATAGTCAGAATAAGCCCGGTAGACAGTACTCAATGAATAACCACCCTGGGTTAATGGTAATAGCAATACACTAATCCTACATACACAAGCCATGGTGGAATGGTAGAAGTTACAACAAGCTATCTTCATTCTTGAAGCCTGTTAGTGTGTGTCTATGTACCAAAGGCAATATGATAACATTCAGCTTGTTATGTTTGCAATTGCATTATACACCACATGTTACTGTCCAAGTTAGGTAGGGACTGCTTTTGTGGTACATACTTTGAGAATGAACATATTTGATATTGTTAATGGTAATTATTGATTATGATGTAAATAATACTTGTTGTATATGGAGAATGATAAGCAAGCTTTGCAGAATCCATTGATGTGTATATATTTCATTGTATTTACATGGCTAAAGAACATACTTGTTATTTGTATGTAAATATTTTGGGAGAGTTCTCTATCCAAGGCAAGTGTATATTGAGAGAGCTGGGCCGGTGATGGCTGGGCCTGCGTTGAATCATTCCAGTGCTAATGCTTTTGTGATCTAACTGCTATGCGAATGTCAAGTGACGTGACGGTGAAGGTGCAGCCACTTTATGACAGCTTCATGTGTGCCACCTTGCTCATGTTCAACCAGGTTTGACATGCAGCTGAATTGCTATTATATAACAAGTCGATTTTCTCCACTCATGTAGCGCTGAAATCAGCCCTAGAACACTAGTGTTAGATTGGTGGAATGTGAGGCAATGTGAGCTTGTGATATTCCCCTGTTAACATTATGTATTTAATAGAGGTTGTTAAATGTTAGCGCCTTGTGGCACATTATTGGCGGATTGACCATGGATCAGTTGGTGTCATTTTTTGTGTCTGAGCACTGCATAGGTGACATATTGTGTCTGTACTAGGCAAGGGTATCTTACATGGTGTGTCAGCTAGGCATGGGTATCTTACATGGTGTCTCAGCTAGGCATGAGTGTCATACATGGTGTCTCAGCTAGGCATGAGTGTCATACATGGTGTCTCAGCTAGGCATGAGTATCTTACATGGTGTCTCAGCTAGGCATGAGTGTCATACATGGTGTCTCAGCTAGGCATGAGTATCTTACATGGTGTCTCAGCTAGGCATGAGTGTCATACATGGTGTCTCAGCTAGGAATGAGTATCTTACATGGTGTCTCAGCTAGGCATAAGTATCTTACATGGTGTCTCAGCTAGGTATTTGTGTCATTTTGTGTAATTCCTTATTTATGCTATTTGCTTATATCAAAAGAACACATCCAAAATAAGAAATCAAGAAACGTACCAGTCAATACTATCATTTGATGACAACTTTTTACAATGGGAAACATAAATTACATCCGCAGTTGTATAAATCCAGTATTCTTATTACAGTGTATATGAATGTCTGTTGAGTCTGTTAAATATCTACCTGCTATGGTTGAACTAGGGAGTTGGTAAGTGTGTGTTTTTGTAGGATAAACCATGTTAGAAGTCATGTTGTTTCAGCAGCTGTATGTCTAGAGATGGAATAAAGCATTCCATGGCAAGGAAATCAGTGTTTAATTTCTTGGGACAGAAGTTCATTCGAACAGCTTCTGTATAATGGTATGGCAAGGCTTTGTTTACCATCTCCCCTGTAATCATTTATGTATGACCACTCACTGTTCCCCTGGAAAATGTTGTTCAATTATTCGACCCTGATGATGGAACAGACTAAGGAAACAAGCATCAGTACAAAAGCCAATAATTTAATTTTGCTCAAAAAATAAGTTGATAATATTTGATGCCGTGTACATCTCTAATAAGTTGCATAAACCCGGGTATCATTGTCTCCCAACAGCTATATTTCCTGTTTGAGTTCAGGCAAGCAAAATATTGCCTCTCAACGATTCACCAAGAACCTCTTCATTGGTTTACGCAAACCACAATAGTCCAGGTATGTTTCAGGTAACAGGTGTGAAGAAGTAACTTCAGGATATCTTCACTGCAATGCTACTAAAGTAGCTGACAAGCTTCCAGGCTACCTTTGATAATGGTGTCCATGACAGCTTTGAACACAACTTTGACATTGGTCGTATCAGTGGCAGTGGTAAAATGGGTGTAGTTGATTCGGTTCCTTTTGGGAGTTAGTTTTGTGAAGGTGTCTTGAATGAAGAGCGCAGCGCTTTCAACATCACGCACAGGCCCTACATACATAAGAGAAATGTATTACATTTTGTTATATTGCCATGCAACTGAAAGCTGATCTAATAAATGTGTGCCAGGTAATGACTGATTACCTGTAAAATCATGGAAGTAATATTTGAGATGGTGATTTGAGTAGAGGATTTTGTCTTCAAACAAGTCCAGCTTATTCAGGAACAAGATCTGTCAACGCAGAACAAACCCAGCGTTAAAGCCAATATGGCGATATTCACATACATTCACGCACAAAAACACCTCATGATGCCACACAGTGAACTAAGACCATGAAGGAAACACCCAATGAAAGCTCTGATCTGCCTCGATATCAATATCTGTATTTGACAATGGCTCTTGAACCAGCTAAATTTTAGCACAGTCATCACATATGACTCTTGTAAAATTTGCCATGACATGTACTGCCGTGTGACTTGTAGTCAGACAGCACCTTGAACAATTGACTTAAGACCTCGACAAGTAATCGAAAAGGTCTGGTACTATAAGAATCATAACGTATATCACCTACCAGGGAAGAGTTGACGAAAAATGGAATGTTGACTATCTGCTCAAAAAGGCGAAGGCTCTCGTCCAGCCTGTTCTGTTGGACAATCATAATGATACTTCACATGTATAGGATGCAATTATTGATTTATAAATTTTGTCTATTAGGGAAAGGAAAAGTGTAATATGTGCATATGGCGGCAGAGTAATAAATAGTCACAGCAAAGGCATTTTGGGAAAGACCATTATGATCCCACCTTCATAATGGTGGTTGCATGCCATTTCACACGAATAATAATAAAAGTAATAATCACTTAATTGCTGACGAACAAAATAAAAATTGACATATATAGGAGCATAGCTTGTAAGGTATATATTGGTGCACATCAATACGCATATGAGCAGTATGAATATCAGACTAAATCGTAGGCCAAAAACTCCGGCCGGTTTGTGTGCGGCTGACATACAGTCTGAGTCCAATAGTGAAATAAATTAGATTTTGACCCATACGCAATCTCTTTGTTATGGCTGTTTCATTAGGTTGCCCAGACCAAAATTACATTAAATCTCTTTGGCAACTGATAGCACACCTTTGTGTATGGCTGTGTCCCAATTTCCATCACCGATTCACAGGGATTCGTTGAAGATAGAAAGATATATAATATCGATCTGCTACCCCTGACAGAAGGTAGGTTGAAGAGAGAAATATTTATTTAATCGATCTATGACCCCGGGGAATCGATTATCATTGACTGAACCACTGATATACAATCTAGCCATGAACTTATATACAACATTATGAATGCCAGCTTAACAGCACTGAACATTGACCAGCGTACACAGTACTTTCATTAGTCAAGGTCCCCTGCCTGTTGGCTGCGGGCCCTGCTTACATGTAACCCCTGGAGTCTTGGACGCAGACTATACTTTCATACTTTGAAGAAACAATTCACGGTTTAGAATCAAGGACTAATAAGGGGGGGACTTTAAGCATCAAACGGGACATCAAAATAGCAGAGTGCGAAGTAGCGACTGTTCTTAATGTTAAGTGGGATTATTACCTACTCATTATCATGATTCCATCCATTGATATAATTCCCAGAGTACAGTGACATTTCTGTAATTAGCTGTTACCGATTAGCAATAATAACGAAATGCGCGTTTTTATGCTTTGCCAAGAGCCATATCTTGTTTAGCAGGGAGAGATTAGTTGATGAAGCTAGCTATACAAGCTCGCTTTGGATGAAGGGGTGGAACAATCGTCGTAAAAACCACGCTCTCGTCACTCGATAACCTGACAACGTTAGTTCAATAATGTACGTTATGATACTCACGACATTCGGGTCCTCCCTTAATGTCATATCGTAACCGCTTATTGCCGTGACGAAGAGAAGAGTCTTGACGTTATCAAAGCAGTGGATCCATTTTCTGCGCTCACCTCTCTGCCCGCCAACATCAAACAACCTACAACAAATAGCAACAAGTCCAATTATGGAAAACCAGCTTTACACGAAAATGTTAGGCATTTTTTTTTATGTTACTGGAACAAAACTCGGATGGGAATGGGATTTAGATATATTGATACCTGATGGGAATGTCACAGAATTTAAAGCAGGTTTCAATTACGCCTGCTGTGCGAACGCGGGCTCTTAAAACATCAATCTGATTGGGGCGGTATTTTTCAGAGCAAATTCTGTCCATATTTTCAAAGTAGCTGTAACATACAAATAAAGATGAAGGAAGAAACAGAAAAATGAACGGCGTTAATTAACACTAAAAGTGTTCTTGCAATATACATCATGTTTATTGGCTATACAAGAGAAAATATTATCTTTAAAGCGAGTCCGTATCAGAACCGCATCCTCACTAGATTGCCGAGTCGTTTAGCTCGTAGTCGTAACCCCGGGCTACTGCCCTGCGAACACCGTTATCGTTCCACAAGGCCATGAGCGCCGAGCTTACTACGGGGAGCATGTTGTAGCTCTGGTCGTAACATCTCTGACAAGACAACACTATTTGTGCGTTCTTCTGAAATACAAATATACCAACAAGATACTTTATGTTTATTGATAGGGAGTATATATGTTCGCTGATCGATCATTGAAAATTGCTGAATGCATGATGTTGAAAGAACACACCTTGTTTTGAGGGTCATCAAGATTTATTCTAAGAAGCCCCATGCCGGACAACACGAACTTCATGGAAGACAGCAGGTTTTCAAGAACTGCAGGCTACAGATTTACAAAAATCTCATTGTAAGCGCACACGTTTACACGTGAGGTGTTACCCTCAGGGAGATTTAGTGAAGGTTTCCACAACTGATTCCGCACCCAAGGTCATATCTGATAGCAACGGATATAAATGGTCGACGGAGTAACAGAGTCATCACTTCGGTTGGTCGTGGACAAATCTACAAAGATCCCAGGGATAACCCACCAACAAGCGGGTTTTCAGGAACTGCAGTGCACATATACAACAGTTTCTCTTCCCTTAATTGTAATTGAGGATAAGGTAATTCTTTGGAAGTGTTCTCCAAAACTTTGATCCCACATTCAATATGGTTTCACGTAGATACATATACTATCTATTCACCAATACAAGCTTTCACTAATTTCATGGAATTGGTGATCAATTTAGAAACCTTTATCAATGGGAGTTATCTTGTTTATTGATGTCGTTGTTGATGAGTTATAGTGTGTGCTGTGCCAATCTACATTCCACTGCAATATGCCGAGTCTCGAAACAGCCATATCACCATGATTATATACATTTGAATACACAGGGTTGCCAAGAATCACACACGACCCGAGCATTAGAGATACTTTATAAACCTCTTATATAAGCTACTCCACAATACCTGACGTACTGAACCAAGCATATATACCAAACCATAAAGAATTTGTTTGCGAGAAAAACATGACCAAACACATTATGACGTAAAGCTAATATCAACTTTATCACCATGGAGATGTTTAAGCAGTTGCCCCACCATATAACCAAATTACCACACGTTTGTCTGACAAGAGCACTTCAAAAGCACACATTCACTTGAACAGCTGAAGTACCTAGGCTCTTATCCATTATCCACTCGCCCGTCGTGTATCGCCCACTCGGGTCTGACCGACTTACAATGATACATACACGTCAAATGCAGACAGACGGCACATATACGTCACGCCGCGCGTACGATACCCTGATCAGGACTACAAGTGGTAACGTGTCCAGGATATAGGGAGAATTGCATACCTCTGCTAATATTCGACACCGACATTTAATTAGCAAAAATCATGGTGTGCCATAAACCTTAAATTTGATACAAATATCAAGATAGAAAGCCTTGCAAAAAAAGAAAAATATGAATGAATATTTTGATGCTCCTATCAAATGAATAATGCCCTGTTTAATATGAAAACACACCTTGAAGCTGTCCAGTTCTTGTGCGCTGAAGCCATCAGAGTGAATAATCTTCATTTGTTTGACTAGAGTAGATTTACCGCTCTCCCCAGCACCTGGTACACACATGCATTCACGTGAACGCCATACTTCAATCAGTACCTTTAAGCGTACGTAGACGAAAGATACCAGTTTACTCATCGAGCGATCCATTCTATGCATATGACCTCACACTACCACGGACAAATCGATCATATGTAATCCAAAAGGGTAATATTTGTCTTTCTGAGCAAGAAGTATATTTTTTTATACCATAGATAAAAAAATAGTTTGTTGGGTTCGTTATCGCATGACGCTACCGAGAGCCCGACATTAAAACGTGTCACGCGTAGTAACCAACGAATGATGTGCAAAACACTCTCTCTCCGTTTTTTTCTCTCTGCCTCTCTCATACCTCTCTTGCTCTCACGCATCACTCACTCCCTCCCCCTTTTCTCTCTCTATCTCGCAATCGTCATTTTTTAGTCCTATCCCGAAATCCCTTGCTCATAAACAAAACCTCATCCACATAAAACCGAACGCATACCGTTCGTAGCGAACCAACAGGTTCGACCATTTAAGCACCGGATTTGATTATGCAACCATGACCAGACATTCCAATGGGATGTCTGATCCCACCGTAGTCCTCTTACAAGCACAACTCCCCACAGTCAATAATAAAAGCTGATCATTTGTTGAGCAGATTGTGTGCGACGATTATCAAATGGTCTGTGTTGTGAGTTTTGTATAAGCGTCCTCTGAATTCCGAACTCCGCTTCACAATGTCCGTGTTGAAATCGACATGAGAGCTCATTAGAGAAAATTCACCATATTATTGGAATTATATGAATGGATTCATAATCCTCATTCAATAATGAGGGGGTAATTATCCCACTTAACATTAAGAACAGACGCTACATAACACTTTGCTATTTGGACGTTTCTTTGAGCAAATGCTAAATGACGCATTAGATGCAATCACCTTAGCTCAGTTTGGAGCGGGGCACAACAGGTCGGTGTCAGTGTCGACGCGCTTAACAAAGATCTCAAGTGGTCGACGTGAATGAATAAGTTGAGAGTTACAATAGGCAGTAAATGTCTAACCTGACGAATGACGTCATGAGATAAACTGGGACTGGAGAAGTATATATGCCTAAGGATAAGTATTTTAAGTCCTAAATTTGACAGGAGTCTCTGCAAGGCTGCGTCCTTGAACTCGATTGGCACTCACTGATCAATGATCAGCGCGAACATGTGGAGTGTGGCCTTCTGCCGTTTTACTGCAAGCAATTTAAACTGGCAAGGACAGGTTTATTCACACTCTACCTAAGAGCAGAAAGGAATTCATCTCTCTTCATATTTGTCCATCTTGAATGTTGAATGCCATTCATTGTACATAGCGAAACCACAAAACCTTCTTTAAACCTTTGTTCATTGTTTTAAGTTACACAAAAGCACATTTTCACTATGTGGCGATGGCTTGATGCACTCAATCTGACACCTGTTGAAAGCCATATACCTATTATGTAGGCGTACTCTGACCCTTCCGAAGTCAAGCTTTTTCTGAACAGGCATAATCGCAGCGATTGACTCACACAATTGCGCAATTACCAATTGTGTTAGCGGAATCCCATTCGTGCCCACGCCGTCACGCGTCAAGTACATTCAGCTGGCCCTGTGACTAATCTTGGGAGCCTCCCGGGGGCATTGGTTCGGTGAGAGCCTTGTGTTGGTGAGGTCATCGCTACCATAATACAGGAACTAGCAACCATTACCGGTGTAAAACACAATGAAAACGCGTGGGCTAGACTTGTTATCATGTCTTGCAATCTTCAAGTGAAGCGTTTTTGTTTTTATTTACTTTAAGTGTTTCATATATGGCAGGTATGACACTCCTTGTGTGAGCGTAATAATATGGTACGCCACATTCGACATACTGGAAACTCATGCATCGTCATTCGCAATCAAATTCAGTGACAAGACAAAACTGCACGCCTCCGAACAGAGAGAAACACCTCAATCACAGGTATCAAGTATTTCATGGATAAATCCTGAGATGGCTGAAAAGGGCAGATTAATAAATCGTTTGCCATAAGCGTCGCTGATTTCTCTGTTCTCATAATAATTTCCCAACCCGGCAGACATACATATTGAGCTAGATGCACCCAAGCGTAAAATCTATATTAGCTGCGGAGATTTTAGCTACGTGCAACACACCGCTATGACCGGCCACACCCATATACATGCTTTATTGTCACGAAACAATGCGACCCTCCCCGGTCCCCAGTGCCCGCAGAAGAACTGGTGGAGAAAACCGAATAACTGGAGCATACTAAGCAGCTGAGAATACGATTTGACGTAAGCCGAGCAGAACAACTGACCCCATGAGCAAGCTGTGCCCAACACCACAAATATGCAACATCTGCTGTCCATAGGGAACTATTGGAAGACGGCCATGAGAAAACGACAACAGTTTTAAAGTAAACTGCTGAGGTTATCTAGCATCGAGAATATCGCTACCAATCCTGAAACAAATTCCAATGAGAGACAAGAACGGAAAGGGAGAGAGGACAAACTGAAGCACATAATGGCAACGGCTCTATGCTGCAACAGTCCTATTAATTACACTGCCAGTTGACTGTGCGCCACAGACTACTCACATGCTGTTCGCGGTCATTTATGAGCACAAAGATGTATCCCTTTCACACCAATGTGGCGAGACAACCAAAACATTAAATTACACTGCGGCATGACAGGGGGCTCAGAAGATTTCTCGTAAATCAAGTACAAGTATCTTTCTTTCGGTCACGCCTTCAAATCAAAGTCAAATAACTCATATCAAAGTAGAAAGCAGGCTGGCCGACAACCTCCTTCTGCTTCCATTGTGTTAACTTTATAAAATACCTAAAGTGATTCTTTAAACTGTTTTTTAACCAGCCATATGGAGGCACACCACCATAATATATACAAAGGCAAAATGGGCACCCAAAGAGTCATGTCAGCGATTACTTTACGGTAAAGAAGAAAAGAGAGCTGAGGCCGAGAATATAAGCCATAACTGCTCGCATGCAAACCCAGTTAGGGATTAAATATAATGCCAAGCACGTACCAAGCAAGAGGATCCGGATGGCATTCGCCTCCTGATGGTTATAGCGGTACAGCTGTTTATCTATGCTGTAGCTGTGAGCTCGGCTTCTTTTCTCATCCTCATCGTAGCTCAGACAGGCCCCCATCTTCGCCAGTGGATTTTATACCAAAGGCAACAACATTATTTTAAGGCACTTACTTGTGTCCAAAATTTACGGTTAACTTAATTTCACATCTTCAACTTGTTCGCTTGGCCATGTGCTAATATTAGTCATCTGCAGTAGTTTATCAGCAACTTATCCAGACTCCAACATATGCTAATACACCAGATTTTATCAGTCAAGCGCCCTGCGTTGTCAGCATGCCCAATACAAGATGGCATAAAACCATAACCGCTAAGTAATCCAACAGGCTGATGTAAGCTACCATTCACTCCCGAGAACAGTTCAAGTACGTCATATCGTCAAAACCGAACACATTGGTCACGACAAGCTTGTGCAGGTTGGCTTGTACTGGAGAAAAATTCCAGGATCTTATCCTGAAGGTTCATACACAACTGTAAGCCCGTTCAGATTAACGACACGCATGCCTTTTGGGATCAAATAGGTCTCGCCGGGAATAGCTCTCCAGTGCTAAAGCCGATGACTGTCTCGACTTCCAAGTAAACACTGCCAAAACGAAAGTTGCTCGACCGTTGTAAGGCGTTCTTGAGGACAGGTAAAACATCGGTGGGGGCACTTCCCATATATAATCATAACATTTTACATTCAATCTCCGACATGAATATGCCGTTTATGTCATCCATTATTGCACATGTGTGACCCAAATGACTCAAAGTCCATTGAATTGCTGATATGTTCTCACAAAGCTTTAATGCGTTAACTGGCGACTGTCACGCATGCGACACAACCAGGGTAAACCAGACCGCTTGAGCACACACTTTCTGTCAGAATTTTGCTTTTCCGCATTCGCATGGAACACCATCATCATCATCATCATCATCATCATCATCATCATCATCATCATCATCATCATCATCATTTATCGTTATCAACATCAACTATCGTTATCATCATCATCAGCATCATTTATCGTTATCAACATCAACTATCGTTATCATCATCATCATCATCATCATCGTCGTCTTCGTCGTCGATGTATTGAGAAGACATAATTATCTAGAATAGCATTTGAACTACTTTGATCCTGAATTGGTTGAATTGTAACATTACTTTGTGCAGTTCAAAAGTTCTGAAACGTGCGTACGTTCATCTAATTCGATTTCTACTCCTCTGAAACGGTAATACATCCAAGAGTACATTCCCGTGACGGGGCGCTATTTGATTGAATCTCATTAAAACATTCCTTTTACATACAAATGATCCGCTATGATATGTTGTTTTCCTATGGAACAATCATCATCCATGATTGATTTCCTGCTTCAAAAAGGTTGAAAGCTGATTTAAACAGTAAAAAGCATGGCTGTAAGGAATAGGACTGTGACGATTCAGCTCTGATGACCTTGACCCTTTCACACGCTTTTTCTGTAACATCTTATCAAGCCCGGGAACCATATATCGGTGACCAAGATTGGGATATATAACAAATGCATATGATAAGTTAGAGAATAACTGGTGTATAATGTGTGATTTTCAACCAGAAAGTCTTTAAAAAACAAATGCCAATCGACAAATAATTGTTATTTTGTATTGGCCACTACATGTCGCAAGTTCCAGACTGTCGTTTTTAAAATATTTTTGCTGCCGCAACGCGAGGTCGGACGTGGGTATGACGACGACACTCCAGCCAAAAACGCTTTATGACATGAATATATCCTCACAGCGAATTACATTTCATAACGTATCTTGGTGTGCTGGAAACGCATTTCATTGGTGCAGCTAATGAAACGTACGTACGATGCAAATTTAACCCTCGGTATCAAAAGAAAGGTGAAATGTTCGACTCCTTTCTAGTACGCATTCTTGCTCAGTCATGCAACTATGGCTCGCTAGCTAATTCCATGCTAAGAGACTAGATTGTCTGTGGCATTACCAAAGAATGTACTCGCAAGAAATTGCCAAAATATGCCAAGTTAGATCTCGACAATTGCAATTAACATTTGCCGAGCTGATGAATATGCGGAAATACAAGCATCGGCAATTAGTCAAGCCGCAGGTCCAAAAGAACAGCTGTACACAAAATACACCGACAAAGGAAAAAACAGCACCAACCCACTACTGCTTCTCGAAGACCTCATAAAGGTCCACCTCCGAATAGCTCGCTCAAAAAACGAATTAACAAATGTAAATACTGCGGTAAAAGTCGTGCATGGAAGAAAGAAGCAATCCCGCATACGGCAAAACATGTTCTGCATGTAACAAGCCAAATCATTTTGCTGTCAAATGTCCAAAGTCTCGTGATAAAGTGCACCAGATAGAAAACGATGAGTGATACAACGACTATGACTATGCAATAGGACAGGTTAATGTGACAAATGCAGTAGGCAGTAAAAGTCTCTGTGTTGAACTCCATGTGAACGAAAAGCCTATCTCCTTCCAGTTAGACACTGGCGCGTCAAACAATCTCATTGGCAGAAATCTCATTGGTGACACCAAACTACCTCTAGTACTCTCGTACTCAGGAACTCTCGTCATGTGGAATGGTTCTTGTCTCCAGCCATTTGGTCAGTGTGTCCTACAAGTGGTAAATAAGAAGACAAAGATGCGATACCCAGTTCATTTCATACTTGTTTCTGAAAGCTTTACTCCACTACTGGGCCTAAACGCATGTATCAAAATGAGTCTAGTCTCTATAAACAAGGAAAACTTCAAGTCTGTCAATGCTGCCAACACCAGCTGTCCACTGAAAGACTTTCATGATGTTTTTGACGACAATATGGGCATGCTGCCTGGCACAGTACATTTTGCAGGGAATCCATCTGTACCTCCAACCATCTCTCCGATAAGATCTGTAAACTCTAATCTAAAGCCCAAGATATGGAAAGAGCTTCAACAACTCCAAAGAAAAAGAGTGATTGCTACGGTAGAAGTTGTGACAAACTGACTCAGTGCATTAGTGTTCACACCAAAGAAGAATTGTGATGTCAGAATATGTCTTGATCCGAGACCTCTTAACGAAGCACTGAAAAGAGAACACTTTCATCTACCAACACTCCAAGAAATGTTGCCTGAATTAGCTAACGCCAAAGTATTCAGTACCTTTGACTTTGGACATGGATACTGGCATGTTCTCCTCGATGACGAAAGTAGCCACGTAACAACATTTGAACACTCCCTTTGGTAGGTTCCGGTGGCTCCGACTACCATTTGGAACAAAGGTCTCTTTGGAAATGTTCCAGCGTCGGCTATACCAAGCCATTGGTGATGTTCCTGGTCTACAGAACATAGCAGATGACATCCTAAGGTACGCTAAAGGCGAAACTGAGGAAGAGGCAAGGGCAGTCCATGACAAAAAAACAGTTCTTGCAGACATGCAGATCCATAGGCATCTAGCTTAACTCAGACAAAATGCGACTCTGTCTGACTCAAGTTCCATTCATGGGACACCTAATAACCTCAAAGGGCATTATGCCAGACCCAAACAAAGTTAAGGCAATCTCCCAAATGCCTGCTCCAACCGACACAGAAGGTGTATTCCGGCTCTGAGGAACTATCAACTTTCTTAAGGACTACAAACCTTCTCTCTCATCATTAATGGAACCTATTTACTCTCTCAAACGCAAAGATGTTCCATTTACATGGGCAGAAGCTCAACAGCACGCTCATCTCCAGCGAACCATATATCCGCTACTATGATCTCACTGTTCAGTGTGATGCATCGCTGGGTGGACTCGGTGCGGTACTCCTCCAGGATGACGTACCAATAGCATATGCGAGTCATGCACTCAGAGACGCCGAAGTACGTTACTCTCCCATTGAGAAAGAGCTGTTAGCGATTGTATGGTCACTTGAGAAATTTCATCAGTCTGACCATAAACCTCTCGACACAATATTTCGTGATGCTCCTCCAGACTTACGACATTACTGTTACGTGGGTTCAAGGCAAGCAACAACTTCTTGCTGGTGCTCTCTCCCGGCCATATCTCCCAAATGACAATCACATTGACTCTCAAGATGATTTCACTTGTATCCACTACCTGTCAGTATTACCTGAAATGATTGCAGAAATTCAACGGCACACGGCTGATGATGAAACACTCCAGAAACTCAGACAAGTGATCTCCTCTGGATGGCCTAACAAAGCTGCTGACTTACCTCCCCCTGTTGGGTGCTACTTTAAATTCCGTGATGAACTCTCGTGTCAAGATGGTTTCATCTTCAAGGATGATCGAATCGTCATTCCTAACTCTCTCCGTCAATCATGTCCTTGGAAGATACACTCCTCTCATCTAGGTATCATGCACTGGATGTTTCCGTCGTGCAACAGACAATGTTTATTGGGCAAATATGACCATTGACATCAAGGAATATATCTCCCGGTGTAGCACATGCAAGAGCTACGAGACTGCCAATGCAAAGGAGCCTCTTCTCCCACACGATATTCCAGACCGCCCCTGGGTGAAGGTTGGAATGGACTTTCTCTCAACAATGAAAACTACCTGATTACCGTTATTTCTCTGGTTTCTTTGAGATTGATAAGCTGCAAGATACAACGTCAAAGGCTGTAATTATCAAACTGGGGCTCACTTTTCGCGGTTTGGCTCCCCAGAAGTTGTAGTTTCAGACAACGGGCCTCAGTTCTCCTGTCTTGAATTCAGTACCTTCTCTGAGAAGTGGGATTTCAACGGCAAAACAGAAGCTGCTGTCAAATTGGCCAAGAATCTGATAAAGAAGGCGACAGCATCAAATAATGATGTCTACTTAGCATTGTTAGACCTAAGGAACAATCCCACGCAAGGCCACAACATTTCTCAAGCTCAATGATCCCGTTGTCGAAGTACATTGAAAGCAATCAAAGGAAACAAAAGGCATACTTTGATTGCCATACAAAAGACCTCAACCACTCAAGAAGGTGACGTGGTAAGGATGCAACCATTTGTAAATAAGAAAGCGGTATAAGTTCAAGGTCAAGTTCTTAAGAGATTGGATGATCGATCATATGAAGTCCAGTCTGGCGACCATGTATTTCGACGAAGTCATGTAGATCTTAAGCAGACCAACGAAATGTCTGATAAGGACAGCCCTCCTCCATCTTCAACAGCCCTAGCCGTGCACGACGTCTTATGGTATATATTTATATTACCGTCGTGCGCGGCAACAACAGCCTAAACCATCATTGGTTGATACTCCAGTAAAGATGACCCCCTTAATGGAATCAACACCGCCTCGTACTCCAGCAATCAAGGAGCCAACATCTAAGAAACTATCTCCGAAGTCTCCTGCTCCTACATCAGTGACAACGACAAGATCCGGCAGAGAAACTAAGATGCCAAGCAGATATGAAGATTTAAAAGTTAACTATTAGTTAGTTGTGTCAGGACATGATATACTGGGCCAGAATAATACTCAAGGCTTGACACAGGGGTGAACGGCAGTCTACCCGTCATCCCCAAGATACTTATTCATTTCTTCTCGTTTTTCATGACTGTTCAATCTCTTTGTGTATGTTGTGTAATTACAATGGACATCTCAACTTATGAGAAAGGAAGGATGCTACATCCGCTAATTACGTTATGATTATGTTCTTTGATTATGTGACTTTTGGGCTCGCCATTTTGATGGAATAGAAGTACAGCTTGTGTCGTCTTACATCATCACCATGATTATAAAACATTCGGCTAAATCGAATGCAAAATACACCTCTCGAGCAGCCTCGTTATTTGTGCGCTATATAATTGCACAGGCACTCTAGTCCAGGCGAAACCGAACACTACCGAACGCGCTCGTTGAATTGACTTGAGTGCCGGTGTATGGTTGGCCTCAGTCTTAACTTTGAAGAGATGCCAGCTCATATAGTGACCTTTTCACAGCTAGGGCAGTATCCAAAGAAGTGTACAGAGGCGTGTCTTTTTCACCGTCTGCACAATTACCCTATTAATTGCAGTGAGAGATGTCATTTCACTGTTTAAAAAATGCTCCAAATCAAGTCACATTGGCAACAAATATGGGCAAGGGACTCGCCCCTGGTGTTTTGATGATCTGATGCCACCTCTACAGTAGTAAATAGCGCGGCGTGGAGTTTCTTTGTCTACAACAAATACACCTTTCTGCTCTGAAAGTATGACAAAGTATTGCTAGCTGAATGGGTCAATCAGTACACTGTTAAAAAAAACACTTGCTAAGATTGCCATTTGAACCTTCTCTCTGCTTCTGGAACCACCTATCTCAGCAAAATATATTGCAATTAGTCAATAAATGCTGTACGCTGTGGAAACTGTGTAAATCAGATTCAAATATCTCACCTGGTGAACGAATGCCTAATAATATATGTGGGAAGCAACACTGATGCACTTCTGTTGATTGGTAGTAAGCTTTATTCCATACAAGTCACAGACACAACCACAAGATAAAATACCATTCCAACTATACTACACAGACCTTTATAACATCAGCACATGATGAAAGACATTTGGTTTGCAAAAGAAATAAAACACTCAGTAACATCGTGTTGTTCGCATGCATCATCAAATAACAACGTTAAAAAAAAAGGCATTCTGCTCTCTTCTGGACCAACCATAGATAACCCCAAAGGTAACTTCCAAGTTTTTAATATTGCTCACACATTGTAATGCAAGACAAGCCCATACCACTTAACACCATCAATATCATTTTGATTTTCCTATATTCTATATTGATATGTGTAAAATTTCAATAACAAAGATGTGTTATCAGTTTTCATAGAGCCTACATGAGAACATAGTCGTATGGTTTTAGAGACAAGACAGCAAGTAATACAGACCCAGATGGGACTAGTGGATAAAATTACTCTGATAAGCAATGAATTTCCATTCTACTGATGTAGAACATGGTAAAAAAAAGTGTGAAAATATGGGCATGATGACTAAGTAATTAACTTTACATTCATACAGATTTAATAGCTTATGTACATAGTAAATGCACCAGGTATGTTATAGTATTTTATGTTTCAGGTTTATATAAATAACAATCACTTTAAAGGTATGCATAAATATACTGAAACATGGAACTTATGCAAACAACTGGCATCGGTAGTGAAAATGTGTTGTTATAAACACAATAACTCGGGCTTGATTCTGTCACATGTTATCAGGGGTTTCTATACCACACAATGCAATATGTAATGACACAACAGGACCCAACAATAATCTCACACACTTTGGATGCTGGTTGCCTGTTATAAGAATACACAATAGCTACGAGATCAAAGAATATTGCAGTAAACCAATTTTCACTTGCCGGAGAGAATTAATAGGGATTTTTTATTCAACGTCTAAAGTTGTTAAAGTTGCAATTATTTGACCATGGCATCATGTTTGTTTTCTCTCTCATACCAGCATCATAAACAATTTTGCTTGAATATAAATAAACTAAACTGCACCAAAGCTGTACATTTACACAGCCTCATATGTATATTTTGCACGGCAAGGTACAACAATTATTTTTCCGCTAAATGAATAAAATTTCAAGAGGTCCAGAAGAACTAGACAAACAGGTTTTATGGACAGGATGTCAACACTAGACAATTGTTGTGCCCAAGATAACGGACAAGCAAATACATTTCTTGAAACTAAATTCTAGATGCTAACTCATGCTCTCAAGGAAAAGCACTAGACCTGCTACTGGCGTTTCTTCAAAACACCATTTGTGCCATGACCTTGACTTTCTTCCGTCTTCTTAACCATTTCCAGGGGACCGTTCCCCTCAAAAGCACTTGGGTTTTTGAACGAACCACATACCCTGTCCCAGAGTGTGAAATACTGACCATAGTTGTAGTTGTAGAAGAGATGGTGATCGGTGTGGTGGGCAGACCCGTTGATGAAGGGCTTTAGGCCCTCAGGGACACGGAAGTCTCCATCATGGATGGACACCGTCCAGATGTTGACCGCAATGTAGAGAAGAAGGTAAGTGAACTTATGCATGGGGAAGAGGAACACGTAGAGATGATACGGACTGCTCTGTAGGAACCCGTCGATGGGGTGGAATGCATGGCTGGCAAATGGAGTGGGCAGCTTCCAGCGGTGGTGGTCTTTATGGATGTACTTGTAAACCAAACGATGATGGAGCCAGCGGTGAATCCAGTAGATGGTGAAATCGGTAAACAGGATGAAAGTTACAATTGTAGCCCCTATGGTCCACCAACCTGCACATGATTAACACACCATAATACAACAATAACAGGTTGTGTGATACCAAAAAAGGTATACACAAGTATATGGATAATCTACGGGAATTTTTTTAATTCTAGACGTCATAACATACTAACCATATTGTGAGTCACCGACATTGTCGTAGAGCTTCGAGTGACCACGCACTTCCATAAGGAAGAGTAGACTTGTGGGAAGTCCCATGAAAGGTAACAGACCATAGTGTGTAAGTTATCTCTTTCTGTACCTGGTTCTGTTTAAAGTAGAAGAAAGCAATGTAACGGGTTCATTACAGAATGCATACCATACAATGTATATTGTCTCAATCTTGTCAGAATGTCAAGTAACCAAGAGTGTTTGCTGCTGAATAATACAAATAATTGGTTTAAGTCATGTTTTCAAACCCTCCCACTCCATCCCATCCTTAACTACATGTGGATCAGTGTTGTTTATGCGCAGAAGTGGGGATCAAGAAATAGGTACTAACTGGCTTAGGCAGTCATTTTTAAGGTGGACCCTCAACATTTCTCATACCATCAAAAGCACAGTTTCAAATATATGGCCGCTAAATACCTAAAATCAATTTCTTCTTGAATAATTAATCCTAGGTTCACAGCCCTCTATGAATTGTATGATAGCTTACTTCAAGTATCTGTGGATGATTCAGCAAGCGCTTGTCAAATATGAAAATGTAGCTAAGAGTTGCGGTGATGAGATACAGCAGAGCTCCACCCAAGTCGACCACTATGTTGAGTGAGATGAACTGCCGTAGCATGCTATCTTCACTCATCCAGTCTCCATACACATATGGTGTGAAGAAGTATTTGTCACTGTAGTGCAGTACCACATCCATGATGCTCCCCTTTCAGCCCAAACACACAGCACTCAATAATTTACACAGTTGTATAATCAAAGATGTTATTATATTAACCTTATATAAATCATGTGTCAGTAATTTTACTCGAAATATCAGTTACAGTATGGTCAGCAATATTAATAGCCATGGTTGAACGGGATATTTTCATGTTAACTCAGATATCCTGTAGGGCTATAATATTTTTTTAAAAACCCAGATAAAACAACAGAGCAATCGGGCAATTGGCAATGTGGAATAAAACAGTGTAAAGCAAACCGGGGTTAGGGTCTTTCAGCTTTTAGTAAAGTGCACATGACATCTTGAGGAATATGTGATGGGTTAAAGAAAATAAATGCATGTTCCCGTTTATGTTTTCACTGATGCATTTATTGGATAACACGCAACGGGAATCGATTAGGTAACCGTGTTTCATAACACGTACTCATAAATTATGAGTACGTGTTATGCAACACCCCGTTGCGTATATAATTATGAGTATGTTTTATGGAACACAGTTACCTAATCGATTCCCGTTGCGTGTTATCCACATTAAATGCATCATTAACAGATTAAGATCTTTTATAATCATATATGATAGTAGCCCAATAGACCAACGTCAGGTTCTAAACTTCTATTTATCACCTTATTCCAACACAAGAGCTATATATTAGTAATCACTTGCACGTCCACGACAAAATAACTACACGGTTAAAGCATAATCAAACGGTAAACATTTACTGCTTGAGATCAATGTGATTTTTTAGTTCGAAAGAGCTATATTATTAACATATATTCTGATATTAGACTAGTAGTCTTACTCTTTGTACGTCCACGACAAAATAACTAAACGGTTAAAGCATAATTAAACGGTAAACATTGAGATCAACGTGATGCAAAGAATGATGTAAGCATAAACAAAGATACGCTAAAAGGTAAAGTGACAATAGTCTATTACCTGCCGATTGCGTTTCTATTTCTGTTACCAACCTAACCACCGCCGCCAGTTTCTGATCGCAAGCTTGATGACAGCAGACCCTAACGTGATAACTTGACATGATTATAGTGCGCTTCATTGGTCGATAGAAATCACGAGACCTGACGGGTGTTATCGGAGAATATTCGGTTTAGTAAATAATGTGCTAGATTAAAAGTTTGAGTATAAAATTTTTATAATTTTGTACACAAATTCATGTATTGAGCTGCCTTATGAAAAAAACTGCATTTTTTGTTCACTATGATATAATGTATTTTAATTATTGAGCAATTAGTCTGTACATATATCAGCTATCCCTGACGAGGGATTCGGATTAGCAGACGTTATTTTGGGAATGTTTTAGCTATTATGTTTAACTCGAGAATTTCCCTAATTCAATCGAGGGGCTATGATTGGTTGCCAATAGTTTTCGGAGTTTATGTTCATTTTTGAAGAAGAAATCAATTCACTCTTATGTCGTCACTTTTATTCAAGGAACTTTTTCTAGAGATACATTCAGAGGTCATTTAGAGCTTCCTGTGTCGGCCTTCAGTGAAATCATGGCTCAACTTGCGGGAAGACTTGCAACTGGGGTGCCGAGGCTAGCAAAAGGTAAAACGCTAAATGAGAAAGAATCGAAGTTATCTTTTATTTTGATGGTTCTAAAAATTGGGGCCGCCTTTAGTCAACAAATGATCTTGAGTTTTGATATGACTCCTTGGAAATAGGTGATGATGGCAACACCCTGTCCTTACGCCGCGAAACGACGGTATTTAGTTTGGACTATATCTCGCGAATACATTTCGCACCTAGAAAAATAACATATATCAAGAGCCTTTACAAAAAATGCACGGCTCCACAAAAACTGTCCCCACTGACGCTACTTCAGTCGGGTTCGTTTCCGAACAAATCGCGATGATTGTTTTTGGAAACTATTATTTAAGTAGCATAATGAAACTACCACTTTATGGAGGGTTCGATTTATTAAACATCATTTATCTGTTTATTTTCAATACATTCCCTGTAGCATAGGATTTCTGCCAGTTTAGCCCTACAAGACGTCTGAGTAGACGTCTTACTTTCTCAGAAAACGACGCAATGAAAAAGAATTGAGATCGATTCAGACAACTACCAAACACCAAACATACCCAAGTGATGGAGTTATAGAATGCAATGATGCTTTACGGACAATTTTATCCCTTTTCGGCGGGGGATTTCATCCATGGTAATTATTTATAGTTCGATCAATTTGGGAAGCGGTAAAAAGTCCGAAACACAGCAACATGTTTGTTTTCAAGTTCAATACCACGTACATCGCGCATGCTCAGAATGACGACTAACGTTAAGCCCGGGGGGGGCACTTAAGTGTATAGAGGTATTATACATGTGCCGCGCGACCGGGTATGTTTTTTCGGCCTCTCGTCTTGTACGATGGTTTATACATTCGCATTATACCTTGTACGACGGGGTGTACTTTTTGCCATTCTCAACTTGTACAACAGGTACGGGTTTTCGAGGTCCCGCGGCACACCCCTATCCGAGTTAGGGTTAAGTGCCCCCCCCCAGGATGCTGCAGCAATGCAAATGAGGCGGCGGTAAATCACGCGACACAATATGTTTTCAAAATGGCGGTCATGGTATCTTGACTGTTCGGAAATGATGTATCGATGGCATTTCTTGAAGAATAGCGTCGGGTTGGGGTAATTTTTTTTGCGCGTAGGGACTGTCTGTTGTACAGGCTCTTGATATATGTTATTATTTGGATGCGTAGTTGAGCACCCAAAAGCGTAAGGACACAAACGTGTGCTTTTAATGAAGCGCTAAAACCGTTGTATCGTAACGGTATAAATTCATGTTACCGTTACGACCAAAGCTACTGCCAGTTTCTCCCGTAACACTAACACAAATAACAGTTTCACAACACATGCTGACTAATGAGTAGCCGCGCACGACGGTAATATAAATATATACTGTCGTGCGCGAAGATATGTGGGTCGTGCGGTGAGCGTTTTATTTCGAGTGCATATAGGCTATATTATAGCTTCTCATCAATGTTGTGTACTTACGTACCTATATATGTCGAGAATTGAGATGAATATCCGTTTAAACCGCACTATTTTGGTTATCCACTGTTTCGTGATTATTTAGCAATTGTCACATGAAATTTTAGAATCACAAATTTGTCTGGCCGGATTTAATCGCCTTTGACAAAATCTCACACGTATAATTGGAACTCGTTCACGCCTTATTTGGTTACGATCATCGTCTTATTGATGTCGTGCACGGCTAACTAATGAGCAGCTTCCAGACAGGTTGATCAGCAAACTTGCTTATGCCGATGTGTTTACAGAGAACACCGGCCTGTATGTTGGCTGATACAGTCTGAATCACACCCTTTTTCGATGCAATGGTGAAACAATTAAAATTTTCTGTAACACAAGCACATCGTTTTGGCTATTTCATTAGATTCTCCCTCACCGTTATTAAGGGATATCGGTTAACCATCTAGTAAGTGTATATGTAATTGACCAAATTCTGGAAATAATTGAGCTGTCAATCGGTGTACAAGACTTGCATAAGCCGGAAACTGACCTGTCTCACCAGCTGCAACCTTTATCCCGCTTACATGATGCCAGCACAGTTCTGATGTTGGGTTGTTTGAGTGGGTGGATGGATGGTCCGTCAGGAAACACTACATCTAAATGTAATGGAGATATTTTTGTGGAATTAACTGATTTAAGTCTGCGTTAATGTGCCCTTTCGAGGAGGGGACCAATTCACATCCTTAGCATGGATAGTTCATTTCAACAACCCTGTTGAGAAAATGCATTTTGATTGGGAGTTGCAGCTGAGCTTGTCCATTATCTCATGAGGCGTGTGTCGCCGCTATGTGTGTATCATTAAGTTCATGCAAATATCCCTTCAAATACCTTTCCATCCACTTAGCAGGGTCTTTTGCAGGCTGTGAAGAAGCATGCAATTCCAAGGGGGCACATTGAGCCTTATTTCTCACTTGCTGGTTGGGAAATGTTATCTGTGTTTGGGCAAGTTTCAACATGAGTCCCTAACCTAAATGCAGTCATTGGTATAATAGTAATTATATTTCCAAATGCACAATTTTATTCCTTTACATAGTTATTTGTGTACAAACTGTAAAATATACCTCTGTTCTTAGCATCCTGAAAGTCCATAAATTAAATAACTCAATGTGGATTGGTCAGTGTTCATTTAGTTATATTGATGAGTGAACAACATGCTTGCAAAGTGTTATGATGCACACAGGAATTGGCTTGTAGTGTATCAGGAAGTACAGGTACAACATTAATCTCTTCCTGGGTCACATTACCTGAAAGTGATTAAAATAATCAATATATATATCAATGAAGTGTCACTCAAAAATACAAATCATTCCTGATTGGATTATAAGGTGTCTGATGATAGGCCTGCTTATTACTGTATAAAATTGGCTGATTTTGACAGGCTCACTGGTGTGTTATATACAAACAGCATGTGATTTTGGTGGCAGGGTGATTTTCCATGCAATTTTTCATTTAAAAAAAAAAAATCAAGGTGAGGAAGGTATACTGTTGACACAGTAATTATTAATGAGGTCAGAAAGTTGTAAGTGCTTGTTTGTTCACAGATGAACCACATGGCCCACTCTCATGTTATTTTCCACTGACCTAGTTTTTGTCTACTGCTGAATCCATGCAGGGATTGCTGGCATCCATACTGACTTTTAACCATTAAACCACCAATTCCAAGTTCAGGAGGAGCCATGCTTTTCACCACAAATTCCTGGTTTACAGAGAATCATGCCCTTATCATGTTTTGGATAAATTACTGTTTGGTCCATGACGTTGCTTCAAG
Organism: Urechis unicinctus; assembly: GCA_034190875.2. NCBI lineage: Eukaryota > Metazoa > Annelida > Polychaeta > Xenopneusta > Urechidae > Urechis > Urechis unicinctus. Next base: position 55,913,761 of record CM067347.1, on the reverse strand, counting down.
AGGCTGGAGGACATAGTGAATGGTTGCTAGGTGCATGGTGTATTGGGGCTGGGAAAGACAGTGTGGTGAAATGGTAATATTAATAAAGGTCTTAGCAGTGCAGCTTTAGATAGAAGAGCTGATTTGTCCTAGCGATGATATATTCCCCTTGTCACCGGTGTGCTAATGTGCATGGAACGTGAGCCAAACTTGCATGCACATAGGCAAAAAAGTGTTCCATCATGGGGAGGGTTTGTTGGAATAGCACGGTAGCACCAACGATCTCAATATCTTAAAATAGTGTCTTGACTACCACCACTGGGCTACTAACCGCCATCCCTAACCTCTCACCCCCCCCCCCCCCCCCCCCTCATACTGTCAAGTATAAGATCATGATTTTATGCCCATTTGCAGCAATTGTCATAGCATAATTGGGTTAGTCTATGCTAAGAGTAGCCTTACTCATGGTCCCTGTAATTCCTTTTTCAGCGTTGCTTATTTCTAAATTATTACTGTGTGTGTTTCATCTTAGCTTCGGCCGACTTTGCAGTCCCCAAGCTGCAAACTTTCTGGAAGTATGCCCGTGTTGAGATGAAACCACCTGGCTTCTCTGAATTCCCTCAGATTCAGAAGGGATTCAACAATATTGTGAAGGGGGCAGCATCAGGCAAATGGAAACAACTTACAATGAAGGTGTGTGCCATAGTATTAGCATCGTGCTCAACATAAATAAGTCACTTGAAAATTATTTAGGTGAAGAAAATTTGACTTGCATTTGTGATCCATATTTTTTCCCACTGTTTTCAGGAAGCCACAGTCAATGGCCTAATTGCTGTTGAGGTAGCCTGCTGGTTTTTCGTGGGAGAATGCATAGGAAAGGGAAGCCTTGTCGGCTATGCTATTCCTGGCGCTACTCATTATGAGGTTGTGATCTAAGCTGTATGAACTAAGACAGTCACCATCACCATGTTTAGACCATCGATGGTTATGATCAGATTTCATAGCCAGGAAATATGTTTAGGTTTGACAATGTTGGAATAAATTATTGTAATACCATGTCTGTGTTGTCAAGTCTATATAATCATTAGAATGTCTGTTAAAATTAATCATATTTCTATGATGATATTATCCCTCTTGGAGCTCATAGATTGTGGCAAATCTATATTACAATGATCTGATTTCTGTCAGTTTGTCTCATACCAGGTAGCATAACCAGGCCAAAATGAACATTGTAGAGCATTTTGTTTGAACACAGACTGTTAAGATGTGGAGAAGATCAGTATTTGAAATGGAGATCAAACAAAATTTAAAACATGATATACTGGGTGTTTTTTTGTGTTTATAAAGTGAGAAAGTCATGATTGTTCAAACCACTAGAAAAGTATCAACAAAGTGTATAAAGCCTCTTTATACAACTTGTTTTCCCCTCTCCTCTATAAGAGTGCCATTTAGATATGTAGTGATGAAAAGAAGCTGATTTTATTTTGCTTCAACACATGCTACAGTAATATTAATATTTACAGAATAAATATATTATTGTTTACTGGTAATGGAATGAATGTTACCTGGTGTTTTATCTTTTTCACAAGATATCCCAGTAAAATCATAATTGCTTCTACCTTAAATGTCTTCCATTAACAGTCAGCTATAGAAAAAAATACTCATGTTGCTATGTGCGATTTTGACATCCTTTGTCAGTGAACACAGCAATCTTTTATGAGAACCTAGCTCCGGTCGTAACGGTAACATGAATTTATACCTACTCAGACGTCTTGTAGGGCTAATGAGAACCATAGGGCGTACCATAGCATTATGATAAATATAATATACCGTTATGATTACCATGTTATTCGCACGATGACTTGATATTTGAAGTGAGGCGGGAGCCTGAGAGTTGTGAAGTGATAATTAAAGCGAAAAAATATAATGCATGGCCTCTTCCATTTACCCTGACTCGCATAAAATTAACACTTTTGGTAAAATAAAATATCCTCTTCACATTAAGAACTCACGTATTTATGAAATAATCTGTTTTCTATGTCCGGGAACTGCATCGCAGGTTGGTCCACTCATTACCCATTGGCCTAGCCGTGCACGACGTTTATTTATATTACCGTCGTGCGCGGCTACCATTGGCCCCGTCGAACCAAGTAGTTGAGTAGCCCCGCGGACGTACCATTTCATTATAACTTAGACGTATTGTAGGGTTAGTACGGGAGTTGCTGGCTGTGGTCTGTTGGGCTCCTACCCATGGCATGGACAAATAACTTCGCTCCTAGCCCGGTAACCAGACCTAACTATAATTGGCTCTGTACAGTGTACTGTTGATAAAGAGGTAGCTCCGGTCGAACGGTAATATAAAGTCTACTCGGAGACGTCTTGTAGGGCTAAAATAGAGGCCGATCGTAGGCCTACCTCGCCCCTAACTGCCTAATGGTTACTGTTGCAGATGTCAAAAGTAATAAACAGCACATGTCGGAGTAGCTCCAGTTGAACGGTAATATGAATACTCGGACATCTTGTAGGGCTAATGTCGGAGGTGAAGTTCTTTTGTCCAAGTTACCCCGGGTTGTTTCTCTCTCCCAAGTTAACAAGTTAATTTATGTTGAAATAGCCCAACAGACAGACAGTCAGATTGATTAACTTATATAAGCACTAGCTCACACACTTGGTTCTAAAGAGCTATTTTGAAGTCATTAGCTGTTTACTTATACATCACTGATATGAATGAAGTGAAATAGACAATCACATGCGATGTGTAGCTCCGGTCGAACAGTAATATAAATATAGACCTCAGACATCTTGTAGGGCTAGGCGATGTGTGGAATAAGAAGCTGCAACCCTGACTTTGTAAAACCCCAGTGTTTTCTAGTGGCTCTGCTAATCCACTTGGCTGCTATCACCTACCTGGCCTGTTTCTATGGTGTAGTGGTTAGCCATGTCACCATTTGACACATGGGATGCATGTTTGATAACAGGAATCGTTACTCGTGGCTCTGATGATCACTTTGAAGTGTGGCCCCATCCCTGAGAGGGAATGTACCCGACCCAGTCGATCAACGATATCATGCTGGACTTTAATCCCAACATCATGGCTTTTGCAGCCATGTCTGGGCAAGTGGGTACTGGTACTAGGTCGGGCAGGGAGAAGGTTGGGTGTGGGGCACAGTCCAAGTTACCAAATTATTCTCATTGGTCATTACGGAAATATCATCTTATAGTTAGGAGCGATGTGAAACCATGCTATTACATAACATGTCCTGACAATCACCCAGTTATAACATGATGTATTCACACCAGGCTATTGGGCAACGAGTCTGCTTAGGCAGATACATCCCTTCTTTTGAGGCATCAGAGACCGATCACTTTGACTTCCAATGACATTGGCAAACAATAACAAAATTGTGCCTATAATAAACAAGTACAGATACATGGCAAACTTATGCTGTAACAATGTGCAAAAACGAAACATAATATGATTGATATAATAACCACTATGAATGTTGTGACAGAGATATTGCTGTAATAACCAGATACATGGCAAACTTATGCTGTAACAGTGTGCAAAAACAAAAAAAATAATATGATTGATATAGTAACCACTATGAATGATGTGACAGATACTTGTAATGAAGAGTGGCTATTATGGATTTATGACCAAAGAGACTTAAAGAATGGAGGTTTGTGACTTTTCTGCTGATGGGGACCTGGCAGACAGCTGGCATGACCTGGCTCATGATGATGCACCAAAGGTCGGCAACCTAGAGATGATTGTACACAGTGTAACAAGCAAAAAGAGGAGGTTGTCTGCTGATGAGAAGAAATCCCAGGTATTGAGATTTGAAAATAAATTGATTGAAAATAAATTATGCATATTGTATTTGAAAAATTATGTCACTGATAAAATGTGTGAGAGACATGATTTTGAATAGTATTATAAGAGCCTGAAACCCAAGGGATAAGCTTGTGATAATTTAAAGGTTAATATTTAGTCTTTAATTGTATCAACATTGATGTCATAAACAATAGGGTCTGTGTTCAGATGGCTGCAAGAGAAATAGAGAAAGCTCAGAAAAAAAGAGAGAAAGAAATAGCAAAGGCGAAGAGAGAGGAGGCCAAGATGGAGGAGAAGAAACGGAAACTTGAGAAAAAGGAAGAGGAAGAGTATGAAAAGAAGAAACGGAGATTACTGCAGGAAGCCCAAAGACATGCTAAGCCAGGAGAGTGCATCAAGGTATGTCGTGTATTCAGGTCAACCACAGGCACAAATTACAGTCTGTTTTATTTGTATATTTGTATGTTTACAATATGATTTCTAATCAGGGTCGTGTTAACGTAGATGATGACTGTGATTCTGGACCCTGGCGTGATGCGACTGTCCTGTGCATCTGCAGTTCTAGAATCATTTAAGTCTGCTGGCATTCGGTACGATGTTCAGTCTCAGGTAACGGAGGGCATGATCACCTTCTGGCGTGAAGTCACTGAGGTCATAGATTCTGATGGGAAAACGGTGAGTAGGTTTGGTGTTTGGTTGTTCTTACCTCACATTCTTGGCTTGATGGTGTCTTGGCACCATATTACAAACCAGCGCTGGTTTGCCGTGTAACCTTATACTTGTACATAATCGTGTCGTGTCGTACTGAAAATCAATTAGTATTTGTCATTGAGAGATTGTGTTGCAATCTGTACCAGGGTAGTTATGTCAAATCTAATTCATTGTTTCATATTGACCTGTGTTAGTTAGAAACACAGAGAAGAGAGGTGATGGAGGACCAAGTCATTATCCTCGTCCCACTGACAGAATTCATAAGTCTGGTGCAGCAGCAGTACCTGGTCTGCTCATTTGTTCTATTAAGGGAGAATCACTCGTTATAACAGACTGCCGTCTCTCTTGTCTCCCTGTGTTTGGTTTTGTGTCTGTGACATTATGGATAACTGTGTGCAGTGCCAGCAAGGGCAGGCGTGTGGCATTTCGCTAAAACAGTGGTATCAAGAAAAACAAAGTCTGATTGACAACAAGAAAATCACCCTCATTGTACAAGGCCTTGAGAAATACTTCAGGTCCGTTGTGATAGGGCTCTGAAAGCATTCTTCTGATGTATTAGCAATGCCTTTTTTGAACTGACCTACAATTCTTCAGACCTTTTTGCACCAATGCATTAATATCTCTGTTATTTCAGTATAAAGTATGTCTTGCAGTTGATTTGAACATTCAATACTCCTCAATGTGTGTTAGTATGGGGAACAGCAAACAAAAATCTCAAAAGAAAGCAGTGGAGTCTGGAAGCAGGAAGAATGGTGGTTTTGTAGATGTGACTCAGCGTCAGGTTGAGGAGGTATGAAAACTGTCGAAAAGCAACGTGACCAAAAAAATTTAATAAATATATTTTCAGCTGTCAGCTGTGGTTAGTATGTCTTGTTGTTTCAGGCTGCATTGGTGCTACAGCTTTCCGCCATGGGTCACATAAGATTTGTCGAGAATGATGCTGAAGTTGGTCAGATGGTTCTCATGTTCACCAAAGCAATAGCTGAAGCCCCATTCAAGTCAGTCACTCTTAATGGATCCAGTTCATCATTGTCATTCAGAAAGATGATAAATGTGGGGTTTCTTTCATATGCTAAACTGATTGTCTATCGATGGTTGTAGACGAGATCGACTCGACACTGGGCTGTCAATTTTCACAGATGGCAGCGGCTCGGTGAAGGTGTCCAGAGACGGAGATGGATTAAAGCAGCTCTGGCGACAACAGTTACAACAGTTCAACAATGTCAGTGCAGAGGTGGCCAATGCCATTATGGCCCAGTATCCCTCTCCTTGCAGTCTTCATCAGGTGAGTATTTGCCTCACTGTGGTAATTGTATGAGTTTGAGTTGATTGATGATGTACTGGTACACAACAGCACATCAGCTGGTCATTACAATGGCATTTACTAAGCACACTCTCTGCTTGTAAAATGTTACTTTATTTTAATGATGCTTAGTTCCATAGTCATGACTCTTAATATGTTCTCTCAGGCATATAAGACTTGTGAGACCACAAGACAGGGTGAACTTCTGCTCCAGGACATAGTGGTGAGTCATTCACTGCTAAGAGATAGCATTCAATATGATTGTTGCTCACAGAATATGTATTTTGCATCCAGTTAATGATGGAACATAATGTTAATTTCATCAACATGTGCTTATTTTGTATGGTTTGCAGTCAGTTAATTGCACTTGCAATATTTTGATTATGCCAGCCTTGTTAGCTCTGCTTTTCAGCAGAGCATGTCATATCTCTTTTGCTCCGAAGTCTGTTTGTAAACTTTTGATTTCATGTTTTGTTATCAAGTAATCTATCAGCCCTAAATCTCATATGGAACCCTCTTACATTGATGGCTATTTGCATGACCTTTGATCCCTGAATTATCAGAGAAAATCTGAGAAATATATTGTACTTTATAAATCCAAGTGAGAATAATTTGTGATGGCACATTTTATTACAAAGTTATCTATGGACTGCTTATGATAATTGGTCTTTGTATTCTAAAAATCAGCTCTGCATTACCTGTGTGTTTTTCTTGGAGAACTTTTTAAAATCTCATTCAGGGTGTGATTCAATTAAATGATATGATTTAATCTTGCCATAACTTAATGTAAATCATGCGAGAAGCAGCAGTTTCAGGGCTATTGTCCTCTTTTATAAGGTGAATGAAACATAGTTTTTCACCCTGATTGCAGGTGAGGAGAGGTGTTGGTGTGCTAGCTACTTCCCGTCGAGTGGGGCCGGAGCTGTCCCGTAAAATATACCTCCTTTATACAGCCACAGACCCTGATGTGGTCATCAAGTGAAGCAGGCTATCACAAAACACTTGTCTATAAGTGTATTATATTCCTGTCATGAAGTGCATGGTGAATATTGTCTATTAGGTAACCTTAAGTTTTGTCAATTGTATTTTTTTATATGTATAATCCTTATCTGTCATTAACCCCATCAAGACATAAATGCTGGACATCAAAATGAACAATTGATATGGTTTAATCAGAATTTGGTCTATCAGAGAATGTTCAAATCAGGTAGGTTTCTTAAAAGAAATACATCCCTAAATCTTGCTAATGGATTCAACTTCTACCAACATATTTGGAAACTCACTTGAATAAATTTCCTTGGCACTATGGTTAAAATCAAATGAGCCTCCCTTAATGCACAACTAGAAGCAAACAAATATGTCAAGAGCCCTCAAATGCTTTGTTTCTTCAACAAAATATAGTCGGCTATTCGCTCAACATCATTTGAGAGGGGATTAGGAAATGTGTTCAATGGTGTGACTTATCATGTTAAAACTAACTTTGGGTCTTTATTTAACATTTTTCTTGATATAAAATGACAAGCTGACAGGTGAACGAGTAATGTAGAATTTGTCCTTCTCTCTTGCCCATCACTGTCACACCAACCCCCTCATTAAAATGGTTCACTTGTCATTCTCGACTACAGATTCATCCTGATAAAAAAACATTCAGATTGGAGTTTAGGCGTCTGGTCAAATCCATGGAGACGAATTACTTTTCTGATATACGTGAAGACTATTGTACATTGATGATGCCATGAATCGACCTCTTGATAAAGGTTATGTCATTGATGGCTCCACGACTCGGTCAGGTCACATGTTATATATAAGGTATGATCATGGCATTTAGGCCCAGAACCAGAACATCACAAAGTATATCTATACAAACGGTTTTATTTTTCACATATGTGCAGTGTGACCCAATATGTCAACATTATCAATTAAACCAGCCCTGTCAGCTGAAATGTGTCACAAATGTTCAACTGATTGATCAATCATTATCAAAGGCAGAAGACAAAGCAAGGTTCAAAACATGGATAAATCTTACAATTGCATTGAGCACATCAAAAAGCATATAAGTACATCATACTAGCCACCCCCCCCCACCAAATAATGATTACCATCGCTGCACCCATAATTGTTCTCATTTTATATCATACCAGGTGACAAAGTATTCCTGTGAGGTGATTTTTAATCGTATCACATAGAAAATATCCAAAATTGTTCAATGCAGAGCAGAACAAATATTAATTGTACAAATACCCTTTGCAAATGACAGAAATTTCATTTGTGCTATAAACATGACTCCAACTATGATAACTAAATGTTGAATGTTTATAAATATATATAAATACCCAACAATAATGAAACAACAATAAAATCACATGTAAAAACATCACAACTGAGAGTACGTCTATGTAAGTACTTTAACTGGTAATAACATATATTAAAGGCAACGATCCAAGGATTAGCAACCCATTCTAACCTGACCATCTTGATAACAATTTTCAAATACAAACAGAATTGTGCAAACATAAACTAGAGATTCTCATTAACAATACAAGTCAGACTCAATGACAGGCTAGTTATAACATATAGCAGAATAAAGCAACACCTAATTTACCACAAACTAGATTTTCATGGACTGACTTAGATTCTATTTAATGACACAACTCCCTTTCAACTTTAACAAAATGGTTACTAGTACTTACCCCTGCATTGTGGGAACCAAATTACGTAAGAAAAACCTATTGTTCTCTTCATTCACAAAATGAAGTTTATATTTCTGATGACAGAATCTACTATGCACTTCACTGGTGCAAGGACTAGTCCATAAAGTGGTCACCACTGAACATTATTTTAACTGTGTAATTTGTACTTGTTTACTTCCACCTCAAAGTCTCTGTTTATATATATAATATATATATATGAAGAGCTTTGGAAATATTACCATTTCTATGCAATGTGAAGACCTGGTTATTTAAGCTGTTTTAGCTTCATACTCACATTGAATATAACCTCATCTGATCCTGAATATCATCCATTGATTTGACACCAAACCTTTCTTCCTGACTGGCCATCATTTTGAAAATTGCTTGAAGCTGTTCTCTCTGAATTTCACGCTCTTTCACCTTTGCTTCCTCATCCATGGTTTTCTGGACATCTTCCATTGCTAAGCGTTGTTGAGTTTTGCGTACTTCTCGGGGTATGTGACTGCAGTAATCAATTGGGTCACAGTTTAACTGCCTCACTGGTGCAGTCTCATTTGTTGATTTGCCTGCAGCATGAGATGTGTAGGTGATAGCTTCAGTGTTCAATTTGTAAATGAGTTATTATCAAACCAATACTCTAATTAACCGACATTATTTAAGGATAGGCAAAGCAGCAAGCAGTTGTGACAAAGATGGCAATGCTGCTGCAGATAACGAGATGAAGTCAGCGTGGGAAGTATGGCTTGTTATTGGTGAGAGCCAAGCACTGCCTTAGGCTGAATGGCTGCTGTAACCAACTCATCTGCTCTCTGCATGGATTTCCCATGTAACATACAAAGCACTGCCTCAGGGACAATCACCATCACCTACTCTCAGTATTGATTTCTGAAGAAACATGTTAATCCAATCTGCATACCTTTAGGCAGTGGTGTATTTTTCTGATGTAGGATTATAAACCCAAGTAGCAGCACAGCCTTCCAATGTGACTATGTTACTGTTATCTTAACAATGAATGGTCCGCACGGTGGCAACTCGTAAATACCAAAAAGGATTAGGTACATGGATTTAATTAAATTCATTGTCTGCTTCGCAAATATTCTCTCTGTTATATGATGTGTACAATTTAACAAACCACCATCAGCTTACTTGTTAACCTATTCCTCGAAATTATCAGATAATAGCTTTTCTAACTTGAAATATAGCTCTACTGGACTTCTATTATCAATGGTGTGACAATGTTAACGTACGTCCGCGCAGGTGTATCTGGGTATTGGAACATTGCATTTTAAGTGGCACCTTATAATATATATTTGGTCGACAAGGGATTGTGTTTATTCAAAGAAAACGTCATTTCAATTCAATACACACCTGTTGGCCAGACAGGCTTGTCCTCTTCTGTGATCTGTTCCGTACCTTCTGCGTCCCCTCGCTCCTTCAATACATATCCCTCGTCATTGCTAACTGTTGTGTTATCTGGCTCAGTCAGTTTCTCGGGTTCTCTTTTCCTTCTGAGTGTGTACAAATACCCCAGAACGATCGCTAAAATGGTTGATAAACCCGCGGCAAATAAGAGGGATTGTGCAGAAAATGCTTGAAGAACTACGTCCATGATGGCTGTGGATGAAAGACACAGCCTGTGAAATCTAACACAAAGGGAAACGAGATGCAACTTGTCCAAGCAACCGCACCTGCATCAATCAACAACACAAATGCGAAACGAACCGCCTCGGCATAGGCTGATGGGCGCTTTGATATGAAACACGCTGCAAACGAGAGGTCGATGACCCCCATGGCAAGCGGGACACTGTTGTTGAATACGCATTACCGTTACAGCGCTCACGGTAGATCAGCAGGTCTTTCTCAAAATGAATTAAAAAAGAGAAGTGCAATCGCGAACGTACGTAGGGGATGTATGTGCTTGACAGACAACCACCTCTGACAACATTGCATCAGCACTGTTTACTATTTTTGAACTCTCATGACCACGCTCTACGTGGTAACATCATATCGTCAACCATCAGGGCGGAAGAAACTTGCCCATACATGTATATGTGCATGCGACTGCATGCGTTTGTATGTGGTGAGTACACGAGGCATGACCTAAGATCCAGAGTGGTTGACTGGTTAACAGTCTGGAAGCTGTGGGAGGGTAGGTATGTGTGCAAGTGTGTGTTGGAACATCTTACTTCCTCTGTGTAACAATATTCTTAATTAGTGACACCAAAGAAAAACGGCTGCTAGTCTTTTAATTCCACAAATCTTAGTAGGGACTCTGCAGTTATTATTTTTCTCCACTAAATAGTTCACATACTTAACGAAATAAATTTTCAATGGTGTGATATAGATGGATGGATGGTTGTGATGCTTACAGGCTTGATTGCTTCCCTTTAAGAGCCATCATTTACCCACAGACTAGGGGAAACCTGGGACGAATGTCGTACAGTGGAGACACAGTTTGGATACATTGATACCCTCCTAGAGATGGGACACATGTCATTGTGTGTAACCAATCAGGTTATCGATCACACCTTGGGATCGAGTACACAATCTGCGACTTGAAAGGCCCAGCTGTTAACCACTACACCACAGGTCGAGTTTTGCAAACCAACAATATTATGTATATTTTGTTGTATTCAGGAAATCAACAGGTAGATATTAAGCACAACAGGCTTTATGATATTATATATATATATATATATATATATATATATATATATGTGTGTGTGTGTGTGTACTGTATCTTCAAATACACATATTTATGTATAATATCTGTGTATATATCATCTACAAATACACATACAAATATATTAAGAGTCAAACCCATAATATGTTTATTCATTCCTCAAAATGTCCAATTACATAAGAAAATACCTCAAAGCAAACATATTACAGTAACAGACTTGATTATGAAGCAGGTTTATCATATGTACATAATCTTTATGTATGGAGGCTTGGCTATAATCACCAATATCCGAGTTTTCTTTGATGTTGCTTGCATCATCAAGTGTTTCGAATGGAAGTATTCATTTTTATTTGCAGGACACATCAGGAGTCCATTCACCCATTTGACTCATTGTGTCAAATTTCATTATTTATTTTTACAATTTTTTCACAGAAACAGCAGTGTCCAACACCCCACAGTCGCCATATTGTAAGGACAGTGAAATTCAATACAGCTCATCTATAAACATACCAATCCCTCTGCTATCATATACAACAACAAAATAGTCAGCTTGTATTCTCTTGACAATATGTCATAATGAACATACTTATTTAGCAACTAGTGATCACGAGCTCATTTGAGGTGAGTGGATGGGAGGTATTGGCATAGAATCTGCAATGGGCTTCACTAATGGGGTGTGTTGTGCTAGCAAGTCCATAACTGATATGGTGGGAATGTTGGCTTTGGACCGAATGGGTCGAAGTTGGTGCTGTGTTGTCAGTGATGTTAGATCCATCTTCCTAGTATGTTGTCTGGGTCCAGTTTTGACACGATCCCCCTCACGCACTTCTACACCAGGGGACACTTCCATTGCTTCAATCTATGGAACACAAACCATGCCACACATCATACACAGTTGCACCTTTGATGATAATAGTAAATGCAGTATTCTCAGTGGGTATCCAGTCAAATCTAAAGGTATTCTGCTGCACACTAGTCTGCGTCCCAGACTCCAGGGGTTCCGCTACGCTTCTCGCCCTAGAGTCTACAAAAAGATAAGGTCTTAAATTGGCGCGTCCGAATATTCATTAGACACGTTCGTTAATCTTCGTGACCAATCAACGCAAAGGTTGTGACCCGGATTGACCTTAATTGCGCGTGTCTGGCTTGTGATACGCACCCTCGGTTCTATGTGACGTCATGGACATTGTAGTGGTCTGCGTCCAATGAGAACACATTGAATGTCTTCTGGAATTATGGGGCGTCTCAAAAGTTCAAATTGGCACCACAACAAATGCTTTAATGCTTAGCTGCACGATAGTATGTTTACTGCTTCTCTCGCCGACTGTGTGATTAACGGTGTCACTCAGCGTGAAACAACAAATCGGAGTGTTATAGGATGTGTGCCCGGCTCATAAAAATCACTCCACCGGTTGGACTAGTTCTTCGGAACTTGTAGAACTGACCAATGAGAGACAACGACGTAATAGTATTAGAGAGTGACCGAGAGACACGGCTTGTGATTGGAGCATCCCAAATCTGGGATGCCTGTCCAATTCAAGATATTAAGCTCGCCCAGACCTGAAGGCGAGACTATTGAATATCAGTAACATGTAAACAGCGCCCGCAGCCATCAGGCTGGGGGACCTTGACTAGCTGCACACTATAACACCAATTATATGAGAGGCTTATGGTTACATACAAGTGGAGGGGGTAGTCCTGACATTCCTTCATGAGTGCTGCCCCCAAGTGAATGATGCATCTTGGAGCTGATGCTTGTCTGACTGCTACGAACAACTGTGACACATAACCATCCACTAACCATACATCACGTTCTGTAACAGCACCTTCTGACTGTTTTAACTGTCTTTCTAGGACAATATAATACTTTATAACATGCACACCATGAATCTCACATGTGAATTTCAGGCTTTTTTTCACCAAGCATAGGTATTATTAATCAGTAAGAACTATTCCTACTTGTGGTAGATGTCTTGCTCGAACGTGGAGAACCTGGAGGCCGTGGAGATATCTTGGCTCTGCTCCGGTCAGCAACTTTCACATAGCGGCCAGTGCGCATTGCTTCCAGACGAGACTGAGCTGCTTCCACAGATGGATCAACCACCACAAACCCAGTTTTCACCCTGTAAACATTGGTCATATAAAAGTTGTATAAAATTACAGGTTCCATTTTGTCTTTGCAGTATGTTGATAAGTGGGGCCATGAGTCATGCTCCTCTGTTATGAATGTTTAGGTATGGGAGGTTGGGACAGTCACAACTTACTTATGTGATGGAAGCTTTTGGACATTGATTTTGGTGATTCCCATGACATTTCCATACTCATCATACACAACGTCATGGTGCCCTGGTGGTCGTCCTGCTTGCAGCTGACCACACACAGTCATTCACTATGGTATCATCAGATTTAGCTCAGGTGAAATTTAGAAGTGTCACAAATCCCAGACTGATAGTAATGGTGTAAAGCTTTTAGAGTATGAATGTAAGTATTTACAATAAGCACCCTCAGAACATATTCAATACTGTTTTTTTTTGGTGATGTCATGTATCATAAACTAGCTAATTACTCCTATCACTATGCAATAAGCCAAATATTTACAGACTTGGTTATTGAGGAAAAGCAATGGTCACACTGCTTCTTTTTATGACCCTTTTCACATTATGAAAACTGCCAAAGAAAAAGATTGGTGATTAACATTGGATCATACAATCCCAGTTCTATTTTTCTACATGAAATCATGCACAGAAATGGAGCAAGTTGAAGTAATAATTAGAAACCATGCTTGGAGATTGGAGCAAGTTTAAAGTAAGCAGAGCAGGTGCAACCTATTGTGGTGCAACCTGCAAGTACCTTCAGCAAAGATTGACAGGAAGATGGCATCTGATAAGAGGCTAGGTCAGGAGAGCCTAGAGTGGGTGGGCATTCAACACCCTCCTTTTTCACCTCATCCAATGACTCAGTTAATTTGCTCAGGGAGTCCATATTCAACTTTCCATGATACCGCTTGTATGTCCCCGTCTTCTTCTCTGAGCAAGATGATATCTGTTCCTTTTCTGGAAGCTCCTTGAAAATCAAAATATATCAACTGGTGTCAACATTTGAATAAAATGGAAATGTAATTAGGTGTTCAATAAGATAAACACAAAGTAAGAATTTCAGAATCAATTTTTACTTCCATAATGACCTCAACCTCCTTGTCAGTTGGTACAGTTGATTCCTCTTTTTCTTCATTGCTCTCTTCAACTGGTAAACTGTCATCTGAGATTTCTGCAAGGTCTCTAAGCAACAAATTTTTATACATAAGAGTTATTTGGTGGTTCTATTTCTGGCTGCCTTATATGGCCTAATTAAAAGATAACTATACAAGCCGTTAGCCATGAATGCTTTAAGTATGTTTTCCATCAACATTACTCACCCTTCTTCTGCAGCAGCTACTTCTAATGTATTTTCCTCTTGAATTTGCTCCAGCGCCTCATTGTCCAGAGGGTTTGGTGTCATGATATCGGGAGTCTGTGACTTAACTATGATGCGAGGAACTGAACCTTGAGCCCAGCAGTCTGTGACAGCTGGTTCTGGTTCTGAATATAATTCAAAGAACATCATGATTTATTTTCAAGACATGTTTTTTAAACATGACTCAAGTCACCACAAGAGTCTTTAAGATAGTGCATGTGAACAATGAACAGTCAAACTTATTGAATATATTCAGAATCACCTTCATCTTGAACCCAACCAGGATCATTATCAATCCCCTTTTCACCCTCATCCCTTGATAAAAACTGCCACTGAAAAAAAGATAAAAATATGATTTGTCAGGCATAAAGTTCATATACAGGAAATGTCAGTTTGGGAATTGTTCAACACCTTTGTGCTACAAATGACTGATACACTTACCTCAATGATCTGAATTATAGCATCTTTGGCTTGTAACACAGTGTATGGAACAAGCTGATTTTCAATATAGTTGGAAAATATGATGTCTAAAGCTGTAGAAGAAACATCTTCCACAATGTCTATGATGAAGTCATCTCCCTCATCAACATCAAGCATAGCATTCCTGAAAAGCCACCATTAAGCCACCATAACTAAATATGTTAAACTTTGAAGACATATGCAGACAATGTGATGGTACATTCTTGAGGTGCCTTGTGGTAACCCTCCAATCAAGTATATATATATATATATATATATATATATATATATATATATATATATATATATATATATATATATATATATATATATATATATATATATATATATATATATATATATATATATATATATATATATATATATATATATATATATATATATATATATATATATTAGGTAATGTATCCATCCATGTAGCCCTGCACGGCTGTAGGACGTCGTGTTACCATCCAACGGGGGCTACCACTCAGGGTTACCTTCCAGTAGCCCAGGCAAGAGTCGATCGGGTACTCCCTTCAAGAGGGTGCGTAAGCTTCACTTGGTTCATAAGAGCTACCTTCCAGGGCTTCTAACTTTCAATGATAAGACCCGTGCCCGTGCTTTAATATTACATTATAGACTTTCAAAATTGTACATTCAGTGTCGGCATTAGTTATATTTTAATATGTCGAATGAGTGAGTTTGATGTTTACCAGTCCTGGTCATTCAGCTTCCCCCGACACGATTTCATGGGTAATAGCAGGTGTAGCAGTGGTGGCAGACTTCCCACCCTTTTCTGCTCGAGACTTGGCGACTGTAGACCTCGACATGATGGCAAATTAAGTTATCAAAAGACAAACATTATCCGTTTTCTGACATCATTACTGTTTTCATCACAGTTTGGCAGCCATTTTTGTGAGCGCCATCCAAACACACGAGAAACTTGTTGACAAATATGGCCTTAGCAACGCAGTTATCCGAAAAGGATATTTCATCAATAACTTCGTGTGAGGCTTTGTCGAAGTTGAGTCACAGCGTCAGTTAATTCAATTGAGAATGATATCTTGTGACAGTGTCACTTCTGACCAAATAAATTAGTGAGATTGAGATGCATCATCTATATCTATTATATACGATTGCTGGATGGCAAAAAATCTATTTAGTATATTGGTACACGCATATATATATATATATATATATATATATATATATATATATATATATATATATATATATATATATATATATATATATACATATATATATATAATATATATTTTGCATATACATATATATTTATATATATATACACACACACACACACACACACACACACATATATATATATATATATATATATATATATATATATATATATATATATATATATATATATATATATATATATATATATATATATATATATATATATATATATATATATATATATATGAGATGCATCATCTATTCTATTACTTACGATTGCTGGATGGCAAAAAAATCTATTTTAGTATTTTGGTTCACACGCATATATATATATAAGATAAGATGAGATAAGATAATTTATTAGCCCTATTCGGGAATTTGCTTTACAGTCTACGATTGACTCGTGTCTGTCACTCTCCGTGTGTCCCAGCCCCTGCTAGGCCCGTGTTTTGGCAGGAAAATTCCAGATGGCGCTGGAAGACGGGTGGTGTGATGAAGAAGCAGTGACCTGCAGATATCGAGCAGTTCCTTCCTGGTGTAGGACAGCATATGCTTTATTTGCACACGGTCGTCACATGATCGGCAACTCACGTTACATATTGATGTGGTGGTCAGAAAGACGGCTGGTCGTTTGGTGACGTTGATGTAGTTTCCAAGGTCGAAGAGTGGAAAGACACTGAAAACAGGACCAGGCAAAGCACGTGGCTTTCCTAGAAGCGAAGCGCATAGTTGAGCAGCAATTTCCTTTTCTGGGCAGCTGATGAGAAAGTCCAACAGATTCAGATATATCCTTTGATTCAAAGATGTTGTAGACGATCTTATTCACACACTGCACTAAAAACACAAGCCCAACAAAGGCCAAAACACGAGGTAAAATGACAGAAAAACACGAGCACACACTAGACTGCGTGTCGCCGCGGTGCAGCACACCTAGTATTCCTAGTATATATAATATATATATATATATATAATATATAGGTATATATATATATATATATATATATATATATATATATATATGTGTGTGTGTATGTGTGTGAGTGTGTATGTGTTTGTGTGTGTGTTTGTTTACGTGTGCCTACAGTTTGTGTAAAGTTTGTATATTCAGGTTAATTCCCCATTGCTTGCATGTATGGTTTTTTGTATTAAGAGACATTTGTTTGTGGAAAGAGGATATCAGCACGCACATGTAATCTGCATTATTTGTCGGTCAACTCTCTGGACCTTTTTAATCTCTAAATTTCGCACTTATTATGTTTTTGGCACCTTTCTCGATGATGACACCGTCAGCATGTTAATCACTTGTTAACAGCTTTTTGAGTTCCAACGGCTGTCCCATGGAACTCCAGCAATTACCTTTCTGTCGATGGTTATATGTTGGGGTCACGTGACATGGCTTGTCGAAACGCAAAGGAGCGGTGAACGTCAATTATATACATTGTTTTCGCCAACTGTGGTATTTATATATGTTTTGAAACTCTCTTTGATCTGTCAAACAATTTATATGCGCTCTATGGTCTATTTATATATTTTTAAAAATGACGATTTGATTCATAGACTGTGCGCGCAGCGTGTAAGCTTCGTGGAATTCGATCGAACTTAATAGCCGCGCACGACGGTAATATAAATAATAAACGTCGTGCACGGCTAGAGCAAACCCAAACTCAAAAGGCAAAGTGAACACAAATAGTCTAACAGTGATACACGAAGGTAGTTTACATTATTGCAAAGTTATTGATCAAATCGTTGTTCAGATGTTGGCAGCATTCGTCTAAACTGTGTTGCATGCATGCGTGGCACGTATTCCATCCAATGAAAATTATAACCTCTTTACAAAAATTCTCAATGGGGACATATCTAAATGAATAATGAGTATATGCAGCTGTCCTCGCCCCAACTCTTGCCATACTTCACATGCACTTGGCTACAATTTTTGTCAATAAGGCTAGCAGTCAGACTCTTTGTTCAAAACAAGTCACTTATTGATTGCAACTGTACTTATTTGCTTTAAGTTCAATGCAGTTTGAATGATGGTTATTGAATGTCAATATTTAAATGAATTAAACCTGACAAATACTGAATTATGTTTCACAAGTGGACAGACAACAGGAAAATGGTTTCCACCCTCAGCGGGCCCATTCCACCACATCCTTACTATGACAAAGGTGATGTCAAAGGCCTACCTCAACCTGCCAGCCCCACGTGTACGACCAGAAGCTGAGGACATAGCAAACCATGCCAATGGCTCAGTTGGGATGGTGCTTCAAATTGAAGGACACAGACCACCAAGTGTAACCTCCAAAGCAAGTAAGTGGTAGATACTTAAATTTATACATACAGGGTTCAGGATGTATGTAATATCACCTTGGGTAGCCACACAAATGGTTTTTGATTCTAGATCACAAGTCCAGTTTGAAATGCATTTGTAAATGATGCATGTGGTTTGTGTTTTCAGAGGCACCTCCTCCTGATCACTTAAAGGGAAATGTGCAGAGGTTGAGGCAGATTCAGAAAGCTGCAAGACAGCGAAATGATGAATCAAACAAACCAGTGAAAGCTCTCTGGAAATCTACTAAATATGAAGGTGTTCAGTCAAAAGTTCGAGAAAAGCTTGAGGTAATTCAGTTATCATGACTGTGATAAATTGTAAAGTTGGCAAATTTTACTATTATGGCTCTATGATCATGATTACAATGATTTCAATGTGTGCTCAGTCGGCGAGTGAACGGGAGCGTCCCCATTCAGCATCATATCTACGAGCTCACTCAAGGACAGGATGGGCACAAGCAAACCAGGGGACACAGTCTGCCAGGGAGCCTTCATCAGCAGAGGACAGGATGTCAGTTTCGAGGGCTTCTACAGCAAGAGATGTGAGTCATTTGGGGAGTGTTTTCTATTGCTAAGGATATATATTTTATGCTATGTTCACTATTCCTTATGATGTTGTTTACAATTGCATATTCAGGTGAAGCTTATCAGAAGAGATGTTGATTTCATCAAACTCAATGGTAATGCTGTGAAACATGTACCAATAGTGAGGTCACCAAGCCTGACTGCACTTGATGATCTTAAGAAGAAAGCAGAAGATGAAGAACAGAATTATAAGAGGGGCCGGGTGCCCAAATAGTAAGACTTTCCATATGCCGACCTGTGCTGCTTCGACGGAGTGTATAAACTATGCTTCTATGGTTATGAAACATTCAAACAACCCAATATTTCAGCGACTTTGCTATTTTTCAATGTTACTGTTAAACTTATATTGCCACATTTGGCTTCAAAAATGTATATCATTCAGGGCTGATCATTGGCTATCAAGAATGTTGTGCTAATGTGCTTATGAACTTGTTATATTGTACTCACAAATGCAGGGATAGATGCTGATATTGAGGAGGGACATGGGTTTCAAAAGTTGCCATGAGGGATTCAAAAATTTGTGTCCTTATGTTCTGTTTTAGTTGTTTACTCAGAATTTTTTTATGCCGTGCAGTTTACAGAAGCGACAAAAGGAATGGCAAGAGCAGGAAGAAGATAGGGTAGCCTCCATTCCTGACCCAGAAATGCCACCGGGCCATCGTCGCATGGATGACACGGAACGCAAAGCCACCCTCACCAAGTTGCAGCAAAGTAAGTGACAGACTAGTTAATGCTCTACAACCTATTAAAAATTGTACTATTATACAAATGGTCATCTGGTTTATTAGTTTTATGGCACGGAAGAACCAGAATGATCAAATAAATAGTGACATCTGCCCTCTCTATTGTTGTATTTATTCTGGTGCATTTGTTTACAGCCCAGACAGAACTCCTACAACAGCTGGGTCACATGCCCATACGCAATGACACTGTCCGTATCAGGCGTAAAAAAGAAGAAATTGAAGCAAAACTTGCAGAGATTGAAGAAGCCATCAAGATTTTCTCAAGATCCAAAGTTTTTGTGAAATTGGATACATAAGCATTGGTGTGGCACTAGAGCATCAATACTCAAGAGTCTGTGATATACAAGGTGTACACTTAGATGAGTGTTAGGACTTGGTCTGGAAACAAGGTTAATCTCCTTCCCTGCGAACCATATACATATATAATATACTCTTATGAAGAGATGTCTTCAGTGATTGTTTGGAGCAGCTGAGGTAAAGTGTAACTGTATCAGGTAAAGTGTAACTGTATAAGGTAAAGTTTAACTCCGTCTATATGAATGAAAACAAAATGTCATCAATGTAGATATCTACAATTCTGTTACTACCACATACCTAAGAATAGAACCTATGCTAATAATATTGATTTGATGCGAGGTCTAACTCAAAGCACACAGTTGTACTATGTAACTGGTAATTTGTGTTACCTGTAGGTAGCTTGTTGGTGAGTGGCTTCTTCTCCTAGTTCCGAGTTGCTTAAACAGGCAGGCTATTCTGTTGTCAAAATATGTGCTGTTTGTCAACTTTCAAATGCATATTATCTCTGGTAATTAAGTATTTATTGTAAATGTTATGCAAGGCATGTTTTATCAAGGCACTTTTTTCTGAATAAAAAGTAGTATGTTGTATGTTACATGTTTATTGTCATCTTTTGGGATAATACATGTTTTGTACTAGCCTCCTTGTTACAACTTGCTCATAGAGAAGAACAAAGCCTGATTGATATTCGATACCTGGACTTGGATTGTTTGCTAAATCTATTGGACAGGCATTATTGAAATATATATTCTTTTTTCCATACATTTTGCTAGTTTTTAATGGTTAAATTGCACAAATCAACAAATGATAAAGTAACAAACACGAAGAAAAATATGTCAATCACATAATTGTATCTCTGTTAAAGTAATGTGATCAACATAGTCTCACAATAACACTGAAGAGTAATCTTCCTCCAATAAGCTCGAGTCGAAAACAAAAAATGTATACAAAAACGAGATCACAATTAATATCACACCTCTATATAAAACAAATGGGTACAATGAATATAAATATATGGTCACTGTGCAATTAATTGTTGTCACCAAGTGTCATGTAATTATGTCATCTTGTTCACCTGTTGAGTGCATCAAATTTGCATGATGTTTGCCAGTGAACTGAGGCTTCGTGCAGCTGTCTTATCACCATCTACCTCTAAGTCACCCAGCATATATGCCTGCAGTGGACTAGTCTCACCAGATAACAGACTGTCGAGGAGCTCAATTGATAAGGTCAAGGTCACATCAGGCTCCCCAAGGGGTGGCTCACCTCTGCCAATTGACCCATTCCCTGAAGAATGATAACAACAAATAGAATATGTTTATCTACTTTCTTAACCTTTCTCACTGTAACATTAATAACTTAATAATAGTGCTTCCTCTCATACATAAAACACGATAAAGGTGCAAAACCCACTGGTACACTTAAGCTTCTCACCATTCTTGAGGTCAAGGTAGAAGACATTGGACTGGTTGCCCTCCTCTAAGAAGCGATAAACATAGCCCAGCTGCTGCACGAGATCAGCTGTAATGTGGGGGCTGATCTTGGCAATGATCGCATCAGGAGTGGTCACCATATTGCCTCCACCTGAAGATCATCACAAGCAATTCAATAGTATGGTATCCAACAAGATGAGGTCAGGTTATGAGTTACATCTGGGCCTAGGAGAACACACAGCAGGTTGTCCATGCCTCTGCTATATTGGCTAAAGGTAACACAAGAGCCAGCTATTGGCTGATTGATCAATAATTCAGATTATTTAACATGGTCAGTTAAAGGTCTGCTCAGCAGAACTGTACATATAACTAATCTCTTTGCCCTCAAACCGAGCAAACACACTGGGCTTTATGAGAACAGGTTAGAACCGATAAAAGGCTGGATTGTGGTTTTGGGGTGGAAAGAAATGGTCCAGGTTATTGTGAGCCATGAATGTAAATCCAAGTGTATGTATGTCAATATATAAATGAGGAGATACAGCCCATTGTTGAGGAAGCTTCTAATTGTGCTTCCACTAAAAAGAGCTATATATGTAAATATAGAATCCATAGTCAGTCATAGAAAAACACATCACAGCAAAGTACCCACTTGAGCTGCCCTTGCATACAAGAAATTGCCAGGGTAATAGCCATCTAACAGTTTATCCCAACAGATACATGCTTTGAACTGCAAGGGAGTAATGTGGGCCAAACTAATATAGGTTGTTGCCTCACCCAGGCTTACCAATCATTCTCCTATAGGCAGCAAGATAACCTTGCATGGTACAGTTAATGAATCATCTAAAAATCACCAAGTAGAATGTAATCCCATACTGCCCAGTTTACAGATCAGAGTTTGTTTCAGCTGTCAGCAATGTGGTTCTGAAAGATGGTTATAGCAGTTGAGAATCTAGCGGGCATCCAACAAAGTGATTTCATCTATCAACTTCTGTTGGTTGACACATCTGGGGATGGTTCAATCATATTTAAACCAATTGTATGTGTTAGTATTAATCCGTAGAAGATGCAATACATATCTCTCTCCCATTTGCTTCAGCAGCAACAGCAGTCTGAACACCATACATTTTTTCCAAGTGTCATATGTGTCGCTATTCTTATTCTGAAGCTAGTGATTATTTCCATTCACCCTCATAGTTTGCTCATTAGAATTGTGAAATCATACTCGACAGCACATACTTAATATTTAAAAGATCTGAGCTCTTGCAATATACCCAATATTCCTGATGAGGTGGTCATTTCATAAGGACAGTTAACAAAATTCCATCAAAATCAACATTTTCTAAGAAATCATGGTATGAGAATGTATTGTTTAGCAACTTTCATGATATCTTCAAGAAACTCACTGTGACTGGTCTGAGCATTCGGCTCTGATGGTAGGAGAGAAGGCATGGGTACTGCCATCTGACCCATTGGTGCCATACCAGATTGACCCATGACTCCTGATGTAGCCATATTCACAGCACTGTTACCGAAAGGAATGTTAGGAGTGCCAGAAGGAAACAACAACTGGCCAATGAGGGACAAGGGATTTTGGGAACTTCTAAATGACTCATCTGGCTCAGAGAGTACGTTGACTTGAGATCTGCAGAAGGTAACAGAAAAAAACCCCCATAAAAGGAGAACAAAATGTATAGCCAAGTGTCAAAATGCCAAACAACTGTCCACTACAAAGACGTTGCCATATCTATCTGCTGTTCTAGATGAGATTTGTTACAAACACAAAATGATAACAACATGAATTGGCCTCAGATTTCGAGACAGTCAATCTATATTTGATCAAACATCCAGAATAGTTCTTTCAGAATAACTATGCTGCTACTGGTTATTATAGTCATTCATGATCAAATATAAATGGCTTAAGTCACTCACAGCTGAACTTTGCTGACCTCAACACCCCATGTTAAAGTCATTGTATTGATTTCATCCTGAAGAAAGACACATTTGTAGAAAACATTGACATACATGCAATTCTTTCTTTTAGCAGCAATATCCCTTACTATAATACTCTTTCTTCAATGGGACAATTAAATCACTCACCCTAAGTGTTTCCCCCAGGATGGCCTTCTGACTTTCTATGTCGCTCAGCTCTTTGGCAGCCAGTTGACGACATAGCACTGTTTGGGCGATGACTCGGCTGGAATGGTTTAGGTCCTGTATGTTGGTGATTGACATGACAGGATCCTTAACTCGATAGAACACCTCGGCTCCCACTTCAATGCCAGCACCATCCTGTGTAAGCAGCTTCATACACAACACCACACAATGAATAGTTCCCACTAAGTCTTATACTTCAAATAGATGGAAATTGTTAAACTAAAAGATGTTGTTGTTAGGCTGTGAAGGTAATCAGTCACCTTTTGAGGAGGCACACTGAAGGCTTTCATGCGCAGATCCACTTTACACGAGCGATCCACAAATGGCAGCACAACTACCACACCTATTTACAAGGCAATGTTAATTTACAAAGCATGTACACATCTTAATTTATCACTGCGTTAAATTAAAAGACCGATTATAATGAAAAATAAACAACATCACGTTGTTTGATGAGAACGATTTTACAAAATGTTTGAACTTTAGTACAGTGGTCCCCCTTGTTTATGGCCTCACTCTTGTTCAACCACTTCATGAATCTGGCCTTTTGCTAATTTTAAACGACTTGCAATATTAAAGATTCTCTGTTGTCAAGTCACCCCGAAATTTTCAGGAAGAAACCCCAAATTTTGCCCTTCACATTTGACCACTATTTATTCCACTACAGTATTAACCTTCCCACCTTCCTTGCAGTGATTTTCAATTAAAGCAAGTATGTCTGCAGAGATGGAGGAATCAAACAAGCTTGCGATACACACATGATAGGGAATTAAATACTCCTCAACCCCACTTACCCCAACTAACAGCCATACTTCCTTTTAAAGAAATAGACGTTTTTAATGAATATATATTATTATAATTGCTATCACCTACATATGTGGCTAAATGGTTCCTTTGTTCTAAAAGATTGTGATCTGGCTAAAATTCACCCAGAAGAACAACCTATCAATTTGCTTTCCCCATGATATACATAATAAATAGATACTGTCCTTGCTTGAAACATAACAACATAGTGAAATGCTTTCCTTGAAACCTCGGCATATTGATAATCATTTGCATAAAGACTTTCAACAGCCGTAACATAAATATACCTTGGACCCCCTCACAAACCCCAGATTTAGGGCAATTTAAATGAGCAAAATGTATTGCCTGATAATAGAGGGACTACCGTATTTTATTTAAAATGGAATTTCATTTAAATACAACTGCAATTGAAAGAAGCTACTACATTAAAAGTACCTTTGCTTGCCTTGATTTTTGCAAAGTACAATGCTGATTAATGCATATTCTTTCTCAAATGGTAGGGTAAGAATCTTACAATAGAATTTGTGTTATGATTTTACCTGGTCCTTTGGAGCCATGGAGGTGACCAAGTCTAAACACCACAATCCTTTCAAAATGCTGAAGCCTCTGGAATGTCACAGTGTATAATGTCAATTTCTGACCTTAAGCAATGAACCTAGATATAAGATGAAGATAACTTCAGACAAGAAGATGGGGATTACCTTGAAGCTGAACCAAGCAGATATTGGGAATGTGACCAGCCACAATAGATAGCAGACTGCAGTCACACACGTTGACAGTATTCTCTCCACACCAGCTGATCGAGCTGGTTCTGCCAAATGCATAACAGTTCATTTTGTAAACTATCACTCATAATGAATAGCAAATGGTAATAAAATCATTATCTGCTTTGTTTGATATCCCTTGATGGCCATATATTTGGTTGTCTTATTGGTACATCAGCACAAACAGCAATCAAGTAATTAAGCGATGAAATATGTGACAACTATACACACCAACACTATGTATTGTCATCTGATCAGGAGAAGAACCTGCAAAAGTAAAGATAGATTGGAATTTCTTCTTTGGATCAAATAATCCAAATGCTGCTGGGTCTTTGTAAGTGAATGCAGATCCAAACTGTAGAGATCCTGTGTATTTATCATGGTCACTTGTGGCTAGTGGTGTGTATCTGGACGTAGACATTGTGTGGCCTTCTCACTGAAATGAAATAATGAAATAATGAGACAGCAGAGATCAGGTAAGAACATCAATTAATAGATATATGATTTAAAATTATATTAGGATATTGAATTACAGGTTTTTGTCTTGTACAAAACACACCATCTACTGCCCAGGATGTAATTTTGTTGGTTTGTCTACATTTGTTTTACCTGAAACAGAAAAAATTATAGCACAATTTTCTTTACAACAAAAGGTACTTAAATACCTTTGCTTGATGAATGAAACAATTTTCAGTCAAATCGGGCGACAGGTTCACAAACTTTAACTCATTTATGAAAGCTTATTCATATGCATTAATCTATTATCGGGATTAATTGTTAAGTAGCAGCTCCTGTTACTTTAGGTATCGGGGCAAAATCATACTGTAATACCTCCTGTAATGAATCAGTCTCTTGTGTTAGCAGGTTAGTCACTGGATAAAATACCTGGGGGGGCACTTGGCCTTATCCCGGGTAGGGGTGTGCCGCTGGACCGTGAATACTCTTGCCCGTTGTGCAATGTGAAAATGGCAAAAAGCATACCCCATCGTACAACGTATTATGCGAATGTATGACCGTCGTACAAGGTGTAAATGGCAAAAAAGCGTACCCCGTTGTACAAAGAACTATGCAAATGTATATCCCTTAGTAAGCAGGATAAAAGTGTTGGAGGAATGTAATAATCACAACAGCTAATTTCTGATTATATGGAGTAACAACTTCGCGCATTTACACGGTCGAGTGCGTGATTCTCGACGCGTCACACAGGAACCATTCATTGCATTTTCAGTGTCAACGATTGGTGTGAAATCCCGGGAGAAAATCTCAACATACTGAAACAAATTATATATTATACCCGCTGTAAAGAGGGGAAGAGAAAAACATACCCCATCGTACAACACGAAGCCCCCAAACAACTTGTCGTACAGATTGCAGCTCAAAAATATACCCCGCATACAAGTAAGAGACCCAACAATATCCTACGTACAAGCAAAGAGTCCGAAAAAACATAGCCCATCGCGCGGCACATGTATTCTACCACTATAGACTATACTGTATATACTTATGTAACCGTATAAAAGTGACCCCCCCCCCCCCAACCCCGGGGTAAAATTGAGTTGCTGCCACATTGGCCTTCTTTTTGGCCTATTGTGACAATGACGTGTAACAGGACTTATTCATACAATTACCACGATACATACGTCTAAAACTAACAAGTTTGCTTGTTCCAATAAGCTGATTTATCACAAGTGTATTCAGTTAATGCATTTGTTCGCCATTGACTAAAAGCGGATATCTGCTTGTTTTCACTGGTATTATTACTGTACAGATTCCAGTAAACAACTTCAAAGGATGGCAACTAGTCATGCTCTTCGTCAGGCTATTCGGAGAAGCATTTGCAACTCAGATAGAACAACTTCAAACGCAATCAAAAATGTCTCCTTTTTTTGTGGCTTATTCAGTAGAATTTCGCCATGCAATGCAATTTACCGCAGAGTTTCGGTTGATGAACCCTACACTAAACTTTAGCCCGCTTAACACCCCAGGCGATTCAATGAAACATCTTTACTTGTATATGAAAAAGAATAATTTCAAACAGATTGTAAATTATGCATCGTTGTACTTTTTTTGAACATTGTTGCATTACCCATTGGCTACTAATGCTCCATAATTGGAATTAAACTTTCCCCATTTTCAATTGTTTCAAATGCTATGTTCCATGAAATTTTCCAACATATTATGGTTCATTGAATCTGCAAATGCCATCCTGAATATCAAAAGTTACACCAACTTACATATTCCGCATATTTCATGAATATGGAATCTCACTTCTTAGCAGGGATCTTCTCAAGGTAGACAGAATATTCAATTAATTTTACTCGGGGGAGATGTACATTATCTCACAAGTGAATTAGATTGACTCATTTGGGTTTATCAGTTATGTCGCAGACTAATTTTTCCGTTTCAGTTCGTTTCATCTATCCAACATGAACTGTAAGTAATCCGACAGAGAGGAAATATATCGAGAAAACCTTTTTGGTTAAATGTTGGCGACTGTAACAGTGTTAGATTGGAAGCCAAAACTTCCGGTTGATTCACAACCGGTAGTGTTGCTTGACAGTTGAGCAGCATTATATTTCAGTCATGCCTGGAGGGAAAATAGCCTCGTTTGCTATTTACGCGTTCATTCTATTCGAATTCTCCATTTTAAATGGTATATCAACTAACAACTTGTCTCATAACTTCATTTGTGAAACCTTATATGTGACTCAAGACAAACCGTATGATTATCGCACCGAGTTGCTTACAAATACTCTACATCCCCTTTCAGAAATGGAACAATAACTACAAATTATCATTCGTAGGGATTCATAGTACCCAAAGTAAACAGCCAGGTTGTCATAATTTGGGACCAAAGCCTGCAAAGGCACAATCGCCCATGCAGCAGGGCTTCAGTTTACCACAAATGGCACAATGCTACATTGTTGTCAATGTATATTTCTTGTTCTGATTGGTAAATTGTGCTGCGATCTGAAAGGAGATGTTTTGGGTCATTACATTGAAGTCATTGTAAACAGGCATACCTTTATGGATGCCAAATATTCTGCATTACTAGTTAGAAGATCACATTGTGATCACCTCACAGAGTAGGCAAAGATACTCCGCCTCTGATGGCGCCGTGCTATTTACTACTGTAGAGGCGAAGAGCCGCCTGCAAAATTTCTAAGGTTCCGAGGTCAAAATGACAGATGAACTCGCGAAAAATATGTGTGCCAAAATGAAAGATTAAATCACAAAATGACACGAGGACCGTTTCTTTTACTATAGTTTTGTCTAATTGTTCTGTTTGAGCACTAAAATTCGCACATCAAGAAACTTTGTTCAAAAACCCAACATCACCGACTCCCACAATGCAATATAATTTAGTTAATTCGCTGTGATATCGCTCATGTTTTCGATTGGTGCGGTAGCCATGTTGGACAACAATTCTTAAAATTGTGTTGGATTTCGTTGATTCATTTGATTAAGGAGTATGACTGTTGTTGGCAAGATTGATGTTAACACATTTATGGATATGGAAATGTATGTTTTTTAAACTGTCCCTTGTCTGCATTGCGAGAAGGAGCATATTTGCTTATATCCTTAAAGATTCTTCCATACGGCCCCTTGCCCCTACTCACAAAGGCCATTCGTGTGTTGATCAAATTGACGGCACTCAGAATATCTGTGTTTGCCAACTCAAATTTTGAAGCTCCACTGTTGCATCCAGGCCTTTCCCTTATAAACTCAATCAACTATA
The DNA here is from genome assembly GCA_034190875.2 of Urechis unicinctus. Lineage (NCBI taxonomy): Eukaryota > Metazoa > Annelida > Polychaeta > Xenopneusta > Urechidae > Urechis > Urechis unicinctus. Next base: position 55,884,592 of record CM067347.1, on the reverse strand, counting down.
AGCATATAATAATTCATGTCTATTTGTTTGCAGTGGAATCGCTGCGAGTGAGCCAAATGATCTATTATGATGTTCCAAATGGCAACTACACAGTATGTTTCCGTCGACTCAATGCCACACACCAAACTGGATGTAGCTGTAAGTTTCTCTCAGACTAGTTTTTTGATTGATGTCATCTCCCATGTTTTGATTTATGCATCTGCCATACTGTTATGAACATAATAGCTTAAATATGTTACATTTTAGTTTGTTTGCTTGGGAATTCCACTTGAGTGGGTGTTTGTTTTTGGCAGCGGCTAGAGATGGCAATGTAGGAACGGTGCATCTAGTGGCCAATGACATGGATGTAACTTGGTTGGTGGACAAGGGTCCTCACTCCCCATATATTGTGCTTCTGACTCCGACTATGTTTATGAAGTTGGTATCTCTTTATTTTAAATATCATTGATAATACCTAAGTTTTAATATGTTATTGATTTGGCAGTTCACTTATGCTAAGCAGCCCTCAACTATAATCAAATTTATGTGAATTAGTGTGAAAATATTCCTGGGCTTTTGGAAAACTAGTGAATCTATTTAATAGAATATGCCTTTTGTGTCTACAGAGATCCCATATTAAAACTTGTTGACTCAAAGAAAATTAATGGAATGATGGTCATTGAGGGCAATATGTCTCTCTATGAAATGCCAGATCACTTTTCTCCAGACAAAACCTGTCCAAACTCAGACTTTGGTAAGAAGCATAGCCTTCCTATATTTGTAATGATGTGGAATACCAGGATGTAAATGATCAATGATTACTAATCTGTCTTTATATAAAAGTTGTTTAAGACATGATTTAAGTTTTCCTACTTTTAGACCATTTGTGTTGCAGATGCCTATGCTGATAGCAGCAAGTATAGCCACTGTAACAATCTGACATGGAACGAGCTGGCAAATGAGTTCTTATTCCGAGACTTTAACATGCCCATAAGCGTGCTAAAAAATGCTTCCAATATTGAATTCTTGATCACAGAGGTTTGGAAGCTTCATCTTTACTTTTCTGATATATTAAGACATTGGCAACTTTTCTTGTAGATCTTCTTTTAATAACATATTTATATTATTCTATCATTTCTTGTTTCCTTAACAGTGCTATGAGAAGTATAACAAGCCATTGGAGGATGGTTCTGCTAGGAGTCATCCATTATGTTCAGCCAGCATGTTTGCTCCAATGGATGCTGCTAAAGACACACCCACCTGCATGAGGCGCAGTCAACTCATCACCAACCTCAACCCCCGTGAGAGGCACTGTTAAAATCTATCCACAATGCTATGTCTCATTACCCAGCTCATTTCATACTCGCTCAAAACATAGTCACATCCACTGACAATGTTGCAACACCTGATAAAAAAATACCTCAAATAAAATATGTTCTGTAAGCTGCTTTGTCGCGTGTAAATGTTATGGGTCTTACCCACCTGAGGTCTGATAACTTGCCCAAGGGTTCTCCTGAGATCTCATAACTTACCCGAAAACCCCTTAACCTTCATCCATTCATGGTCTTCATTATTGCATGAAATGTCTCAAAGGGATGTCTCATGTGCACAGTTTGTTTTTGTATGCAGAGTCATACTGTGACCCCATCCAAAACTACAACATTTATTCCTTACTTGAAGCTGTTAACAGCTCCCAGCCAATCAAGAATAATTCTGTCACAGTTATAGCTGCCCGGGTAAGTAGTGCTTTTTGTTGTTCTTGTGATATAATGATCCTATCATTATATAAACAATATGTACCTGAAGGGTTGTGTGGTGTATGTTGCAGATGGATGGTTTCTCAATGTTCTATGGAGACACTCCATCAGCTGATAGCTCAGTGTCTGGTATGGTCACCCTTCTAGCAGTAGCTGAGGCCCTGGGCAGGTTTAAAGAAGACATGATGCCGTATCTACAACAAAATCCTGTTCTCTTCTCACTCTTCAATGGCGTCAGTCATTCTTTTGATTATGTGGCAAGGTTGATCATTTAAAAAAACTGTCTGCTCATTGAATAGTTTCTTATGTGTGTGTTTATGTTGCAGGAGGCCTTTGATAACTCTGGCTCACATCGCATGGTCTGGGAAATGCTCCATGGCTTCTTCCCGAGTTACATTTCACCAGGAGATTTTGGGCCATCCCCTATTGGCCTACACTCTCTCAAACAATATATAGAGTTGAATCAGGTTGGACACCAGGAAGGCAGTAAACTATGGATCCATTCAGACCCACTCAGCAGCAAGAACACAGGGGTATGTAGTAACTCTGTGTATGTGGATACACACCCCATTGTTACAGGCATCAACAGTTACCTGTTTTGTATATGTTTAAACATGTTGCTGAACAGGTGGCTGATTTGGTAAGAGACCTCAAAGCTGCTGGTGATGAAGTAGGACTCTCATTGGAGGACACCCCAGATTGGCAGCCTCTTCCCCCAGCTTCTTTCCAGTCTTTTTTAAGTGAAAGAAACATGACTGGGATAGTCGTCACCAACCATGGCTCGACTTACACAAATAAGTGAGCTTTAGATTTTTGTTCAGCCATGTTCTTCCTCCTGTTCAAAAATCTTTAAATAAGTAGGTCAAGCTATGATGGTTTCAGACTTTGCATGATTTATATTTGTTATTTTGACATTGGGCTTAGTGTGAAATGTCAACAAAAAATTGAAAGGTTTGTTTGGTGTTGTACCACATAATATTGACCCAGTTATTCTATGTCAAGCTTTATATATTGCTTTGAGGATTTAACACCCACCAAATCAGATGATATGAATATTTACTGAATCAATCCTATGTTGGTGTTTCTTCTCATTCCCCTTACCCTCTTTGCTCAAATGGTTCCTGTTCTCTTATGTTCTGGATACTTGGTGAATAAAAGGATGAGGTTGTTGGGAAAATATACTGCTCTACATTCAGTCTTGTTTCGTATCATAGCACTGACAAGCTTATCCTGTATTCCACTAGCAAGCCCCTGTCCCACATTCCACACATACTAGAATCTAAGTATATTCATATTTTTTTCAGATATTACAACTCTCACATGGACTTGCCACACAAGATAGGAGTGAAATACGGACCTGGGATATCTCCTGAAGAAAAGTATGACTTTGTAACAGAAGGAGCTGAGGCATTGACAAAGTTGGCCACCACTCTAGCAAGATTCGTCTACAAGGAAGTGACAGGCAATGCCAGTGAGGACATCAATGCCAGCAACAAAACGGTGCCCTGTTTGTTTTGTATCCTTATTTGAAGAATAAATAACATTTTGTCATTTTTTGATTTTTTGAGTGAGGTCTGACTCATGATAATGGTTGACAGGTGACCAATCTTCTCTACTGCTATCTAGTCAATTCAAAGTGTGAATTATTCAACTTCTCTCTGGACTCTGCAAATGCTCGAAATCTTAAATGTAAGTATCAACAGCTGCTTCATTATAGTTTCATTTCCCATGCATTCTCTTTCCAATGGACAAAGCAAAACTTACTGATAATCATTTTAAAAAATCTTCGATGTTCATGTGGTGTATTACAGTAGGAATTTGTTTTCAGCAACAGAACGAAATCCCATTTCAAACTATGTGGGTGTGTCTCGGTCAGCCGGGATGTATTCAACCATAGCTCGCAACTTGCTCATGTATTACACGGGTGATAAGTTAACAGACAACAAGACAGAGTGTGCTAAAAGAACAAATTCTGTGAGTGGACAAGTATCAAACAAACTGTGGTGTCAAAAGCAAAATGAGTCTGCTTTATTATCTTATTGTGTTTGTTTGTTGTACTTTGTTTGAATCTATTTATCTAGATATTTCACTGCAATATGCGGGTCATGTAATACATACAGTGATCATCACTTAGATTACTATACTGTGGTTGATAATAAATGACATTTTTTTCTGCAGTTGTACAAATACATATATGTACAAGGAGACTTCAATGCAACCGACCCGCAACACTCGCGCTTAGGGCTGTGCCTGCAGGGAACAGCCAATTTCTCTTCCAGTTTGTCACCTGCTTTTGAAAAAGGTAAGATTTTTACAATCATAATTCAATCATTTTTATATAAAATGTGATTTATGATAGTAACAATATAATTACTTGTGTACTGGGTTGTAAATCTTTTGACAAATTGTGGCATATATGCGCGGATAGAGAATGGCAGTCGGGCATTAGAATATGAATGCGCCAATGGTAACCAAGCCCCCCAATTGATAAAGAAAACATATTGTGGACTTGATGCAACCAGCTGATAAGCTCCCTGGCCTGCATAGTTTCGTCTCCCATTTAATTTTTCATAATGAAATATTTTGGACATTATTTCTGGGTAAAATAAGGGGTGTGGCCTATACATGTGTTTGATTCTTTGTTTCATTTGTTTCTTTGATTCCTATTGGTGTTATAGGTTATGATTGGCTTTCCAACAAGTATCCGGCTTGGTCAGAGAGCGTCTGGACCTCATTTAAAATACAAATTTTCCTCATACCAAGCCACAGTTATGAGGTCAGTATTTCATGTTTGGCCACCTATCATTTTACCACAGCTTCAGTCATCATTTCCTGATAGCATTACACACACCTCACTCTAGATAGATAATATATCCCAGGTACATTCATCCTTAAATTAGCTTGTGTTGCCTTAGAAGATGCAATGTATGTACATAAATTATGTGCTTAGGCAAATTGTGTGAATTTGATTCTCTGCCACTGTATGCAGTAACATAACCAGTGTAGTCAATGACATCTATATTTCATCTGTTTTTTTTTTAACATGTAGTTTCCAGTTTTCAGGCACGGGTGATGATGGAATTTATTGTCGAGATTGTCACTAATATTTGTACCACAACTTCAGCTTTTTGACATTTCTTTGCCACAAACCTATTGTTTCAGGTGGCTCTGTTGTGTTCTGGTATTGGCGTGGCCATTGTCAGTTTTGTACTGGTCTTAGCCATATCTTACAAAGCGGATGTTTTGTTTGACACAAGCGTGCCAAGTCACTGATTATGGGTACATTAGACATAGCTAGTCTACTGCAATGGTGTGCAGCTAATATAGGCTCTTTGTTGTTGGTGTTTTGGTCTACCCTTTTGCATCACTAACTTAGTCATTTGATGGGAAAAATATTTATGTAGCCTACCTCATTGCTTCATTATTTATTTTTGTTTCTTTACCAGGTAATGTGCACTGCACATAATCCTGTAGCCATCTGTCTTGTCACTTTTCAGTTGACACATATAACCATTCACATTGTGTCTGTTGTTTTGCCTGGTGTGTGATCGATCAGCTTACCTTTTTGATTTATATCTTCAGTTTTTTTACATATCTAATAAATGTTTTTAAAATGTTCAAAAAAGAACAGAATTAAATGAAATTGTGATTAGGTTTGTATAAGCATGGTTTTGACAATAACTTAAATCCACAGTAGCAGTGAATTCAATAACAACAACTTCTTGAGTAAATGTGTATGCATGTTTGTTGTGCTTGGCCTTCCCAGGTTGGTTTTGGCTCTTCTGATTGATATTTGCTACTGCCACCACCACATTCCACCAGCATACACTTATGCTATTGGTGTCTGCATATTTCTGTGTCCCACATTCTCATTAGTATGAGGAAGGCTTGTCTCCTCTCTCAATAATAACAGTGACAATGCCAATATCACACAATTGGGAGAAACTGGATACCTTCCGTATAGTAGCACTCCCTCTGCATGTTCCAGGTTAAAGCAAAGAGCTTAGAGCTAGGCTAAGAAGGTTCACTTGTGCTTCCACTGAGAAAATATGTGATCACGCCACCCGTCGTCAGCATAATGCTTTGTCATGGCATCTCTTAAAACCACCTTGGCGTGTGTTTCACTCATTTTCATGATCACTGCGCAGCTAGTGGGAGTTAACCCTGCAGCTATAAGCTCTTTGGCTTGAGTGGCAATGCAAGATAACATTGCATTTTGTCCAAATATCAGATTATACCACATGAAACGTTGTTTTTATCATGCTGCATCTTTCACTATCACCTTCAAAACCTCAAGTTGTTGTTACGTATTAAATTGTATTGGCTGATGTAATTAAAGATACCTGGTATGCATTTTTGTTTTGTGATTGTTCTGCAGGTTGCAGTTTTATGTGTTGGACTTTTCCTTTTCCTGGCTGGCTTGGTGATGATTTTCTTCATAGATCGCAATGCCCTCATCATGTTTCAGCCTGAACACAGTAGAATGGACTGATCATTCATACTCTCTTCTCTACTTACACGGACCAAAAAGTGAATACCGATAAATATATATTTGTGCTTCCTTGGTGCTCTGTATGTAATTTGCAATTGTACATTCCAGTTGTACATAATGACATAAATGTTTAAATTGTTGAGGTATTTTGCCTAGCTCTGTTTGGAGATGGTGGAAATAATTGACATTTTATGTGTTTACTGTGGTCATATGAGCCATGTGTGGGATTCAACAATCACCTAAGGGCTGTTGCACAATTGGATTTGTGTGTCATTAAAAATTATAAATCATTCATCAAAACAAGTGAAATGTTGTTTATGGCTAGCTGGTGTACTCTGTGAAGTGGTATGAGCCATGGATCAATAACCTGTGTGATACCCTCCCGATTGAAGTTGTTGTTGTAGTGTATATTTGGGTTAATATTGTGAAAAGTATTTAATTTTTGACAGAATTGACGTGTACTTTATTAACTTGATAGGTTGATTTTGTTTCACTCTGTCCTGAATGTAGATAATTTGTCAGATGTATACTGTGATGTATATTCGATTTTAGCAATGTAAAATTATCTGGGTATATTATTAACATCTATTTAGCAAGAAAATTATCCTGAAGTAAATAGGAAATGTAGTTATTGTTAGTGAAGCTGATATGGGATATTGATTGAGTGTGGATATTTTTGTGTATGTGTCTGATGTGTGAGCCAGACGTATACCAATCAATGAAATGTTATTGTAGGTCTTCATATAAGAGTAAACATGTTTCCTAAATAAAATATACAACTTTATTCCACCCTTAATGAGTATTTCAATTTATACAAGGTAAATTCTTGGAATGTTGCATATATGAGGATAAATCTAGCAAACAATAGGACTGAAAGGTGAGTTCTTCCAAGATTGATTTAGTTAATACTATTATGTGTGCTACGGATTTACTACGCCTATAATTTGCATACCCCTGGTGTATTTTAATTTAAAAAAAATAAACTCCTAATTGGGTTATTTTTGGTCGTGCTGTCTGTTTATTCTTTAGTATTTAAAAAAAATATTTATTTAAATATTTTTCGTGAGCAGCAAAGTTACTTTTGTTAGAATTATATCTCAAGGTTTGACTGCAAATCACCGTTTAACCTGTGCACGTTCTGTTGCACATTCACATGCACAGTGGAATACTACTTCTGTTGTTGCATATCCTTAGTAGTTTTGATATCAGACCTCGGAGTAATTACCCCTAGCCCGGTACCAAACCTAACCTGCAAACTGCTGTTGTCTCTCAGCTGCTGCGGACACAGCGGCCAGTAGGTCTGAACTACTCATACGTACTTTGTAAGAGATCAGCACGTAGACGCATGCCATATGCCACTCTCAAAATGACATACAATACTGGTTTCTAAGTTCGGCAAATATAGATGACAATATTTCCTCAGCTAACTTTCATTGTGATGTACAAGCGCGATATACACTGGTGTCGTTGCAACCAGGTAACACTTACTCTGCCACCTGGCGAATATATAACTGGATAACATTGACTCCGCCCATTTCACCAAATATGAGGTATGATTGACATAACTCGGCAGCTGTTTTGCTATTTTCCAAGATGGCGATCTCCCTTGGCTGACACAGTCACGAAGATTCTACTGTGATGGGAAGCATGTGCGAATTGCCAGATGATTAGGGTGTGGTCTGAATAGGCGAAGCAGTCAGTCCAGTCTGGGTACAGAGAGCTATCATTTGTGTTATTAAGTAGGCATGATCGAACATACGTGTTTTACTTTTACTGAAAACTTTTACATTCTACCGGAAGTGACAATCATCTCATTTCTCTGACACAAAACAGAGATGAAGTATGTTGTGGGTTTGTTCATATCAGGACCGACAATACTATTTTGGGTTATTAATGGTTGTAATTGTCTGTATGATCAGACTTGCCTTGTCGAATAAGTCAGTCAATGAAGCGGGGATATTACGATTTATGCGTATGTGAGTTGCGTACCTGCTCAACACTGAAACAGGTTTATCTTGTCCTGATATCTTAGAGTGTTGGACTGTTATCGCCAGGCGTTTGTTGTTTTGTGACATTTCTGACTATCCTCCCTTTCCACATATCGAATGAGACTTACTGCCCACTGGTTTGAATGCGCATTGGAATTGCTTTTAACAGTTCATGGGGTACTTGTCAGTGAGTGTGGATGTGTTCCCTCAATTTCAAATTACGTTTATATCATACCTCTGTAGATGTCAAATACATAGCTTTTTGTTTCCCAATTTATGACATTTGACACATGAATAATACTTGAAGGAAAAAGCCAAAAGCATAACATCTTTGTATGAACCATTCTCATTAGTGGGGAGTGTATGAGGTACTTCTTCATGCTGAGCATGTAATTATGACAGCTAACCTTGGCAAGTGAGCTTGTATATAAGTTGATGTGACTTACATTGAGGAATCGAATGGAACATTTTATTCTTTGCAGGTATATCATAACAGGGAATATTCCATATAGTACCCCACTTATCACAAGCCTTGCATTGGTTGGGTGAATTCCCCTTCTTTCTTTGACATATCCAAATGATATGACATATCTGATTGGGTATTGGATCCACCTTTTGTAATGTAGTTCACTTGACCATCATATATACAATTTACCACTGTGCTATTGGGAATGATTTTTTCAGCAGGTAGCAATTAACAAGGTTTAGTGAATCTGTCTTTGTGGATGCTTAAGCACCGTAATCACCGGTTTATAACAGAATCATTATCATCAACTGTCCTTGATATTGCCACTGGTGCCCACACCTGAACCTTGTGTCCCCCAATTTGATGGCCTGTTAATGGAAAACTCCCTTTAATTGAATCAAAGTGACTTGTACTGGGAGTACCAAAATAACAGTGGTTTTTGTGTGTAGTTATTCATGTAAACTTATTTCATACTTGTATGAAGGTGGTAGTCCTAAAGTGCATGCCAATTTATTGGATAACCTGATTATTGACATTGTCTTTGTTAGCAGTTTAATTGTATGCATTGAGTTGTACTGTTGCAGATACTGATCGGTGAAGGCTTGGCCTGCTAATAGCCACAATGGAGAGGAGGCACCAGGATCTGCTGTCTCAAAACCGTGAAAGTTTCATTCAGACCGTGGACATCAATAACCTTCTTCCTTATTTCCAAGCCACCAATATAATCAACACTGATGACGTCATTAAAATTGCTGGCCTTGGGAAGATGGAATCAAAAGTTGAAATGTTCTTAGATATTTTGCCAGAGAAGGGGTCGCAAGCATTCCATACACTATGTGCTGCACTTGAAATAGCATATCCACATCTTCTGAGAACAATGTTTCTAGGGGCCAGTAACAACCAGATCCAATCTGTTGCCATGACAACCAATGTTTCCTTGACAACATCGTCCAGTCTCAACACTTCACTACTGCCAACAGGTTGGTGTCATGATTTACCATGAAATTCGTCACGCTTGCGTTTGCCAATGTAACCTCCTTGTACAGCAGAAACATGATAAAGTAGAACAACATGCCTCTAACTAGATGATCCCTAGAAGATGACAGTGTGAATCAATGCTTCCTTATTCTAGACTGGTTTAGTTGTTCCTTTTGTTCATGTGGTTCGGTCATCAGGCCAATGTTACTTAATTGGGAGTGTGTTACCCTTAACAATGGTAATGAAAACATTGAAAGTACAGTTAATCTTAATGATTTAATCTTGTATTCAACAGCTCTTGTGTCGATTGATAAAGTGAATGTGAATCTGCAGGCAACCTTTTGGGGTTGTGCTCAACAAGCAGAAACTTCCCTTTGAAAGCGTATTTTCTATGCAGTGACTGTTTTAAATCATTTTATATTGTTGTAAATCGTATCTTAACAACCAAGAGCTTAGAAGGCCATTGGAATCTTGTTCAGTTACCCGACTTGAGGTCTGGAAGCTGAAGTGTGCAGGTTGCGTAGGCTAAGCGACATCTGTGTAGATTGTGTCACATCTGCTGATCTATTTCAGTCAGGCCTGGCCTGGCCTATTTATGGAGCCTTGTGTACACAGATTGTGTGTCCCATGTCATTCATCTAGTATTGTCAGTTTTGTCTGACATTAAGTCTTCTCACCATGCCATTCATTCACCTAAGATTTGCTCTTCTTATTATGTCAATATTGTGCGGCATTGAGCAAACATTGAGGTGACTTGCCCCGGAGTTAGCAGTTGTTGTGAGGTCAAATGATGATTTTCAAATTAGGCCTGTAGAAGTTGGATGATTTTTGTACAAGTGGTGTGTCAGTTGCAGTGGTATCTCCCAATTATCTTCTCTTTCTAGTCTTGTCAATTTCACTATGCGGATGCAGATGAAACTATTTACTGTCAATTTTCTCTCCGAACTGCCTTTTTTTCTGATGTTTTTGGGAAATAATCTATTAATGTGTTCTATAATTGCAATTGTAAATACTGGCTGCACTGTACATGGTTGATGGATCTGCTGTCAAAAGATAGATTTAGGTTATATAAGCAATGGCACACCATTATAAGTTGATCACAGGTGAGTTGATCCTGTTTTGATTGATCCCAATGGGTTTGAATCGATTTATCTAGGATGGATTGATCCCAGGTAGTTTTGGTAGATCCCATGTTGATTGGTCTCAGATGGATTGATTCCAAGTGGTTTGTGTGGATTGATCACACATGGTTTGTGTGGATTGATCACACATGGTTTGTGTGGATTGATCACAGATGGTTTGTGTGGATTGATCACAGATGGTTTGTGTAGATTGATCCCTGTTGTTTTGGTTGGATTGATCATGTGTTGTTTTGGTTGGATTGATCCTGGTTGGTTTGGGTGCATTGATCCCAGGTGGACAGGTCTCAGAATGATTGATCCCGGAGTGGTTTGGGTGCATTGATCCCAGGTGGACAGGTCTCAGAATGATTGATTCCGGAGTGGTTTGGGTGCATTGATCCCAGATGGACAGGTCTCAGAATGATTGATCCCGGAGTGGTTAGGGTGCATTGATTCCAGGTGGACAGGTCTCTGAATGATTGATCCCGGATTGGTTTGGGTGCATTGATCCCAGGTGGACAGGTCTCTGAATGATTGATTCCGGAGTGGTTTGGGTGCATTGGTCCTGGAAGGTTTGAATAGTATAATCTCTTTTTTTCCCCAGCTATCCTTGAAGGCGGCTACATAATAACGTCAATCCCCCTGTGGATCTTAGCTGTATATCAGGCCCGCTGTATCATCCTGCGTGTCGTAAGAGGCGACTTATAGGTGACAACTGTTTGCCGTCGGTTGCGACTCGTATCGGTGGACAATGGGATCCTGTTGGTTGAGTGGAGAGGTCCTTGCGAGGGTCATATATACAACACACCACTTTGGCCCGAATTTCGCGTAGACGAGAGGGTGGAATGGTCCAGTCAACCGACAGGCGGTGCCATGCCCAAGGATAATCGTTTGTATTCTTATGTTCGCATCGTCTTGTCATAGTTCATCTTCATCCACGTGTATTTCTTATTTATCCCAGAAGGCGGCCGCTCAAACAGGTCAATCTTATCTCTTCATAATCATCCCACCTTTCGAGGCGCCATATAACAGTAGTGTTGGTGTGCCGTTTAAACCTATACTTACTTTACCTTACTGGGAGAATGTTGCCTTGATAAGTGGTGAAATTATCACAGATGTAAGTAGAGTTATGATATCGTGCAGTTCGCCACAGCTCTGTTTAAACACATTAAGCTGTCTTCGATTTATCGAGTGTTGCTGCCTTAAGTTGACGGATGTTTCTATCAAGATCGTATATTAAAAGGTTTGTTACAATCTCAGATGTGATTACTTTGCTGGAGACACAGGTTTGACATATTGCCCAGCTGTGTTTGTGTATCCCAAGATGACAAAGTTGATGTCCTTGGCAGAAGGCCAAGTCAGTTCGCCTATCGCTGTCTTGTTCCAACCCACTGCGTCTGATTCCTACATTTGCTGCTAGTTTGCGTATCATTTGCATATCTCTTGAACTCACCTGTTTTCCCGGAGTCACAAGGTGCAACAACAATCTAGGACTTAGATCTATACCAAGTCATGAAGAAGCGAGTTGTGTGAGCCAATAGAGCGCTACTTGAGATCGGGTTTTCTGTAGGGACGGGCTTTTAGGTTCGGTGTTTTTAGTTTGGCGTTTGTATGCTCGGATAACAGGTGCGTCAATATGCACAGTGGCGCAGTGGACCCTCAATCAGAGTCCACGCCGCTGCTGTGCGACCTGTTATCAGTTCTTGTCATATGATGAGAATTATAGTTATATACTGTGCGAGTCCGGTCATTACCCGTTCTCATTAGAACAGTTCTGAAGAGTATGTTTGGTGGCTTCCAAATTGACATAGCTCAAAGGACCGCTGAAACTGGATTAATAGTTCAAGAAACAGCGCTTTGTGGATGTCATCCGATGATAGAGCGCACGTTGGTTCACGGCAGTATGTTAGGCACATTAGACACCCGCCATCGACTTGGTTTGGTCGCTCTGAAATGAGGATATATTCAGATATCTTTGTGATGTATATTCCTCCAGCAAACATTCGACATCACTGACACCACACAGCGGGTGTTAGATGAGGAAGTCAGGCCAGCTTCGTGTCAAAACAGTTCCTGGCAACTTGGATCATTGCCATCGCCTTAGATGTGTGTGTGTTGCAGACGTTGTATTTCGAGATGAGTATGCATGTGAGTGGGTATGCCGTGGCCCGGATCAGCCCGGCCTATCTGCCCGAATACGCCGACAGCAGCGTCGTCTCGCCCCGCATACGCCCCACGAACAGCAGGCGCCAGCGCGTGGCTAGACGCAGAGCCGCGCTCAGCTTCGATGTCTCACTTATCTTTGATCTTATTCTCAGAGGTAAATAATGCTGCTGTCTCACGATTTAACGGATGTGTTCAAATTCATTCTTATGCACGACCAACTCGGAGGCAACGTCTTTGAATTAGACACGTTGCTTTCAGACTTCGGCTCAAATGAATGACATGAGGTGGAAATACTTGTTTTTATCTCTTGGTTTCTTGTAGCCGTTGGAGTTGGTATTGGGCCAGTAGGTGGTTTCCTTCTTCCTGCATCTTCGTCTGACTAGTGACTTACGGTAACCCTCCCTGGTGTAATTTGTCTGCGACACCTTGATTGACACAGATAACTTGCCCTGCTGATGGTTCTCGTTTCATGTGCAGTGGTTCATTAATTGACTTGCTCGGAAGCAGGAACCATTCCCAGGTGCACGTTATTCTTGTTGTTTACCGTAGAGGAGGCTGACAGAGCTGCTGTCATTAACAGCGTCACTCCCATTGCTGATGGTTGGGAAGTTTGTTTTGGACAAACGATGTGTGTGTGTGTAAAGGATATAGGAATATGACACAGCGCCTCAAGACCACACTTGGTGAAATGTCTAGTGAACCGAGTCGAATACCGGTTGTTTTCGCTATTGTCGTCGCAAAATTAGCATTCTCTCGCAAATCTGGCTAATTATGCTGCTTTGGAATAGCGTGCTACATCCGGACATTCAGTCTCACGATACACACATCTCGTCGATATATCGTATGCGTGCAATATTAATTTACGACCAAGGAGCGTTTATATTGGCGGGTCAAATGAGGTGTAATGGCGCGGTCAAGCTTGATCATCTGCGTAGCCAGGAGTAGTGGCCAAAACAATGGTACGTGAAAGGAGTGTGTGGGGGGGGGGGGGGGTGGGCGGTGGAGTGGTGTTGTTGGTAGGGTTCTTGGTGCAATGACGCTTCTTCCATGATGCATGGGATGTGAGTTGGCCTGTCTGGCCCTCTTCGCGTGTGTTATGCTTCATCGGCATGGCTTTTCGTGGTCAAGGTTGTTCATAATTATGTACAAGCGATACTTACAATGTTATCAAGTCAGGCTCAGTCGCTGGAAAAAGGGAACTGTCTGGTGGTCGAGAAAGGGAGCTGTCTTGTGATGGAGTAAGGGAGTTGACTTGTGATGGAGAAAGGGGTAGCTGGTTTGTGATGGGGAAAAGGAAAGCTGTCTGGTGATGGAGAAAGGGAAAGCTGTCTGGTGATGGAGAAAGGGAAAGCTGGTTTGTGAGAGAGAAAAGGGAAGCTGGTTTGTGAGAGAGAAAGGGAGAGCTGTCTGGTGATGGAGAAAGGGAAATCTGTCTGGTGATGGAGAAAGGGAAAAGCTCTTAGGTGATGGAGAAAGGGAAAGCTGGTTTGTGAGAGGGAAAGAGAAAACTGTCAGGTGATGGAGAAAGGGAAAGCTGTCTGGTGATGGAGAAAGGTAAAGCTGGTTTGTGATCGAGAAAAGGAAAGCTGTCTGGTGATGGAGAAAGGGAAAGCTGTCTGGTGAAAGAGAAAGGGAGTGCTGTTTGGTGATGGAGGAAGGGAGAGCTGTCAGCTGATGGAGAAAGGGAAAGCTGTCTGGTGATGGAGTAAGGGGGAGCTGTCCATTGATGGATAAAGGGAAAGCTGTCTAGTGATGGTGAAAGGGAGAGCTGTCTGGTGATGGATAAAGGTAGAGCTGGTTTATGTGAGTGAAAACGGAAAGCTGTTCAATGAAGGAGAAAGGGAGAGCTGTCTTGTGAGAGAGAGAAAGGGAGAGCTGGTTTGTGTGAGAGAAAAGGAAAGCTGTCTTGTGAGAGAGAAAGAAAGGGAAAGCTGGCTTGTGTGAGGGAAAGGGAAAGCTATCTGGTGATGGAGAAAGGTAGAGCTGTCTTGTGAGAAAGAAAGGGTGATGGAGAAAGGGAATTTTGTCCACGGAATAGGACCCCGCTGGAGTGCTGTCTTGTTATGGGTTATCTAAACTGGTTAGGAACCTGGTTGTGTTCAACTCTGTAAGAGGTCTAATGTGAACCATTTGTGTATGTTGCTCTAAACGCAGTGGTGTTCTAGGGTGTTCATCGATCATGATACCATATGTAGCAACTATAATGACTGTTCCCTTGTCACATTAGTCTGAAAATTTGCTTTATGTAGTTGCTAAGCATGTTTGATGGCTGCAATTACAGCACCACGACTGTGTATTTATTAACTACTCCATGGGTGCTGATGTTTCCCTCATGTGTGAGGTTATACTTGTGTTGTTTCAGATACTGATGTGGCAGTGACTGGGAGCAATCTACAAGGAGATGCAGGGGACGACAAGCGAGCACTTCACCCAGGCCCGTCTATAGCCCAACACACATCATCATCATCAGCACCTTATTCTACACATTATACTGTTACACATGCCATGTTGCAGTCACACCCTTCATCTCAGCCATCGTCATCATCATCATCATCACAATCATCACCATCATCACCATTCTATTCCTGGCCACAGCCACATATCGCATCACATCCTCATCCTACCCCTATGCTCACATCAGCATCTTACTCACAGCAGCATCCTACATCACAGTCCTATCCTGTACCTCATTCCACCTCACAACCTCATTCAGCCTGCAACTCCATATCCAAATCACATTCTCCTTCACATCATAGTTCTCACCATCCCTCATGTCACTCCAAAACCCACTCCTCCTCTCACTCTATGTCCAAATCACACTCATCCTCCCAGCCACCTTCTTCACGTCATCTCTCACTATCCCATACCCTGCCACAGCATCACCAAGCCACATACAGTGCCGCACAGTTAGTCACCAAAGCCTCAGTGCCCCCTGGTGGGGCCAGGAGCCCAGCAGGAGAGCCAACATCTGTTCGGTCATATGACCCGAGTCATATGACAGCCCATGTGACACCACTGAGTACCTACTCACAGCCCCTCCTTGGCCTTCCTGCTTCAAGTGAGTAGTGTTAACCTTGACTGACACACAACCTGTTCTACACCTCTTGCCTGTATCATTGACATATCTGAGTTTGGTTTCATTGACTTGACAGATGCACATTGTTGGGTGCCATGTTCAATTTTAAATTTGTTTCCATTTTTGTCTAGTTGATTAAATGACTTTATTGTAATCTTTTCAATGTTTGGGGGACGCTTTGAAAACAGCCTCCAGACATTGTTAACAAAATTATGCAAATGAGTGGCAGCCAGGTCAAATAACTGCCATCATCTACTTTTACTTTTGCTTTATTTGTGCTTTGTATGTGTGGTAAAGCCTACCACGTACCTTATGTAGCACAGGTTCCAGATTGCGCTAGATTTTACAGGTGTATTCGCCCATAATTAGCATGAAATCAGTCCATGAAGTTTCCTTACACAGCAGAGTTTTCATGATATTTGGTCTCATTTTTGCATTTTCTTTCATTGTCACTTAATTTTCTTGTATATTGTTTTTGCAAGTTTTATGTTTAATGAAAGGGTACAGTTTATCAAGAAGGCTTCAATTCTGTTGTTATATTTGACCAACTAAAATAATAACAGCCATCACATTTAGCTCTGCTCCATCATATGCGCACCCGATGCCCTCTGTCCTTCTGTCCATCCTTTCATAAACTTTGGATGGCACGTTTTGACATTTGACCCCTGAGTTATTTATATACCAATCACTTATGATGGCGTGTATTTTTAATAAAAGGCTATCTGCCCAAGATTAAATGTGGACCACTCTGATGTGAATGGCTCCTTGCATACTTAATATCGGCCGTACATGATTTTAAACCTCTGAGTCATTAGACAAACCTTTTCTTAAAAAACCAGGGATACAATGTAAACCAAATGGCGAATAACTTTAGATGGCACGTTTTCTTTGTTAGCATGGTTGCTGCATGAAATTACACTTTTGACCGCTCTGATGTTGAAGTCTCCTTGCAATCTAAAAATCTGAGCTGATCTTTGATCCCTGAGTTATTATTAGAATCTCGTGAGCCATTCAAACCTATTGTAGCATCACCATTTCATGTTGTCGTTGATTGTTTTTGAAAGCCGTGTCAACAGTAACAGAGCTTCAATGCCTATTGGCCTCTTCTTAGTATTTGTTTTCGAAAGTCTATTACCATTTAGGGCAAAATAGCCAACATAGTGCGACATATTGGTAACGCATGGTGTTTGGCCATACGTTATGATATGGGCAACATGTGTTATTGAGCCTGGCTCGCTGGGTGTGGCTTCCTTTTTGATGATGATCACTATGTGTGCTGGTCTAGTGAAATTATCAGCTGATAAAGTGGCACGGGAAGGATGTTGTCATAAAACGAAATGGTGCGGTGGTTAAAATAAAGTGGAGCAATTATAGATCGGAGGTGGGGGATGTTATAGAAGAAACTTGGGCCGTTCTAGAATGAACTGGGGCTATTGTAGAATGAAGTTGGGCTGTCATTGAAAGAGGTGAGATTGTTGTGGAGTAGTCTGCGTCCCAGACTCCAGGGGTTCCGCTACGCTTCTCGCCCTAGATGGCGAGACTATTGAATATCAGTAACATGTCAGCAGAGCCCGCTGCCAACAGACTAGGGGACCTTGACTAGTTGTGGAGTAGAACAGGGCTATTGTAGAATGATAGGGGACTGTTGAAGATTGATCTGGGGATGTTGTAGGATGATGTGAGACCGTTGTAGAATGAGGATAGGTAGTTGCAGAAATCAGTGAGGCTGGTTGTAGAATGGAGGTGAAGCTTTTGCAGAATGATGGTGGGGATATTTCTAAATGGAGTAGGGCTGTTTTAGAATGAATGGTGCTAGAGCTGTTGGTGAATGGGGTGACTGTTTTAGAAGGGGGTTGGGGCTGTATAGACTAGTCTCCTCTTTCACAGTGCACTGTGTCACTCCCAGGCCCCAAGTCCGCCTTAAATGTCAGCTACGCACTCGCGTACTGACGAGAAGATACCTGGAAAGTGTCCATAATAGGTTGCGGCGTGCGTATGTAGTGGTGGGTGTTAGAGAGACATGTTCCATTGAGTGGTACAGCCAGACATGTGCTGTCGGCGGGTGCATGACGTCACATTGACCAGATGTTACCGAAGACTTGAATAGCCGGTGCATGTAGACTGCTTCACAGCCCGGTGGGGCTGTAGAAGCCGACATACACTGATGACTCAGGTACGTGCTGACGAGTGTGTAATCGGATACGCACGGATTGTGCTATATGCAGTACAGCGGGGAAGGCGTCACATCAACTTGTACAGTATCCTCCTATCAGTCGTCGTGACCGTGTCTTCAAAGCGATCCATAGTTTATGGCCTTTGATATCGCTGTGATCGAGATTGAGAACAAGGCTATCAGATATTCCTCTACTTAACAATTGACCAATTGCGGTGGGCTTCATTAGTCATTTGGTGTAAATCAATTCAGTGAGGCTCGCGTTTATAGCTGTTGTTTCTTTAGCAGTTACTTCTCATTGTTTTCCGTACGCAAGTGCCTGTTGCTGACCGGTTCTCGGAACGTGACGTTAAAAACTGGCATGATGCTGAGGCTGGGAAAGTGAGACTTTATACGTGGCCATTTGTCTATGTGTTTGATGAGGAGATTGATATTAATCTGGCGGTTGACTAGCCGCGGAAGAAGTTATTCTAAAATACGACCGGAACATTCAGCTCGAATACAACTGCCCAAAGTATTCACGCTTCGTGACCACTCAACCTAAAAAGTCTTAATCGGTGGGCGAGACACATATCGCGCGCCAATTCGACCAAATCAGACAGCTTCGGTTTATGAAAGTTGTTGTCTGACCCTGATAGTCCGGGGTGAATGCTAGGTTGGCTTCGGGTGACCAATCCGAACACGGACATACATTTGCTGCGGTGCAAAACTTGTATAAAATCCGAAGTATATTGTGTTACACAGACTCTGGGCATTGGAGACGTGCTTAATAAGTTAATGACCAGAATCTCGCGAACCGAGTAGCGTCCTGTCAGCTAACGTCTTTACGCTTGTCCTCGACCCCATCACTCCGACCCCGCTCGCGATTGTAAACACTCCATTGACCTTGCCAGTCAGGTATATCACACAAGTACACCAACTCTGTCATTATGTAGGTCATTTATTAACATGATGTATTTGTGCGGGATGGCCATGGCAGAGTTAGGAATGAGGCAAGACCTGCCCTGTTGCCAAGCCCCGCTCCCATACAGTTGGCCTATCTGCCTCATAACTGTTTATAAGTTGGTTGGTATTCTCTGATGCTTTTGGCACCATTTGTTTGACCTCTTCATTGTGATTTCGCGAACCAGTTAAGGTATTGTTCGTATTAAACACACCAACCCTCTGAACTGGCTTGTTTGAGGGTGCTTAACTTATTGTGCGCAACGAATGCCACGCATCAAATTTCTCTGTTGTGGTGGTAATCGATTGCCGGAGGCCAATTCGGAGAGTGTGTTATTGCTAGAGTCTTTGGTTTGTTCGTGATGTGTTGCTTTTTGGTATTGTTGCGGCCTCTTTCATTTCTCATTAGCGTGATGCTTAAAGCATCTTATCATCAACTCAACTCTTCCTTTTTCGTTTTCTAGGCATTTAAAAACATCGGTTTCATTCATTCATGGAAACCTGATTTACGCTGTGACATTCACTGAAGTATATGTGGGCGCTGAATAGAGAAAAGAGCGAGGATTTCTTAACGTGCTAGGCTATTTTCGAGAATCGCGTCGCGAGGCAGGCCTCGCTTCTGGCCAGCAGACGACAGTAAAAAGACTCGCAATAAGGCCGTTGTTTTTTTTTTTTTTTTTTTTTTTGACGAGGCATCTTTGTTAAGTCTTCTGACAGTTGAGTATAAGTTTTCTGGCAATCTAGGCAATTGTTAAGTTTGCCAAGTTCAGATTGAATAAACTGGTCGGTATGAATCAAGATGCATTGATCAATCGCATATTGCAACTTATCAGGCTTGTGACAGTATGACCGGTTGGGTCACTGTGTTTTCGTCGAGATGTGATGAGGTACCAGATACGATTATTTGTAGGTCGTCGACGTGATTGCAGGTAGCTGAGGGTTGAAGTCCTGCTAGATAATACCCGAGACTTTGTACGAATTTCTATTTTCTTTATTTGGTCGCGGCTGACTGGCACGTTCGGGTTCTACTTCGGGTTCTTGTGGGATGAATATGTCGAGTTGAGGAATATCTTGTGGTTGTAATGTCATGTGTGTCTGATGCTGTCGTATTTATAGTGAAGGTGCGGGTGGCTTGATGTGGTGAGCTGTGATTGGTTAATCCGGGGCTTGGGGTCATTCGGAGCTTTAATTGGAGATCAAACGGGTCTAAATTAATTGTTAAGGGAATTGACGGGACTTGGATGTTTTCATCAAAGGATTGGGTTTGGTTAAGGACTATATAATTTGGAAACTGACCCGTACGGAACTTAAAAGGGATTCTAAAGGTTTATGTAAATTGGGCAACAATTAATCTGGTACGAGTGAAAAGGGATGAATTTCATTTGCCTAAATTGGTTTAGTGTTCATGTCTCGAGTGGCCGAAAGGTTGTAAATCTAACTTTAACTTTTGGGGTGTTGCGGGGTGGGGGGGGGGGGGGGGGGGTGGGGTGGAAAGATGAGAGGTGGTGTGTGTATGTGTTTGCAAGTGCATGCGTGCATGTATGCGTTTGTTGGGGGGGTGAAATATGCCCTTCCTCTGTAAAAGGACACTCCGCTGTCCTTGTGATTTACATTTGTGTGTGAGTTTGTTTGAGCGTGCCAGTAGCCTACATTATAGACATAACAATATACAAATTGTGTACGCAGTAAGATAAAACTACAATTGACATAAATATATATATATGAAAATGAGACACATGACTCTCCATAATTAGAATTCATTAACATAGGAATTTAAGAATGAGATTAATTGGTAAGGTAGACATTATATACATACAATTATTATGAAGCTGTTAAATGTAGAATCAGTCCATATAGTGCAAATCATACACAATTTGTGGTTATGGTTCCACAGTGAGGATAATTTTTTTTTTTTTTTTTTTTTTTTTTTTTTTTTGAGTCCTTAAATAGGGGATCCTGCGTCCTAATTTTTCTTTCCTTTGTTGGTGAGATTATTTTGTTGTGCGCGGTACCGAGGTTATGGCAGTTGTACACTATGCCCTAGCTATTTTGTACATGCAAGGCTACACATTATTTGTTTTTACAGCAATATTATTAACTACTACATTCGTAGTATCTTATGATACTTTAATCATACAAGTAATTTAAATATTATAGATTTAGGTTGTATGAACCACTTAGGATTAAGTGAATACATTCAGTATGTAGTAGAATCAATAAGACAAAGACATACAATTGATTTAGAATAAAATGAGTTGTGTACATAAAAGTGCAACATGTATATACATATCATAAAATGTGGGACATTTACTAAAAGACTAAATATATATATACACTTTTTAAGCAAATATCTGAAGTGCAAACAATGTTGAAACATTTACATTAGTACAACTTATGTCAAGATCTAATATATAGCAAGTACATGAAACATTGAATACGTAATACATTTAATACTACAACCGCTATGGTTTTGCTTTAAAAACTACCTGCGCACATGAGAGAGATGTCTATATATAAAAGCAATTACCAGCTAAGTTTATTATCACTTTTTGGTTCAGAGTGTGGATTAAGTAACGGATAAAGGGCTGGCGCGGAAGCGGGGGTAATATCGGAGTGAGAATTGGGGGATGGGAAGGCACAAGGTAAAATTTGTGTAAGACCGGAATGGCAAAATTGCAAATAAATCATATGATTTGATGACAAAATTGTTTTTGCTAATCGTAACTTAACTAAGCAATGATATAGTCACGGAATTTGGAAGGGTCAAGGTATTTTCGGTCAAACAATTTGTTATGGACGGGTTATCCCACGTTAAATTTAAATTGGCTTTGAAGGTTCCCGAACTCAAAGTTAACGCTGACAGTTCAAATTTTTCTGGTAGCTTCCAGTATTGTGGGACAAAAGGTCAGATACAACAAATCCAGAGAACAACAACTAGTGCCGTTGGTAAGAATGAGTTGAAGAGTTGTGTGAGATTTTATTGTGTTGACTAACTTGTAGACAAATGTAACAGTAATTACAAAAGTGATAGTGATTAGAATTGTAAATGAAAGGTAAGTGAGAATCAAAGTAGGTGTGGCTTCATGCTCGGATGTATTGTTGTGTAGTGATGCGCGGTGGATCTGATTATGTTGCCAATTAAGTGATTGGTGCTCTCCTATGGACAATGCTTTAACTTGCGCTGCTGTTTGTAGAACGGTGACTGTTAGTGTGAGCTGTCTGACTTTGAAGAAAGTTGGAGTGTTAGGGAAACACTTAGGGTTGTAATTACAATTGAAACGTAGCTGATGACATGGGGGGAGGTAAACCACGATGAAGCCGATTTAGGTTGCCATTGTTCGGAATAAATCGGGTCCGTTAATGACTGGTAGATGCTGTTATTGAGTTTGGCCTGCAGAGAAATCTGACTGAGACTTAATTTTAGCTGATCATCTGTATTGGACGCATTAGAAAATTTGTGATGGTAAATGTTAAAAGATGGAACAGAGAAGTTTAGAGGTTCTTCGAATACTGTATTTGATCTTATGAAGGAGAGTTGGTCCATAGAGAAGAAATTGTGCAGTAATGCGAGGTTAACGGGAAAGTAAAGGGAAGAGTTCTCGGATCTCGCGCAATTATTGACACGGGCAGGTAAAGAAAAATTGTCAGCGACGACAGAACATTTGCATGGTATATGCAAAATACAAATATTACATCCTGGTTTGGTTACAGTATCTGTTCCTGAACAAGTAAGGGAAAGAGATGTTATATTACTAAGAAGAATATTTCCAGATGATATTTCTTTAATTAGAGGAATAATACCGTTAGAAATGAAGCGAAACCTGCACAGTTTGTTTATGGAGTCAGTTTGATCCATAAAGAGGGCGCTTGCACATGTCAAAGTATGATGATCTCGGTGGGCGAATAGATGAGGGCAACGTTTATAAAATGACCCCTGACACTGTAACAATTCCATCAGAGAAATTTCGATGTAAGATAACGACGATTTAGACACAGCCAAGTATTGTGGGAGGTTTCTAGGTAGAGAAGCATGGACCGTGGTGTGATTTAAAGGTATAGGAATGGCTGTTATTTGGTAGATATCAAACAGATGTGATGAAGAAGCTATAGGAATGCGAATTGAAACAAACAATGAGTCATTATGTCGGGCGTAATGGACATCTTGTGTGTCTGATGCTGTCGTATTTATAGTGAAGGTGCGGGTGGCTTGATGTGGTGAGCTGTGATTGGTTAATCCGGGGCTTGGGGTCATTCGGAGCTTTAATTGGAGATCAAACGGGTCTAAATTAATTGTTTAAGGGAATTGACGGGACTTGGATGTTTTCATCAAAGGATTGGGTTTGGTTAAGGACTATATAATTTGGAAACTGACCCGTACGGAACTTAAAAGGGATTCTAAAGGTTTATGTAAATTGGGCAACAATTAATCTGGTACGAGTGAAAAGGGATGAATTTCATTTGCCTAAATTGGTTTAGTGTTCATGTCTCGAGTGGCCGAAAGGTTGTAAATCTAACTTTAACTTTTGGGGTGTTGCGGGGGGGGGGGGGGGGGGGGTTTGGGGTGGAAAGATGAGAGGTGGTGTGTGTATGTGTTTGCAAGTGCATGCGTGCATGTATGCGTTTGTTGGGGGGGTGAAAACAGAGTTACAGCATGACGGAACCCGGATAAAGTGAGCTCTTTTGCAATCGCCGTAAAGTGTCGTTTGAATGCTGCGTTTGGTGTTATTGTAGCGTGGTCTTAGAGCTGAAACTAACAAGTGGGTGGTTACGAGAATAAACACACAACAGCAAAAATGGGAGGGGGGTGGTTTACGATGTCGGAATTATGCTGCGTCAAGGGCGTGAACGAGATGGTTTCATTTCAGATCCTCGTTTCTTTTTTAATAAATATCCGTGTCACCCAGTGTTAGTGACGAAGTTCGGACTGCATTCAATATCCTGTTGTGTGCAACCGGGAAGCTGGAGTTTATAATCTGTGGCCTCCTCTACAGTTCTGATTGGCTGCCTTAAATGGACGCTGGAATCGCCTGTGATTGTGGCCAAAATGTCCATGTAGTCACTGCAGGATCCGCCCTGGCAGAGAATCGTCAGCTGAATGACCATAAGAGGGGAGGGGTTGTCAGTAGCCAAGAGTGCTGCGTGCTCTACCGGCCCATTAAACGCGGACGCCACTTGCTGCTCTTATTAGCTCGGGGGAGGCACCTCGCATTGCCGCTCGCTCATTAGCCCCCAGATGCTTCCCGGAAACCAACTCGCCTCTGCAACTTATAAACCATCCCAGAATTTGTCATCTTGATAAGTTCACAATCGTCTAGTGATCCTCGCATGGGATATTTCTTGGAAATGATGTGTTGTTGAAAGGGTTCCGACGTCAGTACAAGTGAGAGAATCGTTGAGGATGGATCGTGAATCTTGGCAGGAGCACCTGATCATGAGTAGTAAGCTTATAGTGGACCATGCTAAGTTGTACACGCAGGTACACAGACCGAATAAATTTCATGTTCATCACGCGGCAGACTTGGACAAGATGATGGCAGCTAACGTGCCAAGTATGGTGTGGCGACAGCGCGTCCAAGATCGTCACGTCATCCAATCCAGTCATGTGATGGAGAGTCGTCACGTGATGCGAGGCCGTCTACAGTCGCTAGGTGGGTTCTGAAGGCACGTAAGTCGGCTATGTAGTCGCATTCAGTCCCACAATCAATGATACATCCAAATGGAAACGGCCAAATTGTTTTTGTCGAAATTCCATCCGAAAGCCACAGGTGTGTTAAACTGGCGCAGGTATCGATCATGTTTGGGGTATTTAAATACAGCGGGATAGCCCCATGCACATATTCCGCATATGGTCATCATTGAACTGGTATCATACAGACCAGGGTCACAGGTAACATTATCGACTGTGTTGTTCTTTGAATTTTGAAATTCGTCGTGATCTTGTCAACTTGAGCAGTAGGATTTAGTTTGTGGTATGGTATGAGTTATTGTATTGAATACTGCCGTCGTTATATTACCTTTGGTGACAGTATCTATATCACTGATGGAATAACTCTCTGCGACGCTCTTTGTCATAGTGGACCCAATAAAAGCTACAACTGACATGACTTATGAAGTGGGCCAGACTCAATCCCCTGAATCATCGCGTCATCTCTATCTAAATTGGATCTTGTCTTCTGATGTGCTGGTTTAGATTTGTGATTCCTCTGTGCATTACCACGTGATACCATCAAATCCAATCCTATTGCAACCCCCCCCCCCCCCCCCCCCACCCAACCCTCCCCCGTCAATGGTTCCTATCAATGACGGTTGCTCACCATTATACCATCGATTCCTCGGGATGGCTCATTTAGAATGGATTGGGGGGGGGGGGGGGGGGGGGTGCTGCTGCTGTACATGTTTCGTGTAAGGGTTAGTGTGGGCCTTGAAATAAGTCGAGGATGCCCCCCCCCTTCGGTCTCAGAACCTTAATACGCTTATTAGCGCATGAATTCGCCTTGTGATCGTCTCCATTAGCATCAGTTGGACAAACACCTATCTAGCTTTATGCTACGCATGTATTCGTAGAAGCTATTTGCCACAAAGATGCCTGAAAGCCTCGGAACGTCCGTGGATTAATCGGGCCATAAATGATCCAAACCTAGATCTCGTGGCGATGATGTGTCGTTCTGCTGTCTGGTCTCGATCGCCCAATGTACCACCATATTCGTTCCCAAATAATGCAGCGTCGACTTAACGTGACGGGCTGTATCCGAAACTGGGTTGTCACTGCTACTTAGCGTGACAAATGTATGTGGGTACAGGGCCTATCAATGCGAGGCTGTTGTGATTTGTAGATGCATGAGCGGGGTCTGTCCGTGCTGGTTAGCGGGTGTAACGGCTCGTTATATCTCCTACCGCGAGTTCACCAGTCTCTCTACCGTGACTCGCTCGCCCCAATAAGCACGGCGTTCAGGAAAACCAGACCAGTTCTTCTGCAGCTCACACAACGTGATGTTACACGAAGCATGTCCTTATGCTATTTAAAAAAAACACGGTAAAAGTATGCGTATCATAACACTACTTTGGCAAGTTGGGGCCGTGTGTGGGGAATGCTGCCTCCTCCATTGATATTTATGTTGTCGATTTGGGACTATATCAGTGTTTTTCCCTTAAGTGCAACCATGGAAGCATGTAAGTGAATATATCTTGGATACAAAATATCTTAACCGAGTTGTTGGCATAAAACATTCATCCATTGTCAGTGGCGTGTCTTGAGGAGATGAGTTAATTTTCAGTGGATTGCGTCTGGCATTTAGAGCCTGGGTTATTGACCAAGCAAGCCAACGCCGCGAGTTGCCATATCACATGCTATATAAGGTAATGCGACCAGACGTAGACGTCAGAATGGTTGATGAGGTATCTGGCGTCAACCATTGTCTTAACAGCTACTTGAGTCAAGGGTAGGATGATCAAGTAATGTCCTGAGCTATGTCGTCTTAACCAACCATCATCGCGACGTGATCTTTGCCAGACACTCGCTCTTCCTTCGCGAGGAGAGAATCGGCAATTAGTCATGCAGACAACAAGAGTGGGGCTGCTTGACGAGATCACATCTCATTAGATTAAGTAGCATCACTTTATTTGGGCAGGCACGCTCTGCATCTTGTCGACAAGACTCACAGTGTGTCGGAGCTGTAATGGCATGCTGATATCCACCCACAGAGCTGTGATGGCATGTTGATATCCATCCACATAGCTGTGATGGTATGTTGATATCCATCCACATAGCTGTGATGGTATGTTGACATCCACCCACAGAGCTGTGACGGCATGTTGACATTCACCCACAGAGCTGTGACGGCATGTTGACATCCACCCACAGAGCTGTGACGGCATGTTGACATCCACCCACACAGTTGTGGCAGCATGTTAATTTCCACTCACAGAGCTGTGACGGGATGTTGACATGCACTCAGAGCAGATACGGGATGTCGCCAACCACCCACAGAACTGTGATGGGATGTCGACAACCACCCACAGAACTGTGACGGGATGTCGACAACCACCCACAGAACTGTGACGGGATGTCGACAACCACCCACAGAACTGTGACGGGATGTCGACAACCACCCACAGAACTGTGATAGCATGTTGACATCACACAGATCTGGGATGGCATGTTTACATTCACCCACCGAGTGGTGGCAGCATGTTGATATCCACCCACAGTGCTGTGACAGCATGTCGACACCCAGTCATTAAGTTATGCTTTATGAAAACACAGATAATGATAGCAAATTTTCGGCCGTCCTTAGTGTTTGAGTATTAGTTATGACTGAAGTTGATGTGGTCTGGGGTGAGACGAGGGCTTGGGGAGATGAGATGAGGATTTACTTGGGCGGTCTGGTCATATTTGCAGAGATCTCAATGCTTGAAGGTGGCTTCGTCTGGGCTCTGGCTACGCATACGGAGACGTTGATCCAAGTACTGTTGATCTCACACACGTGCCATTGGGACAACGCATTTGTCCCCTTGCCCCCGTTGACATCGATAAGACCGGTATGGGAATTTGGAAAGTGTTGCATAGCAGCCATTGTGATGCGTTAATATATTGATGAGGAAGATCCCCTTTCTAGGGAGATAGTCTCTGCTTGTTAGGCCGTCAATAGTCGAGGGGATTGCTGATTTCGTTCAGTTACATTGGCAAAAGCGAGGCTGCATTAGACGTGGAGAGTTGGCTGGAGTGGCGATGGACTTGGTTTGGACGGGGAGGCTAATGGAGCGTGAGGGAGCCCGGCGACTTGGGGCGACGTCTGTGTCCAGATTAGATTTAGGACCCACAAAATGCGCCTGTGTTCAATCATAGCATGTCTGCTTAACACAATAAGGAATTCTAATATCAGCATCAAAAGCTGCTCGATTGGTTTGTACCGGTGGCGGATAGATGTCTTGTGGTCGACGAGCCGGCTTCATTAGCGCATCTATAAGCAGGTATAGTGAATGCGTACATTGATGCCTTCAGCTTGGCTAGTTAGTCAGTCGCCGTACGTCTCCGCTTCATCGAGGCTGTACCTAATGATGATGATATGCCAAATGCTCTCTGGTCATCAGGACAGGTAGTCAGTTGTTAGTGAATAATACCTGGATCAACATCGCTTCTAATTCACTGATAGCCACGACCGATCTTCAGGATTTTTATGACTATGCGTATACCGCTTGAAGTTGTAGCTTTTGCGTATGTGAATTGACCAGCTGGTATATTTGCAGTCTGTATGCATCCCGTATATATTCCGAATTTCGGGAAGCCATCAGCATCTGATCTGGCATTGTATGAGTCACCTGTGTGTCCTATACCTCTATTGTACCTGTGCTGGGGGTGTAGGGTGGTGCATATCTCTCTGAAACGTGTCCTCGTTGTTTGCGTGTAATGTTTCTGGGAATAAGTTGTTTACGTAGCCAGACCGATTACTCGCAATAGCCACTCATCCTATTCGATGTGTTACGAGTTAATGACATAAACATGTATATCCGTGAGTGTACCGACTGCGGAGCGGGTATTCCCCCATATATGAAACTGGATCTATAAGAATGTCTGATGTCACTGCCTGGCTTTCAAGCTTAAAAAAAAGCGAATTTAAATAATTCCCCATGGTGATTTTCATTGTTGGGCTTGACGGCGGGGTAATATAAGCTGTGTGTCGTGACGTCGTATGTGCTGGAACGCCTTTTGCGGCTTTCTGCGTCCGTCTCAGCAGAGTTAAGTTTGTGATGGTGATGTGCTCTGCAAGAACACAGATGAATCCCATAAGAACAACATGTGATTGCTCACCAATAATGAGCTCAGGAAGGTTGAGTGTCTTTAAAGTGGTAAACCTGTTGGTTACTTTGAAGGTTTATTAGATTGGGGGCTGCCAGTCATTTCCCGTCTTGGGTTGTATGGACCTCCATCTGGGGCTTTTCTTCATTTGGCTAACCTGATTCCATTGAGAGTGATTTGAGTCAGCGTGATCAGTTTAGTCTGCTTTTTATGTAGTTTGGGAATATGTAATGAACATATCAAATTGGCGTTACCATGGTACCAGGAGTCACCCCATTCATTTGCTTATCATATTATGATTTTACCTTTTAAAGGAATGTCTTGTATGTATATTAAAAACAATAGGAATCCATGGTTATGTTCACGGTATAATTGCTTGCTTACTCAGTCAGATTTTAATGCACATGTGAAACTTTTGTGAAAGATTGTGTGACTGTGAGTGTGTAAATGATGAATACTAATGCTGTGTGCATATGTATTGCAGATGAGACAGCCCCCAATAACACGAGTGGTATAGGTGGTCCCCGCTCTCCATACCCCTCATCAACACGCCCTGTATCATTCCACGAGTACTCTTCAGACAAACAGTCTTCTGACCTGCACTTCCTGAGACGGCCACAAGAGAACCAGCGTACCAAGAGGAAGTCTCAGCCCATTATGGGAGACAGTATGGCGCTCACCATGGCACCACTGCAGGATGCCCTGACTGTCAAGGGTCCTAGCGAGGAGAACATGTTAGTTCCCGTGTCCAGTGACAAGCCAGCCGGTCACAACATAGACTGGCTCAAGTCACAGTGTGACATCGCCATGAATGAGTTACAGAGCATGAAGCAGCAGTTAGGGGAGACTGTGAAGAAATGCGACCAGGCTATGAAGGAAGCGGACATGTACAGACAGCACTACAACTCCGCCAACGAGATGCTTCACAAACTACGACAAGACAACACAGCTCTCAAAGCTCAGTGCAGTGACGTTGCAGCAGCTGAGCAGAGACTGGAGGAGGAGGTGAAGCAGTTACGGAAGCTGCATGAAGATGATGGTGCGGAGATCAGCGAGCTACGGAAACAGCAGTGGGAAGTGATGAGTGAAAACGAGAGTTTTGAAGGCTTCAACATTATGTATGACACAGCTGTGAGTCGCTATGAGAGTCTCAAAACGGAGCACGATAACATGCGGAAACAGCTCATGGATGCTATGGATGCACACCGCTCGTCAGCGCGCAACGTGGAGCTGCTTCAAGAAGAGAAGGGACTGCTCCAGAGACAAGTAGAGGACCTCACACAGGAGAAAAATACACTGGCCAAGGATCGCAAACTGATGCAGCAGCATATGACGTCAGCAATACAAGCTGCAGCCCGTGAGAAGACTGATCTGGCCAGGGAAGTACAGAGCACTAAGAAAGAACGCGACGACTTCAAGCAGCTAATGAGCGATGCTTTGTCAGATAAAGCCAAAACCACTAAGGATGTGGTCCGTATACGTGGTGAACGCGATGCCATGGTACACGAATACACGCTCGTCATGTCCGAGAGAGATTCCGTCCACAAAGAAATAGAACAGCTGCAGGATAAGTTGGCCTCCCTGCACAAACAAGTGGAAAAGTCGGAAAAGGAACGCAAGTCACTGCAAGATGAGCACGCAGCATTCAAACTGCAAATGCAAAATGTGTGCCAGGAGCGCGACCGTGCTGTTGAGGACTTGAAGTTGTTTAGACTCAAGTATGAAGGAGTCAGTGAATCGATGAGGATGGATTCCACGGACAATCACAACCCCAGTATTCTGGAGTCATTCCGAACAGACAGGGATACTGTCTCCAGGCACAGACTCGATACAGAGCAGAACCTGGGCAGCTTTGAAAGTGCTTTACAGCGGATAGATTCCAAAGAAATGGAGAGTTTGAGGAAAGAAGTGGAGAGACAAAAAGCTGAACTGACAGGTTGGTATTGTGTAATGATGTGTTGGCTTTAGTCGTTTTTGTCATGATGTTATATAGTACGGTGGTTATGCCAACCATCTCGCGTTGCCTTTACATGCATCTCTTCCCCATAGAATTGACCTGATCAGAAGCTACATGCATTAGATTCAATTCGCAGTGAGATCATGCCTTGTGCGGTCTGTTTGTTGTCGGTGTTTTGTCCCTTTTCGTTGTTAATGTGACGGACTACTAGGGGGTTGCCAGTAACAGGCACCCCGTCATTCCCTCATTTCTCGTTCTCTCATGTCACTTAATGGGCCGAGTGAGTGTCTGGAGACATCTCTGAGTATCGTGTGCTGACTGCCGCGCTTGTGCCCTCTGATGTTGTGGGGTTAAGCCATGTAAATCCCTGCTTTTCATGAGTCGTGGTGGCGGGTGTTGTGTCATGTGGCGGGCGCGATGAGGGGGGCGGGGGGAGGGGTAATAAGACACGGGTTGGGTCGACTCAGTCGTGATTAGCGCCGTCACAAGCGGCGTGACCAGCATCTTAACGCCAGCCTCTCTACCGCATTCTCTTTAACGATCAAGATGGACATGGTTACAGCGCCCGAAGGCTTCCTCCTCCTCCTCGTCTGAGTGTGTGGCGTAGTTAATGGACAGATAGATCACGACAAATCGCCCCGCCGAGTGAATAAATATTGGTAATAGTTAAATGGCTGTTCTAAACTACATATAGGTACTTAAAACCCATCACCGGGAACCGGCATCTCATGGCACCTCATTCCTACCACAACCCAAATAATTATGCCTCGATCTGCCCAGTAAAATAAGGGTTATACGAGTTGCATTTTGTATAAATATTCGTGTTTATTTTTACGTTTGTATTAAAGTAACTAGATTGCCAGGGCTGTAATAAACGAACTGTTCAAAAACCACAATCAGTTGACCTCTTGGTAGCGCGTGCCACACCCTTCTTGGTTTTCTTTTGCCTGTCACTCCCTCCCGTCCAACTACTTGGGTTATAGGGGAACACAGTGAGGCATTGTTGCCATTAATGACACCAGGAAGCCGACGATGGATCTGACAGAGGTTTGCTGGAGCTTGCATGACCGTGATCATCCGGCCTTCTTCTAGTGGTTGTTTTTGATCACATCTGTCATCGACAATTCATGTTTTCTGAGGGCTTTCAACCAGTGCGTAGGGAAAAGATGGTTACTGTTATTCTACATAAGCTTGTGGTCGTTTTGTTAGATAATGTTGCAACGATATGGTAGTTTGCGGGAGCTGCTCAGAGGAGCTGCGCCTGGACTCCTTGTCTGTATCTTTTTGACTGGATGTCAATCAGTGGTTATTATAAGCGCTTCTCTCATGCGTCAGATGCTGCTTGCTAGTTAATGTTACTGATGTTTTGCCTCAGACGCCCTCCGTGAAGTCGATGACTCCAAACGTGACCGCGACTGGGCCTTCAGTGAGCGTGACAAGATCGTGCGGGAGAGAGAGAGTATCAAGGCACTGTGTGACAAGCTGAGACACGAGCGTGACAACGCCGTCAGCAAACTCATCGAGGCTGTCCGCGATTCGGACGAGCTAAAGAAGCAGAAAAACGAATCTCAACGCGAGCTGAAGGAAGTGAAGTGAGTCAAGTTTGCTTTCGCATGACGCGTCTATCTATCATAAGGAGAGCGCCTGTCTAGATCTAGTCAGTAATGATCCGGGTGGATGATGTATGACTGCTACATGGCCCTGACGTAATAGCTGGATACACGTCTCGTGTTGCATCTCGGTAAAAGTGCAACCCGATATGGTATTAAACCGTTCCTGCAGTTGGCCTGGCGTCTATTGTAGTCGCCAGATGTGAAGGTCAATTTCATATGTACGGCTAATGTAATTGTGAGAATTCTCGCTTGTTGTCATCATTTCTGATGGTGTTGAAGTACGTAACGGTCATGACTACCGCTCATCACCATGCATTGTTGTCAATTATCTCTCTACATCGGTCCGTCTCCATTGGTTGTTGTCTGTTTATCTTTATTCGCCTAACCACCATTTAATTGACCCTTTCCTGCTCGCGCTCACTCATAACCAGCCGCGCATTTCCACTCGGGGTTGGGTGTAAATTTCCCATGTAGCTGATGATAAAGCACTTGATGATTCTGTTGGGTTGACATCCGGCCGTGCGGATGAGGGTGGTCGGGATGGAGATATATAGGGGTTATTCGGGGCAGTGTACAGCGCACAAACACTACAATAGGTGTGTAAATACGGCCTGGGGTTTTGTGAAAGAACGCCCTTCTCAGCCTCCCACTAACATCTTCAAAAACCATCGTCAATCGATGGGCTTGTCTGTACGCACGACTCCGGATTGACGACCTACCAATCTGACTCTATTTGTTATCATTCTCGCGGTGTGCGCCCTATCCGCGTGGAATTGTTGGGCTGGCGCGTGTTTGGAAATTGACATAGGCTGATAGCTAGTAGAGTTTCATCTGGGTCAGGTTGCTAAGATTCTTGTCGCGTTGCACGGGCACTGCTTCAATTAATTGGCGAGATCCCTAGTTATCTCTCAACAATAACTTACTTTATATTACCCTGATAGTGCTTATATTACGGTCGTTCGTTAGCATGATTTGTAATACAGTTTCTTGAGTATCTGTTAACCTCCTTTCAACCCCTCCACCCCCTCCCCCTCACACCTGTATTATACCATCGACTTATCCTGCATATTAACCACAAAATAGAAACTGCATATTGTGAGTGGGGAATCTTCAAAGAAGTTTGTGGAGTATGGCTTGTTAACACATGCGTGAGATATTGATTCAACAGCCACAATATAATGATGTGATTAAAGAAATAAACGATGTTAGGCACTCCTGTAATTACCATTGCTATGGTTGCAGGGAGAAATATGAGAGTCTGGTGGAGAAGGAAGCGAGAAAGAACCAGCTCAACTCGGTCGGACATAACCACAGTCGTGACTCAGCTATCGATGCTGACATGCAGGAGTGGGAACTGGACACTCTAGAGCTTGACTTGGTTGGTATCCCACCACCCTCTCTTATCCACCGCTTCCTTGCCATGTCAGTATTGCGATCATGTTTGAAAGAAGGGTCAGACCAAGGATGATTTGTTTTCCCTTCTGAAAATAGTTTAGAAGTGATTGTCCATTCATTCAGCAGCTTTAACATCATCATCCATTGATGATTAGCCATATAACAAAAGCCATGCTTTTTATGTTTATGGCTGATAAATGTAAAACAACTTAATCAAGTTGATGGCATAACCAAAGGCATGGGATGTGTTGTGCTAGAACGGCATAATTTGGCAATATTGCACATTCTTCACTGTTCATTACCTGTTCAGCATTTGAATTATGTAGCCCGATGCCAATTATATAACATTCACACGTTTCATGTATGGAAAGGAACTTCTGTTGCTTCCCTTGTTGACAAAATAACCAGGTAAAGTTCATGCCTGGTTCATGTGCTGTCTCATCCCTATATGACTGCAAGGGAACAATGCCTGAACTCTTGCAGGTTATATTCCTGGGATTTCTGTAGAAATGGACTATTAGTTCTGTGATTATTGGCAGTACTTGTATGATCCCAATGTTACCCTTTAATGAAGGTATTGTGTAAGGAGAAAATCAAGGAGATGCCTTTCAATGGAAAGTGATGTGTGCAGTTGTCAGTGCATGGGTGGTCATAACGTGATGTGATCAGTTGTCAGTACATGGGTGGTCATAACGTGATCAGTTTTAGATAAACTTATGAGCTAACCATCCTCTGTTAACATCTCCATCTGCTTTCATATGACAAGTGTCCCTTTGCTCAATGTTTAAATAATAATAAAAAATATCATTTTCTTTTGACAATATAATTTAATCCAGCCTGTTGTTAACTTGAGAAGTGTTTTCCGGGTTTATTATTTAAGTGCATCAATTGCAAAATATCATTTAGCTTGTGTATTGCATTAATGATTTCCTATTTTATCTATTTACCAGGGTGATCTTAATGCTGATGACCTTGGGTTTAACCTTGCTGGGGGTCGTGGTGATCACCTACGAGGGGAGAGTGAAGTTGTAGTCAGCCAAGTGAGACAAGAAAGTAGGGTGTATGGCCGTCTCAGGTAAATGTAATGATATAATATATGTATATATATATATATATATATATGAAATGTTTATTAATACATACATACATACCATACATACCATACATAACATACATACATACTTTTTTTGGATATATAGCAAAAAAAACCAACAACAATATATCGACTGGAATTGCTGTTATGTTGATCTTTTCCTGTTCCTGTATATATATATATATATATATATATATATATATATATATATATATATATATATATATATATATATATATATATATATATATATATATATATATATATATACACATATATATATATATATATGTATATATATATATATATATATATATATGTATGTATATATATTTATATATATATAATATGTATGTATATATATATATATATATATATATATATATATATATATATATATATATAGTGACATTGTGGAGGGAAGACGAAGTAATGTGGGTGTATCCATGCATGGTTATAGTCTACCTGTTGTGTGGTTATAGTCTACCTGTTGTGTGGTTATAGGACTAATGACCAGGTGGTCCGTGTGAACGAGGTGGAGGTGAGTGGTTTGGAGGCAGACGAGGTAGAGCAAGCTTTGCAGCGAGCCATCCATCACTCTCATCGCACAGCGGGCAGCACGGTGCGTTTGGTGGTGAGGCGTAAACGACGTGTCAGCACTCTTGCCATCTTCCCCGTCCATGTCACGTTCCAGAACCCAGACCGAGGTGTGTATCCATCTTATTTATCCGTCATGTAAGGATTGGTTCATTTGTACTGTGACACCATTATTGTTATAAAGCCATGTGATGTTATTGTTGTGTAACTGTGTGGTTTTCCAGAGCTTGGATTGAGTGTTGAAAATGGTGTTTACATCAGTCGTATTCTGACCGGTTCTGCAGTAGCCAAAGAGGGTAGTCTAGCTGTGGGTGACCGCATCCTCGGGGTATGTCATTTTCTTATGAAGTCCATGGAAGCATATTTGATATTGATGTATACTAAAACATTAATGTTTGTTCTGTACTGTTGTAGATGTTATTCATCTTACATATGTTCTGAAAAGTGTCCGTCTCTTGCTATTGTCTGTCTTGACAAAACTTGTCTGGTAGAGCTTGCTCATTGAATTGTGTGTTCTTAACTTCAGGTGAATGGTATGTCAGTGGAGAATGCTAGTGTTGTGGATGTGATGCGACTGGTACATGAAACTCGAGGTGATGGAGTAGTGTTCAATGTCCTCCGCTACTGCCCCACCCCTTCCACCAGTCTGGCCAACTCCAGCTCCATGTCAAGTGCCCACCTGCTGACAGAGAGTTCCCCTGAAGTACCCTCCCTCAGTCCACGCTCCCCACACAACTCACACTGGATGAGTCCTTCCTCCGAATCATCTGCATCATCTTCTCAGTACAAAGTTCTCAATGGTGCCCCCCTCAAGTCAAGTGGTTCACAGACAGACAGCTTGGACAGCCCGCGGCCCCGATCACCAGACACCACCAGCCCGGAGCGCTTCCCATTGCCCGAACGCAAAGCCCCTATTTCTGACATAGCGAGCAACAAGCATTGTGTTCAGGAGAAGAAGGGCATGTATGAGCGCACACTGAACAGCAGAGTGTTCAGGCCATCAGCTACTGATCGAAGGGAGCGAGATGCCCGCAGTAAGAGTGGTCATCCATTCATGATGGTCAAAAACGATTCATGTATGGATCAATCTATGGAGGAGGAGGTGATCAATGAACTGAACGCCATCATCAATCAGTACAGCGGTGGTAACGAGTCGGGACAGCCTTGTGACGGGAGGCAGCGTCAGCGTTCTCATGAGAACGGAACCTGGCCCAAATGTCGGGCCCACATGGACTATACCAGCCCTGTGGGCTTCCATGCGCCCATACGCCATAAAGAGCGACCTCGTCTTCCAGCGGATGCCTGCAGTCAAGTAGACTCGACCACAGCTCCTACCTCTGCACACATGCCGCCCACACCACCAGAGAGAAGTGATTCATTTAAATGCAGTGCCACGATCAAACACAGTCCTCAGAGCTCAGATTCTACGGTGAAATACTCGTCGTTCCGTAGTAAGAAATCACCTCCCCAGGTCACCTCCACCCTTGGTCATCTCCTCCCACAACAGTCCTCATATGATTCTAGTCCCAGTAACTACCAGACTTCCCAGAATTCCTCTCCTTTTTCCCGCTCTCGTGAATTCCAGCCTGCATCAAAGGATGACAGTCCAGTAGGTGTAGAGAAGGTGTCCACCACATTAAGTCACCATTACCCGAGTCCACTCCGCGACACGGAGCCTGCTAACTGTGAGGAGTACACACGGACTGAGCCAAGCCATGCTACTACGGATTACTCGGTGGTGTCTGGCAACCAGCAGGACTTACTCAAACATATCCCCCGGCGGCCAATCCGACCCACGTCGGCTCCCTCACGCTCACGTAAGGACCGACGTGAACTGGCCAGCGCAGTGCATGGTGCCAGGAACAGCTCCGTGGCTGAGTTCACTACTCAGAAGCCAGGTTCACTCAACATCCAGCCCATGTATTCACCACGACCTCTACCTCATTCTGGCGGCCAGCACATCCCCCCATCAAATGGAAACAGTGTTAACCAGCCTATCTCTCTACTCAACCCGCTTGGTAGTGGAACTCGTGGCCTGTCATCACGAGAGGAGAGCTATATAGTAAGCCCACCCAGCTCAGCATCAGTCAAGATGCCAGCAGGGAACTATCCTATTGCTAGGTAGGTACACATACTTTCGTGGAATGACAGGTCACTGTGGAATTGACTGAAAATAGTCAAGGCCCCTTGGCTGCGGGCCCTGTTTACATGTTAATGATATTCAATAGTCTCGCCAAGAGTCTAGGCTAGGATACGTTCTTGAACTGATGCGGCATCCCAGAATTGGGATGCTCCAATCAGAAGCCGTGTCTCTCGGTCACGGGTACTTTTGAGTCATTGTCTCTCATTGGTCAGTGTCACATTTTCTGAAGATTCGGCTCCATATTTGTTTTGGTACGCTTTGTTTTACACTTCTTCTCACCAGAACTAAAGTATATTCTCTTGCTTAACATGGAAATGACTCGGATGGAAGCCCTCGATTACGCGCAACAGTTATATGGCGTGGTATTGAAAGACTTGTTCGCTCGGCTGCTTTGATGGGTTGTGACTGTTTTGTGAATGTGCCTGCTGGGGCGTGGAAACATTTTGCTATACGTTGTTAGCTACTACTCTGCAATGTTTTGAATGGGTCAGGGTTCAACACCAATGGTTGTCCGCTTCCCGGGACAAGTGATTTGTCATGTCGGACAAGTGACTTGCCAAGTCAACTTGTCCAACCGGACGAGTGATTTTTTTGAGCCCGGCACACATTCTACAACACACTGATTTTTTGTTTTACGCTGAGCGGCACGGTTAATCACACAGTCGGCGAGAGAAGCAGACACACAACTGGTCTCCTTAACTGACTGTATTACGTAAACATACTATCATGCAGATAAGCGATTAAAGCGCTTGTTGTGGTGCCAATTAAAACTTTTGAGACGCCCCATGATTCCAGACGACATCCAGTGTGTTCTCATTGGACGCAGACCACTACAATGTACATGACGTAACATAAAACTGAGGGTATGATCACAATCCAATTTCATGAGCCAGACGCGGGCAACTAAGGTCAATCCGGGTCACAATCTTTGCGTTGATTGGTCATGAAGATTAATGAACTTGTCTAATGAGTATTCGGACACATCAGTTTTAGACCTTGTCTTGTCGTAGACTCTAGGGCGGGAAGCATAGCGGAACCCCTGGAGTCTGGGACGCAGACAAGACTGAAAAGTAGATCATGGTCTTTCTCCAATGCTGTAGTATATATTGCACCATGCTAAGATGCTTGTTTTTTTCTATCAATTGATCGTATATGGACTATATGCACCTCAGCAGTCAACATGTGTCATAAACTTACCATAAATGTTAGACCTATCAGATCAGGTGTAAACACGGTGTTTATTGAAGAGGATGGTGTGTGTGGAGCAGGTTGCCAGGTGGGGGTGAACTCATGCAGTACCACTCTCCTGTCTACCACCAGATAGCCAAAGCTGGTGATCACACCAGCTCCCCATCCCCTCCTCACACACACCTAGTGACATCACCTGGTTACAGCTCCCCGCCTCCCGGCTACAGCAGCCGCTCTCCTCCTATTACTGAGATGGAGACGGATCAGACAGTGTACATGGCGCGAGGCAGGCACAGTCACTACAGCACCACACCCTCACCAAGTCCATCACTCCACGTAGGCTTTATGCAACCATACCATTGTGTCATACTGATCAACTCTAGAAAATATCATTATTGTCATTTGTTATTTATATGCTTACAGAGCAGCTCTACACCACTGGATGCGTCCATGTTATCTGGAGGTAGCGATGACTTCCCTTACCACCAGCTCCAGTCTCGTGGTCTGCCTGCAGGTCGCTCTAACGGGGTGTTTACAGACGTGCATCAGATGGATGGCAGCTCCACGTTCCCTTACCACCATCACCAGCGTAGACCAGCCATGCCTCCTCACTACCAGGAGAGATTCCGGCTCCCATCCAGTAGTCAGTCAACCAGCAAGTCATCCGTCGGGGGTGGGCGCATCTCCGGCACGGCTTCTTATGAAGCTGGTATGCACCTCAACAACATTAGTGTACAACATGCCATAAAATCCATTGTGTTATGTACACATTGCAATGTGAATAAGTGTTATGTGATACCACTTTCCAGTTTCCGATCGTAGCAGCCCCATCTCAAACTTCATGCCTGTAAACCGCACAATAGAATACCATCCTGGTGGACCAGGCACAAGCCAGACTCTACCTAAAGCTGCCAACCGACAACATCACAAGCCTCGGGTCGGTCAGAAACGTAACATTAAGGTGGAGAAATGCCAGGAGCCACTGGGCATACAGATAGACCTGGGCAGCTGTGGGGGGATCTTTGTGTCGTCTGTTAGCGAGAATAGTCTGGCAGCCAGGAATGGCATCAGTGTGGCTGATCAACTACTGGAGGTGTGTAGACCCGGAAAAATAAATTGAAATACATATTGGTGTCTACTAGAATTGAAGGAGCTGCATTTGGTAATTGTTTTTCATCGCAATGACTTTGGAGCTGATTGTATGGTGTGTTTAGGTTTGTGGTATCAACATGCGTAATGCTACACGAGAGGAAGCAGCCAAGGTGCTGAGGCAGTGTGGGGGCAGTGTCAGCATGCTAGTACAATACAACCCTGACAGTAAGTGGGTCCAGTCATCGTTCACCCAACTTCACATGGCACAATGTTACTTGTGTATGATATGGGGGAGGGGGAGTTTCTTCCCTTTATAAGAAGGGAGCTTATTTTAGAATCATGAATAGTTACTGCGTTGTTAGTCAAATGTTGATCAATGGTTTGTGTGTGGTAACCTACAGACTGTGTGTGTGTTTGGTGTAGAGTACATGCTGACCACAGGGTCAAGTGGCAACTCCTCCGATGATGAACTCTCGACCACACCATGTTCCCTCCGGAAACATAAGAAAAGTGCCTCTCATCACGTCAGCAATGACACGATCACACCGGAGACATGCTCACCCCAGACGCTTAGTCCATCCACACTCAGCCCCACACACAGGTCGGATAATACTTCATGTAGCTCTGTCTTCTACCACAACACTCTGACTCTTGTTATAGGGTAGAGTATGCTTTGTATTTTGTGTTTACAGTGTGAAGACGGGACCTAACTGCAGTCACGGAGAAGATCCCAGCAACTTCCTGCCATGTGAACCACGCTTTGTGCTCCTCAATAAACACCACAACCATGACAGTCTGGGCCTCACCCTGGCTGGAGGCAATGCTGTTGGCATCTTTGTACGTTCTGTACAAGTCAACAGTGTGGCTAATGTCAGTAAAGGGGTGCGCAGTGGCGACCAGATCTTGGAGGTGGGTCGACCATCCCCATCTTACTTCAATCGGGATTAAAGTTCATATATATGTACTGGACATCACGTTGCCCCCACCACCGTAATGAACAATATAGTTTGGTTGCAGATATCTGTGAAGCAAGTGCATAACATTCTTATATGGCCTGTTGATGAAACAGACCTTTGAGATTTCTCTATCTCTCTTTGTGCTCAAGTTACAGAGCATCATGAGTGTTTTGTGATGTATGACATGGTCAGGTGTGTTGATGAGACTTATGTTGGTATGCCGGTGTTGACAGGTAAATGATGTCAGTCTCCGGAACATGACAGCTGAGCAGGCTGCTCTCGAGTTAGCTAAACCCATTGAAGCAGTGTCGATGATGGTCCAGTATAATCTACAGAGTGAGAGTTATGTTATGTTCTGTATAGCCTGCCTAGCTTTTCTGTATGAAACTATTGTACATCAAGTGGTATTTACACAAGCTTGAAAATTTATTTACTCTTTGAAATCAAATCTATATGCACACCTTTAAGAAGTTCTCAGGGCTGCTAAAGCTGACAGCACATCAAAATACACATCTCAGGAATGCAAGTGTGGTTTTTGACAGAGTACAACAAGATAGCAGAGCAGCCCGGTGATTCCCTCTACCTCAGAGCCATGTTTGACAGACGCTCAGAAAACGATGGTGAACTGAGTTTCAGAAAAGATAACATTCTATTTATTGATTCAACACTGCACCAAGGCAATCTTGGTACATGGCGGGCCTGGCTTGTGGATGATGAGGGTAATAAATACCAGTGCGGTACAATTCCCAGTAAGGACAGGTAAATCTCTCACTTGTCTTTGCCATATCCTGTGGTGATTGTTTGTCATTGCACACGTTAATTCATACATTCGGGATGGATTACTCAGTTCTATGATAGTCTCTTGCCAATTAGCATTTGGCTTTTTAGAGTAATATATCAAATTGTATGATATATGCAGAGGCTCCAGTTATCCTGCTCATTCTCTCGACATCAACTATTTACCTCCCTGATAAATCTTTTGCTGTGTACTATGATGGGGTAACCATCTTATTTATGTCTAATGCAGACTTGATGAGGAACTGGTTCTGAAACGCTCCCTCTCTGAACCTGGGGATGAACTTGACCTTAAATCCTCCCGACGTGGCTCAGGGTCTGCCAGACGCAGCTTCTTCAGACGTCGTAAACATCAACGCAACGGTTCTAAAGACAGTCGCGAGTTTAACTCCTTCTCCGATGCATCCATCAACAGCGACAGTGTGCCATTCATGGAGGGTGAGTCGTCTGGCATCTTCATTTCAAATTAGCCTAACCATAATACTGTACTTACTCGTGAATAGGTCGCAAAATATAGGACAAAAATTGGGTGTGGTTCGGAAATTGTGATCAGGCGAGGGAAAATGAAAATTGGTGGCCATGAGCTATCATTGATACCAAATACGTATTGCAGGGCTTTTTAGTTCGCTTGTCAGGGACAATCAGTTTTCCTGGTTAGCTAGTGAACTGGTGAAAAGTACCAACTTATTTGCCCAACCAGACAAGTTGATTGTTGAGTCTAAGATTCTTACCTATGTGTTGCAAACATTGATATCCTGCATGCCTAGGCGTCTTTTCATATACAGCAGAGTGTCTCAATGATTCATCAGTAACTGTACAGCATTGATGCTTACACCAGTAAGGTGTGTGGAGGATGCTCCACTGCACATACCACATATTCCATTTGTTTATGGTTTATATTTGTTAATTAAAGAAACTTTTGGCTTGCAAGATGTGAAAAATTCCTTGTCATGCAAACAACCCAAACGTACCTGCGTTGTTTTATTGGCGTTTTTTCCCCCCATGTACGACTGTATTGTAGCATCAAAATTGGTAGGAATAGTAATTGAAGTATCTTGCAGCACTTGTCACCAAGGATACTGCATTCTTCTCAGTAGTGAGTCAGCTACTACGTCCACTAAATATTATTTAGACTCAGCCACAATGCAGTGGGATCCTTTTTCGTCCCAAAAACAACTATCATCAACTTGGTGACACGTAATATTTTGGAACTTCACTCCTAATTAATGAGTTTAAATAACTCAATACATCTGCTTCCTGGCCTATGTAGATTTCCATTCAATTTTATCATGAATGATAAATTTACAGTGCATGAAAGGTTTTGCGACCTACATATGGGTAATACAGTAATTTGGAAATGCCATTATCCTATAAATTCTCCTGCCACAACTCCATGAATATGTCCTGACCACATGGCTTTTTTTGCAGATGGATCTGTGTTGACATTTGAACGTGTTGAGCGCCAGGACAGTGAGTGTGATCTTGATCCATAATAACATCATGTTTACTATATTTTACCTCATCTGTACCACCTTACTTATCCTGAATGACTCGCAGGTACATATAATACTGTCATAGACATACCATCTAAGCTTTATTTCTAGAAGCAAGTGGACTGTCTGGTTAAATAAATTTGGAAATTACGCTTCCCTGCATTATGAGAGGTTATCATCCAAACTTCAAGTTGTCACACTAATTATATATAACATACAGCATGTTAAGGACATCAATATGATATACTGCATGTTTCATTTAAATAATTGAGTCAACTTTACTGCTGGTCAATGCATGTGATACGAATAACCAGCTGATCAATAAACAAAGCAAGAGCAAAGATGAGGGGGAATTTATAATTATTTGTCATTTTTACAGGCTTGGTGTGTAGGCCTGTGTTTATACTTGGACCACATGCCAGTCCCATCATCAACAAACTCACGTCGGAGTCACCTGACCGTTACTGCTGCTGTAAATCAGGTTCGCCTGCTCATGTTGCTTCTGCCTTGTCAGCAAATAGTTTGTGAATGCACAATTCCATTTTTCTCTTTACATCCTGATATCATCACCCACTGCTGGGCCTTTCTGACAGCCTGCTCTTTCATTTTAAAATTGTACCTGTTGGAGTTGCTTAATGAATACCCATAATTAAACCAAAATTGTTAGACATGTTGAAATGAGGTGTGTATGTGTGGTTAATTGGTTACAGAAATCAAGACAAGTCTAGCTTCTCTGGAAGCAGTGCAACAGGAGGATAGATACATCAATGTCAAATCCCTCAATGCTGGCAAGTTTGAAATCATCTCTATTGACAGTGTGAAGATGATCATGGAACAGGTGCAGTTACAATCTTCTTCTGTAATGTGCCATATACACAATGTGTATTTGTTGAAAATAATAGTGTTTTGATGAGATATGTTCTGTATTTGTAGAACTGTCACTGTATGCTGAGTATCCAACCAGAGTCCATTGAAGTGCTTCACAAAAGGAACATCTTCCCTATTGTTCTTTTCCTCAAACACAAATCACCCAAACAAATTAGGTAAGTTA
The DNA here is from genome assembly GCA_034190875.2 of Urechis unicinctus. Taxonomy (NCBI): domain Eukaryota; kingdom Metazoa; phylum Annelida; class Polychaeta; order Xenopneusta; family Urechidae; genus Urechis; species Urechis unicinctus. The sequence goes on along the minus strand of CM067347.1, from coordinate 55,840,285 downwards.
TACTTGGTAAAAAAAATCATCAGGTTTGTTTGTTATATATACTTGCATCAGTGATCAGTGGGTAGTATTATTAGGAAGTTGGAAGTGACACATTTTTGTGGTGTGGACAGAGAAGTGCGTGACATGCGTTTCTTGCCCGAGAAAATGAGCAACAAAATGGCCAAGGAGTTGTTTGAGACTTACCAGGAGTATGAACAAAAATACAAGAGATTTTTCTCAGGTTGGTTGCACCTTGAATTAATTACGATGATTTTCTTGCTGATCTAGTGATTGGGACATTTAGCTGCCAGCTTGTTGTCAGTTGATGAAATTTAAACATGCATTTACAGATTGTATTGTTGGTGGCAACCTGGCCTATATGTGCTGCAAGATAAAGCAAGCTATTGAGAAGGAGCAGCGTAAAACAGTATGGATTCCTGTTGGATCTCTCTGAGTACTGACAAGCCATGGCATGCTATGTAGGTCATGCATTATAGAGTGACCCATTTGATTGGTGGTTTACAATGAATTCTGTCCTGTAAGGGTAGTTTTTTTCAAATAGAAAATTGTCCACTTTCCAAAATGATACATGTGCTGTGATAGGCTGCATTGGTGAGCCAGTCTTTGTATTCTCTGGTTGTTGGAGTGTATATTTCCAAAATTTTGAGGCACTTTGACAAGTTGAAAATTAATGAGCTGGTTAACCATGTACTTGATGAATATGCAAGATGTGCCTTTCTGTTGTAATCAGTTTTGGAATTTTTAGCCAGTTTTATCAAATTGGAACCAAGTTTCCCATTCAGTTTACTATTGTGTGGAATATGCATGCTTGAAGCAAATTGCATTTTTAATGTTGATCTCAAAGAGGCAATTGACAGGAATATGTATGTTATAAATCTTATTGCTAAGCAAAACTTGAAATATTCAGTAAATTCACAATGATTGCTTTGATAATTGTATAGTTGTATATTTGAAGTGTGTATTGAGTTGTATATTGTTATGTAAGTGAATGATTATGGTTAGACTGTGTGTGATATGGCTGTCATGTGCTAGTGTGACTGTGATAGACAATGCTCTTCTCCTTTGTCTGATTCCCAAACATGCAACAGGAGGTGGGGTGATGGCTGTGGATATCATCTTGATTGCTGCTTCACAATAAACTGTCATTTCCACTCCATTACCCATGTCTTATGGTATGCTGGTTCTCTCTTTAATTTGATTGAAACATGAAATAGGAAAACGACCAGACCACTGAAAGGGTCAACTTCAAGACTAAGCAAATATTAAAGAAGACCACAATATGTGGAATGCAACTATTGTCATCAGGACAACAACTGACTGCTTCATCCGCGAATCAATAAGGTGAAAATGTGAAGGATAATTAATTTAATTACATGGTGTGTTACTTGCATCTTATGGAATAAATCTCCCCTATTAGTGGAAGATAATGTTCTCGAGTGTTACCACAGAAGCAGTTTAGGCTTAAGTTCCTTAAATAAGTATATAATAAAACCGCATAGGCATATTGACACTAATGAAATAACCATCTGAAATGTACACTTTGCATCCCTATGCCAGGTTAGTCTTCCATGGAAACTTCTTGCCAAATCACTCTTATCCTGTGCTGGCGAAATTCAAGACCAACAATGTTGCTTAGCAGGGCTGGACACTAACGGTTGTCCGCTTGACCAGGACAGGTGGTTCTGCTTGTGGGACAAGTGAAAAGTCATGTTAATTACTTTGCCGATCGCAAGTCTTATCTCGAGCAAACACTGAAGCCTTGAAGATTGAGGTTTCAGCGTATTTCGATGTTCAGCCGAGCATGTTAGACAGAATAATCAGTAACCGCCAGGGGCGTAGCCAGGCTTGAAGGAATGTTACGCACAGGCGTACAGTTCTAGACAGTTAAGTCTAACTCCACTTAGCTTTTGACTTTGATGCCATTTTTGTCCATATTTATTTTTGCACTTTTCAAATTTGTTATGCACGTGCATTACGCCCCTGACCATACAGCACTGATCCATATGCCAGTTTTGTGTGTGAAGTTCTTTCACTGCTTGTAATTAGACCATCAGTCGATCAAGTACTACCAAGAGAGAGAGAGAGCGCAAGCGCCACTTGGTTCAAAAGAGCTACTAGTAATTAGGACTTACTCAGTCATGTACAGTTAAACTGCAAGTTGCTTTATTCTACCAGTACCTGATAAACTGAACACACGCGCACGAGGCACTTGTTGTAGTATGCATTGTCTCGATAACTAGCTAGCGTCATGAGTGATGTAAGGTCTTGTTGCAGGAGTTTCGTGACGTGTGATTTAACGCAATATAAGCACGCTGTGACGTTGGAGCGTTACGTAGTGCTACGCACGTTCAACCCTACACCCAGAAATGATGGATATGTTGATGGCCAATTCAATGTGGGCCGTTAGTGGATGACTTTAATCCCAGCAGAGCTGTGCAATTGCAGTTGGATGGTGGGAAACGTAGGCCTTGTTGTGGGCGATGACGAAGATGCTTAGCTATTTCTGGTGATTTCGATTGTGATACTTTTTATATACAACCAGGTTTTAAAGGTACAATTAATCGTGTCGATCGAATATCTTGCATGTACAAGGGATGGATTTGTACCATTTTTAAAAACCTGTTTTCATTAAGCTGTTAAAGAAATTGTAAAGGTACATTTTGTTAAATGCAATAAACTTCTTATATAAGATTTCACTTATATCAATAAAAACGTGAATGCAGAAAGTTAGTGTCTAACCCTGGTAACTTAGGAATCTAGTGTCTAGTCATTTTCTGACTATCAGTCTCAGTACATTCACACAAGTACCCAGGATAAAGAAACAAATTTATTGAATCAGTTTCAGCCACATAGTGGATAGGATACACAATTTGTTCTCGATAGAGCACTCACAATGTTGAATCATTTACCATCTATCTAAACAGCACAAACCAGTAACATTCAGACAATTTACAGCATACCGCAGTCCGCGATAACTACATCTTCGCTGGTCTTGCCACTCTGACATCCATATTTTTCAATTCCTTTCACAACTGGCATAGATTCTTCTGCCACTTCACCGAACACAACATGCTTGCCGTCCAGCCTGCACAGAAAATAATGCAACATTATTAGTAAACAGTTAAGTACAATTTTATGAATGTAACTTGCACTAGACTTGTACACCACAAGAACCAACATTCCTACCATGCTGTCTTTGCAGTACAGATGAAGAACTGTGAACCATTGGTGTTGGGTCCAGCATTAGCCATAGACAAGATACCTGCAACAAACATGCAACCAACAAATGAGAATTGCACCATTAACATGACAGGTCACACCCATTTTTGTTTTTACTTAAAATGGATGAAAACTATTTTAAATGGAATATCACACTACATTTTGATAGATTTGCTTGGTTTTAGCAGTCTAGTTTCCCAGTCTAGTGGACAGCTGTTAAATGAATGGCCATGTTCGATTATTAATCCAGGGTTGACCCGATATGCCGATTGATCATGAACCTGGTGACAATACCCATAAGGTATCGGTCACATTTCTCTCATTTAGAACACAATGGATCAGGTATTGCTTTGTACCCATTTTAATGTTCATACATGGGAGCACAATTTTTTAAATTAATGTATAGGTTGCACCCTAATCTTAAGAATTTAATGCATTCAGTAACTGCACCATAACCTAGATATAAAAGAAAACAACAACAGCACTTCAGTCGGTCACTCACCTGGTCCTTTATGCTTCAGGCTAAAGTTCTCATCAGCGAACTTTTCACCATAAATGCTCTTTCCACCAGTTCCATTGCCCTTGGTGAAATCACCACCCTGACACATGAATCCAGGAATGACACGGTGGAACTTGCTTCCTTTGAAACCAAAGCCCTTCTCACCAGTGCACAGAGCGCGGAAATTTTCTAAAAGCACATGATTTTCCATAAATTATGCAGAAAATGAAAATTATTCAAAATAGTCTGTTGTAATGGGTAGTTATACCATTGGCTTACCCGTCGTCTTAGGAACAACATCAGGGCGCAGCTGAAGCACAAAATAAGGCATTGGTTATATACTAACGTGCTATAACAGTTGAAAGTATCAGCTCACATCACTTCTTCATACATATACGCAATATAGACACATCCAAAATATCTTTTGCAACGTAGCTAAGCACCAGATTAGAATCAGCGGTACACTCCATGCGATGCAAATAATGGTGGAGTGGTTGGTCGAGAAGAAATTCTTCGCTATTCTCTTTGTCAATTCAAATCAGACATTTGGCTCGATTCATTGAAGACACAGGAAAGCGTTGACATTTAATGAAACAGAAGTAACCAGAGGAAATGATTGTATGGAAGATATCAGCCATTATTTCACCAGCTCTTTGTCTAGAATACATCAATGCCAATAATTTATGAAATTACTGATAAAGAGGAGACAAGTTCGTTTATCTCGTTAATGAGAGGATCACCATACAAATAACTGAAATAATGACATGCATGTTGGGGTGGCAGACACCATTGAATCTAAATGCGACATGCTGTTCGGCATATTGTTAGCCATTGCTGCAACTCCGATTGTATTAAACTTAAAACACAAAACCATTAGTGCAACTAAGACAAATTGAGACTGCCATTATTGACGCCACGATTTGTCACCCCTAAATAGACGTGGAGTGGGGGCACCGTTTATGTTGGTCGTTGGCTAATGCGAACGGAATTGAACAGCTAAATCTCACATTTACATTTTTGCACCCCCAAATGAAAAACGTCGTCTTAGACTTTTGTGTTAAGTGGTTTATGAGACTCAATGACATATCAAAAAAGGAATGGGGAAACAGATTAAATAAAGCTGAATCGAGTTGGTAATGGTAGGGCGGCCAAACGTCATGCGTCAAAATTCTGATATGGCCGTTTTTGTCACAAAAGTTACCCAACTTCACCTCGCCGTATTTTGAGAATCGATCATCAGATCGCATCCAACTTTTAAAATAGTTTAGATAACAATTGTGTCTACCGATAAATCAAATATCAGTACCATATCTGGAACAGTTAATTTATAGCGATTGTTTAAAGTTGCGCAATTTTCGATTTTTCGACATCGAAAAAATGGCGTGTCACTTTTTTTCTACGCTAGTCGGTGTAGAAAAGGTGGCAAGCGAATTTTTTATGCCTGTATCAATCTTGCTATTTCTTTCGGGATTACCATCATGAAATGTTGTGCTACCAAATACGAGTGCGCTGGATATCTAACTTATGCAGAAGTGATAGTAAAATAGCGCCGTATACTTGTACACTCCGCAAATTTGCCCTTTCCCGGCCGATCGGCCCAGCGCACTCGCGTCCGACAGATAAACATGTTCACACCATGAATACGTATTCAGGTTTCACCTATGACCTGACACAAAAATTCGCTTGTACACTTTCCTTGACCAACCCCAACCGTATATTTTGAATAGCGCGTCATCCGGGGATTCCCGCGCCGTCCTAAACCCGGCAACAGCGCACAGCTGACTTTTTCAACGCTTATTGATATGGACCCCGCGACGATGTACCGGGGCTTTTAGGGCTGTGTTGGTTCAAGCAAAGACTTTTTCAGGTAGGAGAATCATTTTTATGATAAATTTCTTTCAATGTATCAAGAATATTTCATGGTTTTTTTCGATATCATATTATCGCCCACAATGAAGCGGCATTTAAATGACCTACACTGCCACTGGTAGTGCGTTGACACGAATTTGTATGGATTATTTTTTTCCCTATTAACTATCAATGTGGAATTCAAAAAATATTAAAAAGAGCACGGTTTCACTGTCTGTATCTGGGTACATTATAAATTTACTTATAAATTCAATGCACAGTAGTCTACCTAGGGCTAGGATATCTCCTTTACTTAGTCTCATAATATTTTCACATGATCATTCTTTTATTCAAACCATTATCAATATTGATTTATAAATTCTATCCATATAAATCAGTGTTTTTTTTTTAATATCATGGTGATAGTATTTTCATATCCAAATATGGTTGTGATGATTTGGAACTTTTCATTGTATTGTAATCTCACTACTTTTATCATATTATTGATTTTTTTTGGTTTACTACAATTTAACAAGTTTGGAAAATTAAATGCGCACACTTAGAGATAACAATTCTACAGGTAGAAGCAAGAAACTCACAGAATTTTGTAAGGAGAGTGGTAAGGATTTGCTGCAAGTCATGTAAGTCATCAATCAAAATGTCAGCCTTTTTTTAGAGAGCTAGGTATCAGGGAGGGTAACCTTATCAAACCAACTTCATGGGGTGCTGATAGGCTTAGTAGTAGCAAGCTAACCATGGGTATAATGGGACAGGTAGCACACTATTTCCCTCAGTTCCATCAAATGACTATAATCCAAAACATGCTCTCCATGACCTTATCACTCTTGTTTTCAGTGCCCCAGAGTGTCTCTGTGACAGCCTTTGGAAGAAGGCAAGTCATACTCAAAACGAGAACAACAACAAGAGAAGTTAAGAATATAAGTACATAACCTTGAGATTTCATTTGCATTGTTTGCTGTTTGCCAATACTACATGCAAAGTATCCTGTTTGTGTGCATACAAAGTAAACAGATAAGCAGTGACAATTCTGAGGTCTTAGTCAGGTTAACCAAAAAATGTGAACTTAAAATATTATGAAGATCATACCTTCCAGGATTTGTAAAAGCGAGCTGATATTAATGCTAATTTTAACTGCCATGCAAATGAGGAGTTTTAATACATTCAATGCATTAGTTTGCAGTGCCATTTTAATACTTGTCTCTGATTTCTGTTGTACTGCATGTCTCCAGACTATTGTAGTGCTTAATGACTGGTCGCTATTGTGAGGTTCGATCGATTATGATCGAACACTGATAAAGTATATTACAATTATGAATGGTTTATTTTGTGAAGTAAAAACATTTGAAGTGGAGATATTATTTGTTATTGTTTATGATAGATTAATTATTCACAATTAACATCCTCAAATATGCAACCAAAGCCAAAAATTTAAACTTCGTGACAAAATTTTCCTAATTTTTGTTCCCATTTACCTTGCATGTACTTGCTGCAATTGATCCCTTTCAATACATGTTATATTTGTCAGAAATGGAATCACAGCCCAACAATTATAAATTATTAGAAGATCATGATACAGTTTACCCCATGAAATTAACCCGAGCGGTTTTGCGAGATATTGCGATTTTAAGTAATTTTATGTCGTCGCGCGGTGTTTTTTTTTTTGTACACAAGTAGTAATTGAAAATGAGAAAAAAAAATGTAATTTTCCAATTTTTCAAATTTCATCATTATCCGATGACTTTGTACTCAAAATAATAAATGATGTATTCAATATATTCAAACAATATTCAAGGCATATATTGTCCTCCAGGGCTGCTTCATGGTACAATGGCTTAATTAGGGTTACATGCAAAGCTTAATTGTACACAAGTAATTGAAAATGAGAAAAAACATGTAATTTTCGCGTGACACACCAAAGTCCAGTGAATGAATCGCGATATTCCTTGGACCGTAAAATTATAAAATGTGTACATTTTCATGTAAATATGTTACAATCTGGTTAATTTTGGGGCCAACTACAGGAAAAATGAATGGTTATTATGTACTTACCATATAAACACATATTTTGGACATACAAAGTTGGTCATCTGTGCCATTATAGGTTTTTGGACACAACAAATCAGAAAATGACCCTATATTTTGGACCGAAAAATCTCAATAACTTTTGAACGGTTGAAGATATTTAAAAAATTCCAACTGTTTTGAGTTTCCCAAACCAATCCCCTTTTGATAGAGCTGTTTATAATGTTAAGCATCATATTTGAAAAATCTGTTGTCCACCCTAGTAATGGTAGAGAAAGCCGGTTCTCGTAAGCGGAGAAAGAGAAACGAAAACAGTAGCCGAAAGTGTCTACAAAAATGAGACGAGAGCTGCTTTCAATGCTAATATTCATTCATAAAGCAATTATGGTCCGATATATACTTCACTTATAATACTAGCGAAAAACTGGCAATACACGAAAGGCTTTATGGCCAACGGCCAAACACGTGAGGAGAGGACTAATGCAGGTGAGAGAAATGATGGAAAGTGTATAAAAATAGCACAAGTGTGACGACTAATAACATAGAATAAAACCACTCACGGTCATGAGAATTCTGCCAACGGGTTTGCCTCCAACGGTCATATCGAAAAACACTCTGCAAGCCATTTTGATGGATGTTCGTGAAAATTCTTGAAGATTTGACAAAGACCGGCTTTACGTTCGGCGGCAAGCGACAAAGAGAATGTCGGTCGGTTAGAGATATCAGTCCGCGGATAATTTTTTTATTTGAAATGGGGATGCTACTCTTCTTGTGAAACGACTTCTAGAATAATCCACGACGAGGAATGTTCTTCAACCAATTATTCAAAAAGAAAAAAGTATTTGTCCAAACCCTATAATTAAGACCTTTTGAACACACATATTCATAAAAGCACAAGGGTTGGATAAATAACTGGCGATATCTTGAGTGATCAAGTTGAGACGATACATTTAATCAAATCTTTAATGTGGAACCCGATTAGAAATCCAAACCATATGCAAATTAGGGTTATGTATTATAGTCAGCGAGACAGTTAATGAAAAAAGCAGTAGATCAGTAAGGAGTTTAGCCATGCCTGAATGATATTTCATTAGCGCACCCGAAGTCTAAACAACATTGGTTTATTTTAGGAATTTTTTTTAATGCAATCATACAAATAAAAAAAATAGTCGAGGGCATGGCAGCACCAAGAAAAAGGTTGCTCTTCAACTTTCTTGCTATTTTGGTTGAATTATCGGGGTGGTGTTGGTGCCCGGAGGTTGGTGTCGTTGTGGGGGTATGCTGGGGTGTTATCCATGAATACATTTCATTACTTTACTTCAGTCTTATAGTTTGTTAATAATGCCCGCCGTGTAATCATGGATTATTGTGTTGATGTCAATTCTTGGTCTACGTGGATTTATGTTTGATGAAGCTAAAATACATTTTGTTTGTTATGGTGCTTCTTTTAATACACGAGAACCCCCACCGGTCATTCGTTCAGCGCCTGACTCAAGCATCGATGCGGAAGCATTGGGCTTATTAAAATTTGTTTAGTAAATTAAGTTTCAAATCATAAAGCTGTTAAATAGTACCACATAGTATATTATTGTAGTGAGCAACACCATCGATGGAGGGAAGAATCAATTCAGAACTACTTTTTCTATCGCTCTCTTACAGCTTCCTTGTACGGTAACTTTGAGGTGAGGTCACGTGGATGAGGTTGTCAACCAATTCGATCATTTTCTCCCGCAAGGGGCCGCTTCCTGTCCCTTACAGCATACCCCTTTCTCTCATAAATGATTCACCCAGTCCCGAGATTCTCGGGAGTCTCCTTACGCCAAAAACATAGTTCTAAAAATTACTACTCAATACAAGTAAACATTCGAGTCAAATTCTGCACGTGGTTTTACACCACAATCAGTTCGCTGCAAGTTTTCTTCATATGACTCTAACACCTTGTAATTACGAATGCTAATATTAGAAAACTCACGAGTTCTTCACATTCATATTTAACTGTTGGGTTGAAGAAATTGGAGCAATGAAATCAAAAGAAATCACGTGTACACAGACGCGGTGGGCACGGAAGGGGGTGGGGTAAGATATTCGAAAATGGGTATCATCCAGTCCCTAGCATTTCTGAAGATGAATTAGGATCGTAAAGGGTGTTGATATTCATATTTCAAGAAGCGACCGGTTATGCCATTGGAAAGTCGGGTGAATGCAATGGGTAATTTAAACGAGGTAATGCTCTCCCAATTTAATTCATCTGCAATTAAAAATAATAAGGCTCTAAAGTTATTGTTTTAATAAACGAAAGGGAAAATTATGGTGTGAATGCATTATCAAAGTTCACTGTTGTTGGCAACACATAGCCATCTTTGTTTTAAAGTTCTGGGAAATTGACACATGGAAAAATCTAACTATCATGGAAAAAATATATTTTATGGTTGGTGGTCATATAATAAAATCAAGTTGGCTGAAATTGTATGAGTTATGAGAGGTAAAACAAAAACCTTGCAAATAGTTTGCTGTGAAAGATAAAACATGATTAGAGTTGATAAATGGGCTTGTTTATTTAAGCCAGGTGCATGTAAGAAATGGAATAAACAAAAAAAACATTGCACACAGCAAAGGTGGGGGAGAAAAGCACCACCACAACATGAGAGAGCGCGCCACATTTCGGGCGAAAATGCCAATTCGATCGAATCAGAGGATTGTTGGGGCTCGATTGGATTTTGACTGTTGACGCACGTACACCTGCTTCGTGAGGATGATTTAGTGTACCCCAAGAGTTAGGGACGCGCGAGGCATGCGTGATCTGACAGAGGAGTTTTGGGCCACATTGAAAAATCTGAATTCACGCAGTTCGTCTCGTATCCTGTGACTGTCACAACATGGATAAAAATTATTGACCCCCCCCCCCCCCCCCCCCCCCCCCGCCATGGCCTTACGACCCATGCGCTGTTTTTGTTGTTGTGTTCTTGATCCCGAGGGTTAGGGGTTCTTTCCCTAGAAAAGGGGCAGGGATGAGTCTCCATAGGGCAAAAGATTCCGATCAATATCTTGACCAATACCAAAATCATTCTAAAATAAACTCATTTATATACTGAACAATCAAATCGTGACCCATTCATATCTAAATGAAATAAATGACCTTGCGCGATCATTCAAACACGAGGAAAGCCTAATCTATAGGGCTGCAAAGTGATATTGTCATAACCCCATCCGACACCACGTTGAGCCCGGAAAATGTACAAAAACAGCCAGACTGGCTCGGATAAGCGATGGGATTATGACGACATCACTTTGTAGCCCTATACCCCGCCCTATACACAAGAGTAGCGATCAGCGAAGCAATTTACTTCGTCGGTTGGACAAGTCACTCGAGATTTTCGACCTACCAGTAGAGCCCAATGTCACTAACAAGCCGATGATCGTAGCTGTCAAACTTGGCTGATTTTTTCATTATCAGATACCACCATCGACAGGGTGAAAGATAAATGTACAAAAACAGCCAGACTGGCTCGGATAAGCGATGGGATTATGACGACATCACTTTGTAGCCCTATAGACAAGAGTAGCGATCAGCGAAGCAATTTACTTCGTCGGTTGGACAAGTCACTCGAGATTTTCGACCTACCAGTAGAGCCCAATATCACTAACAAGCCGATGATCGTAGCTGTCAAACTTGGCTGATTTTTTCATTATCTGATACCACCATCGACAGGGTGAAAGATCAAGTGAGGGTAACGGCGCGGACGCCGTTAGATCGGCTATGTCTACCCACAACAGGCCAATTTAACTACTGACAGTATTTTAGGCGTCAATTTACCATGCAAGTTCCCTGAACGCCGATCGGATCGCTAAACCAACCAGCTAAAATTAGCTTTCTCAGCAAGTCGAGAGCATACAGAACAACTTAAATTCGATAAACCTGGAGTTGGTGGCAGGCCCCATTTTTTTTTTTTGGGGGGGGTGCACTTAGTGTATAGAGGTAGTATACATGTGCGGCGCGACGGGGTATGTTTTTTCGGCCTCTCGACTTGTACGACGGGTTTTATTGGGCCTCATACTTGTACGATGGGGTATGTTTTTCAGCTTCAATCTGTACGACGGATTTTTCGGGGACTTCGTTTTGTACAACGGGGTATGTTTTCTCTTCCCATGCAGTATGTCGATATTTTCTCCCGGGATTTCCCACCGATCGTTGACAATGCAATAATGTGACGCCCCGAGAATCACACGCTCAGTCTACGAGAAAGTCGTTTCGATAAATCGATTCGACAACTCGCAAAAGCATCATGTATTAAATATGTCACAAATGTATCATATTTGATGAATTATATACTAATTAAATTAATAGCAATCTTTAAAAATCTAATCTGTATTACCTCTTTAAATTATTTATCAATGCAATTCCACGTGAATTTGTTCATGATTAAAACGCATTTGTGTGAATTTATATAAATTTATTTGTAATTACTGAACTCAAACAAGTTGCATATATCTTTTAAAAAACATTCTACAGAATGAATATTGCCAATGTGCATAATGTTCCTCACTGGCTGTTCGTTATCATAACGTGGGTCGAAGCGCGTTGTTCAATTCATGCGGACAACGCCCCAAAAGGTGCCACTCCCGGACATGCTGACATCGGTGTTAGCATATCCTACTTCAATCCATATTTTCGTGCCTGCCTTGAGAAATGTGACACCGCCTGTGAAGCACGAGCCAATGGAAGAGTGACCCGATCGCAGCTGTCGGGTTGATATACATTTGAATAGCTGATCGCCGTGACGCTTCCCTGGGTCGAGCGTTTTGATTATTTGGGCCCCTCTGTATCCAGCATACAGCATCTGGAGCCCCACAAAACCCCATTTAAGATTATATATGTTTTGTTGGTAAATTCGGATATGAACTGATAGCATGCAGTCAGTATATTGTGTGTTAGATGTCGAACCTGAGAATAACGTAGTAAAGTCCCTCCTGGTTTATAGAAACTTCACCACTCTGGGGTTCAAAGGTCAAAGTATCTGAATTGTCCTTGTGGTCTACACGCCAGTTGATAAAAGTGTAACCTGAAAGTAAAGCGGATATATTATCAGAAAGACGCAATTAGCAACAGCGCTTTTGAAAACACCGGGAGAGATCGTACGCGGAACCCTATCAGGCTGCCACGGAAACTTGATGGTTCAAATGGAGTCGCGAGCCATCAAATTAGCCCGCAAATGCATAAAGGGAATTTTGAAAAAAAGTGTGATTAATTGTCATCAGCATAATTAAAAAACCAGCAGCATCGTTCTGAGTGTAATATAACTCTGTGAACTTACCATGTGGCCGGAAGTGGTTGTTGGCGTAATAGAAACCATTTTCTACTGTAATGAACTCTACTCCAGGTTTGCGTAATTCATCTGGTAAAGCAATGACATGAAAAAGATGCAGGTATTACCAATGAGACAGTTTAAGACACCAAGACAAGTAGTCCTATAACAAGTCACACTGAATGTAAATGGGGAAAAAATCCCTACCTCTCTCTGCTGAACTCAGGTTTGTAACGAGGCTTGTAAAAGAATGTGGGGCGTTACAAGGATCTGAAAACATACATTAAGTCAACATGGTAGTCAATAGTCAAGCGTTAATATTGTAAAGCACCTGTTTTGAATTATATACCCACCTCTGAAGCTCGGTTTTCAGGTGACCAAGGGATTTTAGCAGCCACCCCGATGGCAGTGATGCCAACCAGCACCACGGTTAAAATGATCTGATACATGAATGGTTTCAATAAATGCTTTGACGCTGCTCGGAAGTCCAAAGAGAGAATGTGACGAAAATTTATTTGGCGGATATATGGGTCCTTTCTCAAGACTGTCCTGGCTTATATATGGAGATATAGCACCTTCACGTGAAAGATGTCTTCCCGCGTCATCTCGGCGAATTCAGCCTTGAGAAAAAATTCACGTCGTGCAATGCTGATTTATTTTTAACCTATGAAATCTTACATATTTGACTAGCCTATTAAACAGGTCCGCTGTCTATTTGTTACTTCAAGGTTCAATTATTTATGTAGGCAGTCAAAAAATTGGCCATTAACCATATATTAAAATGGGTATTCCCCAAAGTTATCCCAAAAGGGAGGAAATTTACCGACTGACCAAATATAGACAGCACTGGGTATGAGGCCTGTCGGTGACTAAGCGGATCAAGCGAGCTTTAAATTTACTTTGATTTACAATGAGGCAATGGGGATTGAGCGCTCGTGAAAACTGGCGGAAATGAACCCTGGACCGTCATGAGAACTCATCCCGCTTCTAAGGAGTTAAATTCAACATCAGCAACTAACTTTCACACTAAGAGAGGTGTCAGTTTGCATATTCATGTCCTCCAACAGTAATCGCGGTCGCTATACCTAGTCACTGCAACGGGTATTCCCAGGCGCTGATTCATAACAGCTTAAGCGATGCAACAAAGTTATGCAAAGTTATATCATACCTAATATTTTATTTGCTGACTACACACACTCTTTTCAAAGCTGGCATATTGGACATTTTTAATGATATGAGTACAATGATGGCGAATCAAAATGGAGGTTATGTGTATAACATGTATTTTATAGTTTTCGCATACATTGCGATCCACGTCATCATAACAATCCTGAACCTGGATTTCCCTTAAAAAGACATCATAGATAACTCGATGGTGAATATACGTAAAAGAGACACGACAACAGATAATTGTCGATAATTATCATATGCAGTTATTGATATGATTGACATATGTGAGAGCAGGTAATGATAATGTTGGGTTATTGTATACAAAATAGTTATGCAATACCCTTATCTGGAAATAGTCTAAGCAACAAAGAAACGATGAATACAGAGATATACAAATATATGAAATATGCGGCATACAATTACCTTATTTGGTAATAACAAAGAAAGTTGCCAAGAAATGATACATTTAGAACTATACAAACATAAAATAATGACGTGCGAATATGAAGTGTTACATGGAAAACTACAGGTAATTATCCACCACTGAACATGAAAAAGGTGGGATGTCATTGAAAAACGCCAAAGTCATGGCCCTTGACTGACATCCCACAACCTACACTCTCGCGCGCGCTGACTCATAAAAAAAGCATAAGAGCGTGGGGAAATGAGTCCTGCCCACCCCCTACCCCTCCTCCCCCCCTGGGAAGAGAAGGCAGCATGTACTGATCCCTATCAATTAGGACCAAGTAAGAGTGAGATTTGAATAAAGGAAGGAAGTAAGTGGGACAATGTGCACTAACCCCCGAGATTATAGGGCAGTCCGTAATGACCCCTAGCAGATAGGGAGTGGGGAAGGGGGGTCGGTTTGAAAGTTAGAAGATTAGATATGGAGAAGATTTAGAGAGGAAGGATGAATGTGTTAGGCCGGGTATATTGTGTGTAGGCAGAACTGTTCCATCTGCCTGTAGATTTAATGACATTGTGGGAGGTGTTGTTTGAAGCCAGTTGTGTTGCCCGGCCGATGCGGAAGGAGTGAGTGTAGTAGCGTGAGGGAAGTAGCGAAGCAAGAATTAGGCCTTGTTTTAGGAAGGAGGAAAAGAGTTGGGGAGTTTCCCTTACGGTGGAGATATTTGCGTAGAGCAGCCACGGGAAAGTATGATGGGTCCGGAAGAGGTTTCAGAATTAAGGTAGGGATGGATTGTTTGCTATGATTGTATGAGGTGAATCTAGTTTGGTAACTGGTTGGATTAGCGGCGCATAGAAGTTGTAAGTTGAGTTATGTTAGTGTGTGAGAAGTGGACAGTTTCTCCAATACGCAGGCAAGGAATAAAAACAGAGCCGGTAGACGGCCTTCAACACGAGACAGGAAGTGACAAATGTTATGGTGTTTAATAGCTGATCAGGTAGGGGACGACCGCCGATTGAAGTGATATGGGTCGATCGAAGGAAAACCCTTAGATCGAAGTGACTCTTGTCATGAAGTGAGCACCGTACAGCGGTTGAATATTTAATCTGCGATTGAAAACGAAACACATTACATGCCGCGTCCTCGTGTTCTTTCCCCAAATCACCCACGTGACCATGCGATAACTAACACATACACGTCGTGCACGGCTGGGGGCAGGGTTGGTACAAGGCATTATATCAAGTCCTTGGTTGGTTGTTCTCTTCTAAGAAGTTAGATATGTTTTATTACTTTAATATTTGGCTAAGTATTTAATACAACATATTGCCTTAATCCCAACTCCAGAAAGCAGTTTCCCTAATCAGTCTTTGGCAACTCCTTAGCCGCGAACGACGGTAATATAAATATATACCGTCGTGAGTGAGGATATGTGGGTCGTGTGGCAATTTGGTTAACTATTTTGGTTATCCACTGGCTCGTGATTATTTAGCAATTGTCAAATGAACATTTAGAATCACAACTTTCATTCACGACAGCCCCTGTTTTGGAGATATGACGTCACACGTCACGTTTCATTTTCACTCGCCATGTGGCTGCAGGTCCCGGAAGAGGGAGCACTTAAGTATATAGAGGTAGTATACATGTGTCGGGGTAGGTTTTTTTCGGCCTCCCGACGGGTTTTGTTGACCTCATAATTGTAGGATGGGGTATGCTCTTGCCATTTGCGAGGAACCTTGTCTGCGCATGCGCGCAGAAACCAATCTTGTCGTTCAAAATAAACATGAACTTTTCAGAATTTGTGTGGCCGGATTAAATCGCCTTTGACGAAATCTCACACGTAAACTAACTCAACTTGTTAAAGAGACTGTTCAGCCCCATATAAGGAAAGTGGTTGCCCAGCAAGTTGCTTGGTAGCAGCACCTTAGAAACCAAAAATGTTACATTTTCAGACTTTCACTCGCTACGCGGCGCTGCGGTCTTTGAAAGTAGATCCTAACTCCCGCCGTCTGCAGTTTTGTTGTTGTTGTGAGAAATTACGCTTGCGAGGGGGTCTCTCTTGTAGCACTTTACCTCCACTGGCCAGTCCCTCCAATATCACCGCAACGGGTAAATGGGTTGTGGAAGTGGAACCGCTTGGGGTCTCAAGTCTCTCGTAGTCTGCAGCCTACGCAGACTGAATGGGCAATTGTTCATTGAGTACCTCCCGAGTACAACATGGAACGCTCGACGTTTCGAACGCCGGATTTATTAATGTGGCAAACGTTTTGGATCCATTTTGATCGGCAGGGCTAACGGTGACCGGACCTCCCTTCAATGAAAACTTCATAAACATCGCAGCTGAGTTGTGTTTGCGGACGGACGACAGTGAGGTTTCAGTTTCAATCTCCAGCGAGCGTCGGCGGGAAATTTTTCGGTGTTAGATGATGACGAATGCAGTGTGCTTAATTCCATTGTATGATAAAAGGTACCATATGGTGGGACAAAAGTTACTATCCGTAGCGAGATAGTTATAAGGCGCGCGTAGTGATTTACAGCCGACAAACGAGCGGCTGATGGTTTTAGGGAGGTATCGTTATCGATGGACTGACACAGCTAAATGAAATAGCCTTCTACTGTACATCTTTTGGATTTCCAGTGAAACAAATATGTTTAAAAATTACCAGCATAATTTTGGATGAAATAAAATTTGACGCACCAAATAAACGACGGCATTATCTCGTAACCGCATCGAGCGTAGTAATGTATTTACCAAATGATCCCTGATTGCCTTATATGAGGCTGAACAGCCTCTTTAATAAGCATTCATTTATGTGAAAAATTATTCATCATATGTACATTTGTGTAATTATCGTGTATAATTGGAACTCATGTATCGTTCACGCGCATTCGGTTACGATCTTAAACGTCGTGCACGGCTAGCAACTCCTGTGCTAGTAAAGGATCTCTAGGGTATAAAAAGTTATGCAAAGTATTTGTATGGTATCAAAATGAACTGGCAATTTATATTTCTAATAGTTACATCACCTGTCAGGTGATGCAACTAAGGTGTCATTGATGTTAAGAAGTAATTCCTTCTTTTTCATTTGAAAGGTATGATAAATATCATGATTGTTTCTTTTGACGTAAGTGCTTTAGTGGTGTTTCTCATGTTTGCAGGAATGGCTAGTTGAAGCACCACTATGATTGTAATTAAATTAATTGATATCCAAGAACCATGTCCAAAGCAAGAGCATCTAGAAGGAACGACGTCAGCAATAATTCCTTCACCTTTGCAAACAATGATGAATTTGGAGTAAGATTAGCCATAGACAGAGCATGACTATAGGTACATCAACAAAGTGTACAAGAGAGCTGTCCAAATAAAGATCACACACCCTGACACAGCTAATGATTCGGCCCATACTGCACCGAAGAGTAGGATAGGTAGCCTACTAATATTGCACATTTTAATTAATATATGTAGGGTGCTGTTGTAGACCAATTTAGCTGATATATATATATATATATATATATATATATATATATATATATATATATATATATATATATATATATATATATATATATATATATATATATATATATATATATAATACACATGTTCAAGTATATATTCATAGAGTAGAGGTAAAGGGTATCACCTAAGTCACTTTATATCCCAGGGCACATTGAACTTATATAGATTTATATAAATTCATTTGAAAACAGAATGATTATACTTATTCTGTTTTAAAATCAATTTATATAAATCTATATAATTTCGCCTCTGACAGCATCCGCGCTATTTACAACTTTCGATCTCTCACATCCGTGCTGTAGAGGCGAAGAACCGCCTGCGAGATTTCTAAGGTTCCGAAGTCAAAACGACAGATTAACTCGCTAAAAACTTACAAAAGCCCTACAAGCCATGAAATTTGTGACAAAATCAAAGATTATATCACGAAAAAACACGAGGACTGTTTCAATTACTACAGTATTGTATTATTGTTCAGTTTCATCACGAAAGTGCGGCACGTCGAGAAACTTTGTTCAAAACCTCAACATGGCCGACTCCCACAATGCAACATAATTTGATGGAGCTCGTGATTTCTAACAGAAAGCCGATATCTGTCTCGTTTTCGATTCTCAGGATAGCCATGTTGGACAACAATTCTTAAAATTGTGTTGGATTTCGTTGATTCTGTTAATAAAGGAGTATGGCTGTTGTTGTACTCTTGGCAAGATTGATGTTAAGACATTTATGGATATGAAAATGCATGTTTTTTAAACTGTCCCTTGTCTGCACTGCTAGAATGAGCATATTTGCTTATATCCTTGAAGATTCTGACATACGGCCCCTCGCCCTTAAGGTGGCATCAGATCATCAAAACACCAGGGGCGAGTGCCTTGCCTAGCAACTTGCATGCCCTGTGATGATAGGTAGCCTGCCATCAGCAGTAATTACGGATAGGAGCTGCGGATGAGCCCCTGTGAACTCCGAGAAATGTGTATAAACCGAAAATACGCGTCCGGAAAACAAAGAAGAAACTCCAGAAGAACTACCATGGGCTGTTCATAGTTGTATGATATGCAACCCCCACCACGGTAAAATTAAAACGCCTATCAGACGGGAAGCACTTAGACAAGACAGTCAATGTTATGTGTTTGAAGAAGGGACACATAAGGACAAGGACCAAAACGTGGGAACCTTTGAATGTTCAGGATGTTTGGGATTTATCGGAAGATGACCTTCCCAGTGACAGTTTTAACCAAACTGCCACAAATAATGATGATTCGGACTCGGAAGTGGCTGAGGATGCGCCCCACGGAGCAGGGCTACAACCTCGAGTCGACCAGAATTCTGACAAATTCGCCACTCCCAGAATTGTCCACACAACCCCTTCAGCATCCTCCACGGCAAACACTGTCAACACACTAAGTCTCTTCCCCCGTCGGCGTACATGCAAACAGTCATTCGAAACTAGCCCAAAAGACCAACGTCAGGTTCTAATTATCACCTTGTCGGTCCTACAGTTTAAGCTAAATTTTTTGGTCGATGCATTCGATCAACCCAGAACTTACCACTTTTTTCACGAAATATGCATGTTTTGACGAGTTTCGGGCGATCAGTGTCGAAAGTTATTATCTAATTCGGTTCGAGATAATGTTTCATATTCCTATCGTCTGCGGAAAACTATATTTTCGATAACTTTCCAAGTTTACCGGTGATATTTTCTTCCGAAATACAAGCGCGGAGGACGATATCCCAGAGAGCCCCAGAAACTTCCGATGTAAATAAGGCGGTGAGAACATGGGCAAAAACTATAGCTGATAATTCCTGTCGCCTTTTCCCCAAGTTTTCGTTGCTTTCTTCGTGATTCGGTGTGATATTTGTGCACAGTGAATGTTAGTGGCCTTTTCTACATGTTAGACAAGGTCATTTTAGCTTTTAGCTTCGTGCCACAAATAGTCCCTGTGAACCCGCGTCTTGTGAGTAGTCTCGCCTATGTTCCAATTGGTGAATCCTCCCGCTGGTCAGTTTCCGCCGCCTCGCCGCCATGTTGCCAAGTCGAGCTCAGATATTACCGTTTGGTGTGTTTTAGGCCAAAATACTTATTCAATGGATACTGTTGTTGCTGAAATTCAGCTTCTGGTCCTATAAATGTTTGGTGAGTTGATTTTATTAGCTAACACTTGGTAAAGCAGCGGAACTCTTGATGATTCCGTTGACTTATGCCGGGAATATGCGTTGGACGCCAGAACTAAAAGGGAGTGCATGCATCACTCCGGTACTTAGTTCGAAAGAGCTATTCGAAACTGCCCCAGCGCGTGCAAATACTCCCCCACCCCAAACAAAACATCCCACCAATTACCGCCTTAACCAAGACTTCCCACAAGCCACAAGCCGTACTTAAGGATGAGAAAACGCATGATGTAGTAAAATTACTTGGATCAAAGGTTCCTCGATTTTCAAATAAAGCGAAATATAACATCATGTTTGCAGGCGGACAAGCAGAGTGGATTTTTGAGGACAAAATTAACAGCGCCATCAAGTCTCTGGTGCAGAAGATGCGCATTAAAGGATGTCTACATTCATATTGTGAGTATAATCATCCCTTTTTTTGGACCATTATTTCACACAACATATATATCTCTTTCATTATTCCAATCATGCACCATTTTACCAACCACACGACCATGCCATTGACACTATGCTTGATTCCATCCACCTTTCAAACAAATTCAGACGCTAAAACAAGACGGTTGAACGAATTCAAATTGCAGTCAACTGACAAACAAACGGCTTAAGTGTTAGCGATAACATCCAAAATCCCTTGCCAGTAAAGCCTACATACGCTTTATAACAACTGGCTTGGATTCAAATTCGACCACTCCAGATAGGATCGTCTCCAGATAAGAAATTACGACCCTTGTACACAAGAACTGGGCTATTGAAGTTTAAGCCCCTTATGCTACACTCTGACATCGCTGTTACTATGCGAACAACCGATATATACACTATACTAGCCCCGCTCCGATCGGACGGTAGTATACATAGCCCCAGTCGGACGGGTGAAGTATACATATATAAGACTTTTTGCACGGCTAACACTTATGCATATGTTGTGTCACAAACGTATTGTTTGAAGAAGTCATCCCGTGCCACCTGGGTAACACTGACAGCAGGCGCACGACGAAGCAGAAACCGGAAGTCAACAGAAGTTAGTTACACAAAGCTCACAAGGGCGGCGCGCGCGACTACGCGAACTCCCGAAGTTGAACTCATTATGCTTCACTCTGATATCCACACAAATAAAATATCCTCGTTGATCGGATTGACCAATATATCAACAACCACAGCCGAGCAATACCCGTTTGATGGGGATTTATTGGGGAAAGTGTGTGAAACAACAGGTTTCTCAAGGATAGAAAGGTTTTTGACTGGTAGGAATCAAAGTAGCCGGGGATTGGTGAGAAGCAGCAAGGTAAAGGGAATGATCGGTCGTTTCACCAGGTTGGTGACCCAAAGAGGAGTGCTGCTCCTAAGGGACCGTGCTATGGATGGGGGGATGTTGGGCATTTTGCCCTGGAATGCTCCTCCAAGCACACAGTTAAGCGTCAGGGAAACTGGGAAAAGCTGAGCCGGAGGACCACGGTTCAGCTGCAGTAGTTGAGTGTCCTAGTCAACTATTACCGAATAATCGGATATTAGTCTTAGGGCGGGTATGTTGTTGTCTCAGAATTGTGTAATTAATGTCATAACGGCTAGATTGATTCCATATTTTAATACTTTCCATTTTATTGTAATATATTTATTTTAATACCATTTAGGCTAAGGAAATTAGCACCTTTGCAAATTATTATAACCTCATCTAATTATCTATTATTGTTATGGGCGTGTGCCAATGTAAAACAGTATTGGCGCATGTCCTAGCTACTCTGGGGTCATTTAAAATCAAATGATATTGGGCTCATGTCGTGCTGTCCCTTTACTCCTTAACTCTTATTACAAATTCCATTTCATCAAAGGACAGGAGGGTATGTACGTTCGGATGGTGTAATATTTGAGGCCTTTAGGATGAAGAAGGGCCACAAACAAAGCTGTTGTGATGGGCTGAGAAGGCAACGTATTGCTGTGTTGGACCGTGTTGCAAAATTGTATGGATATATTCCAACGGTGTAAATAAGAGGGTTGCAGGGAATTTTGGAGAAGTTTTTCCACGGTAAATTGAAGTTTCGTGGCATGAGGTGTGGATGGATTGGTGTTGTGTTATAATACTATTCTAGTTCATATGTTTTTAAAAAGCCACCCCCCTTAATTATCAGTACGACAGCCCGGGTTGCATCCGAACATTCGGTGGGGAGGGGTGTTGCCCTGATAGTAACAATCCTTATATCCTTGACTCACATGCGGGTCCACCCTCCAAGTGGACCCGTCGTGTCACGTCGAGATTGTTTAGCCTGGCCTATCGTGTGGACCGATCAAGGGTCGCGGGAAAGCAAGCCAGCTGACCGTGGACCCTTTATAAGGGACACACATGGGCCAGTCAGAAGAGAGATCCTTCGAGTTCAGAGTGGAGATTCAGACCGAGATCTCAGGGAAGCTTCATTGTTGAAACCCCGAAAAAACCCAATAAGAAACTCCACTCCTGGACTCGTGTCATTCCTCTGGCTAGTCCCCACACAAGCAACCACAAGCAGTAAGTAACATTACAGCAACGAATGAGCATCGCAACAAGAAAAGCTAGAAAAGTAAAGTATAACAGTTGCTAGGGGCCGCATGCCATATTGACGCAAGAGGTTGGGTACCATTTGCAGTCGAGATATTGACTCACTTAACGTATTGTCTACGCCTGCAATACGCGGGGCAATGAAACTGATGTTAAATTTAACTAGTTGTAAAACAAGGGGTCTTATAAAATGCATGATAGTGGCTGTTTGGAAGGTTGCTTGTGAGATTACAACAATAGCCTGGTTATCGCAATGGAAGATAATCCTAGAGCAAAAATACTGACCAAAGCAAAAATGGGGAATAGTTCTAAATCTCACCAAGAAGGTGGCTATTTCCTTTGGATCCATTTAGGACCCGAAGGTGCCTCCAAAGGCGATTTAAGATGCATCGCTGTATAAGTGGATGATGTTAGAAATAGAGGTTGGTATGTGTCTTATTGGTGTAATGCCGTTGTAAAGCTGCAGAAATTGAAGCCAAATAGAATGATCTTGCCTAACCTGAGGGGTTATGCGGATGAGGTGATTGGGATTGGTCATGCCTATTGCCAGGTCATACAGACTGTAAAGAAATGCTTTGCCGGGACGAACTACAGATGTTGCAAACTGCAGAATGTCACTTTGGTCTTGTCTTTGGCGAAGGCTTCATGTTTGTGTGTATTTGTGTAATTTGTTTGTTGGGAGGCTGGCTGTCATGTTTGAGGTGTCTAACTGGATGCCTTTAAAGGTAAATGAACCAGACGGATATTGTGTTATGTGTGATGCCATAGGAACACCAATCAAGTGGCATAGTTATATGAAAATAACTAAATGTTTTTGGCATTGTCTTTGGGTAGGGGCCACAAAAAGAAAGTCATCTTATACCTTGACGACATTGCGCACCCCAAATCTATGCTCAAGGATACAAATGATGGCTGTAGAGAAGGAATCGAAAATGTATCAGGAAGAGGAACATCTGTGGGCCAAGTATTTATCGTTGTTATTAACTTGCCAGAAGAAATCTGTGAGGTTGTATTGAGAAGAATGTATGGGGTTGAAGCGGTATGCGTCGCCGGAGATGTCGCTTTTAGCTAGATAAGCTTTAGGTGAACACTTGCGTGAGATGTATGGCATCAAGGATGTTAGCATACGTGACTTGAGAGGCCGATTTGGGAATATTGTTGATAACGGAAGTGTTGCCATAAGAGAAATAGAGGTTATGAAGTAATCTATACTTACCAGGATCGGGTTTTTACTGGAGGGCCATAGGGGAACATTAGAAGAAGGGGTGTGGGGGTTAGGAAAAAGGACCGCGAATTATTCCTAAACAGAGCTCAGAGCCAATCTTTCGTGATAGAATTTCTGTCTTAGATGTTGAGTTATTGGATGTAACAACTATATGGGAGCTTTCAAATTGTAAGGAAAGCTGGGTGGCCCCTATTGCACCTGGGACAGGTACATGATGGTATTGCCATTTGAGAGAATGTCATTTAATTGTTCAGGGTGCTTGAGAACATATATGGAAAAAAAATCGTCCCCAGCAGAGCACCACTCAGTTTCTGACAGAGCTTTGTTCTTTTTGGGGAGAAAATTAAGAGAAGGTGCACTGCCCGGGGCCGTTCGGGACATGGTATAGCCAATTCGGGTGCAAGAATTGTACGGAAGTCGACACATTTGTTGTTGCAAATTTTGCATCTGGTAGGTTGGAGCCAGCTACAACCCCACCAGAGAGAAGAACGGTTTGGCGAGAGCTACGAGAAATCGTTGTTTGGTGAATATACGCTAGATGCTGCTTTGGTGAAGGCGACGCTGATCACGTGATCAGGCCTACCAACGGATTTATCCCTTATGTGATCGTAAAATCTTCCTTGTCCAGATAAGCGTATCTACGTTCAGTTTGTGTTTATTTTCTCGAGTTGAAAGCAGCAAGCTGATCAGGTCCATCATTATGATCGAGGAACTATCAATGGCTTCATGGGATCATAATGTGTAAGGAGTGGAGCATTTAACAATAGATCCTTGCGACATTGAATGCTTCTCGTGGATTCCTCTTACATTTACGTTGTGACCCAGGTATGTTACTTCATGCACACACACGGAGCACTTTATACTTTCTTTATAGTCTCATATTGTGTTCACTAATTTCCTTTCAGCAAACTAGATACTCACCAACTCATGCAGTCCTTGGAGATGTTGATTGTAAGATTTTCTTTTAAATACTCACTAATGTTCAGCTGTTGAGTTTAGTTCCACCTGCCGGCAATGATAAAAATTCATCTTGCATAGGTTAAGGGTACACATCCTGCACGAATGCCTTGTTGTCACCGTTATTATCTCCACAAATGCATACATAACCATTCTCCACAGGTACAATAAGAGATACTTGTACTGATTTACTAACTGGTGTTATGATGCCTGCTTTCAACTACCCATTGAGTTCATCTTCCACTTTGGAGCAGATTGATAAGGACCTCGGGTCATACTAAGGTACAGGTGATGAGTGATACACTCACACCTTTCATGGTGCAATCAAAGAGCTTAAAGATATACTAAGAGGGCTCACTCGGGCTTCCAACAAAATAAGTAAACACGCCAACTGCGCCGCTTTGTCAAAGCATCTCCTAAAATCACACGAATTTTCTGTTCAATTCGGGGGCGTGGTCGCCTCGCCCAATCAGAAGAATCAAGTGGCAGATCCCCAAGACGGTGGATAATCAGCCCCATGAGCTTTATTTGATGTTACGACACATTCTTTGCATATTCACCACATGGCTAGTCGGAGTGAGCTCTACTTGCATAGCTCCTCTAGTACCAATAAGAGGGCATTTCACATTTGTATTGTAAATAAATACACTCACATCAATTACTCCAAGGGGCTTTATCAGCTTCCCTGAATGAGGTCGTAGCATTTCTGAGGTTTCTTCCAGCTGTTGATACCCAGCCTTTGGAGGTTACATTCTGCAAGCATGGATTTCTTTGCACCTGTGTTAATTACTGTTCAGGTATCACGATTTATTTGCTATGACGGCATAGTTATCAGGATATCCATCTTCCTGGCATTTTAAGGTTAAGATTTCCTCAGTATCATATCGTATCATTCCCATTGAGTATGCCATATAAGATATATTGGCTGTAATGTAAAGATGGTGAAGGAGATGGATGAATGATTCATATGGTAATTCGCTGACTCATGACAGGCGCTTTGCCACCTGTCAATCTCCAGGGAATTCCTTGTCATTTTGGGTAAAAAAATAGCTATTACTGCTGGGTTTGATTTCACGAACTGCCAGACCATGAGGGATTCGTAGAATCAATATCCCTGCGAGTAACGCCTGAAAGATCCACTGGATTTCATGAACAGTTACTTGCTATAGGACAAGTTTATCGGTTAAGTGCAGCGTAAATTTATTTAATCATGCCGCCTTAACAAGAATAGCCAAGATATCAGCTTTCATGGTATAATGAACAGTGGTTTTGGCTGGAACGACGCTAGTACAATCTTTGAGGATTAACGTGGGGTTTGTTCCGGCGTCAGGGTCATATGAGTGTCAGGGCAATGATAAATCACCTGCACATTTTCTTTCCACTCACATGATGAGTTAGCGAGGCGAAGCCTCAGCAGGCGCGTCAGTGTTAATACGCGCTCATCCTGGTTGCATGCATAGCCCTGGGGATGTAAGGTGTTTTAAATCATAAATGGGTTTTATACCCCACAGGGTTTCAAAATCCATTTAGAAAAATCGTCCTCCTTCGAGGGTACATGATCTCAGTGTTGGTATGCAGAGAAAATAGGAAGATATTGAAGGACGTAAATTAGCTCTTTTGAACCAAGTGGAGCTTGCGCTCCCTCTTGGTTCTTGAGGATGGCGTCGCCAATGTAGCAAATTCGATCATAAGACCTTACCTTCACGATGTCCACTTGATATAACTAGTCTTATTTAATAAATAATCAGTATTATTATGGCGAAAGAGTCTCAGCAATAAGCATAATCGCTTAAAATGTGGGAGGCGATTAACTTTTCCAATTAATTTCCAATATTGCGGCGAGATTGCGCAGCGTAAGTCGGTTGGAAACGGACTTGAATACAAGCAATATGGTTCCACTTAATGGAACTCACCAATACAACTTCGGGAAGGCTCTCGTGATAAAACTACTCGTTTTTATTTAACTCCAATCGTAACTCCAAAAATGCTATCTGCCGTTGGCGGAAGACGCCACCGCTTATATACACAAGGTCACGTGACCATACGGTACGATTGGGAAATCTAAACATCATAATAAATGCATATGCATACATAAACATACTGTACATGTTACACATTTTATAAATCTCATAAATACACATGAAAACATCAATATAAAAGGACATTAATTCACAAATGCAACAAATAAATTGAACATAACACCCATCATGCACTCCGCTACTACCACCCAGTATTGGAGGCAGCTTGGCGAGGTAACCCGCTTCCGCCACATTTGTATATGACACAAAACTCGAGAGTAAGGACAAAATACAAGCTATAAACTCACAACAACGCTTATATTACGCAGAAGGTTAAAAAAAGAGATTTCCAAATGTTATTTACACTTCGAACAATGCTATATTGCATATATGGGTGATGAAAGGGCGCGTTGAATAACAAACGGGCAACGGTACTTGGGCAGAAGTGGCCAAGAATACATTTCTGAGAGCGTCAAACAAACGATGCAAATAATGTCAAAGCAAGCTGACTTCTCGGAATATAATCAAACTACACACCACCTTTGTTTGGCACCATCTTGAATCCGTAATGCATTACGCAATCAACAAGACAAAGCCTATTCGGGGACATTCGTACACCTTGACATAACCCATGGCTTGAGCAGAATTAAGAAGAAATGGCTTTTCCAATCGCGTTTTATGCAATGTTCTAACTGACAGGGCACCTAATGACCCAACGGTCTTTTTGCCCTGGCCACCCATCAACATAATTTTAAAAAATAATTTCTTAATATAAAAAAGGATTCAAAGTGGAACCTTTATATAAGCCAGTGGTATGTATGATTAAAGCTACTACCAAAAACAGTATGATTCTGGTACGCACTTCTAAGGATTAAATAGAATCCTTGATGTTTTTTTCTGCGATGTTTCAAGTCACGATTTGAGCAAGACTGCATTATGCTGTTATCACTTGACAACCTCGGGTTGGGAATTATGTTTCAGATATCGCAAGAAGTGAATTATATTTCTGATGTTATCAGGAGGGAATTATATTTATGACGTCACCAGGAGGGAATTACGTTTCTGACGTTACCAGGAGGGAATTACATTTCCAGACATCAGTTTAATAAACACACAGACACTTCTGTTCAATAATCCATCCTAACATCTGTTCAATAATCCATCCTGACTTCTGTTCAATATCCCAACTTGACTTCTGTTCAATATCCCAACTTGACTTCTGTTCAATATCCCATCTTGACTTCTGTTCAATAATCCATCCTGACTTCAGTTCAATATCCCATCCTGACTTCTGTTCAATATCCCATCCTGACTTCTGTTCAATATCCCATCCTGACGTCTGTTCAATATCCCATCCTGACGTCTGTTTAATATCCCATCCTGACTTCTGTTCAATATCCCATCCTGACTTCTATTCAATATCCCATCCTGACTTCTGTTCAATATCCCATCCTGACGTCTATTCAATATACCATCCTGACTTCTGTTTGATATCCCATCCTGATTTCTGTTCAATATCCCATCCTGACTTCTGTTCAATATCCCATCCTGACGTCTGTTTAATATCCCATCCTGACTTCTGTTCAATATCCCATCCTGACTCCTATTCAATATCCCATCCTGACTTCTGTTCAATAGCCCATCCTGACGTCTGTTCAATATCCCATCCTGACTTCTGTTCAATATCCCATCCTGACTTCTGTTCAATATCCCATCCTGACTTCTATTCAATATCCCATCCTGACTTCTGTTCAATATCCCATCCTGACTTCTGTTCAATATCCCATCCTGACTTCTATTCAATATTCCATCCTGACTTCTGTTCTAAAGTCCACCCAGACTGATCCCTGATGCATGTTCACCTGAAAGCAATTAGGGTTTCCGCATGGGGAACACCGGTGGTTCTTCACAAAATCAATTATGCAATGAAAGGTATTCTCGGTAGTCGTATGTGCATGTATGAATGCTAGTTTGAATGCCTAGTCTAGCAGGTACCTAATCGAGTCATTTTAGCAGTTGTGAACGTCGATCAATATGCCATGCGATATCAAAAGTGAACATGACTCAGTCGCCTTGGAGACAGCAGGGATGAATTAATGAATCGCCAATTAATTTGTTAAAGTGCATATGGCTCTTCCTGATTCGTTCTGATGAGCGGGCACAATCAGTGTACGAATTACATGGGGGACGGCTCAACAACACCTAGTAATTATATCGTATGTGTCTATGGTGATACCAAATTATTCCGTTGTAGGGACTTAGTATAAGTTATATATATATATATATATATATATATATATATATAAAGTATAAGTCTAAGTCTAAGTTATATATATTTATATATATCACTATTTCACAGCTTAGAGATCTCATTTAACAAATTTGTTAATATATCGTAGATGTGCCCTTGTGTCTGTTGTTGAATATGTTCATAATTATATATATAAATATATATATATATATATATATATATATATATATATATATATATATATATATATATATATATATATATATATATGATGTATATACATATATATATATGTGTGTGTGTATATACATAAATATATATATATGAATATATATAGATCTATATATATATATATATATATATATATATATCTCATATTTGTATTATATATATATATATATATATATATATATATATATATATATATATATATATATATATGGGAAAAACATATATACATCTATATATATATATACATATATATATATATATTTATATTTATGTATATATATACGTGTATATATATATATATATATATATATATATATTATTTATATATAAATATATATGTACGAACGATACATATATAGCCGACATTGATTTACATATGTATGCGGAATTACAAGACAACGCACCATCCCACCTCCCTTCTGTATTATTTCCGACATGGGAGAAAACATCTACATCCTCTTAAGCATTCAAGGAAACCCTCACGCAAGCGTATGATTGTCACGGCGGAAAAATCAGACATTTGACAAACGGTATTCTTTACAAATAACCAACTATGTAGTAAATAGTTTGACAAATGCCAATTATAATACAAGTTGAGGGTGAAATGTTTCTACGATTCATCATGAGTGTCTGTCTTTCAACATAGTTTTGATGAGAATAAGCAAATATACTACTTTTACAAAGTATTCTGTTTTCGTACTTTGACAGACAAAGAACTGTTAGGAGAATCCTAGTTTTGCAACGAATTCAAATTTTATTTCAGTTATTACGCAGAAGAACACACCCCACTGTACTAATCTCTTCTTTCTCATGTTGACAAATACTGACATCCTTTTTTAGGTACGACGAAATAGAGATGACTCAGTCGCACCTGTTCCTTTAGCTGCAACAGAAGATGACCTGTCTCCTGCGGTTTTGCCACAGGCGTCTGCATCCTCCCTTATCTCATCTATGGGCGACGTAGCATCATCCGGCCATTGGAAGCTGGAGAATGGAGTGGGTGTACGCACTAATCGTTTCCGTCGGGGTACCTCATCCGTCACGCCATCAAAGAAGTTGACTGACCTTGTTCTCATCTTGTGTAAGCGATGCTGAGATTTATCAGGGCAGTCAGCTGAGCCGGGACCGGGCTCAGATATAGCGCGACCAACATTCTTGATGCAATTCGTCTGGTAAGATGAGGATCTGGTTCGCGTGCCATCTTGTTCACTTACTTGCAAACATGACATTCGTTCGCTCAATTCACTGGTTTTCTTGTCATCGCGTTTAATCATGTTAGCCTGTGAATTACTAACAGAGGCATCCTGTATATCCATCGTGCTGAGTTAAAAGGTGTTCCTCAATTTCTAATTATTTAGCTGTTACAACACACTCATGAAATCCTAAGATTTGGCAGTAGATATTATCCTAGTTCTTTGATGTGAGATATTATGATATTGATATTGATGATAGTAGTGAGCACACTTGTATGACACTGAAGAAAAGACAGTATTTCACATCACGACGAACTGATATGTATGCATAAAGCGCGCTTCCAATGCAATAATCCTCTCAACTGGCTCACAGCAACTGATGGTAAGGCCGTCTACAGCAGCAGCTCCCTTATAAGCTTAAGCACGGTCGCACGCATAGCAGGCGACTCGAGCAGCAAAGCACGCCTAATACAAATGACATATAAACATCGATATGTATATATATATATATATATATATATATATATATATATATATATATATATATATATATATATATATATATATATATATATATATAGAATAGAAGATAATATATATATATAGAGAGAGAAAATCTATATAGAATAGAGATATCTATATATATCTATATATATATATATATCTATCTATATATCTATCTATATATATATATATATATATCTCTCTCTATCTATATTTTATATATATATATGTTTCTCTATATATATATATATATATATCTATTTCTATATATATATATATATTTATATATATGGTTGTGTGTGTGTGCGTGCATAAATAAAGAGAGATAGAAAATGAGAAAATGACATATATATTTTAATATAAACACACATATATAAGCGTATAAATATCTATCTACTTAAATGTATACATATGCATGTATTTATACATATACACTAACATTCGCATTTGTACATATTCAAATGCGTATTATTATATTTATAATTATATACTTATGAATGTATATTTACGTGTATATATATATATATATATATATGAATAATTATATGTATACTCACAGATGCAAATATGATTATGTTTATATGTATGTATATAAACATATATGTATCTATATATATACATATACATTTATATACATATATTGATTTATATGTTTATATGTATGTATATTTGTGTGCATGTGTATAGGTGGTTGTAATCGTTATCGATATACGGGAGTTTGTGTCAGGGGCCGCTATGTTTAAGGTTTATCTGCGCTGGGCAAGCGCTAATAGAAATAAGCTTTGTATCTATGTAAAGAACAATGAGGCGTTTGGTCAGATGCATTGTGTAAATTACAATACATGTTAACCCTACCAAGGCGTTCTTTGTTACTCCGTTACTGAAGCTGACGGCCTTGCTTCGTGTCATTCGTCTCATGTTAATCCCCATGTGTCCGTATTGTCCACAATATCAATGGCCGGGATTTGTGAAGCTGACAGCGCCATTGTATTGGCTTTTGTGGCGAGCGCGGTCGCTTGCTATTCAGTGTTACTGATGTTTTGTGTTCTGGATGAGAAAGCGTTCGTTACATCTGCAATTCTCTAATGACAGTTAGATGATCTGGTTCAGTTTATTTGCCAAGATGTAGGCGAGGTAATTACTTTGACAGCAGAACCAGAACTGAAAACTGCAAGCAGCACATTATCATGTCAACGGCTGTATTGTTGGAAAAAGACGCAGGCTGAGATTGGCTTATGTTGAGACTTTTTTTCATTCTGAGTAAGTTGCGACCTGAACTTAAAGCTAGATCATTTATTACGATCATTCTAAAATTAGGCGGTAAATTGCTTTGTCGGTCTCCACATTGTTTTTTGACCGCAACGAGTTTGTCTTTGATGTCTGAGAAAAATAACCGTCGGCCATCACTACACGAAAGACGCAGGTGGAAACGGCAAAACACCCCAGCGAACGTGTTGCTGGAATTGTTGCGCAATTCTCAAATAGAATCCCTTGTTGTAAATGATGCAAGCAGTGTCGGTGTCACGTATCATGTGGTAGAGTAAGCTTCCTGTTAAGCAGCACCCTTGCTAAATAGACAACTGAGATCATAGCCGATTCACTATATATAAATGGACACGCGATTCTTGGTATCACAAAATCGATAGTGATAGGTGAGTTACAACAACAACATTACAACATAAGCCTGACAAGGGTGTGACTTGAGTCTTCGCCTTATCGTAATTACCTGGCAACCAAGCAGGTTGAGCGGTCAGATGGCCTTCAGATACAACGACTATCTTTGTGATAGCGATGAGCTGACCCAGGCATTAAATAGCACAGGATATTCAACGTAAGTTCATGAAGTCAGAACACGGAGCGGCTTTGGGAGCAGGCGCCGCGTGCGATCATCATGACAAGGCCACCCACTCATTGACTAAACAGCTTTCTGTTAAAAAATTCACTTCACATAAGGGTTTCGATCATATTTACCCCACAAAAACCACCCAGTTATGGATGAAGTCACGATGTTAATAGAGCCTTCGTATGGCTCATCATCATTCATTGTCCATGCCCTTCCGCTCGCTCACCTCATAATTTAGCCATGATAGATTGGTACATATATTCATCGGTAAGTTCTAGGTGTCAAAACATGGCGTGCGGTTATGTCTGGGCCATGTTTTATATTTATTCATTTGTTAATGACGAGACCTCCACAGTTTTCAATTAAAAACAAATATTGCCATGCCCTTTTACACAAAGATGCGCTTCCGAACCTGGTGTCGAAAAATAATAAATCTGAATTATGAGAGAATGCAGGGAGGGTCCATATATATAGGCAGCTATCGAGCTGTCATGGATATTGACTCCATCCAACCATCCCCACATCCATCCATCCATCCCCATATCCATCCATCCATCCATCCATCCATCCATCCATCCATCCATCCATCCATCCATCCCCATCCATCCATCCATCCATCCATCCCCATATCCATCCATCCATCCATCCATTCCATTTATATATGTTTTAAGGGCCTTGAGGCAAATCAGCATCATTAATGCTAAGTAGATTTGCGAGTTTGTAGATCAATGCTATCATTAAAAACTGGGGTTATAAAATAGCAGGCCCAGCCTAAGAGAGCGCCCAGTTCAGCCGTGCAGCCTCACACGTCGATGATGTCAGCCGCATTGCGAATAGAGGTCAGGTGATCGATAGGTGGCGTTACGGGGATTATCAGATTATTGAGCGAAATGAATGCGTCCTGCCTGTGCTATCGATGATAGTGCTGTACACAGGGCATGTTGGGTAAGATTTCTGTTAGATTGCAATGCTACTTACCGCGATACCTACCAGTGATAAGACTTATAGCTTGACGCCCCGCACATATATCGTCTGTCACTTGATGAAGCCTACTGTGGGTCCCTTTCATCTGTGTTTGTTTCACACTGAGACCAATCAGCTTCAAATCGCTTTCTGTTTCTGCTTTTGCGCTTTTGGTGCTGGGGGTTCAAGCCACAGTCATTAATTGATATGGAAACTCGCGGCGACTGTGTGACTGGCTGCGCTGACGACTCTACTCGCTCAAGCATCAAATGCGAGTCTGACCGTAACATAAATAAGCTGGCGTCCGACGCATCTACAACAAACCAGCCAAATATAAATCAAAATACACCGAATGAGCCCGACAAGAATACATCAAATCGATTAGGGGAGATGCAGCGCCGAATGTTTAAAACAAAATCACCCGCTGTGAATTTCGCGGAGGCATCTGATTCAGTAGCCTCTAAAAGAAGGTTAGTAAGGACACTGACGCCCTACGTTAGCTTCGGGGGGGATGAGGACGAAGAGGATGACGACGACGAAGGACAGCCAAGTGATGACGTGAAAGAGAAGGCGGAATCCTCCGGTTTCACGAGACAGGAATGGGTCCATCTTTGATGTAAGATGGAATTTGTGTGCGTTCCTGCTATGTACTTGGTCTTCGTGTCTTTCTGCAAGAGGGAATTATTGCTGAGAACTGACTGTATTCAACAAGTGGTGCTAGCTCGTAGTGATAATTATGGTATAATACTCAATTTGATCTATTCATTTCTCGATTCATCCCCGCACTGCGATTGATAATGAGGATATACAGTGGATGTGTGACACTGTGACTTCCACAAGATCAATTAGGCGCCAGAACTTGGGTTAACGCACTCTTCTGAACACGGACGGAGTCTGAACGATAATACCAGTAAATGATGTAATTGCGCGTGTTGCGCTATGACACTCGGTCAGTACTCATTTTCATATTTTTGTACAGAACCCATTTTCATATTTTTGTTCGAAGGCTGTTCGAAGGCCGTTTTCATACAAGATTTAGTGTTGCCAGCACCAAGAAAAGTGCATAATCGAGTCATGTTACAAACAACGCAAAACAGAATCAATAAAAGAATTGTTCAAAAAAGCCGAAAAAAGGCATTTTTAATTTCAAAACTGACATTGCGGCTCCATTACTTGACGAATGTCCAGCAAACAAACCTACGCAGGGCTCATTGCTGACCTGTCCACTACAATAAGCTACCATGGACTCAAATATATTAATATTTCTGGACGAAAAAGTAACACTGTGAAGACTATATGTGTGTCATTCCTTGGTTCACGTAGATTAGCAGTTTTAACGATCCGATAACCGATAATATATATATATATATATATATATATATATATATATATATATATATATATATATATATATATATATATATATATATATATATATATATATATGCATATATATATATATGCATATATATATATATATATATATATATATCTATCTCTATATATATATATATATATATATATATATCTCTATATCTCTATATATATATATATATTCCTATGCGCTTCCATATATATATATGTGTCTATATAGATATATCCGATATATATATATATATATATATATATATATAAATTCCTTGCTTTGTGCGCTTCCAAATAGCTCATATTTACGCCCCCGACTTAAGATTACAGTGAAAGTGTTTGTTTAGTGAATGCAGGAAGACGCCGTGGGGTGTTATTTGGCCCAAGAAATGGTAGTAACTGGGTTGAATATAATTCGACATGTGGTAACATGGAGCCACTTTATCCAGACAGGGTTGAGAATGAAGACCAAGCAGATAGAACTGAGCAAAATTTTGATTCCTACGGTCCTGTGTCCATGCGTGACGTCACAATGTGGAAAAGTACGCGCGTATCATTAAGTACGTAGAGGGCAAATGTCAGGCTTTGAGACGGGGCTTAGATTGAGTGGTTCCGATCCTAAAATTAGACCAGGATAATTCGATGGCTGAGATTCGTGGGAGGATTTCAAAATTCATTTGAAATGATCAGGACCATGAATCAGTGGGATGACCGCATTGCGGCTGTTTATTTGGCAGCTTCTCTGCGGGGAGAGGCTCAAGCAATACTGGGTGATGTTGATGCGTCCCGTCGATGCAGTTATGTAGCGCTAACTGCAGCTTTAGACACCTTTTGGGGTATCCAATTTGTCTGAAGTATACCGCGCTAAGTTGAAAACATACAGACGAGGGAAGAGTGAAACTTTGCCAGAAGTAGCACAAACAATTAGGCGCATGACTCGATTGGCTTACCCGAGAGAGTCCGTTGATTCACAGGAAAGCTTGGCGCTGGATGATTTCATTGAGTCCGACATTCGTTGGAAAGTTGTTCAGAGTATGCCTTGATGGTCTAGATAAAACATTGTCCGTAGCTAGATTGGATGCCTTCAAGTAGGCGGAAAGGCATCGTGGCAGGGGTACAGGTAGGTTAGTTAAAACATCGTCAGCCGAGCAATACCCGTCTGGTGGGGATTTGCTGGGGTAAGTGTGTGAGACAACAGGTTTCTCAAGGATAGAAAGGTTTTTGACTGCTAGGAATCAAAGTAGCCGGGGATTGGTGAGAAACAGCAAGGTAAAGGGAATGATCGGTCGTTTCGCCAGGTTGGTGACCCAAAGAGGAGTGCTGCTCCTAAGGGACCGTGCTATGGATGTGGGGATGTTGGGCATTTTGCCCTGGAATGCTCCTCCAAGCACACTGTTAAGCGTCAGGAATACTGGGAAAAGCTGAGCCGGTGGACCATGGTTCAGCTGCAGTAGTTGAGTGTCCTAGTCAACTATTACCGAATAATCGAAGGGCGGGTATGTTGTTGTCTCGGAATGGTGGCTTATATGCGCATCGCTTGGTGCAGGGGGGCCAGTGAAATTGCTGATAGATACGGGATCTAATGTGACATTGTTATCTGAGGGAGCATGTGAGAGGTTTGACAGGAGTAAATGACCTATACTAGATCTTGCATCGGTTGCGTTTAGCTAATGGTCATCCCATTTCAGTAAAGGGATCAGCTGAGTTCGTGTTGCAGGTGGAAGGGAATGTAAATAAACACCGGTTATGGGTGGCAGCTATTGATTACTGGCACCAGTATAAGTGTCATTTGGACCATGAGAGTGGAAAAACGGCTATGATTGACACATTGGTTATCCCCAGTAGCGAACCAGAGTAGCTATGTACCCGCATTAACCCGAAAGAGACTGTGGTCGTTACGCCTAGAAGTGATGTTCTGGGGGAAGGAGTATTGAAGGATCATATGATTGACAAGGTGGGCATAGTAGAGACTTTACTAATTTACTGAACAGGGGTCATTGCGTGGTAGCTCATAGCTTGGTAGATTGGTCCACTGCAGCCGTACCAGTTCGCATTGCTAATTTGAGTCTTAAGCCAGCGCCGTTATATAAGGGCGTAACCCTTGCTCCGTGTGAATTAGTGGACTTGGTAGATGAAGTAGATGATACAGTTTCCAATCAGGTAGGGGCCAGTAACGAGGACTCGATTGTAGGTCGATTTCACAAGATGTTCCAGCCGAGAGTGAATTAGTTCCCCCTCATTTGAGTTCCCCCTCATTTTAGGCGATTATGCATATTTACAAGTTGTTGCGATTCCTGAGACTCTAATGCGATTCATAAAACTGATTGCTTATTAAATTGGACTTGTTAAATCAAGTTGACATCGTGAAGGTAAGGTCTTATCATCGAATTTTCTACATTGGAAATGCCATCTTCGAGAACCAAGAGGGAGCGCAAAAGAGCTACTTAGAGGTTGCGTTGAGGCGTTTCAGTGACGCTGCATTAAAGCTTAAGCCAAGTAAATGCCACTTGTTGCTAGGACACATTATCTCTGAGTATGGTCTGCAAACGGATCCAGACTAGACGA
>CM067347.1:55647472-55797472 GCA_034190875.2 Urechis unicinctus | reverse complement strand
ATCACTATGAGTTTCATGAAACACCCACGCGTTCCTTGCATGTCATTGAAAAAGTTTATCACAGGGAACCTACACAAACAGTCAGTCATGCCATAATTGCCCGGGCTTATTACAGACATGACGAGATGTTCGTGTGAATCTCTCCAGATCTCGCCCTGTCGGCATGGAACGAATAATTGGTTAAGTCCCTGTCCTTGAATAAATGGTCCTTTTATGTAAAGCTTTTCTTGCACTCTTTTAAATGTCAACAACGCTTGAAACCGCGACTATAACCTCTCTTACCCTTGCTATATTGTGGCGAACTCAAGTATGGCGCTATGGGAATAAATACCCAATGTGTTCCATAAGTAAGTGTGACATTTTGATGTAATGGCTGATACCTTAATCACAATAGGGTTTATAAAGGGATAGCATGTAGGTCCTATGTGTTTTGCATTAGTAGACGTGTTGCCTTATGGGTGTTCATTCGGCCATCCTTCTTGATCACGTTTTTCTCAGGTCGAATCAAGCATCTAGTCTGAGATAAACGACTTCACTTTGGGAATTTGACACTTGGGATCATATGATTATCACAAACGAATCTCATATTTTGGAACACTGCACATGACTGAAAGACCCCATTACGTGTGATTTATAGCGTCATTGGTTGGTAAGCGTGATGCACTGGGGGTTTCACTGTGTCCATAAATAGCCATTGTCATGCACCCATCATCAGTCCTGTTCTTCATTGAGTCAATTATAGCCTGATCTATATAGATACAGTCAGAAGGAGTGAAAATTGACAGGGGCGCGGGGACCATTTGCCGCCAGATATAGCCCTCGACCCTAAATGTAGTGAATTTAGGGGGCTACTTTGGCTCACTAATGGCGGCTTTCATATACAATATTCCTGCCCAGTGGTGCCTAATTGTGTTATCCGCACAAGATAGGCAAGATTCCAAATGTATACGCTATACCAGAGCCCCCCTTTGCCCCCTTGGGCCCCTTAGTTCCCCCTGATCCCCCTTGACCCCCCTTAGTCCCCTTGGCCTCTCTTGGTCCCTTTGACCCATCTTGACCCCCTTGGTCCCCCTTGGTCACGTGATCATGCCACGTGGGTGTTCCCACCTGACATGAGAATGCTTAGAGTGAAGAATGTCTTTAAAGTTTGGCTATTGTATTGATAAACATGTCAAGTAAATGAACACAATTGAGAATAACAATGGGGGATATGTATATCTGCGGAGGTAAGGTAGGTTTTAAGTGGTAACAATGCTAATTAGCTGTCATCTGTAACAAATGAGAATAAGCATGGAGTGAATAATGTTTTTGAAGTCTGCTATTGAGTTGATGAAGATGAATGATCATTATTGAGAATAACTCTGGGTATTAAGTATGTCTTTGAAGTTTGCCACACCAGGGTTATTGAGGTTAGGAAAGTTTAAAGGTAATGAGCATTTTCTATAGAAAAACTTGAGAATAACATTGGATTTAGAATATAATCTACCATTTGAGATATCGGGCACATTTAGCCTATATATAATCTATTGATATGTATATACTCTATACATACTCTGCATATATGTACATATATATATATATATATAAATATATAATATATTATATATGTATATATATATATGTATATATATATATATATATATATATATATATATATATATATATATATATATATATATATATCTCTATATATATATAATATAGTATATATATCTCTATATATATATATCTATATCTCATATATATATATATGGTTCACAGTGACGGAGTTGTTGTAATGTTGCTTTTATAAGTCGCACTCTTGTGTACAGCATGCCCAATTGTGGTCAATGATGCCGAGCGTTTTGTCTACAGATAAATGATCTCCTGCGTGCCTTATGATGACAGCTCCAAGGCACAGCGTAGCGGTATCATCATAACGTTAAGTCATTCAAGGTTTGGTCATCATATCATAATGTCAAAAGTAGAACAACAGTTCTTTCCATCAATAATTCAATACGCGCGCCGGCAGCTTGCTGTCAAATAGAATAGGATCCTAGACCTGACATGGGCGACGCATGTGTAGCAGCTATGTACACACACACACATACACACACACACACACACACACACACATACACACACACACATATACACGCACGCACACACGCACGCACGCACGCACGCACGCACGCGCACGCACGCACGCACGCACAACACACACACACACACACACATATACACACACACACACACATACACATATATATATATACATATATATATATATATATATATATATATATATATATATATATATATATCTATATATATATATATATATATCTATATATATATGCTTATATATAGTTATATATAGTCCTGAGTATTCATGCGCATACCTATCCCAAACCGAATGTTGTCAGTTGTCGACCGACCGTTCGCGATAAAGCGAAGTCATCGTTTCAGCTCCATTCTTCAGCTGCCGGATGTGGTTCCGTGATGTGAACGTCATTTCCTGAGAGGAGTAAGTCTCATTTATTGCGCTGGGCATTGTGATAGACGGGGTGCTTTGAGACCAGGAAGGTGCCAATAAAGAAGCTGATCAATTCATTGTCACAATCTGTTGAAGCAATAGAGATATCCTTCTCCCGAATACTGGAAATTGAAAGTACCACAAATGAAACTGAAGTTTCGTTACAGACATGACGCAATTATTGTATGAAACAAGTTATAATAAACTCCCGTATTAATTAAACCGTCGATGAGGCTGCATGGCTTTGCGAATACACTGAATCTACTGACTATAATCTAATTGAACATCATATTGTTCGTGGTTTAGTTGTGCAGGTCATTTTGTGAGTAGAAAAAAAAATGGGAATCTCGAAAAAGACAAAGTGGTTTAATATGCGAATTTCCAATGTGCCTCGAAACTGTCCATCATGAGGGTTTATGTGGACTTGGATAATGGGAAATTGGGGAGCTTTCATGGACTATATCATGCGTATTCTTAATTTATGCCATATATCGAGAAAACAGTAGTCGGAGATTTGTGGTGATAGTGAGATGGCTCGCCACTGTCCCAAGCCAACTCAATCGAAGCGATGCTTGATTGACATACTCCGTGTTGTTAACATCGCTAATCACTATGAGTTTCATGAAACACCCACGCGTTCCTTG
The DNA here is from genome assembly GCA_034190875.2 of Urechis unicinctus. Lineage (NCBI taxonomy): Eukaryota > Metazoa > Annelida > Polychaeta > Xenopneusta > Urechidae > Urechis > Urechis unicinctus. The sequence continues at coordinate 55,794,313 of CM067347.1, read as the reverse complement.
CATGTCATTGAAAAAGTTTATCACAGGGAACCTACACAAACAGTCAGTCATGCCATAATTGCCCGGGCTTATTACAGACATGACGAGATGTTCGTGTGAATCTCTCCAGATCTCGCCCTGTCGGCATGGAACGAATAATTGGTTAAGTCCCTGTCCTTGAATAAATGGTTCTTTTATGTAAAGCTTTTCTTGCACTCTTTTAAATGTCAACAACGCTTGAAACCGCGACTATAACCTCTCTTACCCTTGCTATATTGTGGCGAACTCACGTATGGCGCTATGGGAATAAATACCCAATGTGTTCCATAAGTAAGTGTGACATTTTGATGTAATGGCTGATACCTTAATCACAATAGGGTTTATAAAGGGATAGCATGTAGGTCCTATGTGTTTTGCATTAGTAGACGTGTTGCCTTATGGGTGTTCATTCGGCCATCCTTCTTGATCACGTTTTTTTCTCAGGTCGAATCAAGCATCTAGTCTGAGATAAACGACTTCACTTTGGGAATTTGACACTTGGGATCATATGATTATCACAAACGAATCTCATATTTTGGAACACTGCACATGACTGAAAGACCCCATTACGTGTGATTTATAGCGTCATTGGTTGGTAAGCGTGATGCACTGTGGGTTTCACTGTGTCCATAAATAGCCATTGTCATGCACCCATCATCAGTCCTGTTCTTCATTGAGTCAATTATAGCCTGATCTATATAGATACAGTCAGAAGGAGTGAAAATTGACAGGGGCGCGGGGACCATTTGCCGCCAGATATAGCCCTCGACCCTAAATGTACTGAATTTAGGGGGCTACTTTGGCTCACTAATGGCGGCTTTCATATACAATATTCCTGCCCAGTGGTGCCTAATTGTGTTATCCGCACAAGGTAGGCAAGATTCCAAATGTATACGCTATACCAGAGCCCCCCTTGGCCCCCTTGGGCCCCTTAGTTCCCCCCTGATCCCCCTTGGCCCCCCTTAGTCCCCTTGGCCTCTCTTGGTCCCTTTGACCCATCTTGACCCCCTTGGTCCCCTTGGTCCCCCTTGGTCACGTGATCATGCCATGTGGGTGTTCCCACCTGACATGAGAATGCTTAGAGTGAAGAATGTCTTTAAAGTTTGGCTATTGTATTGATAAACATGTCAAATAAATGAACACAATTGAGAATAACAATGGGGGATAAAGTATATCTGCGGAGGTAAGGTAGGTTTTAGGTGGTAACAATGCTAATTAGCTGTCAGCTGTAACAAATGAGAATAAGCATGGAGTGAATAATGTTTTTGAAGTCTGCTATTGAGTTGATGAAGATGAATGATCATTATTGAGAATAACTCTGGGTATTAAGTATGTCTTTGAAGTTTGCCACATCAGGGTTATTGAGGTTAGGAAAGTTTAAAGGTAATGAGCATTTTCTATAGAAAAACATGAGAATAACATTGGATTTAGAATATAATCTACCATTTGAGATATCGGGCCGTGTGTCAATGAGTTGTTTAAGCTCTGTGTTTTGAGCTTGGGTTAGGAGGGTTTGAAGGTAATAAGCATTTTCTAATAAAATACTTGGGAATGTCTTTGAAGTCTGTCATTTGAGTTAAAGGTCATGTAATGTGCACACGCCAGTTGATAATAAAGTAAGACCTTGAGTGAAATGAGAAATCTACCACGGTGAATGCTGATGACAGCTTAACGACCCGCATAACACTGATGAGATCTTTACGACCCTCAATATATGTCCATGACACTTCTCTAACAGTTTGTTCTACTACTAAACACACACACACACACACACACACACACACACACACACACACACACACACACACACACACACACACACACACACACACACACACACACACACACACACACACACACACACACACACACACACACACACACACACACACACACACACACACACTCATGCACACACACACACAAGAAGGACCTAGACCAGGTAATGATCTAGATGAAGTAGATTCCCCTGGGTATTTCAACTGGCAATTCCAATCGAGTAATCCATCATTTACAATAGCTTTGGTTGTTATAAATAATTAAATCAACCATAAAATGGGGGTAAAGAAGATATATTTGCTATTTCTATTTTTTTTCTATTCAAACAAGAGTCATGGTTAGGTCGATTTCAGAACCACAGTCTTTAACGACCCTCTCTAAGCGAAATCTTCATTTGTGGATCGCGATCTTTGCTGCCTCTTCTCAGTCATAATCACCTTCCATCAACTCCTGTTGTGTATCCTTAATCTTTTGGTAATAAGGGGATTTTCTCAGCTCTCTTATAAAAGTCATGTAATACAGCAACGTTTCCTGTAAAGCCTTCTGCAAATCTACCCCAGGTTCACTTTCATTGAGGGTTTCATAACACATTAATTGCCATGGATCAACTGTATTCTGATCCCTCACAGCTTCGTCAGCTTCACTATCTTCATCCTCATTTTCATTCCCATCTTCTGTCATCTTACACAGCCTAGGTTTCATCCATATCTGATAGCTCGCTGTCATAAACCCGAATCAACTTTATCTGTTTCATATTTGCACACTGTTTCCATGTGCCGTTTCATATTATGCGGCATGGAGAAGACATTTGAACGCTTAAACACATTGAGACATTTTCAGAGACTGACAATAGTACACAGTGATTCAGATATTTTCGAAAAAATAATTAAATTTTATGTTATGACGTCCTTAAAACTGTTTTCGATTTCAACGTCCTTAACCCTGTATTCGATTTCGAATTCATGGTAGGGTAAATATGGGTAATTTAGGGTTCGGCTCAATGACGGCTGGATACTGCTGTCAAAGTGTACTCCTCGTAATTTATTGGAAGAGTTCAATGATATGTAAAATGAGCTTGTTTTCTACTGGATGAATAAGATTCCAGCAGGCTGACGCCGTGGCAATCGCCGAGTTTGGGCGAATCCATTGCATCGTCTGTCACACCACACCACATTAAAATCATTCTTGAAAACTCAAAACAAGTATGACTCGATTCGTCAGTTTATATATATATATATATATATATATATATATATATATATATATATATATATATATATATATATATATATATATATATATATATATATATATATATATATATATATATATATATATATATATATATATATATATATATATATATATATATATATATATATATATATATATATATATATATATATATATATATATCTATATATATATATATATATGTGTGTGTGTGTATCCACAAATAAATAACCGTGTGGTTCACGTGTAGCATCAACAAAAACTTCTTGAACGACCTGGCTGCATTTGTTTAGCCAAGTTGGTGATTTGCAAGGATTCCGATAATTTTTAAATAGCAGGAGGTACTGGGCATTCAAACTGATGGTGCGATGATCTTTGCCTTTATCAAATAAATTATGCACCAGATACATGACGCTTATGTTACGATGGTGATTGCCTTTGGTAAAAAATTTCGGTGATGCATAGGTTCGTTTCATGCATTAAGTCATCGCTAATCAGTAGCGTGGGTTGACGCCCATCGATATCAAACGATAAAGTTAGATAATGACGTCATCAGTCAAGTGACCAACAGGTCCTAACATGCTTCGGCCATTATTCGACTTCTTCAGCCTCACTTGAGGTTCCAATAAATGTGTTTCACCTGGTCATTGGAAGTTGAACACTAATAGAGCTCCTATGAAAACCTACAACACTGATGAGTTGAACCCTAAAAAGCTTCATCTAACCGCACTGTTGTGGAGAATGAACTTGAACATAAACGATAAATGATGTTATGTTCTTGTAATCGGACTTGATGTTGTCGGCTTCCGTAGAGAAACATATACAATCTCTCATTGTTAACATTGTGGGAAACATGTTGATACCGATACGGCACATCAAGTTCCCTGCAAGTTGCAGCTTATCTCAGTCGGAGAATGTGATGGATTGCAGATCAGATTACAAAAGACAAATGGGCTGAATATCACGTGGCGCAGAAACTTGTTATGGATAACAGCAAAGCATATTGACGAAATGCTCAATTATCATCGAAACGAACATCGTGGCGAGGTTCTTCAAAAGCTTAATCTCGAAAATGTATTAATAAAATAACAGGTTTTACAATATATTGACACTATCATGCTGAGAAGACAAACATTTGCTGGCCATATCTTTTGAATCTATTTAATTTGTGAGTGTAGTTGATGATGCTGCTCGAAATTGCATGAGAGGCAGTAACTAGCATGTTTCTCTGTTTATGCTATCCCATCGCAATTGGTTGTAAATCAATGTAGGTTTATTGCAGATCGAATTGAAACCATAGTTGTCCGATTATTTTCATTGGATACATCCCAATGTTTTGAATCTCACATTGCATACAGGTTATGGTAGCTTTTATAATTCAGTGTCTTTGCTTACAATATTTTCATTTGAACGAGAGATGTCCTGGATTTTAGTTGCGCAATAACTTAACCCAACCTCATTTATGGGTATTACGAGCGTTTTGATGTTGTTGCGTTAGATATAAGATATTGATTTGTAAGATTAATGTCTTGACCCTATGGTTGTCAAATTAGCTAAGCAGGCATTATCCCAGCGAATTACGAACTACGACCCTGCATTTGTGCAGAGTTTGGTTTTGTTGTTATCAGAGATTGCTTCACGCATTCCTCCCACAAATTAGCAAATGTCTGTCTTTGTCCAATACAAAGCTTTATACTCAGCTGCTCTTGTCTTGACAATCAGTAAAACATAGATGATGAATATGTGCATTGTTCTTCTATGGTTCATTAATCTTTGGGCCAATGCATGAATGTACCTTTTGCAAACATTTGTATTCTTACACGGTTTTACACGCTAGAGCCCGCACCGCATCTTTAACCATTACAATATTTGTGTGGAGTGGAGCATACCCTTTCTGAATAAATAACCGATCCCCCGAAAGTGTAGGTGTCTGATAATGAACTGTGACATTTTGATGCTATGGTTGATTCTTAATCATAGTAGGGTTTAGTGAATGAGAAAGGGATATCGTGAAAGCCCTAGATGCTATGGTTGTGTAGACGTGTTGCTCACTGGGTGTTCATTCGGCCATTCTTCTTGATCATGTTGCTGTTATAGCGAATCAGGCGTCTAGTCCGAGATAAACGACTTCACTTTGGGGAGTATGACACTTGGGATCCTATGATTGTAACAAACGAATCTTATATTTTGGAACGTTGCAAATGCCTGAAGCATGGTAAGCATGGTGTACTCGGGGCCTCACCGCGTCCATAGTGTGACACTGTCTTGCACCCACTGACCTGAATCATTATTGCTTCGCCCTATTCTGCCTATTGTCATCGACCATTCGTTCCGGCTTCATTTCCCTCTGACGTTTGTTTTTGGAAATGCAACCAACAATACCATTTAATCCTTTGAACATTTCACAGCTAAGAGTCAGAAATAAAAAATATAGGGTACTGCAGTCATTTAACCATTGTAAGTCTGATCGTGAAAAGCAAATGCAAGAGTAAAGTTTTTGGCAACTTCTAACGATGTGATGGCATAATCGCAGCGGTCAATACAAATCACTATGATGCTTGAACAGCAGTTTCCACGTGTAGTCGTCATAACCTGTTGCGCTTGGTTCATCGCAGCGCTACAGGGCAGACGTTCAATGTCATATGATTGAGTCTTCAACAGGTGATAAAAGTTGTTCAATTGTCAAATAAACCGTTTAATACAACAAGAGTCTCTAAGGGTGTGAGAGTAGCTGTAGATTTTCTCTTGATAAGATATATATATATCAAACAACTTTTGACCTGAAGATTATTTCTCTATTTATTGTCACTAAACTGCCTTGGTTATTCTAGGATCATTCACTTTCGGTTATTAACGTTTGCCTACATTATTAAAATTGATATTAATCACAATCGGGGACGTTAGTGTTGACCAGCTTGGCTACCTGGTGATAAGACACGATGGTAATATGACATCATGATTTAGTGGAAATATAGCAACTTCGGAGTTCGGTATGGTAATAACATGTGGCGTGACAGTGTTGGTAGGCACAGCAATATAGTTTACATCACTGGCTGATATACTGCGCGAGGCCAGCTTGTTAACTTAATCAAATTATGCTCCTGATGGCATGTCTTGCAAAAGAAAAACAATTGGAAAGTGATACTTTTTCTCGTATGATGTCACGCATCTGAAGAATAATTTCTATAGAACATTTTCCCACCCGTCTTTGTCAATCTCTTTAAGAATATGGTTTTTCAGAAAATACTAATTGCGAATGGACATGTTGGATATTATTACTATTGTATATCGATATAATAAAATAATCTGATTATCATGTTCATAAGCTTGACCCCGAGCTGGTGTTCTCTTACCTTGAAATGCGCGTCAACACATTATTATTGATCACAAATGAATAGAGGGGCGTGCCATCTTCGGGCAATGTGACACTTTCGAGAAACGGCTTCAAATGTAATTGGCCAATTTATTTATTTATGTATTTAAGACGCTACTGGGATTACACACAGTTTACTTATAATTCTGCAGCAGAATTGAATTCGTTCTACAAATTATTTTTATTTCACAATGCTCGGAATAGCGACCGCTTATCATTCTGCGACGAACGTACATTGTGCAGTTTCTGCAGCATTGTAGCCAAGCATTTAAGTGGACAGACATGTTTTGTTTGCGGTGAATGTGTCGTGCGTTATCGTTTCCAACCCACAAAAACACTCTTGATACATCCATGAAGGGTGCAGATTAGATTACGTGGAAAGGCTTAATCATTCGACAAAAGGAATTAACCTGATGTATTGTTCCAACGACAACATGATGTGAGACCGGAATGAGTGCAGAGACAATCATTACCGCACCTCTTATCTGTGAACATGGAGGGCCTTGAAAAAAGGTAGTTCCTAAAGCGACATGTAATCGTGAATGTAGGGGTCTCCTTTATACAGATAGTGTAGGTGTTTGATGGATAATTAATAATGCAAAATGAATGCGGAATAGCATACTGGGAACAGGTTAGGGACCATAACCTAACGGGTGAGATGTCCTTTTTCAGGATATTGCTTGCAACGTGTTATCTACGTGACGGCATTAACACCACCCTGTCAACAACATTGACGTTCTAAATTACGAAGCCATGAACTCTCAGCCAGAATTCATGGTAAACTTGAATTCGAATATATGGTAGAGAACCATAGCTTTCAATAACCAATTGAAGTGCATTTCTTGAGCAATTATCTTAATTCTGAAGCAGCAACAAATTCAGAGACTGCATTCTTACAATGATTAATATTAAGATATATTTTAGCGAGTCAAATTAGTTACTGTAATGCTTAAATTCCATGTTAATTTGCAGTAACCATTAAGCCACAAGTGCAAAAATGTCATCTAGGTCGAAGCAGACTGAGACGCGCACGTAAAATTATTCACCCGTAACATTTCAACAAAAACCATAAAAACTCCTACCGATTTCCAACTACTTGTTGGTTAAGATATCCGTAGAATCGAGTCTAATCAATAACCCCTGCACTCCAAAGGCCGCTTATTTCTGACAGGTGGGGAATTATAACCCAAATATGGCGGAGCGACAATATAAGAAAATTATGGAATGACACCTGCATAGTTACATGACCCGGTTGCCACTCCTTTGCATATTTTTGTGAATAATAATCGCAGGTTGGTTTCAAAGCGTCGATATCTATAGCATCCTAGTCATTCTAGAAGTTGACCAGGAGCAATCTCAGCATTAAGCAACACCGAACAGCACAGTCAAGTCACGATCAGCTGCAGCTTCTGCAATGAAGGATATTGTAAACTCTCATATTCTCGTGTCCGAGGAAATGATATATGCCACATTCATCCTTTCTTACACTGTATGAAGTACAACCGACAATACTACATTCTTAGAAGTATGGTTTGTCACGCGACGTCCTGAAGGTCTACATATTAGAATACGATTATGTCTACATTAAGGGGAAAGTGTCATTCTAAGAGGAGGATTTCTCTGCATGGCTACTTGATGTTCCAACGCGTCAAGGTCAGATCATGTATGCTGCACGCTCACCAGAAGGAAAAGCATTGGAAGGAATGGCCTTGTTTATAACAACGCCTATATAGCGGAATAACCGTGTACCATTCATCAGCGTCACGGAAACAATTTCTCTGGATGAAAAATTATACTCGCCTCATACCCGATTACCTCGCCCTGACCCAGTGATGTACATGAAATGGAATTATTTCACAGAGAAAGGCTCGTCATAACCAGGTATTTGTTCTGCCAATTATTCTTATATGCAAAAGAATGATGTTGAATAACCACAACTTTTGTTGTTAAATGAGTGACGCTGGTTATCGCTGTGGTTGCATACTAAACCGAGGCCAATAGCATTTGATCAAATCTTTGGCGATATACCGCATCAACGTCAAGTGGTGGTCTGATGGGTGGTCAGGGGGAGGTGGTGTGCTTTGTCATAGTTCTTCTTTGTAAGACTACTTATGACCTTTTTCATAAGGATGGATGAGGTACATAGCTCATTCTTTTCCATGTACAACACAACTTCGGGTACATTGATTCGTTAGGTCGAATTTTCCTAATCAATTCAGAATGATAAGAATGTAATGCCTTGATGTGAGCATTATAATATACTTTCCTGTTTGCATTAGAAAATATATCATGATAACACCCGGGTAACAAGAAGCTAGCTGTTACACCAGTAGGCTAGGAAGTATGTTGGATAGCATGAGTTACACAATGGGGACAAGTTCATTTGGATAAGCTGCACAAAATGATGCAAAAAGTAAGTACATGATACTGCTTCAGTAAAAGAATATTGTGGTGCTGTTTTGATGTCTCTGACTGCTATTAGTACTATTCTCTTTAGGTTATCGATTCCATTCTTATTGAAGCGGTAGGTATTGTCTTTGGGGTGCGATAGTTGATAAAAGTATCCACCATTTGTGACTGCCTTAATTACACAACATAAAAGTGAAACAATTCAATGTATTGCAGGAATGTTATAACAACTCAATGCGTTCTTTGCAGCACAATCATCCATGGCACGGCACAGAACAAATGGGGACATTATAAAATAGGATTACGCACATGGGGTTCAGTGAAAGTAATTTATGAAGATTTTAAAACTCAATTGACATCAAAACAATTTTCAATATCCTATTTTTAATTACGTTTTTTAGTCGCCTGTCATTTTATCTTGATGCCAACAGCAACAGTATAACAACAATAAATAATCGCTGATTTTTATAACTAGGCTTACACGTGCAGCACTGGCATTTTGCGCTTATTGATTAGATTACATAGACCCCACTGCGTTTTGACGCTGGACAGTGTCGTTCAAATGGAACTATACTACAGCGTGATTTAATCGGCATAATTAAATCTAGTGATGGATGTCTGTCATAAAAGGATATGACTAAACGAACCTCACTTTGAGCGGATAAGAGATTGAGGCAGTGGCAATACATAAGTATTTATGAGCTGGCCAACAGATATGGCATGTTATGAGTTTTACCGGGCCCGTCATTGGTTTATTTGACATTTTTTTAATTGGCAACATCTTGTGAATAGCTTCTGGATTACATCATTCATTAACCACAAAATGAATAGGATGACATGTATAATTTACATTTTCACTAACGACCATCATACAGTTAACAACAACAGCAGCAATAGCAAAGCTATCTGATCAAATTACACCTCCTGCGAAGGCGAAGGATAACGCAACCGTATCCAGTATATTGCAGTGCGTGTGAATGTTAGTGGATGTGATTCCGAACGGCAGGAATCAAATTAAACGTCATGCAATGAATTGTTACGGGCAAATAGACAGCCCTCGTGATCTGCAGTATCTCTCCATTTGAATCAAATCAAATAGGCGCAACAACAATACGCAGTCATTTATCGGCTTCTCATAGCATCAATAGAAAATTGGTTGCTGAGGATGGTTTGTTTGCTTGATATACATCCCATTATAGTTGCTAAGCCTACATCAGTCGAGTGAAAGTTTCCTATTCCATTGAATCGACTACAATATATTCAACTTGCTATATGAAGGTATGCTACTATCAATCACAATTTCCATAATAACTAGCACTTTATATTGTAGCGATGACCGGAACTGCAACCCGCCTCAGCGCCGTTGATTGCATTATCTACATGTTCCACTCCGCATACATGAGTTTGCAATCAAAATTGCTTTGGACAATCTATTAAACGATTTCTAATTTGAGATCATCCTCGAGCAACAGTTATAAGTATCGCCAGTTTGTGGCCATTGTCACTAATCGTATCATCCAATCATTTTGGAACAATATCTAATTCTAATTGAAATGCTTTGTATGTGTATATTCGCAAAGACATTTTCAACTTCAACCCGTAATGTTGGATAGAAGCTAGTTTTTTTTTCTAGGCATTGCCATTATTTGCATGTTTGGAATAGTTTTCAACATTTTATTCAGCACAATTTAGTCAGAGGGTATCGTACCCGCACAACTCACACGATAATTAATTGTTTTTTGAAAAGTTTCTAAATGTTATTTAGGGGCATGTGATTGGGTAAAATGGACATCGAGGCATTTCTACTACTAGGTATGGTACAAGAGACCATGCAACACGATGCTTTACCAAACGGAGCGGAGCCATTTAAATTATTTCTACAAAGTCTAACATCCGATTTTAGTATGCACGTATGCTTTGGTGCAAATGGAGGTTAGTTGTTATGTAAGTCAGGATCAAATGCATATCTGAATGTATGTTAGAAAGAACTCCTTATGTGCTTTAGGAATGCGGTAAAATTATGGTATTGTTGCTAACTTTCATATTTTATTACGACAAGTATAAATGTAACGCATTGTATTTAAGAAGCAACAGATAGTTATAATGAGATTGAATGACCACAACTCTGTTTGGAGGGAATACTGATTGTATAACTATGTTGCTGGCCTAGTGAGTTGGCATAGTTTTCAGCCTCCAACCACATTGCACCATCCGCAGGCGATCGGGCTAGACCAACATAATCCTGCCATAAGGCTTACGTGCTGCAATAGTATTATATAGAGGATAAGGGGGGAAACTCTCTTCCGTATAGGTCGATATCTGGGGTAACCAAAACTCGTAGCTTTTCCAAGTCAACTACTCCGGTGCAATCTATCGGATGTTTTGCGTTTACATGAACATCAATTGGCTTCTATAGTTGATCTGGAGTCATGCTGTCGGTAGCAGCTCTCATTCCCTCTCCTTCTATGACCCTCCCTTACCCACACCAGGGGCACTAAAATGGTGGATACGCATCGAAAGTGTTGGAATCATGCCGAACATATTGCTTGCACACAACAGGAACATGGTCGATCTTCTTATATCGGGGAAACACCAATAAGCGTTATTGATTTCGAAATTATACATTTTCTATGTGTCGAGGCTATCTTTCGATGAATGCATCTGATAGCTTGATACGACTATGATCTGTGTAAGTTCCCTGTGTCTGGAAGATAACCCGGACGTTTTAGCGATCATTTACAACTGACTTGTTTTTGTGTGTTGTATAATTGTCCTGGCGACATGTTAATGATCGGACAGTATGTATAAAAAAGCAAGCAAATGATTGGATATCTTATAACCTGTATGTTTTTCAGTTACATGGATAGGTATATATATGTAAATATATGAACACACACACACACACACACACATATATATATATATATATATATATATATATATATATATATATATATATATATATATATATATATATATATATATCTATATATATATATATATATATATATATATATATCTTATATATTATATATATATACATATATGTACATATATCCTATCTCATATATCTATATATATTTCTATTATATATATATATTTATATACATTTATATGGATTATTATACATATATACATTGACCCTCCTTTGCTTTTACTAAGTTCATCGGTTCGCTGCATATTCAATAGAGAACGGCTCACGTTTAAGCCCTTTAATAGACAGAATCATGAGGCTATCCAGAGTCTTTGTTATCGTATTGCTCTCTGCGTATGTTTCGACGAGCCTTTTATGATAATAGCCCCTTTCAAAGTTTGAAAGGTAGACATATACAAACCAAAATACAAAACAACTCTTATTATCAGTGCCGCTTTGATTAATGGTAGGAGTGTCAACATTAATGTCACCTAGGGTGGTGATACGAACATTGAAATGCAGTCATCTGGGTTAACTTACTGTTAGAATATCAAAGGAAGAACCGCGTTAAATTCAGTGTTACCACGAAAAGAAAATATAGTGGCTCTGGGTAATGTAAATAACCATGCTAGTAGACTTGCCACACGACGGAACAATGGGTTTCAGAGACTATTTAAAATTAGTTATTTGGAGCAGAAATAAAAATACCCTTGAGTTAATAGTTTATTACTTGTACATACAGGTAAAATAATGCATGACGTGGTTGTGTGCCGGTTTATGAGTGCTAATGGGCAGATGTTGTTGATGTTTGATGGATAATCTAACGCAGTAATAATTCAATGACAAAGTGGATTCGGGTGGAATCATTCTTATGAGACCTGTACAAAATTTCCACACGCAAGCTGCTGCTTCAGCATAGAACGGAATTGCAATGCGTTGGTTGGAATGACCTTGATTACAAGATCCGATGTCACTATTGGATAGCCATGTACCATTTATCAATGGTTCAGTGAATGCTGAACCACAGCACTCCGAGTTCTCATATCCACCCGTCCTTGTGGCTCGATAAGCAAAGTGTACTGAAAACCACAACAGAGACCTACTATTTTACGGCATTCAGAAAATATTACGAATTTCAGTAACTTTGAGCAACCTGGCCATCAATATGGTGTGTGTAGTAGGTCCCAGGTGTCCTATTGGCGTAAATTTTTTAAAGAATTGAACCAATTTTTCAAGGAGCACAGATTGTGTCCTAAGCTTGCCAAAATATCGCCCGATTTTTGACCTATATCATTTATCAGCTGAAGCAAGGGCAGTTTGTGCGCAGTAGAAAAAGCGGTATCATTCTTATGGTAAAGATATTGAAAGTCAACAGAAAGAATATCGAACACGATATTATATTTCTGACTTTGACGGCATATGTGATTCTGATGCCAGTAAGGAACTGCACCCTTGATATGGGACTGATGTATTGTGAAATCCCCCCCATTAAATAGCAAGAGGTGTCAATTATACGCAGGCGCAAAATTGTCGGGAACACTAATTAAAATGAAACCACAGAGAGCTGATTGGTGAAGTCAGAAAAAATACCTGTTACATGAAATATCTAATCCTTGTCAAAACAAGACTCTTTTTGTTGTTGCTAAGTTGTTTTTTAAAGCAGATATTTGGTATATTTATTTCAACCTAACGAATAGTAGAATCTATATACATTATACTGCTACGTTTCACAATGCTACAAGAAATTTCATAATAACTACTCTTGGATAGATGAATAGGAAATAATGAATAAGCAAAACAGGAGCTAAAATTAAACCCTTGATCGTTATATTGAAAAGAATAATTTGAAAGTTTATCAAAATAATGTTAATTTGTTTAATATCTGTACTATAATCCAATGTCTCAAAATATTTCCATCTTCTAGTTGCAGTAACCAGAGAGAGTTGTGCCAGTACAGACCTGTTGTACGACAAATCTTGCATAACACCTTGCAGGACTATGCGGTGCAAATCCGACAGGACGCCATGCTTTCATGTGATGTCATGGGCCTTACTTAGATCGAAAAAAACAATGACAAATCGAAGCCGAAAGGTTGCGATGTAAATGCACAGGTACCATAAATGGAACAGAGATATGTTTGTCTGTGTGTGCAATTCAATAACCTGAATATATCATGGTCGATATCATTACCAGAAGGAACAGAACAGGAACCTAAATCATTCAAAGCTGGCTATATACACATATTTATATATATATATATATAGATAGATATATAGATATATATATATATATATATAGATATAGAGAGAGATATATAGATATAGATATATATATATATATATATATATAGTATCATATATATATTATATATATATATATATATATATATATAGATATATATATATATATATATATATATATTATTTATATATATATATAAACATCTATACATATATATATATAAATTTGCATATATTATATATATTATTTATATATATAAATAAATATATATATATATATATCTATAATATTTATATAGATATAAAAATACATATATTTGTATACAAAATATATATGGATTCATAGTATATATGTATATATTTAAATGAATATGTATATATACATATCTATATATATATTTATATATATGTATAAACACATATATAAAGATATAAACATCTATTCTTATGTATATATATATATATTTCAAAATATAGATATATGTGCGTACATTCAGGTAAAGCAGTGGGTCTCAATGCTCTTCCCATTTAATTTGTTGTCACGACTCGATTGGCATACTTCATAAGACATCAACGAGTTGTAATTTGAGCCGTAACTAATCGTATAATATCAACAGATTCCATCAAGCTTGATTAATTCAGCTGCTTGACAAATTCTACCGATGACAATATCGAGGAAAAGATTGCATCGGCAACGATGGATTGCTTGCTCTATCCTTCTGTGTCAGAATGGCGCGCTATTTAAGTCTTATTGATAGTAGTATTTGAACCCTGATAACGACAGCACAAATTGCCTCTATACTATCTACGAAATCGTTTCAAAATAATTATTAATGTTTTTATAACAATCAATCAAAGAAGTACATGGTGTAGTATAATCTTTAATAATTTTCGAGGCTTCCCGTATAAAGTCTGGTGATTATTCTATTTAATTCCCTAAGAGCTGAAGTAGAAATATGTTGAGCTTGTATTGAGTCACGGATGTTAAGTACCTCCATCATCATCAGCTGCCTCAGGAGCGATAATGACAACATTCCACACTCTCAATGCCCACCCAGCATTCCCCTATTTCCACAGAGGAAGTGTGAATTCTGGGACAGGTTGTTTGATTAAAAGATTATCCCAAGCGCACGGTTATGTTGCGCATTGAAAGGCGTAACATAAATAATTGAACAAATGCTATGCAAACACAACGTTCGTGTACGCTTTTATCCATGGAGCTGTAGATATTCAAAGCGCGCTGGGTTTACATGACAATAACTTTTTTTAACTGTATTTAACATAACGAACAAATGCTCACTACACACAAAAAATCTCATCTGACTCTTGTAATCTATCCTGAAGGTGGATCTGAGAAGTCATGCTATGAGATTTTGAAATATATATCTGGTCTACCGGTCGCGTAATTGTTTGTGAAGGGGAACGTAATATAATTCCATGCTCTGGTTCATATCGTATTGGCAAACATAATCGAGGTTTGGGTTGAGTTGGCGATGAATTGTGGGATTCTGAAACTTGCTATCCTTGGATTATGTCCACTGAAAAGCAAAAGTTTGGAACGCTGAACGTGGCTCAAAGACCCATCTTGCTTGGATAAGGTTTAATTTTAAAATTACTAGGGCCTCATACTTTCTGTTTAATTGAAAAATGGATTGTGAAACGTTAAGGGGATAATAGAAGGGTTGTAGATGAGAGTGTTTGTGAAGCTCAGACAATGTCCCTTAAATATCATCACGCATAGCATGCAAATACCTGGTGGTCGACCCTGAACAGCGGTAACAAAACGATTTGCTTTATTGTTAGGCTAACAGGTTTAGGCATCTTTACAATTTATCTGCGTAATGATTCTCTCTTTGCATGGTTTTAGATATGTCTGAGATAGCTAACTGATAAAAAGTGCCGATGTATGACAACTGGCAGACCACAGTGGTCATGTTTTATGTTCCCCACACAACTGTTAGTCCAAGGCTGATCATGTTTATCGTTAAACAATACCATACACGTACTCACACATATGTCATAAGGATGGTGTATCCTGAAGGCATTTATATTGTTTCCATCAAGACAAGTGCATCGCCTTCAAAGTCAGAGAGCCAGTCAATTTTAAGCCTTCGATGACACTGGTTATGGGAGGTTAACATAGGTAAGCATATTTTAATGAAGTTCAAATGTTCTTGTTTGTGCGATAATTATTTCAAATTATATTACCATTTTGATCGTGTGTTTATGGCATTATCTGGTACCGAAATGCAATAATAAATAGGGCACTTAATCATCGTAATCATCAGAAATAATTGATACAAAGTACGGGTAGTTAATTGGCCAAGCCCTCTTGTATATTTTCAGCTTGGCGACAACCCCACTTCTAACAAGGGAGCTCAGATATGCAACAATATATCGTATGAGAAGAAAAGTTCCGCTACCCACATATATGGTTTTTGTCAAAATATCTTAATTATTTACCAAGATTTGCCTGTTGAAGTTACCGTTTGTGATCACCGCTCAGCACGGTCCGGTCCGCGATATGCTGTGTCTTGTATCGACGCATAATTTCATAATACCCAAAAAGCATTGAAAGTATCTTCTGAAAGGAATGGGCTCCGAAAAGAGCCATTGTAGTGCATGATGATGATGATGATGATGCAATAAACTTTCAAAGGTGATATTAACATGTAAACGTAAAAAACACAGTATAGAACATTGCGCTGTGTTAATATTGGTTTAACACACCCAGGATAAGCCACGAAGAGTCGTGCTCTGTCCATCTCATAATTTGAAATTTTGAACGAACTCGCCTGGCACTTCCAAGTCCAGCGCGCGCACACCTTCACCGACACCAACATGTGCTGACATGCTGGGTCTGTGCTGACGTACTGAAACTACACAACGGATTGGAGGAAGTGCCCCATAGCCTCTAGGACACCCCTTACCCCGCCCAAGCGCACACCCTGCTGTGTGCTCAACTATGCCAGAAAACCCTCCTCAACTGAGAGGTTCCCCAGAAGAATGGACCTCATATCCCTGGTTTGCTGAAGAAGCACACTTACCATTCCTATCTGATCCTTGGAGCATGTCTGTGTGAGATGCCGTGCCAGCTTGTTGTATGCCCTGAAACAGACAAGGCGCACAAGGCGGCTGTCAGCACCATTGGCAGTCTGGTTAACTGTTGATAAAATTAAAACACTATATCTCAATAATCTGATAAGATATCATTATAAAATTATCCACTTTTATTGTACATGCATATAAAAACATTCACAGAAAAGTCGATTAATGTGAGACAAACGATCGCACTGCTATAAGCGAAGCGCGGGGACCTTATAGTCTTCGATATTGCGGTCTTGGAGTGTAGAATTTAATTGAAGGAAGCGGAAGTCAATATATCAATAACATGATTAGATATCATTACAAAATAAAATCAGTGTAATTGATCGCATATATAAGGTTCCTAATATCGGAATCGAATACGCGATCCTGGGAAGCGAATATGGTCAAGTCTCTCTGTTAATAACAGACTTTGCTTCATGAAGTTCGGGGCATATTCCACCCCATTTTGGGCATCGGTGGTGATTCCAATGTTCCTCCCTTTTTTTCCTCACTTTAAAAAAAATGGAAAATACCCACGGGCCTGTTAAAAAAAGAACGGTGGGGTCCCTAGTATGAGAAGACCTTTATGTTTTAGTGCATAATATGAGGGAAATTCCAACGCCCATTGCACCTCATTTATACGTGATTGGTCGTGATTCCAAAGCTCCTCCCCATTTTCCTCACTTTATAAATTCCGGGGCATATTCCATCCCATTTTGGTGGTGATCGGTGGTGATCTCTAAACTCCTCCCTTTTCTCCCTGTATTTACATATTTGGGCCGAAAACAGGATGGGGGAGGTGCCGGTAAGAAGGCCGTATGCGAGGGTAGTGTCAATCATGCAACCGCAGAGTATTAAACATGAGTGGGTCAAAAAGGCTGCAACAGTGACTAGAAACTCTGCTTATATAGTTTTGACGGTTTGTGTGTTTTGGAACTTTTCTGTTGATACAACACAATGATAGTGAAGGGCCTGGAGTGGGAAACAAACGGACGCAGCTTACGGAGTGTACCGATGATGAATGGCCCACGGAGTCCGTCATCGGTCCGTCATCAGAACGGAGATGCGGACATCGTTTGGAAGGTTGCTTTCGAGCGGCTTTCAGCAGCGACGGTTTTCAGTCACCTCCGATGCTGGTGTGATCGGTAGTTGCCCCGGTCTGCCGAGCATTAACGAAAGGATAAAAACTCTGGTGGATCACTTGGCTCACGAGGAGATGAAGAGCGCAGCCAACTGCGTGAATTAATGTTAATTGCAGGACACATTGAACATCTTTGTCTTGAACGCCTATTGCGGACTCAGAGTCAGACGGGAGGGAGCTCTTCGCTGCTCCTTGACTGTCGGCCCCTCGGCGGTTGGACAAATCTGCGACGGTTTATGGCAGACGGCTGCTTACAGGTTGGGACCCCAAAGATGGTGAACTATGCCTGAGTACGACGAAGCCAGAGGAAACTCTGGATGAGGTCTATAGCGATTCTGACGTGCAAATCGCTCGTCAAACCTGGGTATTGGGGCGAAATACTAATCGAAACATCTATTAGCTGGTTCCCTATGAAGATTTTCACAGGATAGCTGACACTGAATGCAGTTATATCCGGTATAACGAGTTTTGCAATCCATGGCCTCATCCTGACCCAGGGACCACTTCTACAGGATATACATGACGTACATTTGGTAAATGCTAGGTATTTTCTGCCGATTATACATATATGCAATGAAAATGATATTTCTATGTGGAATGCCTGCAATTGTCTTGTCTCATTAACGTCAATGGCAACCGATGTGGTCTCATGCATTTCTTGGACCATTTCCGTGTGATGGAATTGCGATGATTGGCGTGTGTACACGAAATCGTTATGCTGCATTGGAAGTCAAGAGTCCCAAGAACAAATATGAGCCCATCACCTGTACCACTCTTTTGGTGTAAAATAACAGTGAATTATCAAATCACAAATGTATCACCTGAACATACAGTGCGGTCAATATACTAACGATCGCGGACAAGCAATCTGCTAGCCTGTTCTGATTGCTTGGCTATGAATAACAGACAGGGAATATTGTGTATTGGTATTTGATAGGGCATACGCAATTAAATATAAGCCAGTCCGGGTCACATTTCAAACACAGTGAACTTCAGACTTCTTATATGCGTTTGTGTGGGCTTACCATGGATGGTTATGCATTCCACGGTTTGACACAGTAGATTGGTTGGATTAACATAAGCAATACCTGCTATTGCTCTAAGTTAAGTCATGTCATATAAATTGACAACAATATTTAAATATGTCAATGCGTATTGGTAATTAAATATAACTTAGCACTGTGAAATGGTTGGAACATAAAATAGAATAAAGTGCATTCTTTGGACACAGTTTTCATTATCAGCACCAGTGACTTGGCCAGATGCCAAATATTAATACCCGAATTAGCAATAACGTTTGTTGATTATCCTGCGTGATGTCGATTATGAATATCAGCAAAACTAAGGCATACAGTGAACTATGGATTCATACAATTGTTGAGAGCTGTATTACCTGCACAATGATATATATCATCGAACGATAAAAATGAAAGTAGAGCTGAAGTAGAGGACTGACATTCCCAATGGAATATTCAGTGGAGTGTGGTCAGCGTAAATTACTTCACCGAGGAAATCATGCTCTACAGGGATACAAATAGAAGAGCTTCTGCGCGAGCGCATATGGATTGATGTAGGTATATGGGGAACACTGTTAAGTAGATGTAGTGTGGTGTTAGGAGTTTCATTCCGTGATCTGCCATGTTACCATTTGTAGTGCGCATCCACTGTAATACATAAAGAAAGCAACAGTAGCACAAAAACGCCCCTGTAATCACTTCTGAAAATAATCTAAAAATCACTCTTAAGGCTCCCATCCCTTAATAACAAGTGAGTTGTATTAGCTACAGAACCCCACGACATGGAGTTGCATGTCGTCCAGTGCCACTTGTATGTGTAATGTCGTCCGGTGGATAAACGTGGGCGTATGTAGTTCCAAGCGACATGAATTCAATTATGTGTCGTGATATGTATTTCCTAAAGCGTAAATGAGGCTCTTCTGAATGTCTTACAATGTAAAAGACATTATGATAATGGCCACTCTTTGTAGCAGCTAATGTGTTTGTTTAGCATCAAGAAACATAAATTGTATTGATTAATCCATCACATTGTCAGCTGTGATGACTTTTGTTTTATTCGATTATGCCTTTCCGACTCGATTGGACGCCTGATTTGCAGTATTTTGTCCTTGTCGTCTCTGCAAGTCTAATGTAGAGTTGCATTCGGCGTCCGATATGGCATATTCTGTTGTGGGTCAAATTCGGATAAAACATTACAATAAGTGATTGTGGTATTTCTATGCCAAGCTATTGCACACTACGTGTCACAGTTTTTCACTTGTCATGAGTGCACACCTTTTTGATGCGCTATGGTTGAAGGTTAAAACGGTACATTGCAACTTTGAGTCTGTGCCCTTAGCACAATACATTGCCTGACTCAATCGATATGACGCGATTGACCTGTTTTCTATACAACACGCATATTCGATAGGTGTGGATATCATGGGATTATATCATTAATGTCTGTTATAAGCATTCAGAGCTGCATACATCAACAAATACCGCGAATTGACTTCTTTGCATAATTGATTTCTTGGCTGGATTCCTAAGCCAGGTGACCATGGTAAATATACTTTATCTCACCACATTGTTCCAGAGGATCATGAACACTGGTAGTTTATCTTGCTCGTATATTTGGGCTTGATGGTGTTAACCATGAATTACATGTCATCAATCGATATTGAGGATAGCTGGAGATTGCTTCTCACCATACTGTAAACAGGTTGAAATAGATACGTCAAGTCAAATCCACAAAGTTAATGCTAGAAGAACCTTTATCTGCGTCGCAGACGGCGATCAATTGCAGAACTGCCTATAACTTAATACTGGGCAAAATATCGCAATCTTAGAATCTCGTTATGAAAGCAACACCGCATACTGAGGCAAAGCTCGTTAATCATCGCACAGAACATCCTGGCTTGCTTTGTTTGAAGCATGTTACCACTCAGGTTGCTCAAGGATAATGTATAGCTTATACAATCGGTTGGCATAACATTTGCAGCGAGACAAAAGTCCGCTTGCCAATGCTTTTCGATGAGTTATTATGTTTTGTCATCTGATGCTGCTATTGGCAATAGCATTGTAGTGATGATGTCACACATGCGTATATAACATTGGTCAATATGCTATGTACACTTTGTAATAGTAACCTCGTTACTGTTGGAATCGGTATCGCAGTGTTGGCGGTAATTAAACTTTCACTGGGTTCATATAAATTAACAATCATATATGCTGTAAATTGTTATGTGCTCTCAGTGACCACAATGTTGCTTATTGATGTATAGTATTCTTGCAGGGGTCCAATAATATTCAATGACATGGCTCGAATGGTAAGTTTTCAAAAATGTGTCAGTGTAGTTGTTGTACATAATAAGACTATGAATGAATAAGCACAATGCACAGTATTGTTGTTCAGAATTCGCTTTGTGTATGTCCAGTGATTTTTTATACAATCATCTATAGCGATGTAGGTCAATGTTGGTTAATATTATAATTAATTGTGGCGGGTAATATCTGTTACCTCACACACATAATGCTCTTTTCTGGTCTGAAAGGGGGCAGGTAAGCTCATAATTTTGCTAATCAAATGCATTGAAAATTCGACAATATTAACAGGTTTTACGTTTGGTAGCATTCAAACAATTCGCATGAACTTAGTAATCATGGTCATCATGCACCAAACAACATGAGTTGTTATATTCTACATCACAAACAGCAATGTTGTTAGAATATTCTATTTGGTTATCTACCGCATTCTTTTTTCTTGGTGGCAATTGTTATGCCGAATTAATAATATAGTAAGTAGTTGTGAACGCGAATCATTAGCCCGTGTATCACCTCATTCTCTCGGTAACGTCCATTTCCATTAAACACGCCATAAGGAAAATCCTATCGGCAGCAAATTGAATTGTGGGGATCTGTTTCCCGAAATATGATTATCAACACTAAAGCGTGTTATGTCACCCTAGACACGGGCGGGGTCAGAGTTTTGTCGCAGCGCCGGCGGCGGGGCCCAGCGACATTGCCTGGGCGCGCTCACACCAAAGAGCTTATAACTGCGCTAACAGTGCTCAATCGCGATATATACGCCACTTGTGGGCAACACGCTGTTTATCATAAAGTGTATCGATGCCTAGTCAGTTTACGCCTAAAGTAATATATATAATAATAGTCATATCTTAACGTTTCGATTTACACGCAAAATAGTCAGTTGACGCGTTTACTGCTTAGACATGGGACCCTAATAGCTAACCATATAATTTAAGTTGTGAACATGAAGGGCTTGCAGACGACTTTGCGTCAACCCATGTCCCTCTGTCTCTGTCGCACACTTCATCTAATATTGAAAAAAACTCACTGCATTGCAATAAATAATGCTATAGCCTAGTTAAAGTAAGCTCCCACTAAACTTAATTGCCATTGGTTGATCTTTGGTTGTATTCTCTTGTATATATTTGAATTGAGTTGAACAATCTAATCTTGCTACGTGATATCAGGAGAACTGAAAGTCCGGTCGAGTGCTGGCAAGAAACTGCACAATCAGAGCAGCGAGAAGACCGAAATTGTTTGACGAAGATGATGTATGTAATAAAGTGTAATTGAGCCGACTTTCAAACCCATAAATGTTGAATTTGTATGTTTGCCTAGTGCAGCATTTTATTTAGTTGCCGTTTCACATATTACCTGTGTAATAAATATTATCCATTTAAAAATATAAAGGCAACTGACAATCCACAAATGATTCTGTTTTGTATTCTTAGTCTCTATTACAAGTATACTTCTAATTGAGGCTGGACTTGCTTGGCACTTGATATCATATCTTAAAGTCGTATATCAGGACACAACTTTCTTCAATAGTTTAGAATAGTGCTTGTGTACCTCAATGGCCATCCAGAGTTTCGCAGCATAAAATTGGCTGGTATCGTACTCATACAAAGCACATTTTGGAGACTTAAAACATACAAAATTTTAAATAGTTCTTTAAGTTGAACTGAAGTTTACAATTTACTAGGGTACTTAATAGCAACGTTCAAACTTGAAGAACAGAGTGTAGCTATTCATGAATGATCATATATGTTTGTGGGACCGAAATTAAATGTGTTGAAGCAACATACGTCAATCTCGATTGGCAGCAATTACAATATATCACCTGGCATGGGTCAAAAGGCCAAGCAGTTTATTTGTAAAGGAAATCTTTGGAAATAACAATTTCCCTGGATAATGTGTGTATCTGAGGTTTAACAAGCTATCTACGCTAGTGTAGGTTGTTTGTTCGCAAACCAGATCCATCTGCAGCTGACTTTAAAGCCTCAAGTGTTGCTTCATGCATGATACGACTAAGAACTGTCAGTGATAACGTTTTCCTTTACAGACCATCGCCTCACTCAGACCCCGAGATTACTTCTACATGTTATATTTGACGTACGACGGACACTTATGGTAATTGCGTGGCATTTTTGCTGATTTTAACATATATGCATGGAAAATAATATTTCTGTGTGGACTGACAGCAATTTTTTTATCGTATTAACGTCACTGGCAACCGATGTGGTCACATAAATTTCCTTCGCCCAATTCTTGTGATGGAATACGTCGCGTTAGGTAGCCCTTGCACACAAATGCGTTATGCTGGAGGGAAAGTCAAGATGCTTGATATTGGGGTTCGAATATGGCTCGCTTGGTCGCGCAGGTGTGGAACAATTATTGTCATAAAATCATGCACATTCCTTGCTTCAAACTGTTAATAACAGTCATTTGTCAAAAGGGTCGTCTGAACTATATGTGTGGTCAATATATAAATGCTCGTATGCAATAAATTAGCCAGATTGTCGTGATTGTTTTGCCGCGAATTACAGCCCCAAAATACTGGGCATCACAAATTAAGGGAGGGCTCACTCACTTACACATAAACCATCCTAAGTCAGATTTCAAACATAGTGATCTTCAGAAAGAGTTCACTAAACAAATATGAGAGTGAATAAAACATTTTCCGTTCATGCGTTTGTCTGAGCTTAAGATATGCGGTATTTTACTTCACGGTTTGATAGAGTAGGTGATTTGGATGATAAGAATCAATTATCAACGAACCACCGAAAGATGAAAAACGCAAATATGGGTTGACGCAGGGGATTGCGATTCTCAACGGTATTCATGGTCGTGTTGTTTAGTCAGCATAAATTACTTCACGGATGAAATCCTGTAAAGCAAAATACTAATAGAAGAGCTTCGGTGCAAGCGCTTTCGGAATCATGTAGATGTAAGAGTATATGGTGAAATAATGGTAAATATATGTAGCGTGCTGGTAGGAGTCACCGTGTAACCTCCATGCGTTGTTGTATCCACTATTATACAGATTAAAAACCAGTAGCACAAAAAGGCCCGGGCAATTACTTCTGAAATGATCTGAGCAAAAATAACGAGAGAGATGGATCAGCTACCAAACCCCACCAGGAGGAGTCGCATGTCGTGAAGTGTCGCTTTTATGTGTTATTCCGTATGGCGGGTAGGCGTGCGCTTTTGTGTTTCCATGCGACATGAATCCAATTATAGGCGATGATATGGATTTTCTTAAGTGTACTAAAGGCTCTTCCGAGCGCACAATCTCACACTGTAAAATCTCAAATAGAATCATGATAATGGCCTGTCGTCGAGGGACCTCATGGTTTTGCTTAGTATCAATAGACATATGATTTCTAGTGATAGCTTGGTTTGGCGGTCATACTCGCTGAATATACACCTTAATATAATTCAGCAACTCACTCAAGTATAATTATATTCTGTTTGATTTAAAACACAAGATTTAATTACTGTAATTTGATATCTATCTTAAATATAACTTCGCTCCATTTAAATTCGTTTTGTATTATTTGTTTACTTATGCTATTAAAGACGCCTAGAGGGGCGGTAAACGTTCACTAAATCATCTTTTTATTTTTACAAGTCACATCAGTGTACGCTTTACATGATTGTAGGGAAATGTACACAAGCTTAATCCTATACCATCGTTGAACAATTACATAGTGTTATATGCTGTCTATCTGCTAGAAGTATAGTCCAGGGTTATAAGACAAACTCGGTGTGTAGGAGCGGATGCTCTCATTGCTTGGTCGTTATGCACATTTCGTGTACCAGAATTGTCATCATTTACTGCAGTATGGTCATACTAGAATATTAGCACGTTAAATATATGTAATTCTGGATGGCTACGTAAATTGCGTTGATTAAGCTAACGCACTTGTGATGACTTTTTAAATATTCAATTATGGCTTACTTTACCCAATTGCATCCCTAACTGCCATGATAATGTTCTTGGCATAGGTGTAAAAGAAGGATCTTTCGGGCGATGCCATGCAAGGTCGAAATATTTTGTAGTTCATTTGGTCGAAAGTTAGCAATCCAGCATTGAAAACATCAGTTGCCTCTATGGGTCTAATGCGGAAGTCCAATTTCGCTTATTCTATTTAGTATCAAATTTTTACAAACATTACAATAAGTGATTGCGGAATTTTTATCCCTCGCTATTGCACAAGGTTTTTGCGTGCCTTAAATGCATGATAATTGATGCTTTATGACAGAAAGGGGTTAAGGTTGACAAATTACATTACAACTTTAAGCCGGTGGCTATGGCATGACGCATAGTATGAATCGACCCATAAAACGCGGTTGACTTGAATGTTGTCGTTTCAGAGGGCTTTTCCGGCTGTCAAAAGAGTTGGGCGTTTGGTACTGAGAGCGATTATTTTTGCATGTATAACAATGGTTAACATGCTATGAAAACTATAGAATCGGTGTCGCATTGTTTGCGGTAATTTTGCTTTCACTAGTTTCATATTGATTAACAATTTTATAAATTACCGAGTGCTCTCAGTCATCACAATGTTGCTTAAAGGTGTAAATTATTCTCGTAAGGGTCCAGTAATTTTGATCGAATGGTAAGTCTTCGGAAATGTGTCCATGCAGTTGTACAAAATAAGACTGGGTATGCATCAGCACAATTCACCGTTTTGTTGTTCAGAATCGGCTCTATGTACGCAAGTGCGACTTTGATATTCGTTTTGCTCATTTACAGCATTTATTTGTCTTTGTGGAAATGCGGCAAACGTTATCTCGAATCTATGCCCTTTGCAGTAATTGTGGCCGCAAATACTTGACCCGTGTCACACCTTAATCACTCAAGTGAGAAACATCTCTTTAACGTCCATCACCATTGTACAATTCTTTGCAAGACTACTGGAGACTTTGGTCCACCAACAAACGAACTTGATCAAGTCGAAACAGCACTACAACACACAAGCGTTTGCATGTTTGTAGACTTCTTTATATCAGTGTGCATTGGTGCAGGTTAACCCGTAGCTATACATTCTCATATCAACGTGAGGGTCAAAGCAGAAATGTCAGCACACTTCTTAGTAAGAAAGAAACTGTATGGACATCGATAACTGAAACCTCAGCATTCAGGAGCGTGATAACGTGTAGATAAGAGGGGTTTCATTAAGCAACCTGTCATGTTGCTTGCTGTGTGTTTCACAATATAATCAAACGTAGTTGTCAAAGATCACAAGAGGGGTTCCGATCCCTGCTGCGAGTGTGCGTAGCAATATCGACCGATTAACATTATCACCAACCACCCGTGAGTAGTGATAATGGCAGCACATTAAAGGCGGGATCTTGAGTATTATCTGACAAAAGATTTGCAACAGTATTGTACATCCACCACCACATACATATGCATAGTCTTCAATTCATTTTATTCGTTAGTATCTTTGAGCTATGAAAACGATATTGGCTGGCAGAGGCAATTTAAATAAGCATTGTAACAGGGTACTTAAGGGCGAGGAAAAGGGCAATATATATTTATTGTCGCAGCCAGAGTATGCATAGCAAACTTTAATATCCTGTCGCAGATGATCAATGTCACTTCACAGTCGAAGAATTAGTTCTACCCGTAATAAAATTAGCATTATATCGAAGAATTAGTTATATATATACCCGTAATAAAATATAGCATATATATATATATATATATATATATATATATATATATATATATATATATATATATATATATATATATATATATATATATATATATATATATATATATATATATGTTAGTGCTACTTTCGTGTTAGTATATATTATACATCGAGCTTATATATATATAATGTTTACACATCGAGCTTTGTTTACATCAACATAAGCGGGCCCATATTGCTGTGATATTATATCACCTTGGCAGGCACGGTATGCATTTCGCTGAATTCCCTGCCGCATCATGCAAAGGAGAATGCTATGTCCTTGTGTCTAAGAGATAAGAAGTTTTTGCAGCCCAAGTTCAACCATATTATATTCAGCTAATAACCGCGTCCATACATCTACAATTGCCTAATATAATGGAAGTAGTTCAGTGGTGACGTACCTCACTGTCAAGAAGCCATTGGGATGATTATAAGGACTTCAGACAGCAATGGGCGTAAGTTTCGTTTAATCAGTTGCCAAGGTCCACTGACATCTCATCTGATGTGATGACGCATGCATGAATTGTTTATCATAATCGGGCAATCTTATGGCGAGACATGGCCGACAAAGACGCTGTTCCTCATAAATTAACTTAAAGTTGTGCATATATGCATGGATTTTAAGAAAAAAAATGAGACTGATGATGCGAGTCTAGTTTATAAATAATATAGCGTTTACATTGATAACAACGTGTGATTATAGCCTATAGCACTATACAGACCCGTTGGGCACACTGGGGCATTAGGGGATAACCTGGTCAACATGCTATATAAATTAGCCCATTGACAAATTCTAGACATGAAGCTTACTCCATAGCAACGTTTATAAAAAGATTGTTTATTTTATATTTGTAAACCGAAAGGTGCGATGTAAAAGCGAATTAATTCGTTGTAGGTCTCTTTGGAGAGGTTGGCAAATGTTGACAAAATTTCAAACCTAGACTAATATCGCTGCTATTATATGTGAGACATAGGTAGCACATTCATAAAGCCTAGAAAACATTACCATTCGCTGTTAGCCTAAATATGATGTCTTAGACAAACCCAAGATCCGGTAAGCCTCGTAAATTATCACCCAACGTCAAATCTGCAATAAAACCTATAATCTGCAATGTTTGCTTAATTTTGTAGTACAAAGTAAGCCAGTGATGAATTTAAAAGTGTTCAAAAGTGCGAGTAGGTAGATAACTAGTGGATGTTTAGGAGGCTCAATTTCCTAATCATCGGCATTTTATATGCAATTAGAAGGATAGAGCTTTCGATGTTAATTTTGTCCTTCAGCAAAAATTATATAAATGACTAATTATTAGATCGTTGATATCCAATTGTTGGTAACCGCCAGCGTAATCAAAACGTTACCTTTCTATATACCTGCTCTAATACAGGTACAGCAATGTAAGGTGAGTGATGCACAAACTGCAAAAAATGTCTACACTAATGCATATAATCGCAATATTGAAGATCAAAGACGTTTTCTACGTCACTTGTTTTATCGGGACTGTGATGAATGTAAGCTGTTGTAATGATCGGATACCGCCACCACATGGCCTCTAGCAGCTCACGTGAGATGGTTACTTACATTGAATCTACCTGGCATGTGGAAGATGCTGTTTCCAAAATACGCTTATTTGTAACAGAATCGATAATCTCTCTGGAAATAACGACAACTGCTATGTTGTATTAGCGTTTATTTAACGTAGTCTCATTACAGTCCTATCCAAACACATTGCTTAAGATATAAAATATATCCATCGTCTTGTGACCTTGCCTCTCGTAAATGAGATTAATATGAGTATGCAGACCTGCCTTAAGGGACATTTAGTTACATTGGATCTGATATCCTCCCTGGTAAATTGAGTTTAGCGACTGGTATTGCCTGTAAAGAAAAAATGACACGGTGGCATTTATTACCCTATTTACTGAATTGAACTCTGTCTGACATCTGTTGTTTAGGTCAGTGCAAGGTGGACATTATATGTTATCCTATACGTTTTTTGATAGCCATAGTTGCTCAGGCGACTCCTTTTCATTCTAGCAATGCAATTTGATTTATAAGCAGATAACATTACGGCAATTCTGGCTGACTAAGTTGGCCATCTATCCCATACAACGGAATTATATCACTCATTAATATTTTGTTATTTGTCAAGAGCAAATATTTTCTTACTGATGATTTAATAAACAAATAGTTCCAGTGCATATTGTAAAAAACAAGCATACTTGACACAGATACGACGACGTATAAGTAGATTGCGATCTAAGGTTACAAACCTACCGATGAGCAGCCCTAGGATTACATCTGTTGAATGTTATTTCGTCGAGTACGCTACCAGTAATATATATGGTTAAATTGTTACTCTCTTTCGAGGATAATCAACATCTCCTAATGACCCTCAGTGTGGGCATTACCGGCTGTTATGGTGCAATGCAGCCCTAAGACTTGTTGTTGATTGCTTAAGCAGGGGCAATTAATCGGTGCCGCGGGTAGTAATGCGCACGGCAACATGCCTGAGGGAAATGCACCACATAGGCCTGATCGCGAGCTATTGGTTGTGTTTGCAAAACCATATGGTGTGATAATAACTTAGATGTTTTCATTGTTTTGAAAGATCGTGCTGGGTCTGAAGACATAATGTGCGTCGTATTTGCATTATGTGTTCATTAGTCAATTAGATAGGGTTGCGCTGTATTGATATACAAAATCGTTCAGAATCTTTAATCATTATTGAATTTGAACAATTGTGCGTACGATAACCCATTTGCTTGAACAAATACTTTGGCTAAGGAAGAAATACTATTGCATTGCGCAACTTTATCATAGATCGCCATACACATGTTTTCTATCGTCCACATGTTTTCTATCGTCCACATGTTTCTATCGTCCACGTGTTTTATATCGTCCACGCGTTTTCTATCGTCCACATGTTTTCTATCGCCCACATGTTTTTTATCGTCCACATGTTTTATCGTCCACACGTTTTCTATCGTCCACATGATTACAGTTTACGCTTACAATTGATTGTCTTAGAAAATAAAATGACACAAAGAAGTGGTGTAAAATAATTTTGACGTAAATATAATACAACAATCCTCATCTATCACAGTCGTGATATGTGGTTGGTTTTGAAAGCCAAGCTTGCCTCGGAAAGGACAGGAAATATACTTCACTATGCCATTAAATCCAATCGGATGATTTTCATCACTTGATCTTACACATGTTTATGACCTTTGTAGTAACTGAGCACATATTCGAGTGGTGTTTTACTTGATGAGCTAATGAGTGCTACGTCCACTAGAACAAACATTCATGCGGTTGTAAGAAGGCAAACAAAACCTTCCCATCATCATATCATATAAACTATCAATAAGTTAATAATTTAAGTTATTGTTCTGCATGTAAGCATTCTGTCGATTCACTGTTATGTATTTTTCTATTTGTTGTGGCTATTTCGTCTGGCCTCAGTTTACCTCCTAACCTGCTTGTTTAGACACCGTAGATGTTTGTATGTGGTACATATCTCATATTTAACCAGGAGACAATAATATATTTATGTACACATCAGTGTAAATACTGTTCGGTTTTAGCTGATACAGAGCAGCACAAGGCAGCAGTTGTTAGATATTGATTCTAATCTACAGGAAATCCACTACATAACGCCAATAGACCATCACGAAAAGAAATAAGGCTGTCAGCGGACGAGTTTAGCGAGGCTGTTGCAATAAACGCACCCACAATTGCTGCCGATTGCCCTGCTACCCTCCATTGAAGCGCTTCTATGCCTCCTCAACCTCAATTATTTTGTATTGATCTAATATGTTAGGTAGCAAGGGGTTGTTTTTGCATTGAAGCATCATTGATCGGCGCATATTAGGTTTTGTACACATATCCATTTTGCTGAGTACTTGTCAGGTACAGCTCAATCAATCGGTGATATCAATAACACATGGTGTTAGATGGAATAATACAACAGAAACATACTCCTTCCATGCCTATCAAATCATCCTCGGCAATACGTAGATTCACAATAACGTAGCTTCCTTCATTTCAAACCCCGATTGTACTTTTGAAAGTCCATTATTCTCTTGAAAGCATCTCTTGGGATTATTCTCTGTATTCCGTTTCGCCATTCGCCCCATCAGCGCTCGCTCGCAACGTCACTTACATGAAAGGAGATCACAGCGCATTTAACTAGTGTTACAATGTACATGGGGGAAGAGGAGAAAAGACTATGTTTTTCAACAACTATTTAGTCATCAGCCGTATATACCTTTGCTAGAGTGACATGAAATGAAAGCCATCAACACAAATAAACCTTTATTATAATGTTTAGGCCTTTCGGACCTTTGATGACAATCAGTTCACTGATGAATTAACATGACATCGCTGTGTCGGTACGAGGCTACGATGAATGCCAATTATGCCTGTTTGACAGGAAATCTGATTTAATGTGCAATAAAATATTATGTCTGTCGCCTATAAGCATAATTACGAAGCAACAGCTGCCATACACTATAAAATGTAAGCAACCCGATATGAGCAACAATCTTGCGTCCCGGAATGTATGTCTTATGCAATCAATAACCTTTACCCAGCACTGTTTTTCACATGCAATGCATGCGGTTCAGAACCAAATAAATTTCAATGATCTAGATCAATCAGATGGTATAAGAATGTTCTGTATCTAGCTAAAGAAATGTAACACGTGTATGCTCTTATTGATGAAAAACAACGTTTCGTGTGATATATGTTATATATTATACCTGTTGAATTTTACTCCATTCATGTTCGGATTGTAAATACTTAAAATGCATATTTTTTTCATATTTCTACACGAATCAGATGACTCTTATATCCCTAATTCACTATGTTATGTGATTATTTCCTAGAACTGAACTCATCAATCACTTACATTAATAACACGTCACTCTAAGATGTTAAATGCCATGTGCAGCTGGATCTCGATGTAATATTAAAATGGTGTTGTTATAACAAACTGTGTATAAATGTATGTAAAAGTAAGGCTATGCTATATGGAAATGGATATGGTGCTTGTAATATTGTATGTCCTGATTTGTCACTTTGTGATTGCGTGATTGGAAATATTAAAAGCTATGAGTATCTAGGAATCATAATTGATGAGAATGTAAGTTTTAATGAACATATTTTAAAAATAACACGAAATGTAAATAATAGATTGCATCTCCTGTCACTACTAAGAAAACAAATTACATGTGTACGTGCTGAAACTGTAGATAAAACTATGATCCTTCCCTTATTAGAAAACGGTAATATTTTTCTGACAGCATGTAGTGAAAATAACATAAAAAAAAAATCCACGATTACAAAATAGAGATCTACGAATTGCTCTCAAACGAAATTGTTATGCTAATGTAAACCAAATGCATGTTAACGCAAAAATTCTGACTGTAGAATACCATTTAAACTTATCGATTGTAAAATTAATGTTCATTAGGAAAAGCTCATGTAATCTTCGTGATGTAAGACAGTTGTCAACAAGACTGCATGATGACACTATGTACCTTTTCGAAACTTTGCGCGTTTTAAGAATATCATTGTCTACAGAGGGCCATTTATTTGGAATTCTTTACCATCATAGTTAAAATCAATAGAAAATCGTGCATCTTTTAATGTTAGTTTGAAGTCATATTTCTGGAATAACTTCATCGCAGATATTCATAGGAACGTTTAATAATAGAACAATGGTTTTACCTTGCATGTTGTATAGGTTACTATCACGATGACATGCTGTGAAAGCATTCTGTTTATTTAGTCATGTACATCATTTATATTTATGTCTGAGTAGTTAATTCATTGTGCATGTAGTGTTATTTTTGCGTACTTTCGTCCATACAGGACTCTGATTTATTTTGGTGCAAACCGTTCAATGTACCTGTATATATATGCTAATAAAAAAAAATAAAAAATAATGAAATGATGTTGCTCGTCAAATATATACAAATGATATATATATACATATATATATATATATATATATATAATATATATAGATATATATATATATATATATATATATATATATATATATATATAGATATATATATATATATATATATATATATATATATATATATATATATATATATATATATATATATATATATATATATATATATATATATATATATATATATATATATATATATATATATAACCTATTCAGAGTGAGGAGATGCAGAATGCTAATGAAAGTAGCTCTATGTTGAATTATTGGATAGGTGTGGTATAAATGATTGCGACCTTTACCCCTAGTCGCAATTGACTTCATTTGAAATAGTAGGGACGATCTTCAAGCCTAAGCTCACATGAATTAGGTCACCCGGAATTAGTGTTTGCGCGTAAAACCCAGCTAAATTCGCCCACAGAAAAATCTTGTTCTTACTG
This sequence comes from Urechis unicinctus, assembly GCA_034190875.2. Classification (NCBI taxonomy): domain Eukaryota; kingdom Metazoa; phylum Annelida; class Polychaeta; order Xenopneusta; family Urechidae; genus Urechis; species Urechis unicinctus. The sequence goes on along the minus strand of CM067347.1, from coordinate 55,760,682 downwards.
TCTATTGGCGGCCTTTGACTCGTTTTATGTGGATCGGAATCAGGTTCTAACACTCGGAATCACCATAAAATTGAATAGAATATTCGCTGGTAAGTGAATATATTAATTATTGTTTTCTATTGTAAATACGAAACATCTACTGTGACAAGACAGAAGACAAATATGTGATGCATTTCATAGGAATATCACTGGCGCAGATGTAGTTGGAGTGCTTTGACCACTAAGATAAATTGACTGCTGACACATTAATGTAACGAGTGGTTTACTTTTGCTTTACTAGACAGGCAATAAAGACAGATCATTATATACTATGGGATACACGTGACATGGAATTGACGTTTGATGTTTTTTGTTTTCAAAGATGAAACACAAAGTATGAATAACAATATTACTGTCACATATCATATCCAAATACGCATGTTTACACTCATATATGGATGCAGATGACAACCATGGTTTTTGAAAATGCTCATTGTGAATATATATAATCTTTTGTGGTATTATTACCGGGGGTTCGTGATGATATAATGGAAGGCGAAAACTCATGTGGCAACTCCGTTACGTAAAAGATTGTTTGTCGCAGAGGTGTATCATCTTAGATAAAAACAGTGATGTATAGTTCTATGACTTTACATATTCTTCACTCATAATATTCGCTGCGCCTCATTGATATAATTCCTAGTTAAACACAACTAGCAGGGCAAGTCTACAGGCAAGAGCCCCATTACGGCATTAAGTGAACCGAATAGAAAAAACACACTGGGGTGTCTTTCGAGAAATTTCATAATCGTGATGCAGTTCAGCGTATTTATAAACTCTTCGCTCGAGACCTTCACGTCCCACTGACATGCCAAAAATGTTAATGTCGACCCCAGGACAGTTCCCTTGCTTTAGACAACCTAAAACTACCATCCACGGAGCGGACATGAAAGATCGAGGATAGTAAACTGCGCGGACACTGTTAGAGGCGAACTCCTTTCCATAATTTATCAAGTTGACATTTATTTAGTACTTGCTATTTTTGCTATTCATAAACCCATTGTGCGACGTGTTTTGGCAGTGGCAAGGGTCTGTGAAAAGACATTTTCCCGCTCTAAACAATAGTGACGTCAGCCCAGTATTCCCATGTGCTTTTGTTTGTGTCACGGTAGCACCACCTGACGACTGCAATGTATTATAATAAGGGAAACGATCACCACAGATCCCTCTTGGCGTTGCTATAAACTCTTTGGTTTCATTTCCATGAAATGCACGTCAACACGTTGTTTTATGATCATCAATGAATAAAGAGGCATGCCATCTTCGAGCAATGTGACACTTTCGAGTAACAGCTTCGATAGTAATTGGGGATTACCTTGGAGAGCAATTATAAATATGTGTCATCAATGCAATGGCGTACGTGTATAGAATATTTGAATATTTCACAGTATAAATGATCTGCTTTAAAAATTCAATACAACTAATGACTGTCGTTGTTAATATAATTAAAAGAAAGTGAATATTTATAATGTAATTGGCCAACCTATCTATTAATGTATTTAAGATGTTGCTGGGATTACACACGGTTTACTTATAATTCTGCAGCAGAACATTAACGTGTCGCAGAATTTAATTGGTTCTACAAATTTGTTTTATTTAAAAATACTGGGAATAGCGACCGCTTAACATTCTGCAGCGAACGTACATTGTACAATATCGGCAGCATTGGACCCAAGCATTTAAGTCACCAGACATGTTTTGTTCAATGTGAATGTGTCGTGCGCCATCGTTTTCGGCCCACGAAAACACGCTTGATACATCCATTCAGGGTGCAGACTAGATTACATGGAAAGGCTAAATCATTCGACAAAGGAATTAACTTGATTTATTGTTCCAACGACAATAGGATGTGAGGCCGGAATGATTGTAGAGACAATCACTACCCTCCAATTTACCTCTTATCGTTGAACATGGAGGGCCTTGAAAATAGCTAGTTCTTAATTGTACATGTAATCGTGAATGTAGGGGTTTCCTTTATACGGATAGTGCAGGTGTTTGATGGATGATTAATAATGCAAAACTGCGGAATTGCATGCTGGGAGTAGGTTAGGTCCCATAACCTAACGAGTCAGATGTCCTTTTCTTGTCAACGCATTATATACGTGACGGCATTGATACAACCCTGTCAACAACATCGACGTTTTAAATTACGGAGCCATGAACAGCTACGAACTCTCGACCAGAATTTATGGGAAACTTGAATTCGAAGCAGCAATAAATTTACAGGCTGCATTCCTACAACGATCCATATTTACATAAATTTAGCGGGTCAAATTAGTTAATGTCGTGTTAAAATGCCAAGGAGTAACCATTAAGCGATAGGTGTAAAAAGTTCCTCTGGGTCGGAGCATTTACATCAGACTGAGATGCCAATGTAAAATTAATCACCCGGTACATTTCACCGAAAACCATGAAAACTCTGTTGTGAAAAAGCGTAATGGACCTTTTCTTGACTATCTATAGAATTGAGTCCAATCTGTAACCTTTGCACTTTCAAAGACCGCTTATTTCTGACAGGTCGTGATATATAACCCAAATATGGCACGTGGTAAGCGTTACGAGACATCCGAACTTAAAAAATAAGCGGTGTTTGAGCGACAATATCAGAATATGAGTATGAACATGAACGATATATGATGTTATGAATTAATACTCTCGGTTTCCGGAGAGACATATATAATTTCTCATTTGTTGACATTGTTGGAAACAGATGATTTAATCGCCTCATCATGCAGCGCTATCCATGTTGCTACCGATACGGCACATCAACCTTTCTGCAATTTATAGCTTATCTCAGTCGGAGAATGTGATTGATTGCACAACAGATTATAAATGACCAAGAGGCTGAATATTACGTGGCACAGAAACTTGTTAGGATAACAGCAAAGCATTTTGACGAAATGCTCAATATCATCGCAAGGAACATCCCGACGAGGTTCATCAAAAACTCAATATCGAAATGGATTACTAAAATAACAGGTTTTACAATATATTGACACTAGCATGCTGGGAAGACAAACATTTGCTGACCATGACCTTTATATCTATTTAATTTGAGTGTAGTTGATGATGTTGTTAGAGATTGCATGAAAGGCAGCAACTTGCATATTCCTCTGTTAATGCGATCCCATCGCAATTTGTTGTAAATAAATGTATGTTTATCGCAGATCAAATTGAATTCATGGTTGTCCGATTATTTTTATTGCATACATCCCAATTTTTTAATCTCACGTTGCAAACAGTTTATGGTAGCTTTTATTATTCAGTGTCTATGCCTAAAATAAATTTAAGTGATCGGAAATGCCTTTTTGGAAACATTTTGTTGTTGTTGCGTTAGTTATAAGATATTCATTTGTAAGATTAATGTATTGACCCTATGGTTGTCAAATTAGCTAAGCAGGCATTATCCCAGCGAATTAAGAACTACGACCCTGCATTTGTGCAGAGTTTGGTTTTGTTGTTATCAGAGATTGCTTCACGCATTCCTCCCACAAATTAGCAAATGTCTGTCTTTGTCCAATACAAAGCTTTATACTCAGCTGCTCTCGTCTTGACAATCAGTAAAACATAGATGATGAATATGTGCATTGTTCTTCTATGGTTCATTGATCTTTGGGCCAAAGCATAAAAGTTCCTTTATGCATATTGTTTTGATCTTACACGGATTGAGATGTTAAAATAACGATAGAGCACGCATCACACCTTTAACCGTCACGATATTTGTGTGGAGTAGAGCAAGGCAATTTCTGAATAAATTACCGATCCGGCGAAGGAGTTAGTGTCTGATAATGAACTGTGACATGTTGATGCTATGGTTGATTCCTTAATCATAGTAGGGTTTAGTGAATGTGATATCGTTAAGACCCTATGTGCTATGGTTTTGTAGACGTGGTGCTCACTGGGTATTCATTCGACCATTCTTCTTGATCATGTTGCTCTTGTAGCGAATCAGGCATCTAGTCCGAGATAAACGACTTCACTTTGGGGAGTCTGACACTTGGGATCCTATGATTATAACGAACGAATCTAATATTTTGGAACGTTGCACATGACTGAAAGACCCCCATAACATGTGATTTATATAGTCTTTGGGTTGATAAGCGTGATGTACGTTAGACCTCGTCATGTCCATAGTGTGACACTGTCTTGCTCCCACTGACCTGAATTATTATTGCTTCTCCCTATTCTGGCTATTGTCATCGACCACTCGTTCTGGGTTCATTTCCCTTTGATGTTGTTTTTATAAATGCAACAAACAATACTTGTTAACACAACTAATCCCTTGAACAATTCACAGCTGAGAGTCAAAAATAAAAATACAGGATTCAGGAACCACTTAACCATCGCTAGTCTTATCGTGAAAAGCAAATGCAAGTGCACGGTTCATGGCAGCCTCTAACAATGTGATAGCCGAAACGCAGCGGCCAATACAAATCACTGTGATACTTGAACAGTACTTCCCATATGCCGTCGCCCAAACCCGTTGCACCTTGTTCATCATCACAGCGCATCACAGCGCATCACAGCGCATCACAGCGCATCACAGCGCTACTTTCGACGTCAAACGATTGAGCCATCATGTGGAAAAAAAATACGCATGGCAACTGTGACTCAGTCTTCAAAAGCAGATAGAAGTTGATTAATTGTCAAATAAACCGTTTAATACAACAAGAGCCTCAAAGGGTGTGAGAAGTAGCTGCAGATTTTTCTCTTGATCAGATATATATTTTAAACAACTTTTGACCTGAATATTGCTTCTCTATATATTGTCACTCAACTCCCTTGGTTATTCTAGGATCATTAACTTTCGGTTAGTAACGTTTGCCAACATTATTAAAATTGATATTGATCGCAATCGGAGAAGCTAGTGATGACCAACCTGGCTACCTGGTGATTATGTACGATGGTAATATGGCATCATGATTCAATGGAAACATAACAACGTCGGAGTTCAGTATGGTAACAACATGTGGCGTGGATACACACAGAGGCGGTGATGGTAGGCAGAGCAATATAGATCACACCACTGGTTGATATACTGTGCGAGGCCAGCTTGTAATTTTAATCAAATTATGCTGCTGATGGCATGTCTTGTACAAGCGCGTACATTGATAACTTATTATATACGTGGAAGTGGACAGCACTATTCAGACTCGTTGGGCACAATTGGGCATCAGGGCATAACCTGGCCAACACACAATACAAATCAGCCCATTAACAAATTCTACACATTGTGCTGACTACATAGCAACGTTTATTAAAAAGATTGTTGATTTTATATTTGTTAACCGGAAGGAGTGATGTGAAAGCGAATTAATTCGTTTAAGGTCTCTTTGGAGAGGTTGGCATATGTTGACAAAATTTCAAACCTAGACTAATATCACTGCTATTATATGTGAGACATAGGTAGCATGTTCATAAAGCCTAAAAATCATTACCATTCGCTGTTCGCCTAAACATGATGTCTGAGACCAGCCCAAAATCCGGTAAGCCTCGCAAATTATCACCCAACGTCTAATCTGCAATAAAACCTATAATCTGCAATGTCTGCATAATTTTGTTGTACAAAGTAAGCCAGTGATGAATTTAAAAGTGTTCAAAAGTGCGAGTAGGTAGATAACTAGTGAGCTGTTAGCCCGGGTGGGGGGGACTTAAGTGTATAGAGGTAGTATATATGTGCCGCGCGACAGGGTATGCTTTTTGGGCCTCTCGACTTGTACGACGGGTTTTTTGACCTCATACTTGTACGACGGGGTATGTTTTTCAGCTTCAATCTGTACGACGGGTTATACATTTGCATAATACCTCGTACGACGGGGTATGATTTTGGCCATTTTGACCTTGTACGACGGGTACGGGTTTTCGAGGTCCCGCGGCACATCCCTATCCACAATAAGGCCAAGTGCCCCCCCCCCGGGGCTGTTAGGAGGTTCAATTTCTCATTCATAGGCATTTTATATGCAATTTGAAGGATCTTTCGATGTTAATTTTGTCCTTCAGTAAAAACGATATACATGACTAATTATTAGATCGTTGATATATTAAATTGTTGGTAACAACCAGCGTAATCAAAACGTTACCTTTCTATATACCTGCTCTAATACAGGTACAGCAATGTAAGGTGAGTGATGCACAAACTGCAAAAATGTCTACACTAATGCATATCATCTCAATATTGAAGATCAAAGACGTTTTCTACGTCACTTGTTTTATCGTGACTGTGATGAATGTAAGCTGTTGTAATGATCGTATACCGCCACCACATGGCCTCTAGCAGCTCACGTGAGATGGTTACTTACATTGAATCTACCTGGCATGTTGAAGATGCTGTTTCCAAAATACGCTTATTTGCAACAGAATCGATAATCTCTTTGGAAATAACGACACTTGCTCTGTCTCATTAGCGTCATTGGCATTCAACATAGTCTCATACAATCATTTCCAAACACATTGTTTATGATTTGAAATATATCCATCGTCAAGAGTGTGACCTTGCCTTTCGTAAATGAGATTAATATGAGTATGTAGTACCTGCCTTAAGGGACATTTAGGTACATTGGATCTGATCTCCTCTCTGGTAAATTGAGTTTAGCGACTGGTATTGCCTATAAAGGAAAAGTGACACGGTGGCATTTATTACCCTATTAACTGAATTAAACTCAGTCTGACATCTGTTGTTTAGTTCAGTGCAAGGCGGACAGTTATAGCTATAAATATTTACTAGGTAGTCGCATATATGTTATCCTATATGTCATTTGATGGCTATAGTTGCTCAGGCGACTCACGTAGTAATGCCACCACTGATTCCACTCACATGGTAACGTCACCACTCATTCCACTCGTATGGTAATGTCACCACTCATTCCCACTCACCTGGTAATGCCACCACTCATTCCCACTCACGATGTAAAACCACCGCTCATTCCCTTTCACGTGGTATTGCATCATGCATTCCCACTTACGTGGTAATGCCACCACTCATTCCCACTAACGTGGTAAAGCCCCCACTCATTCGTACTCACGTGGTAATGCCCCCACTCATTATCTCACATGGTAATGCCACCACTCTTTCCCACTCACGGTGTAATACCACCGCTCATTCCCATTCAAGTGGAATTGCATCATGCATTCCCACTCACGTGGTAATGCCACCACTCATTCCCACTAACGTGGTAAAGCCCCCACTCATTCTCACGTGGTATGCCCCCACTCATTATCTCACATGGTAATGCCACCACTCTTTCCCACTCACGGTGTAATACCACCGCTCATTCCCATTCACGTGGAATTGCATCATGCATTCCCACTCACATGGTAATGCCACCACTCATTCCCACTAACGTGGTAATGCCCCCACTCATTCGTACTCACGTGGCAATGCCCCTACTCATTACCCTCACATGGTAATGCCACCACTCTTTCCAACTCACTTGGTTATGCCACCACTGATTCCCACTCACGTGGTTATGCCACCACGCATTCCCACTCACGTTGTAATGCCACAACTCATTCCCACAACACTTCTGTTGATCCACTTGATGCATTTAAATCTAATCTTAATCGTCTTTGTGCAAAATTAATTTCCTGGAAGCAGACGCTATAAAATGCTTTCTATGTAAGTATTTGTATGTATGATTGTTGTCAATCGTGAACATTAATCAGATCAATGCCTCTTTGCATCATTGAAAAAGTCTAAGCATAATGTATGACAATTTGCCTCCTATTGTCGGTTAAATTGGATATTTGACACTGCCTTTTATTCACATGGCATAGTCGATTCACATAAAGAATGTAACATTTAAAAAAAAATGGCTTATCTATGACTGCTTGCGAAGTGAATGCTCTTTCTGATAATTCAACTCGCTTACCAGTTTAAGATACAACCAACGAAAGCAATACCCCTTTCTTATTGAATTCATGCGTAGGATTTATGAAGTGTCACGCATGACCGTAACTATCAACAGTATTTATCATCCCAATTCATATACTTAGAAGGCATATGCATCTACCTTGCTATGACTGCCAGTGGAAATCATTTCTTGTGGGTAAAATAATCAGTGCTTTTTTTCGACTTCATTTACTTGCCATCATGAACGCTTTATTCATTTGTCTTAATGAGTGGTGGCATTACCGTGCGAGTGGAAATGCGTGGCGGCATTACCACGTGAAAGGGAATTAGTGGTCGCATTACCACCTGAGTGGGAATGAGTTGTGACATTACAACGTGAGTGGGAATAAGTGGTGGCATTACCACGTGATCGGGAATGAGCGGTGGTATTACCACGTAAACGGGAATGAATTGTATCAATTCCACGTGAGTGAGAAGAAGGGGCGACATTACACGTGAGTGAGAATGAGTGGTGGTAATACCACGTGAGTGGGGATCAATGGTGGAATTACCACGTGAGTGGGAATGAGTGGCGGTATTGCCACGTGAGTTAGAATGAGTGGCAACATTACCAAGTCAGTGGGAATGAGTGGTGGTATTACCACTTGAGTGGAAATGAAAGGTGGCAATACCACGTGATCCGGAACGAATGGCGGCATTACCAGATGAAATGAAATTGCTTTTAGTGTTAGCTTTGATACAATTGGAGTATGTGTTTTTGCATATATACCTACATTGTACACAATCTTTGCTTTTTGTATTCAGTCATTTCCATCCTCAAATACCACTGGTGTAACCCCTTAATATATTAGCACTAGTTAATCGGGAATCTACAAAATATTTGAACACAGCAGACCGAGCATGCCAACTGTATATTCTTCTTTTATTCATAGCGCTTTCACAACATATTATGTGATTGAAAGGCACTTGCGTGTGGTTAGTACGTATTTTATTTGCACGAAGGTACCAAACATCATCGCCATTGACATCTTCCATATCGCTTCCTGGGAGCAAGGATGACCCCGCATACAACCTCTGTTATAATAAGTAGCTAAGATGTGAGTTCATTGATGAATAATTAAGAGAGGTGTGGCAGTAAGTTCTCGTGTGAGTACACCACGACTCACCTCGAAGTGAATATGACGACCCATTTGTAGTCTACTATTACTTCGGGATAGTTGAAATACAGGCCTGTGGCAAATGTATTCCGCAGTTATATTTGGATAATCACCCTAATGCATTGCAATAATCATGTTCAAGCCTTTTGTCATACCATGGGTCGATGACTACAAAGTTCGATTATTACACACATGAGGTGAATTGCAGGAAGTAGAAACAAAGAAACTATCATCGACAGAAAACAGCCCTCCCCCGATTAATGAGTAATTATTCGTCACATTTGCAAATAATAAGAGGCAGCAATAGAACTCACATGCATATCACATTCCACATGACAAGCGGAGAGTTTGTTAAAGACGATGAACAGACATGATTTAAAATATAACGAATAAATCAACAAAGTTTGCAACAGGAATATAATCTGGTTTGTCTCAATATATCCGTTTCAATATATCAGGCACAGCGGTTTTGATGGAGTTAAACGTAGTATACGCGATATTGTGTCATAGCGAATGATCAGAACCGATGCGAAAAACAAGCCAACTTGGCACAGATACGACGATGTATAAATTGATTGCGCTCTAAGGTTACAGACCTACCGATGAGCATCTTCAGGGTTACATCTGTTGAATGTTATTTCGTCGAGTGCTCTATTAGTAACATGGTTAAATTGTTACTTTCTGTCGGGGATAATCCACCTCTCCTAATGACCCTCAGTGTGGGCATTGACGGCTGTTATGGTGCAATGCAGCCATCAAACTTCTTGTTGATGACAAAGCAGGGGCAATTAATCGGTGCCCGAGTCGTGGGTAGTAATGCGCGCGGCTACATACCTGAGGGAAATGCACGATACTGGCCTGATGTTTTCTATCGTCCATATGTTTTCTATCGTTCACATGTTTTATATGGTCCACATAATTACAATTCAAGCTTACAATTGATTGTCTTAGAAAATAAAATGACACAAAGAAGTGGGTGTAAAATAAGTTTGACCCCAATATAATACAACAATCCGCATCTATCACAGTCGTGATATGTGGTTGGTTTTGAAAGCGAAGCTAACCTCATTTCATTATGCACTATTATGCAGCGGTTGGGCATAAATTAGACTTTCAATGTAATCTTGGAAAGGACAGGAAATATACTTCACTAGGCTATAAAATCGACATTCCAATCGAATAATTGTCATCATTTGATCTTACACATGTTCATGACCTTTGTAGTAACAGAGAATATGTTGGAGTGGCGTTTTACTTGATGGGCTAATGAGTGCTGTGTCCACTTGAACAAACAGTTATGCAGTTGTAAGAAGGCAAACAAAACCTTCCCATAGGCATCATCATATCATATAAACCATCAATAAGTTAATGATTTAAGTTATTGTTCTCTGCGAGTTCTGCATGTAAGCATTCTGTTGATTCACTGTTATGTATTTTTCTATTTGTTGTGGCTATGTCGTCTGGCCTCAGTTTACTGACTTACCTTCTGCTTATTTAGACGCCGTAAATGTTTGTATGTGGTACATGTCTCATATTTAAACAGGAGACAATAATATATTTATGTACACATCTTTGTAAATACTGTTCGGTTTTAGGAGATGCAGATCAGCGCAAGGCAGCAGATGTTAGATATTGATTCTAATCTACATGAAATCCGATACATAACGCCAATAGACCATCACGAAAAGAAATAAGGCCCTCAGCGGACCAGTTTAACGAGGCTGTTGCAGTAAACGCACCCACAATTGGTGCCGATTGACCTGCTACCCTCCATTGAAGCGCTTCTGCGCCTCCTCAGCCTCAATTCTTTTGTATTGATATGCTAAGTAGTCAGGGATTGTTTTTACATTGAGGGATCATTGATTGGCGCATATTAGGTTCTGTACACATATCAGTGTTGCTGAGTACTTGTCAGGTACAGCTCAATCAATCGTTGACATCATGACACATGGTGTTAGATGGAATAATAAAACAGAAACATACTCCTTCCATGGCTATCAAATCATCCTCGGTAATACGTAAATTCACAATAACGTAGCTTCCGTCATTTCAAACCGCTATTGTACTTTTGAAGTCCATTATTCTTTTGAAAGCATCTCTTGGGATTATTCTCTGCCTTCCGGTTTGCCATTCGCCCCGTCAGCGCTCGCGTGTCTTGTTACGTGTCCATTATATGGGTAACTATTGCAGAATAAAGGAGTCGTTTCTTAATCATTAAAGAATTATCGTTGAGGAAATTGCAAAATGCAGACATATATGGCTGCAGCACACAATTTAGGCAAGGCGTCTTTGATTGATTCGGCGAAATATCGTTTGAGTATTGCACTTGATGGCTCAAGATTTTGTATTCAGCCATTAAATCCAAACATTTTGTTCCAGACAAAGGCTATCTCGCCGCGCATGTCAGCGTTCATGATTTTGTTTTCATGATGATTTCTGAGTGCATATTTTTATCGACTTTATACCATGCAGTGGAGTTTATCCCGGTGATATGAATCCACTTTATTGCAGAGAAATGTAGATTATAGTGATATGCAAGGAAAACAGGGGTTAAGATGAATAGCGATACATATACGGACTTATTCATCAGCTAATTGACACTAGTAACACCTGCGGCGAGTTATAAAACGTCACTCCTGTGCTGGCGTTACCACACGGCAGCAATGTTCCCTTTTATTTTGCCTTGCAACTCAGGTAATCATGTGTTTGACTTTTCGTCTTGATCACCTGGTAACGACTACAGAAATGTAAATGTGAAATTTTGTCTCATAATAAATTTTCGTTTCTTCCCACTCTGATTGGGCATGCATATCTACAGTGTGTGCTTGAGAGTGTTGGGGAATATTCTCTGGTTCTATAACACTCACATATAAAGCCGTACTTACGTGTGTACAGGAGCATTTCAACACAACAATTAAAGCAGTCATGTTTTGAATAAACAGTGTGTTATTGTAACCATTAATTTAGTGTGCAATGTGACGAATACCATATCTGGATATCTTACATTGGCCAATTAGCACCTGGTTGATCCACTCAAGTTTATCAGCGTTAGCATCAACGTCACTTACATGAAACAAGATCACAGCGCATTTGACTAGTGTTACAATGAACATGGGGGAAGAAGAGGAAAGACTTTGTTGAGGCTGTTTACTAATTAGTCAACATGTCATCAGCGGTATATACCTTTGCTAGAGTGAATGAAAAACGATATATGCATATGTATATTATAGTTGTTTAAGGTGACTCTATGCATGTTCGGATTGTAAATACTTAAAATGCATATTGTTGTCATATTTCTACATGAATCAGATGACTCTTATATCCCTAGTCCATTATGTGATGAGATTGTTTCCAAGGACTGATATCTTCAATCACTCACTTTATTAACACCTCGCTCTAATCTGGGGTATTTTTCTCGTCCATGAAAAATACTTTAGTTACTCCTCTGCTCTTGAAGCAGAACATCGACAGATACCAACTCGTTAATTAAAGGTTGTTGCTCGACAAATCCATGCTAATCGGGCAGACCACAACCTCTACGAGCACTTGCAGTTGGTTTACCGTGCCACAACACTACTGAAGGTCTACATTCTTTCTTTGTTCTGCTTATATATATATATATATATATATATATATATATATATATATATATATATATATATATATATATATATATATATATATATATATATATATATATATATATACTTATCAACAGTTATCGCTTATCAGATCGGTAACACAGCATATACGATATGGCTATCCTACAAATTCCTAGACAAAGATGGTATGTCTAAAATAATAAGTCATTACAAACCTGATATGCGCTTAATACCAACCAAAGTTAACTCATCCCTGCATTTTCGGTCAATGCAAAATATGCAGAGTGAGGAGATGCAGAAGTGAGGCTAATGAAAGTAGCTCTTTGTTCAATTATTGAATAGGTGTGGTATGAATAATAGCGGCCTTAACCCCGATCGCAATTGATTTCATTTGAAGTAGTAGGAACGATCTTTAAGCTTAAGCTCGCGTGAAGTGGGTCATCCGGCATCAATGTTTGCGCGTAATTCGCCCACAGAAAATCTTGGGCCTGGGATCGGAATCGAGATCTAACATGTCTTACCTTGCGCTTCTCAGAATAACCTACAGTTGAATAGAATATTCGCTGATAAGTGAATATATTAATAGTTTTCTATTGCAAATATGAAACATCTACTGTGGCAAGAGAGAGGACAAATATGTGATGCATTTAATTGGAATATCACTGGTGTAGATGTAGCTGGAGTGCTTTTACCACTGCGATAAATTGACTGCTGACACATTAATGTAAGGAGTGGTGTGCTTTTGCTTTACTAGACACGCAATAAAGACAGATCATTATATACTATGGGATACACGTGACAGGGAATTGACGTTTGATGTTTTTTGTTTTCAAAGATGAAACACAAAGTATGAATAACAATATTACTGTCCCATATCATATCCAAAAACGCATGTTAACACTCATATATGGATGCAGATGACATTGTGAATATATACAATCTTGGGTTGCATTGATACCGCGGGTTAGTCATGATATAACGGAAGTGGAAAACTCATGTGGCAACTCCGTTAGGTATAAAGCTTGTTTATCAGATAGGTGTATCATGTTAGAGAACTACAGTAATGTATGGTTTTATGACTTTACAAATTCTTCACTCATAATATTCGCTGCGTCTCATTGATACAATTCCTAGTTAAACACAACTAGCAGGGCAAGTCTACAAGCAAGAGCCCCATTACGTCATTAAGTGAACCGAATAAAAATAAACACACTGGGGTGTCCTTTCGAGAAATTTCATAATCGTCACGCAGTTCAGCGTAGTTATAAACTCTTCGCTCGAGACCTTCGCATCCCCCTGACATGCCAAAAATGTTTACGTCGACCCCAGGCCAGTTACCTCGCTTCAGACATCGACAACCTAAAAGTACCACGGTGCGGACATGAAAGATCGAGGATCGTAAGCTGCGCGGACACAGTTAGAAGTGAACTGTTTCCAATAATTTATCAAGCTGACATTTATTTAGTACAGTACTTGCTATTTTCGCTATTCAAAAACCTATTGTGCAAGTGTTTTTTGCAGTGGCAAGGCTCTGTGAAAAGACATTTCCCGTTCTGAACAATCGCAGTTACGTCAGCCCAGTATTACCATGTGCTTTTGTTTTGTCACAGTAGCGCCACAATTGCAATGTGTTATAATAAGGGAAACGATCACCGCAGGGCCATTCGAAGTGAGCACTTTTAGCGTAGCTATAAACTCCCGGGGGGGGGGGGGCACTTAAGTGTATAGAGGTAGTATATATGTGCCCGCGCGACGGGGTATGCTTTTTCGGCCTCTCGACTTGTACGACGGGTTTTGTGACCTCATTCTTGTACGACGGGGTATGTTTTTCAGCTTCAATCTGTACGACGGGTTATACATTTGCATAATACCTTGTACGACGGGGTATGTTTTTGGCCATTTTGACCTTGTACGACGGGTACGGTTTTTTTTAGGTCCCGCGGCACACCCCTATCCAGAATAAGGCCAAGTGCCCCCCCCGGGTATAAACTCTTTGGTTTCATTTCCATGAAATACATTGTTATTTATCACAAATGAATAAATACTAATTGCGAATGGTGATGTTGGATATTTTACTATTGAATGTCGATATTACAAAAATAATCTGATTATCATATCCATGCGCCAGACCTCTTCCCATGAAATGCGCGTCAACACTTTGTTATTTTTCACGAATGTAGAAAAGGGGCGTGACATCTTCGTGCAATGTGACACTTTCCAGTAACGTCCTCGATAGGAAATGGGAATTATCGCGGAGAGCAGTTTTAAATAGGTATCATCAATGCAGTATCGTACGTGCGTAGAATATTTGAATATTTCTTATTTACGAATGATCTGCTTTAAAAATCTAATACGACCAGTGACGGCGGACATGTTTTGTTCGCGGTGAATGTGTCATCGTTTCCATCGACAAAAAACACGCCTGATGTATCCATTCAGGGTGCAGATTAGATTACATGGTAAGGCTATATCATTCGATAAAGTAATTGATTTGAAGTATTGTTATATACGACAATGGGATGTGAGACCGCAATGATTGCACAGACAATCACTACCGTCCAATCTGCCTCTTATCTGTGAACATGGAGGGCCTTAAAAATAGCTTGTTTTAATTGTACATGTAATCGTGAAAGTAGGGGTTTCCTTTATACGAATAATGCAGGTGTTTGATGGATTATTGATAATGCAAAAGGAATGCGGATTAGCATACTAGGGGTAGGTTAGGGGCCATAACCTAACGGGTCAGATGTCCTTTTTCAGGATATTTCTTTTCTACGTGACGCCATTCATTGACGAAGCCATGAACTCTCTGCTAGAATTCATAGGAAAACGTGAATTATTACCTAATAGTAGTAGGCGTTACGAGACAAACTTGGATGAAAAATTATACTCGCCTTATACCTGATAACCTCGCCGTGACCCAGTGATGTACATGCAATGGAATTATTCTACGTACAAAAAAAAAGTTTCTGCCAATTATTCTTATACACAAAAGAATAATGATGAATAACCACAATTTTCTTGTTAAATACATGACGCTGGCTATCGCTGTGGTTGCATACTAATCCGAGGCCAATAGCATATGATCAAATCTTCGGCGATATACCGCATCAACGTCGTGCTTTACAACTGAACTAAAACATGACACGGCACTTTGTTTATCTATTGTGGCTGTTGGTCAAGCTACATGGGTGGTCATGGGGTGGTGGTGTGCTTTGCCATATTCCTTCTTTGCAAGACTACTTATGACCTTCAAATTGCTTCGGGTACATAGATTGTTCTTAACATCAAATTTTTCTAATCAATTCAGAATGATAAGAATGTAATGCCTTGATGTGAGCATTATAATATACTTTCCCGTTTGTAATAGAAAATATATCATGATAACATCCGGGTACCAAGAAGCTAGCTGTTTCATCAGAAGGCAAAGAAGTAAGTTCGATAGCATATGGTTCAGTCGAAAAACAAATTATGACAACACAATGAAGACAAGTTCATTTGGATAAGCTGCACAATATTATACAACAAATAGGTACATTATAATGCTAGAGTCAAAGGATATTGTGTGCTGTTTTGATGTCTCTGGCCACTATTAGTACAATTCTTTTCAAGTTATCGATTCCATTCTTATTGATACGGTAGGTATTGTCTTTGTGTGACATTTGATAAAAGTATCCACCACTTGTGCCTGCCTGCCTTATTTATGCAACATAAGAGTGAAACAATTCAAAGCATCGCCAGAATGTTATAAGAACTCAATGCGGTTTTTACAGCACAGTCATCCATGACACGGCACAGAACAAATGGGGACAACGTAAAATAGGATTACGCGCATGGGGTTTAGTGAAAGTAATTTATGAAGAAATTAGAGATTTTAAAACTCAATTGACATCAAAATAATTATTGTTTAATATCCTATTTTCAATTACGTTTGTTAGTCGCCTGTCATTTAACTTGATACCAACAGCAACAGTATAACATCAACAAAGAATCGCCGATTCTATAACTAGGCTTGAACGTGCTTCAGTTGCATTTTGCGTTCATTTATTAGATTTCATAGACTCCACTGCGTTTTGTCGTTCAAATGGAACTATACTACAGAGTGATTTCATGTATGGTTTTATGACTTTACAAATTCTTCACTCATAATATTCGCTGCGTCTCATTGATACAATTCCTAGTTAAACACAACTAGCAGGGCAAGTCTACAAGCAAGAGCCCCATTACGTCATTAAGTGAACCGAATAAAAATAAACACACTGGGGTGTCTTTCGAGAAATTTCATAATCGTCACGCAGTTCAGCGTAGTTATAAACTCTTCGCTCGAGACCTTCGCATCCCCCTGACATGCCAAAAATGTTTACGTCGACCCCAGGCCAGTTACCTCGCTTCAGACATCGACAACCTAAAAGTACCACGGTGCGGACATGAAAGATCGAGGATCGTAAGCTGCGCGGACACAGTTAGAAGTGAACTGTTTCCAATAATTTATCAAGCTGACATTTATTTAGTACAGTACTTGCTATTTTCGCTATTCAAAAACCTATTGTGCAAGTGTTTTTGCAGTGGCAAGGCTCTGTGAAAAGACATTTCCCGTTCTGAACAATCGCAGTTACGTCAGCCCAGTATTACCATGTGCTTTTGTTTTTGTCACAGTAGCGCCACAATTGCAATGTATTATAATAAGGGAAACGATCACCGCAGGGCCATTCGAAGTGAGCACTTTTAGCGTAGCTATAAACTCCCGGGGGGGGGGGGCACTTAAGTGTATAGAGGTAGTATATATGTGCCGCGCGACGGGGTATGCTTTTTCGGCCTCTCGACTTGTACGACGGGTTTTGTGACCTCATTCTTGTACGACGGGGTATGTTTTTCAGCTTCAATCTGTACGACGGGTTATACATTTGCATAATACCTTGTACGACGGGGTATGTTTTTGGCCATTTTGACCTTGTACGACGGGTACGGTTTTTTTAGGTCCCGCGGCACACCCCTATCCAGAATAAGGCCAAGTGCCCCCCCCGGGTATAAACTCTTTGGTTTCATTTCCACGAAATACATTGTTATTTATCACAAATGAATAAATACTAATTGCGAATGGTGATGTTGGATATTTTACTATTGAATGTCGATATTACAAAAATAATCTGATTATCATATCCATGCGCCAGACTTCTTCCCATGAAATGCGCGTCAACACTTTGTTATTTATCACAAATGTAGAAAAGGGGCGTGACATCTTCGTGCAATGTGACACTTTCCAGTAACGTCCTCGATAGGAAATGGGAATTATCGTGGAGAGCAGTTTTAAATAGGTATCATCAATGCAGTATCGTACGTGCGTAGAATATTTGAATATTTCTTATTACGAATGATCTGCTTTAAAAATCTAATACGACCAGTGACGGCGGACATGTTTTGTTCGCGGTGAATGTGTCATCGTTTCCAATCGACAAAAACACGCCTGATGTATCCATTCAGGGTGCAGATTAGATTACATGGTAAGGCTATATCATTCGATAAAGTAATTGATTTGAAGTATTGTTATAACGACAATGGGATGTGAGACCGCAATGATTGCACAGACAATCACTACCGTCCAATCTGCCTCTTATCTGTGAACATGGAGGGCCTTAAAAATAGCTTGTTTTAATTGTACATGTAATCGTGAAAGTAGGGGTTTCCTTTATACGAATAATGCAGGTGTTTGATGGATTATTGATAATGCAAAAGGAATGCGGATTAGCATACTAGGGGTAGGTTAGGGGCCATAACCTAACGGGTCAGATGTCCTTTTTCAGGATATTTCTTTTCTACGTGACGCCATTCATTGACGAAGCCATGAACTCTCTGCTAGAATTCATAGGAAAACGTGAATTATTACCTAATAGTAGTAGGCGTTACGAGACAAACTTGGATGAAAAATTATACTCGCCTTATACCTGATAACCTCGCCGTGACCCAGTGATGTACATGCAATGGAATTATTCTACGTACAAAAAAAAAGTTCTGCCAATTATTCTTATACACAAAAGAATAATGATGAATAACCACAATTTTCTTGTTAAATACATGACGCTGGCTATCGCTGTGGTTGCATACTAATCCGAGGCCAATAGCATATGATCAAATCTTCGGCGATATACCGCATCAACGTCGTGCTTTACAACTGAACTAAAACATGACACGGCACTTTGTTTATCTATTGTGGCTGTTGGTCAAGCTACATGGGTGGTCATGGGGTGGTGGTGTGCTTTGCCATATTCCTTCTTTGCAAGACTACTTATGACCTTCAAATTGCTTCGGGTACATAGATTGTTCTTAACATCAAATTTTTCTAATCAATTCAGAATGATAAGAATGTAATGCCTTGATGTGAGCATTATAATATACTTTCCCGTTTGTAATAGAAAATATATCATGATAACATCCGGGTACCAAGAAGCTAGCTGTTTCATCAGAAGGCAAAGAAGTAAGTTCGATAGCATATGGTTCAGTCGAAAAACAAATTATGACAACACAATGAAGACAAGTTCATTTGGATAAGCTGCACAATATTATACAACAAATAGGTACATTATAATGCTAGAGTCAAAGGATATTGTGGTGCTGTTTTGATGTCTCTGGCCACTATTAGTACAATTCTTTTCAAGTTATCGATTCCATTCTTATTGATACGGTAGGTATTGTCTTTGTGTGACATTTGATAAAAGTATCCACCACTTGTGCCTGCCTTATTTATGCAACATAAGAGTGAAACAATTCAAAGCATCGCCAGAATGTTATAAGAACTCAATGCGGTTTTTACAGCACAGTCATCCATGACACGGCACAGAACAAATGGGGACAACGTAAAATAGGATTACGCGCATGGGGTTTAGTGAAAGTAATTTATGAAGAAATTAGAGATTTTAAAACTCAATTGACATCAAAATAATTATTGTTTAATATCCTATTTTCAATTACGTTTGTTAGTCGCCTGTCATTTAACTTGATACCAACAGCAACAGTATAACATCAACAAAGAATCGCCGATTCTTATAACTAGGCTTGAACGTGCTTCAGTTGCATTTTGCGTTCATTTATTAGATTTCATAGACTCCACTGCGTTTTGTCGTTCAAATGGAACTATACTACAGAGTGATTTCATGTATGGTTTTATGACTTTACAAATTCTTCACTCATAATATTCGCTGCGTCTCATTGATACAATTCCTAGTTAAACACAACTAGCAGGGCAAGTCTACAAGCAAGAGCCCCATTACGTCATTAAGTGAACCGAATAAAAATAAACACACACTGGGGTGTCTTTCGAGAAATTTCATAATCGTCACGCAGTTCAGCGTAGTTATAAACTCTTCGCTCGAGACCTTCGCATCCCCCTGACATGCCAAAAATGTTTACGTCGACCCCCAGGCCAGTTACCTCGCTTCAGACATCGACAACCTAAAAGTACCACGGTGCGGACATGAAAGATCGAGGATCGTAAGCTGCGCGGACACACAGTTAGAAGTGAACTGTTTCCAATAATTATCAAGCTGACATTTATTTAGTACAGTACTTGCTATTTTCGCTATTCAAAAACCTATTGTGCAAGTGTTTTTGCAGTGGCAAGGCTCTGTGAAAAGACATTTCCCGTTCTGAACAATCGCAGTTACGTCAGCCCAGTATTACCATGTGCTTTTGTTTTGTCACAGTAGCGCCACAATTGCAATGTGTTATAATAAGGGAAACGATCACCGCAGGGCCATTCGAAGTGAGCACTTTTAGCGTAGCTATAAACTCCCGGGGGGGGGGGGCACTTAAGTGTATAGAGGTAGTATATATGTGCCGCGCGACGGGGTATGCTTTTTCGGCCTCTTTGTACGACGGGTTTTGTGACCTCATTCTTGTACGACGGGGTATGTTTTTCAGCTTCAATCTGTACGACGGGTTATACATTTGCATAATACCTTGTACGACGGGGTATGTTTTTGGCCATTTTGACCTTGTACGACGGGTACGGTTTTTTTTAGGTCCCGCGGCACACCCTATCCAGAATAAGGCCAAGTGCCCCCCCCGGGTATAAACTCTTTGGTTTCATTTCCACGAAATACATTGTTATTTATCACAAATGAATAAATACTAATTGCGAATGGTGATGTTGGATATTTTACTATTGAATGTCGATATTACAAAAATAATCTGATTATCATATCCATGCGCCAGACTTCTTCCCATGAAATGCGCGTCAACACTTTGTTATTTATCACAAATGTAGAAAAGGGGCGTGACATCTTCGTGCAATGTGACACTTTCCAGTAACGTCCTCGATAGGAAATGGGAATTATCGTGGAGAGCAGTTTTAAATAGGTATCATCAATGCAGTATCGTACGTGCGTAGAATATTTGAATATTTCTTATTACGAATGATCTGCTTTAAAAATCTAATACGACCAGTGACGGCGGACATGTTTTGTTCGCGGTGAATGTGTTGTGCGCCATCGTTTCCAATCGACAAAAACACGCCTGATGTATCCATTCAGGGTGCAGATTAGATTACATGGTAAGGCTATATCATTTCATAAAGGAATTGATTTGAAGTATTGTTATAACAACAATGGATGTGAGACCGCAATGATTGCACAGACAATCACTACCGTCCAATCTACCTCTTATCTATGAACATGGAGGGCCTTAAAAATAGCTAGTTTTAATTGTACATGTAATCGTGAAAGTAGGGGTTTCCTTTGTGCAGGTGTTTGATGGATTATTGATAATGTAAAAGGAATGCGGATTAGCATACTAGGGGCAGGTTAGGGGCCATAACCTAACGGGTCAGATGTCCTTTTTCAGGATATTTCTTTTCTACGTGACGGCATTCGTTGACGAAGCCATGAACTCTCTGCTAGAATTCATGGGAAACGTGAATTATTACCTAATAGTAGTAGGCGTTACGAGACCAATTTCTCTGGATGAAAAATTATACTCGCCTTATACCTGATAAGCTCGCCGTGACCCAGTGATGTACATGCAATGGAATTATTCTACGTACAAAAAAAATGTTCTGCCAATTATTCTTATACACAAAAGAATAATGATGAATAACCACCATTTTCTTGTTAAATACATGACGCTAGCTATCGCTGTGGTTGCATACTAATCCGAGGCCAGTAGCATATGATCAAATATTTGGCGATATACCGCATCAACGTCGTGCTTTACAACTGAACTAAAACATGACACGGCACTTTGTTTTTCTAATGTGGCTGTTGGTCAAGCTACATGGGTGGTCATGGGGTGGTGGTGTGCTTTGTCATATTCCTTCTTTGCAAGACTACTTATGACCTTCAAATTGCTTCGGGTACATAAATTGTTCTTAACATCAAATTTTCCTAATCAATTCAGAATGATAAGAATGTAATGCCTTGATGTGAGCATTATAATATACTTTCCCGTTTGTAATAGAAAATATATCATGATAACACCCGGGTACCAAGAAGCTAGCTGTTACACCAGTAGGCTAGGAAGTAAGTTCGATAGCATATGGTTCAGTCGACAAATTATGACAACACAATGAAGACAAGTTCATTTGGATAAGCTGCACAAAATGATGCAAAAAGTAAGTACATGATACTGCTTCAGTAAAAGGATATTGTGGTGCTGTTTTGATATCTCTGACCGCTATTAGTACAATTCTTTTCAAGTTATCGATTCCATTCTTATTGATACGATAGGTATTGTCTTTGTGTGACATTAGTTAAAAGTATCCACCACTTGTGCCTGCATTATTTATGCAACATAAGAGTGAAACAATTCAAAGCATCGCCAGTATGTTATAACAACTCAATGCGGTCTTTGCAGCACAATCATCCATGGCACGGCACAGAACAAATGGGGACAACGTAAAATAGTATTAAGCGCATGGGGTTTAGTGAAAGTAATTTATGAAGAAATTAAAGATTTTAAAACTCAATTGACATCAAAATAATTATAGTTTAATATCCTATTTTCAATTACGTTTGTTAGTCGCCTGTCATTTTATCTTGATACCAACAGCAACAGTATAACATCAACAAAGAATCGCCGATTCATATAACTATGCCTGAACGTGCGTCACTTGCATTTTGCGTTCATTTATTAGATTTCATAGACTCCACTGCGTTTTGACTCAGAGCAGTGTCGTTCAAATGGAACTATACTACAGAGTGATTTCATTGGCATTAATTAAATCTAGTGATGGATGTCTGTCATAAAAGGATATGACTAAACGAGCCTCACTTTGAGCGGATAAGAGATCGAGGCAGTGGCAATACAAGCGTATTTATCAGCTGGCCAAAAAAAAATGGCATGCTATGAGTTTCATCGGGCCCGACGTTTGTTCATTTGACATTGTTTGAATCTGCAACATTTCGTGAATAGCTTCTGAATTACATCACTCATCAACCACAAAATGAACAGGATGCCATGTATAATTTACATTTTCTCTAACGACCATCATACAGTTAACAACAGCAGCAGAAATTGCAAAGCTATCTGATCAAATTACACCTTCTGCGAACGAAAGATAACGCAACCGTATCCAGTATACTGCAGTGCGTGTGAATGTTAGTGAATGTGTTTTCAAACGACAGGAATCCAATTATAGGTCATGCAACGTATTGTTACGGGCAAATAGACAGCCCTCGTGATCTGCAGTGTCTCTCCATTTGAATCAAATCAAATAGGCGCAACAACAATACGCAGTCATTTATCGGCTTCTCATAGCATCAATAGAAAATTGGTTGCTGAGGATGGTTTGCTCGCTTGATATACATCCCATTATAGTTGCTAAGCCTACACCAGTCGAATGAAAGTTTCCTATTCCATTGAATCGACTACAATATATTGGACATGCTATATGAAGTTATGCTACTATCAATCGCAATTACCATAATAACCAACACTTTATATTGTAGTGATGTTGGAACTGTAACCCGCCTCAGCGCCGTTGATTGCATTATCTACATGTTCCACTCCGCATACATGAGTTTGCAATCAATATTGTTTTTGACAATCAAAATAGCGATTTCTAATTCGAGATAATCCTCGAGCAGCAGTTATATCTAAGTATCGCCAGTTTGTGTCCATTGTCACTAATCATATCATTCAGCCATTTTGCAGCGATATATAATTCTAATTGAAATGCTTCGTATGTGTATATTCGCAAAGACATTTTCAACTTCAACCCGTAGTGTTGTTTAGAAGCAAGTTTTTTTTCTAGGCATTGCCATTATTTGCATGTTTGGAATAGTTCTCAACATTTTAGTCAGCACAATTAGTCAGAGGGTATCGAACTCGCACAACTCACACAATAATTAATGGTCTCGTTGAGCGCACAATTTAAAAGTCTCTATAACTTACGTTATTTAGGAGCATGCGATCGGGTAAAGTGGACATCGAGGCATTTCTACTACCAGGTATGGTACAAATGCACATTTTCTTGTGTCAAGCAACGCGATGCTTTATCAAATGGGACGCTGTAACATTTTGAGCCATTCAAATTATTTCTACAAAGTCTAACATCCGATTTCAGTCTGCACGTATACTTTGATGCAAATGGAGGTTAGCTGTGGCAGTCATAGCGCGACCACCTCCAGGTCAAAGACATCTTCTCTCAAACCCTCAATACTGCCTGTTCAATAGAGAACGGCTTGCTGTTATGTCGTTCAATAGACAGGAGCATCAGGCTATTCAGAATCTCGGGTATCGTATTGCTCTTTGCGTATGTTTTGATAAGCCTTGTATGATAATAGCCTCAGTTCACAGTCTGAGAGGTAGACTATACAAAACAAAATATAAAACAACTCTGATTATCAGCGCTGCTTTGATTGAATGGTAGGGGTGAATCATTTTATGAGGGTATTGTCAACATCAATGCCACATAGGGCGATGACACTAACATTGAAATGCAGTCATCCCGGTTTACTAACTCTCAGAGAGTTGAAAGAACAAAAGCGATATATTTAGTGTAACCACGAAAAGAAAGTATAGACGCTCTGGATTATGTATATAACCATGCTGAAAGGCTTGCTATGGGTTTCAAAGACTATTTAAAATAGCATATCTTTTATTTTCTGCACAAATAAATAACCCTTGAGTAAATAATTTATCACATGTACCTCGAGG
The DNA here is from genome assembly GCA_034190875.2 of Urechis unicinctus. Taxonomy (NCBI): domain Eukaryota; kingdom Metazoa; phylum Annelida; class Polychaeta; order Xenopneusta; family Urechidae; genus Urechis; species Urechis unicinctus. The sequence continues at coordinate 55,735,888 of CM067347.1, read as the reverse complement.
TCAAATTGTGCGTGACGTGGTAGTACGCCAGTTTAAGAGTGCTTATTTGCAGATGGTGCAGATGTTTGATGGGTAATCTAACGAAGTAATGATTCAATGTCAAAATGGATTCGGGTGGCATCATTCGAGAAATGAGACCTGTACAGGATTTTCACACGCAAGCTGCTGCTTCTGCATAGAACAGAACTCAGAGAGTAATGCGTTGGTTGGAATGACCTTGATTACAAGATCCGATGTCTCCGTTGGATATCCATGTACCATTTATCAATAGTTCTGTGAATGCTGAACCACAACACTCAGAGCTCTAAAATCCATCCGTCCTTGTGGCTCGATTAGCAAAGTGTACTGAAGGGAGTTAACCATAACAGAGACCTACTACAATTACAGTAACTAAAGTAAGCTCTAAATGTAACATTACCTAACATTGATGTAACAATACATAACAATGACATAATATACTCTTGCAAAATGTATATAATAAAAAACTATTACTATTGAAGGTAGCAAAGTGGGGAATCAGAAGCCCACAGATGAAGGGCAAGAAATACCATTGAGTGACCAGAAATCCCCCACTCCAGGTAGCCGACCTTCTTATGATACATTTGTAGAGCGAACTAATACATCAAATGTCAGACTAGCCATTCAAATGTGCCATACTAGAACTAAAAGCGTGAGTAGAAATGGACGGCAACCCCATGGTCGAACCATATTAGCGGGAGACACAAAGTGAGAGTGGAGACCACAGCCAGTACCAACTTTCCGAGGATTAGATGGATGAACATACTATTAGAAAATTAAATATTAATGGATGTGACCAGACCAATGACTCAGCCACTTGTTAATTTAAAATTGTTTTATGGAAAGAGGCCAGTCCCATGACTGAGCCATTATTTGGTGTTTAGGAAAATTGTTAAGAAAGAGTAGGGGATCGAAAATTGGGATCCTGATTTATCTTTTATATGCGTCTGATTTCCATCTTCCTAACCTTTGAATTTGTTCATCTGGTATACCCATAGCACTTGCCGGTGTAGCAGCGCCAATACGGAAAGAATGAGGTTTTATAGTACAACTTGTCAATCCTAAACTTGCTAAAGAGAAAATTAAATATTGTGTAAACAAACTGCGGGAGACAGGTTTTGAATCTTGTGACAAATACAAAGGGCCTGCCTTATTACCCCGCAATTTTAGATACTGGACCATAGTGGCTACGGGACAGTACAAAGTGGTTGGCGATTGCGGTACAAGGATTACAAATGGTTTTGCACCGGTATTGCCTTTGAAGTATTTTAGAGAGAGCTCTATTGCTTTTTGTCCAAATGGAAGATGAGGATCCTTTTCTATGATGGTGCAATCCGAGAGTTGGACCACCGAGTGGGTTCGAGACATGTTTCGAACTGCTATTTCTCCGATACGCAGAAAAGCATGGAAAGATAGCAGGAACATAGATCGAAAAAGGAAAGACATGTTCGAAGATTTTACCTGATTGAGCAGAGCGCAAATTAATTGTTGGAGCAAACCTATGTGAATAGGGGTCATTGTGGATGCCACAGGACACTCTCTCTGAATTCCTGACATAAGCTTCTTTAAATGAAAAGAGGACACCTGATTTTTGAAGTCAAATAAATTGTTAAAATAGCAGATAGCCGCAGCGTGGGTTTGGATGGATGATGGCGCAAGGCCCAAAGACACGGAGTGTGTGATAAAAGAAAAAAGTTTGTCACTGTTTGCAGGAAAGAAATCGGCTGTGCCGTAAACAGAGTGACAAAAAGAAACATATTTTGACAGGGCTCGACAATAGACAGCTTGAGAGGAAGGAGCAAGTCCCTTAGCAATAAACTGGCTGGTCTGCCATCTTAGCGAAGAGACAACAGAGCAGGAGGAATTGCTGACGGATTGGGATCGAGCCATGGTGCCAGCAGTCTGGCCTCCTGGAACTTAAAACGGGATAGTTTGTCAGGGATAACGTTGGTATAACCTGGAACATGTTGAGCTTTAAAAAGTATGTTAAATTTAAGAGCCGAAACAAACAAACGACGAACCAAAACCATGATCATAGCATCTTTTGAGCTCTGCTTATTGACAATGTCAACAACAGAAGTATCTGTTTTGAATAAGACTTAATGATTCTGAAGAGAGTTACCCCATATTTGTAAACCAAGGACAATAGGAAAAAGCTCCTTGAAAGCAATTGACTGATGTTGCAGATGGTCAGGCCAAACACCATCGCGAACCAAAAACAGCCGCGAAACCAATGGCACCTGATGCGTCAGAGAAAATTTTGACCGAGTCACTATATGACCAAGTGTTGTGAAAGAATATTGATGCTCCATTGAAATTTTCAAGAAAAGATAACCATGCTTGCATGTCCAAACGGGCCTCTTTATTGATGGAAATATGGTGGTGCTTCTGTTTTGCTTTATGATTGATGATTCCTGGAAGTATGACTAAGACTTGCCTAGGAATGCCCTGCCTGGACGTATGACTTTGCAAGCAAAATTTAAGTGTCCAACCAACGACTGAACTTGATGTAGGGCAATTTTTTTTTTTGATTTATAAAGATTGAGAAGCTGAATACAGTTTTCCAATTTGTCCCTGGGAAGCCTTGCTTCCATTGCTGATGAATCAATTTCGATCCCATGGGCCTGAATAATATTTGATGGCAGAACTGTTTTATAATGCTTTATGGGAATGCCACATTCGCGGCAGAAATTAAGAAAATTTGAAAGATAATAATAATAATAATGTCATTCATTTTGGGAGCGCAACAATATATGCATTTCTATCACTAGCAACTTTGTTTGATAAAGCCGGGCCAATGAAAATGAAATCGTCTAAAATGTGACTGATTCCTGAAACATGTAATTTGTTTGATGCAACCCATTGCATGCAAATATCGCACATGATGACCTGAAAAGTTAGGCAGACATTTGTCGAAGTATATAGGCTGATATCAAATTGCAAACAATAACAGCCAGACATTTGTCGAAGTATACTGATATCAAATTGGAAACATGAGTTGAAACCTAACAAGATGCCAGTCCATCTGGATGAACTGGGATGATTCGGAAGGCTTCTTGAATGTCACATTTTGCTAAAAGTGCTCCTTGGCCGAAAGACTGGATTATGGCTATTACTACATCTAAATTTTCATATTTAACAGAAGCTTGGTTCTGATCTATAAAGGAATTTATGTAATTTTCAAGAGGAAACGAAAGATCGTGAATAAGACGGAACTTTCCAGGTTCTTTTTTGGGTACCACCCCTAGTGTGGATACCACGAAGTTGAAGAAGGGGGGCGATGCAAACGGACCGACAAGGCGGTTGGCATCGATTTCTTTTTGGAGCATTTTTTCGACAACCAAAATATGTTGTGAAACTGAAGAGTGGTTTTTTGAACATTGAGAAAAATTTGGACCCTAAAAACCAACACGAAAACCATGAAGGAAGCCTTGAACAATTTGATTGAAAAGGAGATGGTCATACCCATGCAAAAAATTTTGAAGTTTATTTAATTTGAAGGTGGGGTTATGCCTCTGATTATTTGATTTGAAAGTTTATTTGAATTGGGGTCACTATGCCTCGATGGGTTGGATTTTGAAGGGCCGAATTGTTTGAGGGACGGTTGCCTGCACCTTGATGTGGAGTGAGGACCTCCGCATCGATAGCATGAATGGGTTTGCTTGAATCGACATGTTTTGTTGTCACACCTGCCAGATCTTTGGAATATCCAGCAGGTGTTTGGCCGAAAGGACTGAGAAGAAGAAGAAGATTGATTTGGTTTTGATGCTTTAATTAGGGCCTTCATGCCTATTAAGGAGGCCTCAGAGTGAATTTTGAGGTCCACTTGGCAACACTGTAAGGCTGGGTTGAAATACATGTATATATATATGTATACACATACATATATATATATATTTATATATATATATATATATATATATATATACACATACATATATATAATATATCTATATATATATATACACATATATATACATTCATACAATGGCTGATATCATTACAAAAATTATCAGAACAGGAAGCTAAATCATTTCATATATATATATATATATATAATATTATATACATATGTATATATATATATGTGTATATATACATATATAGAGATATTAATATATATATATATATATTTATATATATATATTATTATTGATAAATTCATATATTTGTATTCATATATATAAATACATATGTACATATAAAAGCATATATACATATATATTTATTTAGATATGCATATATATATGCATATATAAATATTGATATTCATAAATGTATATAAATTATGTATATGCAGAAATTAATATTCATATGTATATATTTATAAATTATATACAAGTGTATATATATGTAGTGTGTATATATATATATATATAAATATATATATATTTATATATATATATTTATATAAACATATATATTTATATACATATATATATATATGTATTTATATATATGTATATGTATAAATACAATTTTATATATATATATATATTTATATATAAACATATATGTAATATTCTTATGTGTGTATATATATTTCGAAATATGACTACATGTGCATACATTCTGATGAAGCAATCGCTCTTACCATTTGCTGTGTTGTCACGACTCGGTTGACATTTTGTACAGAACATCAACTTGTTCTAAGTTATCAAACATTGTAATCAGATGTCGTCAAGCTTGTTGAATCCAGCAAAACAGAAAATTGTTCCGCTGGCAATAGCATGGAAAAGATTGCATCAGCAATAATCGATTGCTCGCACTATCCTTCTGTTTACAGAATGGCGCACTATCAAAGTCTTAATGTTTGAAGTATATGAACCCTGGCAACGACAGCACAAACTGCCTCTACACTATCTACGATATTGTTTCGAAATATTTATTTTCTTAGTACTCAATTATAGAAGTAAACGTTAAACTATTCCGAACTTTTATACAGCACACGGTGTGGTATAATCTTGAATTATTCTCGAGGCTTCTTGTATAAAGTCTGGAGATTATTCTCCTTACGAACTGAAGTAGAAATATGTTGAGCCTGTATTGAGCCATGGATGTAAAGCACCTCCATCATATTTCAGCTGCCTTAGCAGCGATAATGACACCATTCAACATTCTCAATGTCCACCAAGTATTCCCCTGTTTCCACAAAGGGCGTTTGTATTCTGGGACTGGTTGCTTGGTTAAAATATGATTCCAAGCGCACTGTTATGCTGCGCATTGAAAGGCATAACATGAATAATTACACAAACACCATGCAAACACAACGTTCGTGTACGCTTTTATCCATGGAGCTGTAGATAGTTGAAGTGCGCAGGGTTTGCGTGACAATAGCTTCCCTTAACCGAACTGTATTTAACATCACGGACAAATGTTCACAACACAACTAATTTCATAAGACTCTTGTTATCTATCCTGAAGGTGGATCTGAGAAGTAATGTTATGGGCTTTTGAAATATATATCTGATCTACCAATCGCATAGTTGTCTGTGAAGGGGAACGTTAAATAATTCCATGGTCGGGTTATATCTTATTGGCAAACATAATCGAGTTGGGTTGAGTAGACAATAAATGGTGGTATTCTGATACTTAAAATACACTTGGATTATGTTCACTGAAAGCAAAAGTTTGGAACGCTGAACAGTGCTCAAAGACCCATCATGCTTGTGTTTTATAACGTCGTTGAAGTACAGGTGTTTTGCGTGGAGGGTCTCGGTGTTTTCTTAGGTGGCACCTATTACTCACTAATTAAGTATTAAGAAATATGGTGCGACGGGTTAAAAAATGCATTAACAGCCATTGATATTTTTGTTGCATTTGTGTTCCTAGAGTGAATGACACCATGAAACAAAATGACATGGAAGATTATTCCTCCGTTAAACAGAGAAGGCGTAGACAGGACGTTAAATTAGACTATCGTTGAGACACTCAACATGGATGCTAATTCTCTCCCCACTATCGTGCATCTTCCTCTTATCATAACGTACTCAGACGCTGTACACCTTATTTGTATCCATGCTATCTAAAAAAGAGACATCCACAGCAGATTGGAGGCAGATTTGTCTCCGTAGCCGAACAACTTGTCACCAATGTGGATTTTCCGTGATGCACGGAGAATGTACACCTCAGGCTTACAATTAGGCTGTAATCTAGAGTGATGGAACATCCTACCAAAGGAATCAGCTTCTTCTGACGCATCGACAAACAGAATTTGGTCACATGACCTGTAGCAAAGCAGTAACCTTCATCTGCTGCCTGTGAGTCATGCCGTGGAATTCATAGACGACTTCCTTGGCCAAGAAATTTTTGCTTGCCAGAATGTCACTGGACTTGATAGCAAGACGAGTCCATCACTTGCCATCCCCAAAAACAAGGCTCTTCCAAGAAGAATCTACTTGCCTTCGTCGGACATTCCCTTTGATCCACATGTTGCCAAGTGTTTCCACTTTCACTGTGGATGAGACGCCAGAGCAGTCTCACATTGGGCATTTCCGTGGAAATGTACTCAAACCACTCTTTCTGCTGCAATTTGATCTGGGCATAACTCCACTCTTTCTGGACTCTATTGGCCCGGGTGGGACTCTGGCCATCGGTGGTGACCAGTGGTCAGTGGTCAGACACATTTGCAAAAGAAAGCTGATCTGCATCACCATCAACAGAGACTGCATCACCACCTATAGAATCTCGTAGTCTGGATATACCATAGAGCAAACCAAGACATCCCTGACCTCAACCTTAGGATCCTAAGTGCGGTTCAGTAAGGCTTGGATCAGGGCTTTCTCATCCGTGAAGAATGGCCAGTCTCCAAATGAAGGCAGAAGGCCTGCCTAGCATCGCGAGTCGATGAAGAGCGCAGCCAGCTGCGTTGATTGATGGGATAATAAGAGGTAACAGGCCGCATTCAACATCAACTTTTTCAACGCATATTGCGGCCTCGGGTTAGTCATGGGACCACGCCTGTCTCAGGGTCGGCTGACAATCAATCGCCTCTAGGACATACAGAGAACTATGGATTGATACAATGGTTTAAGCTGTATTACCTGCACAGTGATATATATCATCGAACGATAAAAATGCAAGTAGGGGTTGAAGTACAGGACTGACATTCCAAACGGAATGTTCAGACGAGTGTGGTCCGCGTAAATTACATCACCGAGGAAATCACTACAGGGGTACAAATAGAAGAGCTTCAGCGCATGCCCATATGGATTTATGTAGGTATATGGGGAACACTGTTACGTAGATGTAGTGTGGTGTGAGGAGTGTCATTCAGTGATCTTCCATGTTACCATTTGTTGTGCGTATCCACAGTCATACATAAAGAGAGCAACAGTAGCACAAAAACGCCCCTGTTTTCACTATAATTGATCTTAAGATCACACTTAAGGCTCCCATCCCCAATGAAACAGGGAGTTGTATTAGCTACAGAACCCCACGACATGGAGTCGCATGTCGTCCAGTGCCACTTGTATGTGAAATGTCGCACGGTGGATAAACGTGGGCATATGTGGTTCCAAGCGACATGAATTCAATTATGGGTCATGATATGGATTTCCTAAAGCGTAAATGAGGCTCTTCTGAACGGCGAAATCTGACAATGTAAAAGCAGCTAATGGGTTAGTTTAGCACCAAGAGACATATGATTGCTTGAGATAACCTGCTTTGGAGGTCGAACTCGCTGCAAAAATCATTTGAAAGTCTTTACAAGTCACATCGGCTAACGGTATCTATTTGGAACATATGCAAAACCTTAGTCCCAAAACATATTTTACCAATTACATGGTGATATATGTTGGCTACCTGCTATAAGTATAGTTCAAAGCAATAGAACAAATTCAGTGTATAGAAGTAGCTGCTCTCATTGCCTTTTCGTTTGGCATACTTGGTATGCAAGAATTGCCACTCTTTACAGCAGCCAGAATATTTGCTCGTTAAATATCTGATTCAGAATGTTTTCATAAATTGTATTGATTTATCCATCACATTCTCAGCTGTGATGACTTTTGTTTGGTTCGATAATGCCTTTCTGACTCGATTGCATGCCTGATTTGCATTATTATTTCCTTGGCGTAGATGTTAAAAAAACAGATCATCCAGTATTAAAAAAACAAGTCTCTGCGAGTTTAATGCAGAGTTGCATTCGGCGTCCGACATGGCATATTCTGTGAGAGTCAAATTCGGATAAAACATTACAATAAGTGATTGTGGTATATCTATGCCAAGCTATTGCTTTGCTTGTCATAAATGCACACTATATAAAATGCGTTATGAGAGAAAGGGTTGAAGGTTGGAACGGTACATTGCAACTTTGAGTCTGTGCCCATAGCACAATACATTGCCTGATTCAACCGATATGACGGGATTGACCTGTTTGCGGTTACGTGTCTATACAACACGCATATTCGATAGTGTGGATATCATGGGATTCTATCATTAATGTCGGTTATAAGCATTTAGATCTGCATACATCAACAAAAACCGCTAAATTGACTTCAGCATAATTGATTTCTTTGCTAGATTTCCAAGCCAGGTGACCATGGTCAATATGCTTCATCTAACCACATTGTTCCAGAAGATCGTGAACATTGGTCATTTTTCTTGCTCGTATGTTCGTGCTTTATTGTGTCGACTCTTTTTGTTAACCATCAACTACCTGTCATCCATCAATATTGGGGGTAGATGGAGATTGCTTCTCACTATACTTTACGTAGGTTGAAATAGATACGTCAAGTCAAATCCACAAAGTTAATACTAGAAGAACCTTTATCTGCGTCGTAGAACTGCCTACAACTTAATACTGGGCAAATTATCGCGATCTTGGAATGTCGTTATGAAAGCAACACCGCATACTGAGGCAACGCTCGTTAATCATCGCACAGAACATCCTGGCTTGCTTTGTTTGAAGCCTACTACCGCTCAGGTTGCTCAAGGATAATGTATAGCTTATACAATCAGTTGGCATAACATTTGCGGCGAGACAAAAGTCCGCTTGACAGCTTTTCGATGAGTTATTATGTTTTGCCATCTGATGCTGCTATTGGCAATGGCATTGCGGAATATTTTTCTGCAGTGATGATGTCACACATGCGTATATAACATTGGTTAATATGCTATGAACACTGTGGAATAGTAACCTCTTTACAGTTGGAATCGGTATCACAGTTTTGGCGATAATTAAACTTTCTCTAGGTTATTATAAATTAACAATCATATATGCTGTAAGTTGTCAAGTGCTCTCAGTGACCACAATGTTACTTATTGATGTAAAATATACTTGCAGGGGTCCACTAATATTCAATGATATTCAATGGCTCGAATGGTGAGTTTTCAGAAATGTGTCCCTGTAGTTGTACAAGATAAGACTATGTATGAATCAGCACAATGCACAGTATTGTTGTTCAGAATTCGCTTTGTGTATGCCAATGATTTTTTATGCAATTATCTATAGCGATGTAGGTCAATGTTGGTCAATATTATAATTAATTGTGGCGGGTAATATCTGTTCCCTCACACACATAATGCTCTTTTCTGGTCTGAAAGGGGGCAGGTAAGCTCATAATCTTGCTTATCAAATGCCTTGACAAGCCGACAATATTAACAGGTTTTACGTTTGGTAGCATTCAAACAATTCGCATGAACTTAGTAATCATGGTCATCATGCACCAAACAACATGACTTGTTATATTTAACATCACAAACAGCAATGTCGTTTGAATATTCTATTTGGTTTTCTAACGCATTCTTTTTTCTTGGTGTCGAATTTATAATATAGGCAGTGTCGTGACCGCGAATCCTTGGTCCATGTATCACCTCATTCTCTCAGCAACGTCCATTTCTATTGTCCACGCCTTATGGAAAATCCAATCGGCAGCAAATCATATAATGGGGATCTGTATCCCGAAATATGATTATCAAATTTTAAGCGCGTTTTATCGCTCTAGACACGGGCGGGGTCAGAGTTTTGTCGCAGCGACGGCAGCGGGGCCCAGCGACATTGCCTTGGCGCGCCCACTCGACCTCACACCAAAGAGCTTATAACTGCGCTAGGAGTGCTCAATCGCGATATATACGCCAATTGTGGGCAACACGCTGTTTATCATAAAGTGTATCGATGCTTAGTTAGTTTACGCATAAAGTAGATCATAGTCATATCTTAAAATAGTCAGTTGAAGCGTTAACTGCTTAGACATGGGACCCTAATAGCTAACCATATAATTTAAGTTGTGAACATGAAGGGCTTGCAGACGACTTTGCATCAACCTCTGTCCCTCTGTCCCTCTGTCCCTCTCTGTCTCTATCTCACATTTCATCTGATATTGAAAATAACACACTGCATTGCAATAAATAATGCTACTACCTAGTTAAAGTAAGCTTCCACTATACTTAATTGCCATTGATTGTTTTTTGGTTGTATTTCATTGTATATTTTTGAATTGAGTAGAACAATCTAATCTTGCTACGTGATATCAGGAGAACTGAAAGTCCGGTCGAGTGCTGGCAAGAAACTGCACAATCAGAGCAGCGAGAAGACCGAAATTGTTTGACGGAGATGATGTATGTAATAAAGTGCAATTGAGCCGACTTTCTAACCAAACAAAACAACAAAACAGACATTTTATATGTTGTATTTGTATGTTTGCTTAGTGCAGCATTTAGATTTAGTTGCCGCTTCACATATTACCTGTGTAATAAATATTATCCACTTAAAAATATAAAGGCAACTGACAATCCAAAAATGATTCTGTTCTGTATTCTTAGTCTCTGTTACAAGTATACTTCTAATAGAGGCTGGACTTGCTTGGCACTTGATATCATATTTAAAATTCGTATATCAGGACACAACTTTCTTCAATATTTTAGAATAGTGCTTTTGTACCTCAATGACCATCCAGTAACGAGTTTCCCAGCATAAAATTGGCTGGTATCGTACTCATACCAAGCACATTTTGGACACTTAAAACAAACAAAATTTAAAATAGTTCTCTAAGTTGAACTGAAGTTTACAATGTACTAGGATACTTATTGGCAACGTGCAAACTTAAAGAACAGAGTGCTTCTATTTATGAATGATCATATATGTTTGTGGGACCGAAATTAAATGTGTTGTAGCAACATACGTCAATCTCGATTGGCAGCAATTACAATATATCACATGGCATGGGTCAAAAGGCCAAGCCGTTTATTTGTGAAGGAAATCTTTGGAAATAACAATTTCCCTGGATAATGTGTGTATTGTGCGGGTTTAACAAGCAAGCTATGCTAGTATTGGTTGTTTGTTCGCAAACCAGATCCATCTGCGGCTGACTTTAAAGCTGTCTCAAGTGTTGTCTTATGCATAATATTACTAAGAATTGTCAGCGATAACGTTTTCTTTTTACAAACCATCGCCTCACCCTAGACCCCGAGATCACTTCTACATGTTATATTTGACGCACGGCGGACACTTCAGGTAATTGCATGGCATTTTGCTGATTAAACATATATGCATGGAAATAATATTTCTGTGTGGACTGACAGCAATTTTCGTATCGTATTAACGTCACTGGCAACCGATGTGGTCACATGCATTTCCTTCACCCATTTCGTGTGATGGAATACGTCGCGATAGGTAGCCCTTGCTCACAAATTTGTTATGCTGGAGGGAAAGTCAAGATGCTTGATATTGGGTTCATATATGGCTCGCTTGGTTGCGCAGGTGTGGGACAATTATTTTCAAAAATGATGCACATTCCTTGCTTCAAACTGTTAATAACAGTCATTTGTATGGGAGTGAATAAAACATTTTCCGTTCATGCGTTTGTCTGAGCTTAAGATATGCGGTATTTTACTTCACGGTTTGATAGAGCAGGTGATATGGATGATAAGAATCAATAATCAACAAACCAATTACCATGTATTGGTAAAAGAAGAACAAATAGTCATGATAAGCCGGTGTGAAATGACTGGAGCATAGAATGGAATAAGATTTATTGTCTATTGATTATCACTATCGATTCACTACTGTGTTCTGTTAAATTGACATCAATAAAATCTTGTTCAAATACTTTAATATTCTGAATAGTTTTGCAATTGCGTCTGTCAATATACCTGTCATATGTCGATCATAAACAGCAGAAATACAACAGTAAATAGAGAACCATCGATTCATACAATATTTTAGAGCTGCCCTGTCTGCACATGGCGATCATTGATATATATCACCGAAAGATGAAAAACGCAAATATGGGTTGACGCCGGGGATTGCGATTCTCAACGGTATTCATAGCCGTGTTGTTAAGTCAGCATAAATAACTCCACGGATGAAATCCTGTAAAGCAAAATACTATTAGAAGGGCTTCAGTGCAAGCACTTTCGGATTCACATAGATGCAAGAGTATATGAGAAAATGATGGTAAATATATGTAGTGTGCTGGTAAGAGTCACCGTGTAACCTCCATGCGTTGTTGTATCCACTGTTATACAGATTAAAAAACCAGTAGCACAAAAAGGCCCGGGCAATTACTTCTGAAATGATCTGAGCAAAAATAACGAGGGAGATGGATCAGCTACCAAACCCCACTAGGAGGAGTCGCATGTCGTGAAGTGTCGCTTTTATGTGTCGTTCCGCATGGTTGGTAAGCGTCCACTATTGTGGATCCATGGGACATGAATCCAATTATAGGCGATGATATGGATTTTCTTAAGTGTACTAAAGGCTCTTCCGAGCGCACAATCTCACACTGTAAAATATCAAATAGAATCATGATAATGGCCTGTCGTCGATGTAGCTCATGGTTTTGCTTAGTATCAAGAGACATGTGATTTGCAGTGATAGCTTGGTTTGGCGGTCATACTCGCTGAATATACACCTCAATATAATTCAGCAACTCACCCAAGTATAATTATATTCTGTTTGATTTAAAACACAAGATTAAATTGCTGTAATTTGAGGGGCGGTAAACGTTCAATAAATCATCGTTTTGTCTTCACAAGTCACATCAGTGTACGCTATACATGATTATAGGGAAATGTACACAAACTTAATCCTGTACCATCGTTGACCAATAACATAGTGTTATATGCTGTCTATCTGCTAGAAGTATAGTCCAGGGTTATAAGACAAACTCGGTGTGTAGGAGGCTCAATTTCCTAATCATCGGCATTTTATATGCAATTAGAAGGGTACAGCTTTCGATGTTAATTTTGTCCTTCAGCAAAAATTATATAAATGACTAATTATTGGATCGTTGATATCCAATTGTTGGTAACAACCAGCGTAATCAAAACGTTACCTATCTGTATAACTGCTCTAATACAGGTACAGCAATGTAAGGTGAGTGATGCACAAACTGCAAAAAATGTCTACACTAATGCACATAATTACAATATTGAAGATCTAAGATGTTTTCGCGGGACTGTGATGAATGTAAGTTATTGTAATGATCGGATACCGCCACCACATGGCCTCTAGCAGCTCACGTGAGATGGTTACTTACATTGAATCTACCTGGCATGTGGAAGATGCTGTTTCCAAAATACGCTTATTTGTAGCAGAATCGATAATCTCTCTAGAAATAACGACAATTGCTATGTCGTATTAGCGTCTTTGGAATTCAACATAGTCTCATTACAGTCCTATCCAAACACATTGCTTACGATATAAAATATTTCCATCGTCTAGAATGTGACCGTGTCTCTCGTAAATGAGATTAATATGAATATGCAGACCTGCCTTAAGGGACATTTAGTTACATTGGATCTGATATCCTCCCTGGTTAATCGAGTTTAGCGACCGGTATTGTAAAGGAAAAGTGACACGGTGGCATTTATTAACCTATTTACTGAATTGAACTCCTGCAGTCGAATATATATATGTTATCCTATACATTTTTTGATAGCCATAGTTGCTCAGGCGACTTCTTTTCATTCTAGCAATGCAATATGATTTATAAGCAGATAACATTACGGCAATTCTGGCTAAGCTTGCTATCTATCCCATACAACAGAATTATATCACTCATTAATATTTTGTTATTTGTCAAGAGCAAATGTTTTCATACTGATGATTTGATAAACAAATAGTGTATGAAGTATCGATGTGCATTCAATTTAATGCAGTTCTAGTGCATATTGATATAAGAAATGAGTGGTAAAGACGATTCATTAAAAGGAGGATAGCATGATTACAAACAGGCGACTGATATCGCTAATATAATTCATTAATCACATATGTATATGGCGTTTTCACCTGATCGTGTTAAAAATCGCTTTGACATTATGGCAAACGAAATATATGATGTTTCACAGTTTTGACAGCATATACTTTACTTAATCTTAACCTACATACTCTTCAAACTGTAGCCGATAGGGACATTAATTTATCAGCGCTCACAACTTACATAATTGATGGCTTACGTTGATGAGTCATTTTGATTGCAATGAAAAGCCTTATTTACGAAAACTATTACAAGACCGATTCCCTTTCAGTATGTTGCACATCGCGTGGTTATGCAGCTGCTCATTCCCATTCACGTGATTATGCCACCTCACTCTTTCCCACAACTCATTCCCACTCTAGTGGCTATATTAACTCTCATTCCCACTCACGTGGTAATGCCACAACTCATTCCCACTCTAGTGGTTATATTAACTCTCATTCCCACTCACGTGGTAATGCCACTATTCATTCCCACTCACGTGGTAATGCCACTATTCATTCCCACTCACATGGTAATGCCACCTCGCATTCCCACTCACGTTGTAAGTTGATCCACTTGATGCATTCAAATCCCATCTCAAGACATTTCCTTTTAGATAGTGCTATGACAATTAACTGCTTGCTAAAGCGCCTTTGCGCAAGATTATTTCCTGGAAGCAGAAAATGTATATGTATGAGCGTTGTCAATCGTGAACATTAATCGGATCTATGCCTCTTTGCAGCATTAAAAAGTCTAAGCAGTAATGTATGACAATCTGCTTCCTATTGTCGGTTAGATTGGATATTTGACACTGTCTTTTATTCACATGGCATAGTCGATTCACATAAAGAATGTAACATTTAAACAATGACAGAAATATGACTTTTGCACAGCATTGGGTCGTATCCTTGGCAATACGTAAATTCACAATAACGTAGCTTCCGTCATTTCAAACCCCGACTTGTTCTTTTGAAAGTCCATTGCTCTCTTGAAAGCATCTCTTGAGATTATTCTCTGTATTCCGGTTCGCCATTCGCCCCGTCAACGCTCGCGTTTATTGCTACGTTTCCGTTATATGTGTAGCCATTACAGAATAAAGGAGTCGTTTCTTAATCACTAAACAATTATCGTTGTGGAAATTGCAAAATGCAGACATATATGGTTGCAGCACACAATTTAGGCAAGGCGTCTTTGATTGAATCCGCAAAATATCGTTTGGGCATTTTCGTATTGTAGATTGTACTATTTGATGTATTGTGAAACTCGGGATCGCCAAATACGAGTGTAGATAGAGTTATGCGATGTGCCATGATACATTATACTCATTCTCTTTGCTTAATTAATTGACCGAAAGCTTCGAGGTATATCAACAGTCACTGCCCAAACGCCCAAATCACAAACAATTGAACGCGTGCATGTTTGAAGGCACATTTATATTATATTCCCTGGTGTATTCACTTAATTATGCTTGTAAGCTATTGGTGATAATAGGACAAAATAAACAAAATATACAAAACCCATGTCTTAAAAGTTCATACCGACTTATTGGGTATATTTGTTAGTTCGTTGCATGTTAAACATTATGGAG
The DNA here is from genome assembly GCA_034190875.2 of Urechis unicinctus. Classification (NCBI taxonomy): domain Eukaryota; kingdom Metazoa; phylum Annelida; class Polychaeta; order Xenopneusta; family Urechidae; genus Urechis; species Urechis unicinctus. Next base: position 55,720,102 of record CM067347.1, on the reverse strand, counting down.
GATCTGCACTTGTTAAGTTGGACGTTCAGACTTCCCGCCATGTGTGTAATTTGTATAATGTATCATAACTCTGTACTGCACTGCTTTGACATATCTTCACTGTATACGATGTTTATCTACAACTTGTTGTTATAAACATGTCTGCATGTGAGTCATTTCGTCATTGTGAGTTGGCATGTAGAACAGAGCCCACTTGCTATAAATGGGTATACTGTTTCCCATGCACAGTCCTTCGCACTTTCATGCATAATGACGCCATGTGGGGCAAACAAACTCACCCACATATCGTATTGCAACGGTTCTTGGATCACTGTTCCCATGCAGGGTGCTTTTGGCTCAAAGGTGTGACATCGGTCTTAATACAGTTTCTATTCTTGTGCGGTTCCTGCGGCCAGAAATTTGCTGAGAGGCATGCAACCGCCAGCGATCCTGGCGTACTGCAGCCCTTAAGGTCGTCTATGTAGACGTCCTACGACGACTTGATCCAACGCAATGGATCTTCAACAGAAATCAGACACAATGAACGTCTAATACCTGGCGAGTTATTGGGTTTCATTGCATGTTTTGATGGTAATGAAAAACATTTACAGCATAATGAGTGATGCATTCATCTGGTCGTGGACATCAATCTGCACATCTAGCCATATTTATCTTTACGACGAGGAGGAATCTGCGTGCAAGCGCAGTCCGGGCTAATTCAAACAGAGGGCAAGTCGAATAGCATTGTGGGTGTTCAAACTGGCATGTGGGGCACAGTCTTGCCACAAATATGCATTTATGCGTTAAAATCGTGATTGAGTAAAGAAAAAGCAGGTCTGCTGCGATCTAGCTGTAACAAAAGTGTGTATGCATCGAAATATCCGGCTGCAAACAGATTAAGCACAATTTATGTGGAAGGATCATTCATTCACCGATTATTTGTCATTCACATTATCCTTTTTTCTTGAGGCCATGACGCAGTATTTATGTGTTCGTGTCGCAATTAAATTATCCAAATATGAATATGTGAGTCGATCAATGAACCCGAGGAATGCAGAGACATATGGTTTGCAAAAGCACAGGCTGCGGTTGGGCCCAAGAATTTTGCTTACACGAGAAATGGCTTATCTATGACTGCTTGCGAAGTGAATGCTCGTTCTGGTGGCAGCCATTGGCACAGTGGCATAGATAATTCAACTCGCTCACCAGTTTAAGATACAACCAACGAAACCAATACCCCTTTCTTATTGAACTCATGCGTAGGATTTATGAAGTGTCACGCATGACCGTAACTTTGAACATTATTTATCATCCCAATTCATATACTTAGAAGGCATATGTATCTACCTTGTTATGTCTGCCAGTGGAAATCATTCCTGGTGGGTAAAATAATCAGTACTTTTTTTCCACTTCATTTACTTGCCATCATGAGCGCTTTATTCATTTGTCTTAATGAGTGGTGGCATTACCACGTGAATGGGAATGCGAAGTGGCATTACCACGCGAGTGGGAATGTGTGGCGGCATTACCATATGAGTGGGAATGAGTGATGGCGTTACCACGTGAGTGGGACTGTGCGGTGGCATTACCACGTAAATGGGAATGAATGGTGGCATTACCACGTGAATGGGAATGAATGGCAGCATTGCCACGTGAGTGGAAATGAGTGGTGGCATTATCACGTGAGTGGTAATAAATGGCAGCATTACCACGTGAGTGGTAATGAATGGCGGCATTATAACGTGAGTGGGAATGGGCGTTGGCATTATCACGTGAGTGGAAATTAGTGATGGTATTATCACGTGAGTATGAATGAGCAGTGGCATTGTCACATGAGTGGTAATGAGTGATGGCATTATCACGTGAGTCGTTATTTGTGGTGGCATTACCACGTGAAATGGAATGAGTGATGGCATTATCACGTGAGCCGTAATTAGTGGTGGCTTTACCATGTGTGTGGGAATGCGCGGTTCACTTCCTAACCCTCTGCTTATTTAGACGCCGTAGATGTTTGTATGTGGTACATGTCTCATATTCAAATCAGTACTGGAGACAATAATATATTTATGTACACATCTGCGTAAATACTGTTCGGTTTTAGGAGATACAGAGCAGCGCAAGGCAGCGGATGTTAGATATTGATTCTAATTTCATGAAATCCGCTACACAACGCCAACAGACCATCACAAAAAGAAATAAGGCCCTCAGCGGACCAGTTTAGCGAGGATATTGCAATAAACGCACCCACAATTGCTGCCGATTGACCTGCTACCCTCCATTGGAGTGCTTCTGCGCCTCCTCAACCTCAATTCTTTTGTATTGATCTAATATGTTAAGTAGCTAGGGGTTGTTTTTGCATTGAGGGATCATTGAGGGATCATTCAATGTTGCTGAGTACTTGTCGGTACAGCTCATCGGTGATATCAATAACACATGGTTTTGGAATAATACACAGAAACATACTCATGCCTATCAAATCATCCCGGCAATACGAAATTCACAATAACTATACATTTACATTTGAAAATTTCTCTTGAAAGCATCTCTTGGGATTATTCTCTGTATTCCGTTTCACCATTTGCCCCGTCAGCGCTCGCGTGTCTTGTTACGTGTCCGTTGTATGGGTAGCCATTACAGAATAAAGGAGTCGTTCCTTAATCATTAAAGAATTATCATTGAGGTAATTGCAAAATGCAGACATATATGGCTGCAGCACACAATTAAGGCAAGGGAACTTTGATTGATTCGGCGAAATATCGTTTGGGTATTGCACTTGATGGCCCAAGTTTTGGTATTCAGCCATTAATCCAAACATTTTGCTACAAACAAATGGTATCTCGCCGCGCATGTCATTGTTCATGAATTTGTTTTCATGATGATTCCTGTGTGCATATTTTCATCGACTTTATACCATTCAGTGAAGTTTATCCCGGTGATATGAATCCGTGTAGGGTTCACCATTTTGCAGAGAATTGTAGATTATAGTGATATACAAGGTAAATAGGGGTTAAGATGAATAGCGATACATATACGGACTTATTCATCAGCTAATTGACACAAGTAACACCTGCGGTAAGCTGTAAAACGTCGCTTCTGCGCTGGCGTTACCTCACGGCAGCATTGTTCTCCTCCGTTTTGCTTAGCAACTCCGGTAAGAATGTGTTTGACTTTTCGTCTTTATCAACTGGTCAGGTGGGATTTAACGACTACGGAAATGTGAATATGAAATGTTTGTCTCATAATAATTGTTCGTTTCTTCCCACTCTGATTGGGCATGCTATCATCTCTATAAGGGAAGAGGAGAAAAGAACAATTTGGCTGTTTAGTTATTAGTCAACATGTCATCAGCGGTATATTCATTTGCTAGAGTGACATGTAATGAAAGCCATCAACACAAATAATCCTTTATTATAATGTTCAGGACTTTCAGTCCATTGATAAAAATCAATTCAGTGATGAATTAACATGACATCGCTGTGTCTACTCTTGGATATTCTTCGCCTGTTCTTCAGAAAAAATACAAGGCGACTGAATTATTTTATCTAGTTACTGGGGAATGATTCCATATCTTTGCTAATGTCTTGACATGTCTTGGATAAGTTGCACCTAAGGTTTCTACTGTAGGCAGAAAGGGTACATTTGAAACGGTATATATCTGTAGAAATACAGAACACACGAGGCTAGGATGAATGCCAAATATGTCCTGCTTGACAGGAAATCTGCTTTAATGTGCAATATAAAAAAATTCTGTCGCCTATAAGCATACTTACGAAGCAACATCTGCCATACACTATACAATATAAGCAACCCGATATGAGCAACAGTGTTTGCGCGTAATTCACCCACAGAAAATTTTGTTGTTACTGTCTATTGGCGGCCTTTGGCTCATTACCTTGTTCTTCTCAGAATCACCTACAATTGACTAGAATATTCGCTGATAAGTGAATATATTAAATATTGTTATCTATTGTAAATACAAAACATCTACTGTGACAAGACAGAGGACAAATATGTGATGCATTTAATGGCAATATCACTGGCGTAGATGTAGCTGGAGTGCTTTGACCACTACGATAAATTGACTGCTGACACATTAATGTATCGAGTAGTTTGCTTTTGCTTTACTAGACACGCAATAAAGACAGATCATGATACACTATGGGACACACATGACAGGAAATTGACGTACGATGTTTTTTGTTATCAAAGATGAAACACAATGTATGAACAACAATATTACTGTCACATATCATATCCAAATACGCATGTTTACACTGATATATGGATGCAGATGACAACCATGGTTATTGAAAATGCTCATTGTGAATACATACAATCTTTGGTGGCATACATAACGGGGGTTAGTGATGATATAAGGGAAGGCGACCAATGATTTGATGGCGGAACAATACCGTATATGAATATCTCGATTTAAAAACCTAATGCGCCCTTTTCCGTTGCAAAAAAAACAATACATTGATAAATTAAGAACTAACATAGTACATTTTTAGCAGTTACACATACACGCTAAATTCGTTGAAAATTTGATATTATAGTCTTTTAATTAATGCATTGAGGCTAAAACTTTTTCCTTACTTCGATTGCCTCCTGCTATTTTACACACCAAAAATATTTTAGCTAATGGATAAAAAACCCGTGTGGCGGTAATAACATTGTACGAGAATGCTACTTTTTGAATATTAAAGCAAGGTACGACCATAGTACATGATTGTTGTCTAGCATTGTCATTACACATTAATAGCACCCAAACACAGCGCACAGTGCGATTTGATCCTTCCAATATTATCCAATTATTAATCTCTTTTATCTCACGAGTGCTACTGATTGAGCATAGTGGGCACAGCAAGACGTGATCACGCGTAAAGTCTGGCAAAACAACAACATCGATAACGTAATTATCTTTAATAATCAAACAACTTCTACGTGTGACCTGGTTTGTAGTTTAAGACATCTAATTTCTCCATTATGGTTGTCACAAGAACGTACACACCTATAAATATCAGTCGTTGTTAGAGCTGAAAATGCTAGTTGTAGTGAGTGTGAATTATGTAAGATGATTAAGGGTAAAAGAAAGCCCATTATGGGCCATCTAAAATCATTCACGATCACAGATTAGACACTCATGAGGCATGTGATCTCACCATCCCGAGGCGTCCAAATACTGTCAATATAAATGTAAATATAAACTGCTGTAGCTTTGTACCTTTTTCCACGTTCGTGTGCATGATCTACGTCAATAATTAATTATGCCTCATGTAGTTATACAATTATAATATTTTTGTATGTCTTACACCGAGACAAGGTACTTTTCTAATACACTGCAAGCAAAACCATTCTTGCCAGTCAGAATTTATTTCCATTGACACATTCACATGACTGAAATCTTAATATGATCGTAAATGTAACATTTGATGAAGAGGTTATGGCAAGCATTGATACTAATATTGGTGGTGTGTTATGATATTAATCTAGCTCTTTTGACTTTTGAAACCCTCCCCCTCTTTTCCATTGTCAGCACGACATGTTTCACTAGCCCGGGTCAACCTCCGCCCTTAAGACGGGGTGTGACCCTGATAAGTAGACTTGGCTGGTACCTTTTCCCATTGGCCATGACCCTTCGAGCCCACGCCCCATGTGGGCTGTTGGGGTTGACCTTTGAGAAGGGGGACCGGCTATACCTGGACCAATGGGAGGCCAGCTGTGGGTGTGGTTCCGAGCGTAATCCAATGCCGGAACCCCGATAAAATAGCTGGCCTCGCCGAAATTCAGGGAGAGCTACCTAGCGAAGAGACGAAGTATCTGAACAAGATTCTGACCCGAGATTCCAGAGAAAGCTGATAAGCTTAAACTCGAATAAACCAACAAGAACTCAACTCCTGGACTCGTGTGTTTTCTCTGGCTAGTGTCCCCACTCAAGCAACTACAAGCATCTACAATATTCCTATATACGAAGGAGCGCGCAGAAATACAAATAACCAAGAAAAATAAGTATAACAAGAGTATAGCTATAAGAGGAAATATAGTTATAAGAAGTGGTGTGAGAGTCCGGATATCTGATAACTTCCACTGTTATCAGAACACAACTTCCCGCTACAAAGCGCTCTAATACATGCTCCTTAGTACAGGAAAACAGCTGACAATTGCTACGCCGAGAATTCGCACGAATCCAAATCCAACCATGTCGCAGAGCAGCAGCAGCGATAGCGGACACCGCGAGACAACAAACGCAGAGGAGAGACAGGCAAACCCCGATGTGACGGCCGTTACAGACATGGCAGCCGTCATTACCGGAGCCTTCCGCCTCCTTGCCGACAACCAGGTATCGGCACAAGAAGCAACTCTGCACCAGCTTCAGTCATCCGAAAAGAGCCCCTCCCTGCCAGACCGAATAACCTACGAGGAAAAGCCAACGGAAAACGTGGAGGATTTTCTCTAATGATCCATGACTTATATGAAGCTAAATAAGGTATCTCGCGAGCTTCAGGGTATTGCCCTCAGCACCGGACTCACGGGAAGGGCGTACAACTGGTACCGTCCATTATCCACCGCCGTCGCCGAAGATGTGAGCCGACTGACCACCGCAATGCGCTCACATTTCGTCAAGGAGGAGCAGCGAAACCATCTCTCTCGATTGTTCGACCGTGAACAAGGCAAACGAGAATCCGTTGAGGACTACGCGAAGGACCTCACGGATATCTTATCGCGCACCATTACGGATGAGGTTGTGCGAGGTGCAGCTTTTCAAAAAGGGTCTCCGCAAAGAAATCGGTACATGGATACACCGATTTGACCCCAAAACCCTCATCGAGTCAGAACAAGTGGCTCGCCGCTTCGAATCATCAACCCCGTCGGAATCGGAAACGCTTTCGCGATTAGAGCCCATCATGCAAAGGCTCATCTCTTCCCCCACCACCTTCTCCACAGGAACGAGATATAAACGACCTCAAAGAGCAAATGCGTCTTCTACAGCTTTCCATGGCTCCGAAACAGGTAAGTTTTGATGATAGAGGACGTTCCCCTTCAACAGACCGAAGTGACAAGAGATCTCGGCGAAGCCCCTCACACGACAGCTATCCAGCTTATGACCGATGGGATGAGCGAGGCAGCAGACGCGCGGACGATCGAAGTCACGAAAGCCGTCGTGATTACAGTAACACCTCCCCATACTGCCGCGACAACCACAGGCATCCGTCCAGAGGCCGAAATTATGTCCTCGAACGCGAAAACCGTCCGAATGCCACGCAATGCTCTGTCTGCAGCCGAAGAGGGCACTCTGAAATCAACTGCAGGCAGCAAATCTGCCACAGGTGCTATAATGTCGGACACCACAAAGAGCAATGCCCCGCTAACATCTACCTTTCCTGCACCATATGCAGAAAGCTAAGGCATGCTAGTTCTACCTGTCGCTTCCAGGGAAACTAGCATCGCCGGTTGCTGACTCTGTGAGTAACGGGCCAGACCTTCAAGACGACAACATTGGAATTTCAACGGCCATCGGTAAGTACGGCACTCACATTTTAGACAACAATGAGCTGACTAATAACGCTATCAAATAAGCGATACAAAGCTAAAGTCGACTCAGGAGCTGATCTGAATTTCATATCTGTAGACGTATTGGCCAAATTGCCACCAACATTACGGAACAGATTTAGGTCTAGAATTAACAAATGTGTGTGTGCCAACAGCACTCAGGTAACTACTCTAGGTAACATTACCTTACCATTCTATGTACATAACCAAAGGTTATCAGCTGATTTTGTGGTATTGAGCGACTCTCACTCCCCAATGTACTTAGACACCCCATTTCTAAAGAGACATTCAGCAGTAATGAATTTCGGAACTGGTACCATTTCATTCACAACCAATATCCCTGTTCACTCTGCACAGAATATTACTATTGATCCCTTTTCTGAAATTATATGTGCAGGAAATCTTTCCCGTAAAACTGAAAACAAAACAACAGGGGAATGTTCAGTTTTCCCGCATTTAAATGCCAAAGGTATTCTGTTAGCCCGCGCAGTGATGTAGAAACCTTCCAGTACAAAATTGATGACAATGTGAATGCTGGTGAAGGTGAGTATGTCAAATTGAATGCATGTCATTTGCCCTCACAAGATACTAGCCATGTACCAAATGTAGACAGAGACAAGGTACTTTTCTAATACACTGCAGTCTCAGGTAAGTGAAATTGAGCGCCAACAGCTCAAAGACCTGGTAGCAGAATTCGCCGGCTGTTTTGTCAATCCAATAACCAAAGAGTTAGGGTTGACCGATAAAACTTTATAAGTATCCCTATAGAATGGCTCCCCAGGGCAGACAGGAAATGGACAAAATCATCGATAAACAAATCCAACAAGGACTAATCGAGGAAGCTCACGACGGAGCCTGGACATCGCCGGCCCTTTTAGTTATTAAAGCCGGTGGTGGTGTAATTGATTGAGGTCTTAATGTGGTAACCATCCCTCAAGTCCTTCGAATTCCCAGGTTAGATGAAGTGTTATATTGTGTAGGTGAGAACAAACCCAAGTACTTCTCAGTTCTTGATTGCACTCAAGGGTTCCATCAAATCCCCTTAGATCCAGAGTCCAGGGATAAAACTGGGTTTATCACACCTTCCGGGAAAAACAGGTATCGAAAGATGCCCCAGGGCATACAGAACGCGCCGAGCGTGTTTCAATCCCTCATTGACTCTTTGTTGCGTAACATACAATACAAATACGTCACGGCATACATCGATGATATCTGTTGTTTTTCCCCCACATTTGACTTGCATCTAAAACATCTCCGGGAAATATTTGTACGGTTACGCAATGCCAACCTGAAAGTACACCCCCGAAAATGTTCGTTTGCCGTGAAAAAGGTAAAGTATCTAGGCCATGTATTGCAGCCAGAAGGCACATTACCCAATCCTGACAAATTAGAAGCAATTAAATCTTACCCTACCCCCACAAAACTTAAAGACGTACGTGCTTTCCTGGGATTAACGGGCTTTTTCAGAAGGTTCATCAGTGGCTACGCAATTATTGCGCGCCCTCTATATGCTTTGACCAAGAAGAATCAATCATTCACGTGGTCGCCAGAATGCCAAACCGCATTTGACGCCTTGAAAAAGGCGCTGGGATGTTCACAGATTTTAGCCTTTCCCGATTTCAGCACATTTGTATTGTCGACTGATGCTAGTAAGCTAGGATTAGGCGCATGTCTTAGCCAGGAAATTGACGGCAAGCTGCGACCGATAGGGTTTGCTGGGAGAGGTCTTACTAAATCTGAAGCAAATTATTCCACTACAGAACAGGAACTTCGTGCCGTAGTATGGGGAATTCAGCACTTCAGAGTGTATCTTGAGGGACAGAAATTCCAGTTACATACTGATCATTCAGCCCTCAAATGGATATTAGGGTTAAAGCAGCCTCAGGGTAGACTAGCAAGATGGGTCACATTCATACAGCAATTTCAATTTGAAGTGAGTCAAGTTAAAGGGAAGGACAACATTGTCCCGGATGCATTAAGTCGACGCCCCTATGAAATTACCCGCACCGATGCTGATGACGTCATCGATCGTTTTCCCGATCTTGACACGGTCACCCCTGTTAATACGCTTCCTCTTACGACAACCCCACCGTTTTGCTCCCCTCAGTTGCGACCGGACAAGCCAGACTTGTTAACAGCAATTCACCATCCCGAAATAATTAGCAAGCCGACAACGCGTTTAACGGCAAAACTTCAAGTTAAGTTTCACGATGTGCCATGCGTGATCCCATCGCTTAACTCTCAGCCAGGTGAATCAGATGAGGAATTCATGCATCAGTCCATATACACTATTCCCGCCACTGCAGCGGGCAAGTTATCTGCTTTCCCTCGCGACCATGATAAACTTGCCTCGCTATCTCTAGATTCAGAGGACAAATATGAAACAGAAGCCCTATGTGCAGTAACTGATAAACGGACTCAACTCGCTGAGCCACGACATCGGCTTACAAACCAAGCAAAAACTAATTGGGACTCAATCACCTTAAGCCGAGAACAGATAAGGCGTCAGCAAAGGCTTGATCCCCAATGCAGTATAGTTTTACGACTCCTAAAGTATGGCACCGTTCCCACCAATAAACAAGAGGCAGACGTGCTGCTCAAATGCTGACGATATCCTGTATCATATTTTAACATCACAGGGACCGAAACCAAATAAAGCAATGGCACAGTTAGTCAAAATGCATCACGATGCACCTCTAGGCGGACATATGGGCGCTTGATTTCAGTCATGTGGCCGCGTTATATTTGGATCGGGATGATCAGGGACATAAACGAATATGTTCACACAAGAAAGTCCTGCAATGCATCCAAAAGTTCCAATGTCTCTATTCGGCCCCCCACTTATCATCCGTGAGCCTGCCCCAGGACCGTTCCACACTATGACAATCGACACAGTCGGCCCATTACCGAAAACGCGCTTCGGTAACGAGCACATGGTGTGTGTCATGGACCAATACAGTCGCTATGTCATCGCATGGCCGACTCGTGACATCACAGCCAAATCAATTGCTAAGGGTTTTTACGAGAGAGTCATCTGGGTCTATGGTGCATCCAAGCCACTTCTCTCCGATAACGGATCCGCTTTCATTAGCTCCCTATTCCAGGAATTATGCTCCCTTTTCAAAATCAAACAAAGTTTCAGTTCGGTTACCATGCTCAAAGTCAAGGTCAAACGGAACGTTGTCAGCGCTCCATACTAAATCTTCTAAGGAATTATGTCAGTCCTAAGCAAACAGACTGGCACCAGCACCTAATGCCATTAGTATTTGCACTCAACACTTCTGACAATCAACCACTTGGCTATGCTCATGCTATATGTTAGTATTCGGCAGAATGCCCATGTTACCAGCAGAGATGGATCTTCCAGACCCCCTCAAATCCCCCATCACATACAAGGATCACATTGTCGAAAATGCTGCAAACACAAGCGGAAATTTCCAAATTTGCCGAACAGCACCTAGTCGAGCAACAAACCAAAATGAAACAGCAGTATGACAAAACGACCAAAAACAACCCCATCGAAGCCGGTGACGCAGTATACGTTTACCAACCAAAAATTCGAGTACGTAAAACGAAAAAAAAAATTGCAGAGAAATTTTCATGGGCCTTTCTTCGTCGTCGGATATGCAACCCCCGCCACGGTTAAATTAAAACGCCTATCAGACGGGAAGCACCTGGACAAGACAGTCAATGTTATGCGTCTGAAGAAGGGACACATAAGGGCAAAGACCAACAAATGGGATCCTTTGAATGTTGAGGATCTCGGGGATCTATCGGAAGAGGATCTTCCCAGCGACAGCTTTAACCAAGCTGCATCAGATAATGACGATTCGGACTCGGATGTGCCTGACAATGCACCCCACAGAGCAGGGCTAAGCCCTAGAGTCGATCGAACTGCTGACAGATTCGCTACCCCCAGCGTTGTCCACACGGCCCCTTCAACTCCCTCCATGGCTAATACACCAAGCCCCTCTGCCCCGACGGCGTACACGCAAACAATCATTCGAAACAACACGTGCAAATGCTCCCTCGCAACAAAATATCCAACCAACAACCGCCTTAACCAAAACTTCCCACAAGCCACAAGCCGTACGTAAGGATGGGAAGACACATGATGTAGTAAAATTGATTGGATCAAACGTTCCTCGATTTTAAAATAAAGTCAAGTATAACATCATGTTTGCCGGCGGACAATCTGAGTGGATTTTTGAGGACAAACTCAACAGCGCCACCAAGTCTCTGGCGCGAAAGATGCACATTACCGATTCATGACAACATTACCTATTTATGACAACATTTACCGATTTGTGACACCATTTACCAATATATACACCATCTACCGATTAATATTTAACTATCCTCATTTATCCATTTTCAGATTATTCATCTTCCAATTTATGTTTAACTATTCATTTTCAGAGTGTTTTTTTCTTTTCAGAAATTATTCCCATTATTGTCATGTTATTATTTGTTATACCTATGTACGATTTACCCCAAAACAGGACATCTACATTCGTATTGTAAGTATGTTCCTTTTTGTACCGGTTATTTCACACCCCCTATATATATATCGTCTATTATTCCAATCAGACAACATTTACCTGTCAGTAACCCATGACACTTTGTTTGTTTCACCAGTATTTCAAACCGTCTGCGACGAACCGTCGACAATTTTAATTGCATTCAAGACACTGACACAAACTATTATGTTAGGATAACAATCCCTTGCCAATTAAACCTACATACGCCTTTAAAACGGATAAATTGTATTCAAATTCTAATGTTAGCGATAACAGTCCCTTGGCAATTAAATCCACATCTGCTTTATACCGGCTTGATTGGACTCCAATTTGACCACTCCAATTAAAAATCGTCTCTAGATACTTAATTACGACCCTGTATACAAAAACTGCGCTATCAAAGTTTACTAAGCCGCTTAAATTACCATCGCCTCTGACATCCAATCATATGTAAGCCCATTGATCAGTTGGTCCACTTATCAACAATCACAGGCTCTATGCAATTACATCAAAGCTACCTCAAAATAAATGCGGGCCTAGTAATTAAACACATCACCGCTACAAGATTAATTATCTCAACGGACGCTTGTCTCGATCCTACGCTATCGCGCGAAATCTACACCAACTGTAGGTATACGGTTAAGTTATTAAAAGCCTTTTACATTGTCTTCTTCCAAACAGCGCAAATTTGACACTATGATATTATCAATTATGTTCAACAATTATTTTACCTCTAAGCTTGCAGATTATAAGACAAAATCTTTCTATAAGTAACGTCGACTACACTATTATCGCACCGTCTTTCATATCATGTGGACACACGTAAAATTAGTGAACCTTCGTGATACACATTACCACATTTCCGTACTTACATGTTATTCATTAATCGTGTGCAATATGTGTTTATGAATTATTCAAGGTGCAATTATTCTTAGCATCATGCACCGAGAAGCGCACCATATATGCTCTTCTGGATACCCCCTTCCCACCAACGACCGAGCCAAGCTCAGGAGGGCTCTACTGGGAAACTTAGGGAAACTGTCCAGAGGACTCTTTAATATGACCGCGGTGGACGACATTCAAAAGGTAAAAACTCTAGTAAACCGCGTAATTAATGCGTTAAATGCACATATATCGGCCATCGACGAGCAACTTTCACTTATACACAACCCACGGAGCCACACAACAACCGCTTCCGTACGTAAATTCGGAGTTATCCATGCCAAAATCTCGCCAACCCCCACGTCGCTCAGATTCGCCACCACGCTCAACAAACAACACTCTCCATCTCGAGCCACTAATTAACTCTTTATCACGCACTCAATCTCCCTACGCAAAATAACAATAAATCACTTTTAAATGTATCTCCACTAAACACATTGATGTCATGATATTATACACTAGTTTCTCACACACATTAACCACACTGAGCACTCATGCTTCTCGTTTTTGTATAATTCACATTACATATTATCAAGGCACACTGATCGCTGCCGTAAGTTCATTTGTTCTCAGGTATATTCACGCCATACAAGAGGGAGATAGCGCCTTCACCCGACGTGCCTTGCAAGCCAAAGCATACGTCTTCCTGACCATGGATACAGAAGACGTCCAACGGCTCAACCAACTCAATCTCCCCTCACCTCAAGCGACACCTGGCGAACCCAATACGGCAGCCCTTCAGAGATCTCATCTCCACGAAACAGCCACACTCATCAACTTTAATCATTTTCATGATATTAGACCAGTGTTATTGTATAGAATAATTTCTGTAACATTAGTTAAATTCTTCCAAAATTAAATTAGCTAAATAAGTTATTTCACCATTCCACCATTGTCATGTATAGGCTCATCGCTTTTTTCCCACTGGGTTTTAGTGCGGAGTAATACTGTGGAATGTGATTATGTTAAAAGTTAAATTTCAGTATGTCACCATTAATAACCATATTGTATAACAATTCATATATATATAGCTTACGAATTTTGAGAAACACTTTTTGTAAAATTATTATAATCTCATCATCAATAATCCATCTATGTTAAATATCTTTGTTATGGACATGTACCAATGTAAAATAATATTGGCGTATGTCCAAGCTACTCTGGAAACATTCTAAATTCAAAATCAAATAATATTGGGCTAATGTCGTGCTGTCCCTTTACTCTTTAACTCATATTCCAAATTTCCTTTAACTTAGTCTATTTTCGAAATGCAAAGGTAAATCAAAATTGATTGAACAGTGGAAGTTCAACTTAACTATGGTTGGGGAGGATGTTATGCTATTAATCTAGCTCTTTTGACTTTTGAAACCCTCCCCCTCTTTTCCATTGTCAGCACGACATGTTTCACTAGCCCGGGTCAACCTCAGCCCTTAAGACGGGGGTGTGACCCTGATAAGTAGACTTGGCTGGTACCTTTTCCCATTGGCCAATGACCCTTCGAGCCCACGCCCCATGTGAGCTGTTGGGGTTGACCTTTGTGTAGGGGGACCGGCTATACCTGGACCAATGGGAGGCCAGCTGTGGGTGTGGTTCCGAGCGTAATCCAATGCCGGAACCCTGATAAAATAGCTGGCCTCACCGAAATTCAGGGAGAGCTACCTAGCGAAGAGACGAAGTATCTGAACAAGATTCTGACCCGAGATTCCAGAGAAAGCTGATAAGCTAAAACTCGAATAAACCAACAAGAACTCAACTCCTGGACTCGTGTGTTTTCTTTGGCTAGTGTCCCCACTCAAGCAACTACAAGCAGCTACAATATTCCTATATACGAAGGAGCGAGCAGAAATACGAATAACCAAGAAATATAAGTATAACAAGAGTATAGCTATAAGGAGGAAAGATAGTTATAAGAGGTGTAGTGGATCTTTAATCCAAATTAACATTATCCCCTTAAAGCGCTATAAAAGGTAATATAAAACAAATGGTCAATGAAGACTTCATACAGGTAATAAAAGTAGATTGATTTCAAATAAACCGTTTTACAACATAGCCTGGGTGTGAGAGTATATATCTATATGAAACAACATTTGACCTGAATATTGTTTCTCTATGTATTGTCACTCAACTCTCTTTGTTATTCTGGGATCACTAACTTTCGGTTAATAAAGTTTGCAAACATTATCCAAATTAATATTGATCGCAATCCGAGACGCCAGTGATGACCAGCCTGGCTACCTTGTGATTATACACGATGGTAATATGGCATCATAATTCAATATATTTATATATATATATATATATATAGCAACGTCGGAGTTCGGTATGGTAACAAAATGTGGCGTGGATACATACACAGACGGTGATGGTAGGCCGAGCAATATAGCTCACATCACTGGTTGATATACTGCGTGAGGCCTGCTTGTAATCTTAATCAAATTATGCTCCTGATGGCAGGCCATCACATGATGATACAGACATGCATCTGAAGAATAATGTCGATAAAACATCTTCCCACCCGTCTTTGTAACTCTCTATAAGAAAATGATTTTTCAGAAAATACTAATTGCGAATGGTGATGCTAGATATTTTTACAATTGAATTTCGGTATTGCAAAATAATCTGATTATCATATTCATGAGCCTGACCCCTGGTGTTCCATCAAAGAGCTTATAGATTCGCTAAGTGAGCTCACTAGAGGCTTCCACCCGAGGAAATATGTGAAGACGCCACCTGTTAGCCGAAGCGTTATTGTCATACCGTCTCTTAAAACCACGTGGAATGCTCTGTTTAGTTGTAGTCTCCTCGACTAATCAGATGACTCCATATCTTTTACAGCCGCCGAGCCCCGAGACATTGGATAAACTGTCTCATGTGCTTCTGTTGATTTCATGGTCGGGGGTGTCTTTTGAGAAATTACATAATTGTCACGCAGTTTAGCGTAGCAATAGACTCTTTGCTCGAGACCTTGACATCCCCCTGACATGCCAAAAATGTATACGCTGACCCCAGGCCAGACATCGACAAACCTAAAACTTCTATCCACGGTGCGGACATGAAAGGTCGAGGATCGTAAACTGCGCGGACACTGTTAGAGGCGAACTGTTTTCAATATTTTTATCAAGTTGACATTTATTTAGTAGAGTACTTGCTATTTTCGCTATTCATAAACCTATTGTGCGACTTGTTTTGGCAGTGGCAAGGCTCGGTGAAAAGACATTTTCCCGCTCTTAACAATCGCAGTAACGTCAGCCCAGTATTCGCATGTGCTTCTGTTTGTGTCACGGTAGCGCCACCTTACGATTTCAATGGAAACGATCACCGCAGAGCCCTTTTAGCGTAGCTATAAACTCTTTGGTTTAATTTCCATGAAATGCGCGTCTTTGGTTTCATTTCCATGATATGCGCGTCAACACATTGTTATTTATCACAAATGGATAAAGGTGCGTGCCATCTTCTGCCAATGTGACGACACTTTCGAGTAACAGCCTCGATAGTAATTGGGGATTACCTTAGAGAGCAATTATAAATATGCGTCATCCATGCAATGGCGTACGTGCATAGAATATTTGAATATTTTATAGTACAAATGATCTGCTTTAAAAATTCAATACAACTAATGACTGTCGATGTTAATATTATAAAAAGGAAGTGAATATTTAAACAGTAATTAGCAAATCTATCTGTTAATGCATGTAAGGCGTTACTGGGATTACACACAGTTTACTTATAATTCTGCAGCTGAACAAGTGTCGCAGAATTTAATTAGTTCTACAAATTAGTTTTATTTAACAATGTTGGGAATAGCGACCGCTTATCATTCTGCGACGAACGTACATTGTGCAATATCTGCAGCATTGTAGCCAAGCATTTAAGTCACCAGGCATGTTTTGTTCACTTTGAACGTGTCGTGCGTCATCGTTTCCTCAGCCCACGAATACACGCTTGATACATCCATTCAGAGTGCAGACTAGATTACATGGAAAGACTAAATCATTCGGCAAAGGAATTAACTTGATTTATTGTTCCAACGACAATAGGATGTGATGCCGGAATGATCGCAGCAACAATCACTACCCTCCAATCTACCTCTTATCTTTGAACATGGAGGGCCTTGAAAATAGCGAGTTCTTAATTGTACATGTAATTGTGAATGTAGGGGCTTCCTATATACATATAGTGCAGGTGTTTGATGGATGATTAATAATGCACAAAAGCAGAAGAGCAATACTGGGAGTAGGTTAGGGCCCATACCTTAACGGGTCAGATGTTCTTTTCTTGTAAACGCATTATCTACGTGACGGCATTGATACCACCCTGCCAACAATGTCGACGTTTTAAATTACGGAGCCATGAACAGCCACGAAATCTCGGCCACAATTCATGGAAAATTTGAATTCGAAGCAGCACCATATTCACCGACTGCATTCCCACAACGATCAATATTAACATATATTTGAGCGAGTCAAATTAGTTGTCGTGTTAAAATGCCAAGTTCATTTGCAGTAACCATTAAGTCATAGGTGCAAAATTGTTGTCTGGGTCGAAGTATCTATATCAGACTGAGGTGCCCATGTAAAATAATCTACCCAGTTCTTTTCATCAACACCATAAAATCTCTGCTGTAAAAAAACTACTACTTTTCCCTACTACTTATTGGTTAATTATCCATAAAATCGAGTCCAATCTGTAACCCTTGCACTTTCAAAGTCCGATTTTTTCTGACAGGTTATGATATATAACCCAAATATGACACGTGGTGAGCATCCGATCTTGAAAAAAGGGCGGAGTTTGAGCGACAATATCAGAAAATTGTGGAATGACACATGCGTAGTTACTTGACCCGGTTCATTCTCTCAGACCGCTATTGCTACCCTCTTGTGCAGTTATTGAATCAATTCTTAATGGAGTGAAGGTCAAATTATGGTTGGTTATTTATAATCTTGTCATAAAAAACACGTCCTCCACTTGTGGTTTTTTTATTAGTACTGTATCAGAGTGACAAATCTTTAATGTATCGTCGAAATGTTATAGCAAAATAGTAAGCTCTTTCCACCATAAATAAACTTGGCATGGGACAGACAAATGGGCAAGCCTAAAAATGGGAATGAACACATGGGGTTCAACAGAACAGCAATATTCCAGAGGAATATTCCTACCGGTTTCTTGAACTTCGTAATTGATTGAAAACATCGTCAAACACAATGCAAATATTAACTCAGCTTTTGTCATTGATTGATGTAAAAGTAATTGGTCAACAAGGAACTTTGTTGATAGCCTACTGACCCCCTACAACACTCCTGAGTTGAACCCTTAAAAAGCCTGTTTCTCCATGCTGCCCAGTACAATAGACAATATCTTCATCTAACCACACTGTCCCGGAGAACGAGTATGAACATGAGCGATATATGATGTTATAAATTTATGCTGTAGGATTCCGGAGAGAAACATAGACAACTTCTCATTTGTTGACATGGTTGGAAACAGATGATTGAATCGCCTCATCATGAACCGCTATCCATGTTGCTACCGATACGGCACATCAACCTCTCTGCAGCAGCTTATATCAGTCCGAGAATGTGATTGATTGCGCAGCAGATTACAAATGACAAATGGGCTGAATATCACCTGGCGCAGAAACTTGTTATGGATAACAGCAAAGTATATTGACGAAATACTCAAATTGTCATCGCAAGGAACATCCTTGTGAGATTCATCAAAAACTCAATATCGAAATGGATTACTAAAATAACAGGTTTTACAATATACTTACACTACCATGGTGAGAAGACAAACATTTGCTGGCCATAGCCTTTATATCTGTTTAATTTGTGAGTGTAGTTGATGATGTTTTTCAAAATTGCGTGAAAGGCAGCAACATATTTCTCTGTTCATGCGATCCAATCGCAATTTATTGTAAATCAACTGAGGTTTATCGCAGATCGAATTGAATTCATGATTGTCCGATTATTTTCGTTGAATACACCCCAATTTTTTAATATCACGTTGCAAACAGTTTATGGTAGCTTTAATTTTTCATTGTCTATGCCTAAAATATATTTAAGTGAACGAGAAATGTCCTGAATTTTAGTTATATAATCACTTAACGCAACCTCATTTGTGGCAGCGTTTTGTTGTTGTTGCGTTGGTTATAAGATATTCATTTGTATTATTAAAGTCTTGACCCTATGGTTGTCAAATTAGCTAAGGAGACATTATTCATGCTAATTGCAAACCACGATCCTACATTTGTGCAGCGGTTGGTTTTGTTGTTCTCAGAGAGTGTCTAACGTATTCCTCCTACAAATTAGCAAATGTCTCTCGTTGTCCAATACAGAGCCTTATGCTCAGCTGCTCTCGTCTTGACAATCAGTTAAACATAGATGATGAATATGTGCATTGTTTTTCTATGGGTCATTGATTCTTGGGCCAGAGCATAAACGTTATTTTATGCAATCATTTTTATTCTTGCACGGATTTAGATGCTGAAATAACGATAGAGCCCGCATCACATCTTTAAACGTTACGATATTTGTGTCTAGTAGAGCAAGGCACTTTCTGAATAAATAACCGATCCGCCGAAGGAGTAAGTGTCTGATAACGAACTGTGACATTTTGATGCTATGGTTGATTCCTTAATCACAGTAGTGTTTATTGAATGAGAAAGGGATATTGTGAAAGCCGTAGGTGCTATGGTTGTGTAGACGTGTTGTTCACTGGGTGTTCATTCGGCCATTCTTCTTGATCATGTTGCTCTTATAGCGAATCAGGCCTCTAGTCCCAAGATAAATGACTTCACTTTGGGGAGTTTGACACTTGGGATCCTATGATTATAACGAACGAATCTAATATTTTGGAACGTTGCACATGACTGAAAGAACCCCATTATAACATGTGATTGATATCGTCTTTTGGTTGGTAAGTGTGATGTACGTGGGACCTCATCATGTCCATAGTGTGACACTGTCTTGCCCACTGACCTGAATCAATATTGCTTCTCCCCATTCTACCTATTGTCATCGACCATTCGTTCTGGGTTCATTTCCCTTTTGACGTTGTTTTTTTTAAAATGCAACCAACAATACTTGTTAACACTAACCAATCCCTTGAACTTATCACAACTAAAAGTCAAAAATTATCTTGACTGTACGGCAGTATCGTACGTGCGTAGAATATTTGAATATTTCTTATTACGAATGACCTGCTTTCAAAATTCAATACGACTACTGACGGCGGACATGTTTTGTTCGCGGTGAATGTGTTGTGCGCCATCGTTTCCAACCGACAGAAACACGCCTGATGTATCCTTTCAGGGGGCAGATAAAATTTCATGGTAAGGCTAAATCATTCGATCAAAGGAATTGATTTGAAGTATTGTTACAATGACAATGGGATGCGAGACCGCAATGATTGCACAAACAATCACTACGTCCCATCTACCTCTTATCTGTGAACATTAAGGGCCTTGAAAATAGCTACTTTTGATTTAACATGTAATCGTGAAAATAGTATTATACGGATTGTGCTGGTGTTTGATGGATTATTGATAATGCAAAAGGAATGCGGATTAGCATACTAGGGGGAGGTTAGGGGCCATAACCTAACGGGTCAGATGTCCTTTTTCAGGATATTTCTCGTCAATGTGTTATCTACGTGACGGCATTCATTGACGTTGTAAATTACGAAGCCATGAACTCTCAGCCATAGTTCATGGTAAACTTGAGTTATTACCCAAATATGGCACGTGGTAAGCGTTGCGAGACATCAGAACCTGAAAAATGGGCGAAATATGAGCGACAAGATCAGAAAATTGTGGAATGACACATGCATAGTTACATGACCCGGTTGCCACTCCTTTGCATATTTTTGTGAATAATAATCGCAGTTTGGTTTCAAAGCGTCGATCTCTATAAATGATTGATGATTTGGTGCTCCAAATACTTGGAAACGATTAAAATTGATTCTTTATGAAAGCTAGACAAAAGCGGTCATTAATTAAATATTTAACATGGCTCCGTAAAAAAGGCATCTTTAATATAATGATTGGCAAGTTCGCCAGCGTATCATCAGGGAGGCCTTTACGTTATATAAACAATGATTGTAAGTCTCTTAGAGCTAAGAGTAGTCACTATCAACAGCAGCTTCTGCAATGAAGGATATTGTAAACTCATATATTCTCCTGTCTATGTAAATGATATATACCATATTCACCCTGTCTTACACTGTATGAAGTACAACCGATAATACTACATTCATAGAAGTATGGTTTATCAACATGACGTCCTTAAGGTCTACACATTAGAATACGATTACGTGTTCATTAAGGGGAAAGTGTCATTCTAAGAGAAGAATTTCTCTGTATGGCTACTAGATGTTCCTACACAAGGTCAGAACTAGTGTGCGGCACGCTCACTAGAAGGAAAAGCATTGGATGGAATGGCCTTGTTTATAACAACGCCTATATCGGCGGAATAGCCGTGTACCATTCATCAGCGTCACGGAAACAATTTCTCTGGATGAAAAATTATACTTGCCTTATACCTGATTACCTCGCCCTGATCCAGTGATGTACATGCAATGGAATTATTTAAAGTGCAGAAAAATTTTCTGCCAATTTTTCTTATATGCAAAAGAATGATGTTGAATAACCACCATTTTTTTTGTTAAATGAGTGACGCTAGTTATCGCAGTGGTTGCATACAAATCCGAGGCCAATAGCATATGATCAAATCTTCGGCGATATACCGCATCAACGTGGTGTTTCGCAACTGAGCTAAAGCATGACACGGCACTTTGTTTATTAAATGTGGCTGTTGGTCAAGCTACATGGGTGATCAGGGGGTGGTGGTGTGCTTTGTCATAGTCATTCCTTGTAAGACTACTTATGACTTTTTTCATTAGGATGGATAAGGTACATATCTCATTCCTTCAAATTGCTTCGGGTACATTGAATGTTCTTAACATCGAATTTTTCTAATCAATTCAGAATGATAAGAATGTAATGCCTTGATGTGAGCATTATAATATACTTTCCCGTTTGTAATAGAAAATATATCATGATAACACCCGGGTACCAAGAAGCTAGCTGTTCCATCAGAAGGCAAAGAAATAAGTTCGATAGCATGTTTTTGGGTCGAAAAACAGAGTATGAGTTACACAATTAATACAAGTTCATTTGGATAATCTGCACAATGTTAAACAATAAGTAGGTACATTATACTGCTACAGTAAAAAGATATTGCGGTGCTGTTTGATGTCCCTGACCGCTATTAGTACAATTCTCTTCAAGTTATCGATTCCATTCTTATTGAAGCGTTAGGCATTGTCTTTGGGATGCGATATTTGATAAAAGTATCCACCACTTGTGCCTGCCTTATTTATACAACATAAGACTGAAATAACTCAATGTATTGCCGGAATGTTATAACAACTCAATGCGTTTTTTGCAGCAAAATCATCCATGACACGTCACAGAACAAAGGGAGACAACGTAAAATAGGATTAAGCACATGGGGTTAACTGAAAGTAATTTTTACGAATAAATTAAAGATTTGAAAACTCACTTGACATCAAAATAATTTTAGTTTACTAACCTATTTTCAATTACGTTTGTTAGTCGCCTGACATTTTGTATTGATGCCAACAGCAACAGTATAACATCGCCGATTCTTATAACTAGGCTTGCATGTGCGTCAGTTGCATTTTGCGCTCATTGATTAGATTTCATAGACTCCACTGCGTTTGGCGCAGGGCAGTGTCGTTCAAATAGAACTATACATCAGGCTGATTTCATCGGCATAATTAAATCTTGTGATGGATTTTTGTCATTAAAGGATATGACTAAACGAGATTTACGTTGAGCGCATAAGAGATTGAGGCAGTGGCAATACAAGAGTTTTTATGAGCCAACAGAAATGGCATGTTATGAGTTTCATCGGGCCCGACGTTTGTTCATTTGACATTGTTTGAATCTGCAGCATTTCGTGAATAGCTTCTGAATTACATCATTCATTAACCACAGAATGACCAGTATACTGCAGTGCGTATGAATGTTAGTGAATGTGATTCCGAACGACTGGAATCCAATTATAGGTCATGCAATGGATTGTTACGGGTGAAATAGACCTCGTGATATGCAGTATCTCTTGATTTAGATAATAGGCGCAACAATAAGACGCAGTCATTTATTGGCTTCACAATCACAATTGCCATGATAACCAACACTTTATATTGTAGCGATGTCTGGAACTGCAACCCGCCTCAGCGCTTGATTGACTGCATTATCTACATGTTCCACTCCGCATACATGAGTTTGCTATCTAAATAGCGATTTCTAATTCGAGAACATCCTCGAACAACAGTTATACCTAAGTTTCGCCAGTTTGTGTCTACTGTCACTAATCGTTTCATCCAACCATTTTGCAGCAATATTTAATTCTAATTGAAACACTTCTTATGTGTATATTCGCAAAGACATTTTCAACTTCAACCCGTAGTGTTGGATAGAAGCAAGTCTCTTCTAAGCTTTGCCATTATTTGCATGTTTGGAACAATTTTCAACATTTTAGTCAGCACAATTTAGTCAGAGAGAATCGTATCCGCACAACTCAAACAATAATTAATTGTCTCTTTGAGCGCGCAATTTAACTCGTCGTTTGAAAAGTCTCTATAACTTATGTTATTTAGGATTATTGGGTAAAATGGACATTCCACTACCAGATATGGTTCAAATGCACATTTAGAGCAATTTGAATTATTTCTATCGAGTCTAACATCCGATTTCAGTCTGCACGTATGCGTTGATGCAAATGGAGGTTAGTTGTAGCTGCGGTGAGTCAACACACGACCACCTCGAGGCCAAGGACCTCTTCTTTCAAACCCGCAATACTGCCTGTTCAATAGAAAACGGCTTATTTTTATGCCGTTTAATAGACAGGAGCATCAACCTATCCAGAGTCTCGTGTATCGTACTGCTCTTTGCGTACTTTTCGATGCGCCTCGTATGATAATAACCCCTTTTAGAATCTGAAAGGTAGACATATACAAAACAAAATATAAAAAAACCTCTAATTATCAGCGCTGCTTTGATTGAATGGTAGGGGTGAATCATTTCATCAGGGTTATGTCAAAATCAATGCCACCTAGTGCGATGTCACGAACGGGTTAACTAACTATAAGGGTGTCGAAAGAAAAACGGCGATATATTGAGTGTTACCTATGGGTAATGTTCATAAGCATGCTGATAGGCTTGCTATGGGTTTCAAAGACTATTTAAAATTGCGTATCTGTTATTTTTAGCACAACTAAGTATACCCTTTAGTAAATGACAGCACTCTTTTTGCTGTTGCTTGTTGCTAAATTGTTTTTTAAAGCAGATATTTGGATGAGCTGCACGTAATGATAATGTTGGCGTTTGCCAGCGCATTTGTCCATTACGCTGATACACTGCAAATATATATATATATATATATATATATATATATATATATATATATATATATATATATATATATATATATATATATATATATATATATATATATATATATATATATATGTATATATATATATATATATATATATATTTTATATATATGTATCCATATATATATATATTATATATTATATATATTTATATATATTTATATATATGTATCCATATATATTTATTTATTTATATATTTTATATATATGTTGTGCATAAGGACCTGTTGTACGACAATTCTTGCATAAGACAATGCAAGCCTATGCCATGCAAATCCGACATGATGCCATGCTTCCATGTGATCTCATGTGCATTAATTAGATCGAAAAAGACTGACACCAAGTGTTTTCCTCTCATGAAGCCATCTTTTATGATCAACTGACTGACGACGGAAAGAAAAACGAACGATCGACCCACCTACCTACCGACCGCCCATCCCACCAGCCAACTAACTGACCAACCGACTGTCCGACCGACCAACCAACCAACCAACCAAAAACCAACCGACACCCTCAGCCAGTTTACAACCAATCTACCCATCCACCGCGCTGCGCATACACTGCTCCCACCATCCCATCCGGACCAGCACAACCACCCAAACACATAACCACTTACTAACACACACACACACACACAGACCCAAACACACTCTCTAACAACCAACCAACCTACCGTACAACACACCCACCCCATACTGTGTACTTAAGACAGCAGTATGGATTAACACAGATTAACGTTTGATAGGAGTGACTTAGTTTGCCCATTACCTGATGTTGGCGACTTCATCGCATGACCCAGTCAATGCAGCCTTACAATTTACTTACCATGGGTCATATGGTTAGCGCTCTTCATCAAATTCTCTTGCAAATCGCTGACATGGTAAAGTATATGTTACTGCAGCTGGCTGATTATGAGCGTAATTGATAGACAACAATCCGTTCATGATGCATTGAAAGAACGGGGAGACTAGTTTGGGCGATTTACTTTGTATCTATGGTGGCCCAAAAAAGAGGTGGAATACGGCTGATGAAGGCCAAACAGCATTAACACAATCTTACAAGCAGTCACACGTATCTAATTCTGGCCGACACTTGACAGGATTGTTATATATCCTTAGCCCTCACCTAAAACAGCTCGAGATATATTGGTATTTACAAAGGTTAATGGATACTTCGGATCAGTAATAAAGTGCCATTACACTGTAATACATCGATATATTGCATTGTTTAACAGCTAATGCGTGGAGAATGAGTATGTCTTATTTCAGATGACAAATCAAAGTCGTACATAAAATATATATATATATATATATATATATACATATCTATATATATATATATATATATATATATATATATATATATATATATATATACATACATCGATATGTATATATATATACATATATATATATATATATATATATATATATATATTTATATATATATACATATATATATATATATATTATATATATATATATATATATATATTCTTTGTATATATATATATATACGTATGTATAAAAAACATACATATAAATATATAGATTTAAATATAGATACATATATATATATATACATACATATATCATATATATATATATATTTAAATATGTATATATATGTATATACATACATATATATCAATCTATATATATTGATAAATTATATATATGGATATATATATTTAATATATATATCTATATATGAATATATTTATATATATCAACATGCATCTATATATATATACGTATATATATATATATATATATATATATATATATATATATATATATATATATATATATATATATATATATAAAATACATATTTAAACATATATACATATAGTCTTATGTATGTATATATATTTCGAAATATAAAAAATGTGCATACATTCAGGTAAATGGGTCATTTGCTGTGTTGTCCCGACTCGGTTGGCAATACTGTACAGGACATCAACTTGTTCTAATTTGAGCCGTAACTAATCGAGACTGATTCCATCAAGCTTGATGAATCCAGCTACTCGGAAAACTGTACCGATGGTAAGATCATAGTAAGATTGCATCAGCAATAATGGATTGCTTGCTCTATCCTTCTGTGTCAGAATGGCGCACTATTAAAGTCTTATTGATAGAAGTATATGAACCCTTAAAACGGCAGCACAAATTGCCTCTACACTATCTACGATATTGTTTCGAAATAATTATTTTTATTGCAATCAATTATAGAAGTAAATGTTAAACTATTCTGATCTTTTATACAGATCATTTTGTGGTATTATCGTGATTAATTCTCGAGACTTCCCGTATAAAGTCTGGTGCTTATTCTCGTTAATTCCCGAAGAGCTGAAGTAGAAATATATTGAGATTGTATTGAGCCATTGATTTCAAGCACCTCCTCAGCAGCATAATGACACCATTCAATATTCTCAATGGCCCAACAAGCATTTCCACAGAGGGCGTTTGTATTCTTGGACAGGTTATTTCATTAAACGATAATTCCCAGCGCACGGTATGTTGCGCATTGAAAACGTAACATGAATAATTGAACAAACACTTTACAAGCACAACGGGTGCGTACTCTTTTATCCACGGGATTGCGTGACATTGACTATCCTTAGCGGAACTGTATTTAACATAACTTACAAATGTTTACAACACAAACAATCTCATCTGACTCTTGTAATCTATCCTGAAGGTGGCACCTAATCATTACTGACTAAGTATTAAGAAATATGGTGCGACAGGTTAATAAAAGCATTAGCAACCATTGATGTTTTTTTATCAGTTAATTCAGGACGTGATTCACTACCAGAAGAACAAATTGCAAATATTGAAACTACAAAGGCATTGATGTGAAGATCTACATAATTATTCTAATTACGAACCCGAAATGGTCACTGTAGACTTAGATATTCTGTAATTGGAAAATTACTAGGGTATCATACGCTTTTTGTTTAATTGCCAATGTATTATGAAACCTTGTGGGGATAAAAGGAAAGTCGTAGATGAGAGTGATTGTGAAGCACAGACAATGTCCCTTAATTATCATCAAGCATAGCATGCAAATACCTGGTAATCAACCCCTTAACAATGGTAACAAAACGCTTTGCTTTATTGTAGGTCTACCATGTTTGGGCCTCTACATTTTATCTGCCTAATGGTTCTCTCTTTGAATGAATTTTAATGTCTGAGATAGCTAACTGAAAAAAATTGACAATGTACGACAACTAGCAGTTGTCTTATTTGATATTCCCCTACAACTATAAATGCAAGGCTGTTCATGTTCATTGTTAAAACGTGTTCACACATGTGGCATAGGGATGGTATATCCTGAATTTATTTATGTTGTGACCATCAAAACAAATGCATCGCCTTCAAAAATGGAGAGCCAGTGACTATAAGCTTTCGATGACATTGGTTATAGGGCGCTCAGACATACAACAATATATCGTATGAGAAGAAAGGTTCTGCTACTAACATATGCTGCTCGAATACCTTGATTATTGACTATATATTGATTTCATCTGTTGAATTTACAGCTTTTGATCGCCGCTCAGCATGATCTATCGTATAAGAAGAAAGGTCCCGGTTCATGCTACGATTGTGTGATACACAAAAAGCATTTTAGGTATTTTCTGGGAAGGAAGTGGGGCTCTTAAAAGAGCCATTGTAGTGTATGATAATGATGATGAGGATATTTTGTGTCCGCGCCCTTCTTATAGCAATTAACTTTTCTTTTCAAATGTGATATTACCATGTGAACATCAAAAACAGTATAGACTATTTTGCTTGGATTCACACAGCCATGATAAGCCACGAAGAGGGATGCTCTGTCTATCCCATAACTTTAAAATTTTGTCGAACTCGCCTGGCACTTCCTAGTCCAGTGCGCCAACACCTTCACCAACACCAGCATGTGCTGACGTACTGAGTCTTTGCTGACGTGCTGAAACTCCCGTGTAGGGTACAAACAGCTAAGCAAATAAAAAAGTCTGGTGCAATTGTTTTGGGTTTTTTATTGATATTTATATATATATATATATATATATCTATGTATATATAT
The DNA here is from genome assembly GCA_034190875.2 of Urechis unicinctus. Lineage (NCBI taxonomy): Eukaryota > Metazoa > Annelida > Polychaeta > Xenopneusta > Urechidae > Urechis > Urechis unicinctus. Next base: position 55,691,558 of record CM067347.1, on the reverse strand, counting down.
ATATATATATATATATATATTTATATACTTACATATATATATATATATATATGTGCATATATATAATATATATATATAGAATATATATATATATATAATATATATATATAAATATATATATATATTTTTATACACATATATATATATATATATATATATATATATATATATATATATATATATATATATATATATATATATATATATATATATATATATATATATATATATATATATCAACATTATAGCGCTAACAGTTGTTAATGTTAACACCACCTACTTCATCTATGTTACGGATGCAAAGTAATTATTAGGATCGATGATGTCACCTGCATGGGAGAACCACAAGATGGGGCATGCTAGATGCATCTGATCGCCGTTGCTGTCCCGTAGACATGAACCGGTCTTTGATTTTGAATGCCCTTTGATATTAGAGGGTGATATTATGAATGCGATGAGATTATAGTTTGGTTTGTGTCATGTGAAAGAGGAAGCGTTTCATTCAAGACAGAACGGTTCCCTTAGTTCCGAGATGATCCCTACAGTGTGATATAACAATGGTGTGGTCGACCGTTTCAAAAGCTGACGACAAGCCAAGCAGAACAAAGAAAACAGCATGGTTGGTGACGAGCTCTATCAGTAGATAGTTGTGGACCTTCAGTAGTGTTGTGGCAGGCACGTTATGCTTACTGTAGGTAGATGTTGTGGTCAGCCAGATGAGCGTGGATTTGTCGAGCCACAACTTATTATTAGCGAGTTGTTTCTTTGTCGATCGTCAGCTTCAAGATCAGATGTGTAACCAGAGCATTTTTCATAGACGAGGATAATATCCCAGATTAGAGCGATGTGTTAATAATGTGAGTAATTGATGATGTCAGTTTTGGAAGCAATCTCATAACATAATGAACTTAGGATATAAACGTCATTTTATGTTGAAATATGACAACAATATGCATTTTATGTATTTAACAATCTGAACATGCACATACTCCGCCATTCAAAAAGTATAATATATATATAAAAATATATCACATGTAAGCGTTGTTTTGCATCAATGAGAGAATACATCTGTTTCCTTTCTTTAGCTAGGTACGGAACATTATAATGCCATCTGATTGCTCATTCGGTTCGGAGCCGTTGCATTGTATGTGAAACACGATGCTGGGTAGGGGTTATTGATTGGATTGGATATACATTTCGGGACCCCAGCTTGTTGCTCATATCGGGTGTGGCAGATGTTGCTTCGTAAGTATGCCTATAGGCGACAGAAATATTATTTTATTGAACAATAAAGCAGATTTCCTGTCAAACAGGCATAAATTGCAATCATCGTAAGCCATGTCCAGATAACATAATGATATGAAATCATTCACCAGTAACTAAATTATAATCATTAAGTCGTCTCGTGTTTTGTCTGAGGAAAATGCGTTCAGAATAACAGGCGAAGAATTTCCAGGAGTGGACACAGCGATATCAAGATAATACATCAGTAAACTGATTTTTAAAATTTTAATAAAGATTTTTATTTTCATTTCATGCCACTCAAGCAAAGGTATATACGGTTAAAAACATATTAACTAATAAATTAGACAGCATCATTGTTAAAAAGAATTTTCTCCTCTTCCTCCGTGAACATTGTAACACTTGTGATCGCCTTTAATGCAAGTGACGTTGATTCTTACGCTGATAAACTTGAGTAGATCAACTAGGTGTTAATTTACTTATGTTAGATATCCAAATATGGTACTGGATACATTGCACACTAAATTAACTGTTACAATAACACGCTCCAAACATGACTACTTTAATTGTTGTGTTGAAATGCTCCTGTATACCCGTAAGTGCGGCTTTATAAGTGTTATAGGACCACTTTTTTACCAAGCAAGCGGCATTGCGCCTTAATACTATAATGGCGTCTTGAACAATCTTTTATAAGCTCGCCACCCGTTATGTTATGACCACGACTAAGGCAGCAACTGTTTATGTGAGACTTTCAATGCTGGGCCGCAAACATGCACTGGATTGGTGATTTAAAACCTTGAGAGTAATGATTGTTTTCCCACAGATGCAAGTACGTCTTTTGGTGCTCAGGGGTTCAATAAATACGAGAAAGCACTGGTTATTGTACCCATTAGGCATGTTTGCCATCTAGGCAGATACATATATAATATGTATGCTTCCTATGAAAAAGACAATGGGCTTTGAAAGCGGCGGTTATTTTTTACGCTTATATGGAACAGGTTTCAATATTACGCGTAACAGGCATAGTTGGTTTTGACGACTATCTCTCAGAGTTCCCAGAATAGAATATGGCCCTGGAAAATAACCCTGAATATAGTGCAGCAACTTTACGCTTACCTTTATGAAGAGAATATATCCCCACACTCTCAAGCTAACGAAGTATCTTATAAAGATATGCATGCCCAATTAGAGTGGAAAGGAACGAACATTTATTATGAGACGAATATTTCATGTTGATATTTCCGTAATCGTTAAATCCCACCAAAGATCAATACAAAAGTATGAAGGTTGAGGAGGTGCAGAAGCGATTCAATGGAGGGTAGCAGGGCAATCGGCAGCAGTTGTTTGTGTGTTTACTGCAACAGCCTCGCTAGTCTCGTCCGCTGAGAGCCTCAATTCTTTTTGTGATTGTCTATTGGCGTTATGTAGCGGATTTCCTGTAGATTAGAATCAATATCTAACATCTGCTGCCTTGCACTGCTCTGTATCTCCTAAAACCGAACAGTATTTACATAGATGTGTACATAAATATATTATTGTCTCCTGTTTAAATATGAGACATGTATCACATACAAACATCTACGGTGTCTAAATAAGCAGAAGGCTAAGAAGCGAACCGATTTACCAACTTATAGATGGTTTATATGATATGATGATTCCGATGGGAAGGTTTTGTTTGCATTCTTACAACAGGATGATTGTATGTTCTAGATGACACAGCACCCATAAGTTCATCAAGTAAACCACCACTCAAACAGCATCAATTTCTTTTCAGGAATAGAGCCAATCAATCAATAACCACTCAAATCGTGCGATGACAGAAGAATCTGTACAACGCGCTGGTGGTTATATAATTGTGTCGTTTGCAATCAGACCTTGCCGTTAACCTGATATGTCTCATAGGATTGGCCTTGGAGGATTACCATTGAAATTTGAACTGTGTATAGAACAGCCCTGTCACATCTTGTATGCTCTGTTCGATATTGGGATATAATTATCCACCTCAATTCACGACGCATTCTTTGTTATAAGAAAGGTCACAGACTTATTTCACATCCACTTCTTTGTGTGCAAGCGTGAATTGTAATCATGTGGAAGATAGAAAACATGTGGACGATAGAAAACATGTGGACGATAGAAATCATGTGGACGATAGAAAACATGTGGACGATAGAAAACATGTGGACGATAGAAAACATGTGGACGATAGAAAACATGTGTACGATAGAAAACATGCAGAGAAAACATGCGGACGATAGAAAACATGTGAACGATAGAAAACATCAGGACGATAGAAAACATGTGGACGATAGAAAACATGCGGAGAAAACATGTGGACGATAGAAAACATGTGGACGATAGAAAACATGCCGAGAAAACATGTGGACGATAGAAAACATGTGGACGATAGAAAACATGTGTACGATAGAAAACATGCGGACGATAGTAAACATGTTGACGATAGAAAACATGTTGACGATAGAAAACATGCGAACGATAGTAAACATGTTGACGATAGAAAACATGTGGACGATAGAAAACATGCGGAGAAAACATGTGTACGATAGAAAACATGCGGCGAAAACATGTAGAGGGTAGAAAAAATGTTGACGATAGAAAACACGTGGACGATAGAAAACATGCGGACGATAGAAAACATATGGACGATAGAAAACATGTGGACCATAGAGAACATGAGGAGAAAACATGTGGACGATTTAAAACGTGTGCACGATAGAAAACACGTGTACGATGGAAATCATGTGTACGATAGAAAACACTTTGACGATTGAAAACATGTTGACGATAGAAAACATGTGGACGATAGAAAACATGTGGACGATAGAAAACATGTGGACGATAGAAAACATGTAGACGATAGAAAACATGTGTACGATAGAAAACATGTGGACGATAGAAAACATGTAGACGATAGAAAACATGTGGACGATAGAAAACATGTTGACGATAGAAAACATGTTGACGATAGAAAACATGTGTATGACGATTTATGATAAAGTTGTGCAATACAATAGTATTTCCTCTTTAGCCAATTGTTCAATTTCTACCAGAAATGCAAATCCATACAAATTTAAGATTCTAAACGATTGTTTATAGCAATACAGCGCCCATACAGCCAATTTAATGGTCTTATGAACATATAATGCAAATACGACGCACATTATGCCTTCAGACCTAGCACGTTATTTAAAATCGATGTGAAAACACCTCACCATATGGTTTTCTAACACCACCAATGGCTCGCGATCAGGCAAGTGTAGTGCATTTCCTTAGGATATGTTGCCGTGCGCATTACTACCCACGACACGGGCCCCGATTAATTGTCCCTGCTTTGCCATCAACAACAAGTTTGAGGGCTGCATTGCACCATAACAGCCGGCTAATGCTCACACTGAGAGTCATTAGGAGAGGTGGATTATCCTCGACAGAGAGTAACAATTTAACCATATATATTACCGGTAGCGCACTCGACAAAATAACAGATGTAACCCTGGGGATGTTCATCGGTAGGTTTGTAACCTTAGATCGCAATCTATTTATACTTCGTCATATCTGTGCCAAGGCGGCTTATTTTTCGCATTGCGATTCAAAAGCGTGTTGTCTTACATAAGTCGTTTAAACACAGCATCTGATCACCAACATCTGTTCCGGTCATTATCTATGATAGAACATCGCGTATATTACGACTTACGTGGAACTCGATCAAATTAAAACCGCTGTACCTGACATATTGAAACGGATATATTGAGGCAAACCAGATGACATACTTGTTGTAAACTTTGTTGATTTAATCGTTATGTTTCAAATCAAGTCTGTTCATCGTCTTTAACAAACTTCCCGCTTGTCATGTGGAATGTGATATGCATGTGAGTTCTATTGCTGCCTCTTATGATTTGCAAATGTGACGAATAATTAATCAATAATCGGTGAGGGCTGTTTTCTGTCGATGATAGTTTCTGTTTCTGCTTCCTTCAATTCGCTTATGCTGGTAATAATAGAACTTTATAGTCATCGAACCATGCTATAACAAAGGGCCAATAATTGATTATTGCAATGCACGTTCGGTGATAATCCAAATAAATCTGCGGAATACATTTGCCATAGGAGAGCGGTCTGTATTGCAACCACCCCGAAGGAATAGTAGACTACAAACGGGTCATCGTATTCACTTCGAGGTGTATTCACACGAGAACTAACTACCCCACCTCTCTTAATTATTCATCAATAAACTTGCATCTTTGTTACTTGATAACAGAGGTTGGATGCGGGGTCATCCTTGCTCACAGGGAGAGATACAGAATGCCCATGGTGATTTGTTTGGTACCTTCGTGCAAATAAAATACGTAATAACCTCCAACTTAACCACACGCAAGTGACTTTCAATCACAGCATATGTTGGGAAAGTGCTGCTGGATAAGATACAAATATACGGTTGGCATGCTCGGTCTGCTGTGTTTAAATATTTGGTAGACTCTGGATTAACTAGTGCTAATATATCCAGGGGTTACACCAGTGATATTTGAGGATGGTAATGACTGAATACAAAAAGCAAAGATTGTGTACAGCGTAGTTATATATGAAACAAAGCATACGCCACCTGTATCAAGGCTAAAACTAAAAGCAATTTCATTTTGTTTTGATTTGCTTGCGTGCGCTTATAACCAGATGATCAAATGGTGCAAACATCAAAAAGAAGTTAGCTTAAAAAATTTCGAAGATTGCGCTGCTTGCTTCATGCTCATGCGTTATAGCCATATCACGGAAAGATAAATAGGCAGACCTGAAACATTAAACGTAGATATACCGGGATATAGCTATTAAAGCAGCTTCAGCTATTGTAACTTTTCACTTCTCACACCCAATGTGCAATAACTGTTAACTGTGGCATTATTATGTTAGAATTTCGGATTTATATTTGCATGTAACAATTGCGAATTTCTTTCTTTTCGTCATGCGTGAAATAATGTGATTGTCTAATAATTGCAGACACATGTGATTCAGATTGCTTTGATAATAACAATATGGCTGGGGAGGGTCATGGATAGTGATCACCTACACAGATATTGAATAACTTGTTCCGAGTGTAACATACGTCATCTTATTGTCTGAGTATTGTCAAATGCGAACATTAATCGGATCTATGCCTCTTTGCAGCATTGAAAAAGTCTAAGCAGAAATGTGTGGCATTCTGCATCCTATTGTCGGTTAAATTGGACATTTGACACTGTCATTTATTCACATGGCGTAGTCGATTCACATAAAGAATAAAACTATGACAGACAGAGATATGACTTTTGCATGGTAGATTATACTACTTGATATATTGGGGAACTCGGGAATGCCTTAAACGAGTTTAGATGGAGTTTTTCAAAGTGCCATAATACATTTTACCTTCAAGTACACTTTTTTTAATCGACCAATAGCTTCAAGAAATCTCAACAGTTACTGCCCAAACTCTAAATCACAAACGATTGAAATGTATGAAGGCACATTAATATTATATTCTCTGGTTGCTTGCAGGCTATCGATGACAATTGGTAAAAAACAGACACAATATACAAACACCATGTCTTAGAAGTTAATACAGCCTTCTTGTTGTTTATATTAAGAAGCATGACTCTTTCAGTGTCGTTAGTTCCCTTTAATGTTTAGTACTATGAATGATCTGCATGAGTTGATTTGGACTTCTTGCCATGTTCATAGAAACATATGCAATCATTGTGTAGTTTGTGTAATGTATCATCACACAGAACGGCACTGCGTTGACATATCTTCACTGTATACCATATTTATCCACAAGTTGTAGAAATAGACGCTTCTGCATGTGAGCCATTTTGGCATTGGGTGTACCACGGATCACACTAGCTATAACTTGGTATAGTTTTCACCATGTACAGCCCATCGCACTTTCATGCATAATGACAGCATTCTTCACATACCATTCCCTGTATTGCAACGGAACTTCGATCACTGTTCCCATGCTTTTGCAGCTTAAAGATGAGACCCTCAGTGTTAATACAGTATCTACTCGTGTGCGGCTCCTGCATCCAGATATTTGCATCCAGAACGCGCTATGCAACCTTGGCGTACTGTAGCCCTACAGAAGGTCTATGAAGACGGTCTACAACGACTGAATCCAACGCAATGGATAAATCTTAAATGGAAATAAGACAAATTGAACGTCAAAAACCTTGCGAGTTATTTGGTTTTATCGCATGTTTTAATGGTAATGAACAATTTGCACCTATGACAAGTGATGTATTCAGCTTACAAGCAGTACTATTAAATGTGCGTTCGTGGTGTCATTATCGATGCGCACATTTTGCAGACCGGACTGTTTCAAACAGCTGGCAGTTCCAGCAGTATTACGGGTGTTCAATACGGCATCTGGGGGCACAGCCTTGCCACACATATCATTTGTTACAATCGTGATTGAGTCAACATTAAACAGGTCTGCTGCATTCCAACTTAATCAAAAGTGTGTATACATAGAAATATTCACCTCAAACGTCTTGTCGCCGCTGATTTAAAACATATTAACTGTAAGCAGGATATTGTTGATAATTTTCTTGATAGAATCGATTCTAGCTTTTATACTACGAAGCGATCGTGAAGAAATTCTGCCCGCCCGCTGGGCTAATCTAGTTTAAATCCGCACTTTCATCGCCAGTAACCCGGAGACGCCTAGTAGAACCCGTTCTATGAGCACCTAGCGAAAGGAAAGCAAACCAATAGTTGCGACGATATGCGACAAAATGTGGTATATCAAAAATAGTTTTGGAAATATCTTATATACAATAGTTTTGGAAATATATATATATATATATATATATATATATATATATATATATATATATATATATATATATATATATATATATATATATATATATATATATATATATATATATATATATATATATATATATATATTTTCCAAAAGAACCGCATCGATTAAGCGTTTAGCGCGGTTCCATATATTCTTTCGCAGTCTCTTGATATATGTTGCTTTCGAGATGCTTCAAAGCTATTTGACCATGGGCGAGGATAGTGACGACTCAGGATGTTAACATGTAATAACACGTCGGCGCATGGCCAGGCGAGCTGCTCCTCACAAACGTATTTCTTTATCACGCTAGCTATAAAGCGAACAACTATATTAGTTAAAAGGATGCCTTAAAAGTTTGAGTGATTCCGCGAGTGTTATAATTCTTATTATTCCATAACATTGGTCTGGTTAAAAATAGTAAGTAATATTTGGCTTTGCCTTCAGGTTGAATCTATTGGCACCGCCGTCTCGTCTGTGGATTCATTCACCTATAATTTGTCGTTCACATTATCCTTATTTCTTGAGGCCAGGACGCGGTATTCATGTCCTCTTGTCGCAGTTGGATGATCTTCCTAGTGGCGGCCATTGGCGCAGTGGCATAGATAATTTAACTTGCATACCAGTCTGAGATTCAACCAACGAAATCTATACCCCTTACTTATAAATGCATTATTGAACTCCTGCATACGATTGATATGAGTGTCACGTATGGCCGTAACTGCCAATAGTATTTATCATCCCAATGTTAATATATATAATGCATATGTATCTGCCTAGCTATGACTGCTTGTGGAAATAATGCCTGATGAGTTCAATAATCAGTATTGCTTTCGACTTCATTTACTTGCCATCATGAACGATTTATTCTTTGCTTTCAGCCCGCCAGCGGTCAAAAACAGGTTAATTTGAACGACGATCAACACAAGCGTCGTAGGAATGAGTGGCGGTATTACCACGTGAATGGGAATGAGTGGTGGCATTACCACGAGAGTGGGAATGGGTGGTGGCGTCACCACGTGAGTGGGACTGAGTGGTCGCATTACCACGAAAGTGGGAATGAGTGGTGGCATTACCACGTAAGTGGGAATGAGTGGTGGTATTACCACGTAAGTGGGAGTGAGTGGTGGCATCACCAAGTGAGTGGGAATGAGTGGTGGCATCACCAAGTGAGTGGGAATTAGTGGTGGCATTACCACGTGAGTGGGAATGAGTGGTGGCATCACCAAGTGAGTGGGAATTAGTGGTGGCATCACCACGTGAGGGGGAATGAGTGGTGCATTGCCACTAAAATACCAAGGAGTACACAGCAGTGGGTATGGGTGGTGGCATCACCACGTGAGTGGGAATGAGTGGTGCATTGCTAGAATAAGAATAAAAAGAAGTACACAGCAACTATGGCTATCAAATAACGAATAGGATAACATACGATACATACAACTACATCGGAAACATTTATAGCTATCACTGCCCATCTTGCACTGACCTTTACAACAGAAGTCAGACTGAGTATAATTTGCTTTACAGGCAATAACAGCCGCTAAACTCAATTTACCAGGAAGGATATCAGATCCAATGTACCTAAATGTTCCTTAAGGCAGGTCTGCATATTCATATAAATTTGATTTACGAGAGGCAAGGCCACACTCTAGACGATCGATGTATAATATCGAATTAATGTGTTTGGATATGACTTAATGAGACTATGTGGAGGGCCAATGAAGCTAATATGACAGAGAAATAGTTATTTCCAAAGAGATTATCGATTCTGTTACAAATGAGCGTGTTTTGAAAACAACATCTTCCACATGCCAGGTAGATTCAATGTATATAACCATCTCAGGTGAGGCCATGTGGCGGCGGTATCTCATCATTACAATAACTTACATTAATCACAGTCACGATAAAACCTTTGATGTTGACAACGTCTTTGATCATCAATATTGCGATCATATGCATTAGTGTAGACATTAGAACAGGTATATAGATAGGTAACCGTTTGATTGCGCTGGTCGTAAAAACAATAGAATATCAACGATCAAGTAATTAGTCATTTGTATCATTTTTGTCGAAGGAAAAACTTAACTGACACACCATAAATTTGCTCGATAATGGTAAAAAATTTGTGCAACAAGCATTCTTCGAGTAAGTGCCATTGCTAGTGGCTATTTCATAATTCTAAAACCCAAATCATTATGGTATCTTTGTGTAAATATCCTTTTGTGGAATCATTGCATTTCCCTAGAAATAATGTACATCTGCGACACATGTCATTTAACCGAACCATAATATTATGTAGAACTTTATAGACAATCTCGGCTCGTTCCAACTAATTAGCCATCTTTCCGTAATAAAATCAAACAGATGATAAATAACATGCACATATATACACACGTACATACGTACATACATACATACATACATACATACATACATACATACATACATACATACATACATACATACATACATACATACATACATACATACATACATACATACATACATACATACATACATACATACATACATACATACATACATACATACATACATACATACATACATACATACATACATACATACATATATATATATGTATGCATATATATATATATATATATATAATATATATATATATATTTATATGTATATATATATACATACATATATATATATATGTATATATAAATATATATATATATATATATATATATATATATATATATATAAACATGCGTGTGTGTATATATATTTATCTCCATATATGTATATAAAAATAAATACATGTATATATAGATACATATATATACATATATCACAAAAGTTTTCGTTGTGCCATTTCCATAGTTGTATAAATGGTAGCACTGAACTGGCTGTTGTGTTTGCGACGGTCACAAATACATTTGTTTAACTGGTATGTGGCAAAGTAAAAATGCCTCACGTTCGAAATTATGTGTAGCTAACTAGCATCAGAGAGCATCTGTGTACTACGCATTTTGTTGCCGGTGTTGTTGTTGCTGATGTACAATACTGTTGCAGACATTTTGGCAGATAATACTCATGGTCCCGCTTTTAATGTGCTGCCATTATTGCTATTCATGGGTGGTTAATGATAATGTTAATCGGTCGATATTGCGACGCACACTCACAATTGGGATCGGAACCCCTCTTGCGCTCTTTGAAAACTACATTTGATTATATTGTGAAAAACACAGCTAGCACGGAGACATGTGGCTAAATGTGACCCCTCTTATCAACTCCTTATCACGCTCCTGAATGATGTTCATACAGCTTCTCTTTTAAAATGCAGTGTGCTGAATAAGGAAGGTTCTAGGAAAGTTGTTGAGTTGTGGATATACCTTATTATTCATTATCGATCCAATGGCAAAGCCGCCCGTTATAAAAGAAACATTTCTGATATGACTTGGACTTCACATTTGCATAACTACGGTTTAAGCAGATTTACCTTCACCAATGCACACTGATATAAAGAAGTCTACAAACATGCAAACGCTTGTGTTGTAGTAATGCTTGGGCTTGATCAAGTTCGTTTAATGGTGGACCAAAGACTCCAGCAGTCTTGAAAAGAATTGTACAATGGCGATGGCCGTTACAGAGATGTTTTTCACTTGAGAGATTAAGGTGCTAAACGGGCTGAGTATTCGCAGCCACAACTACTGCAAATGGCATAGATTCGAAATAACAGCATTTCCACCAACACAAATGAATGCAGTAAATGAACAAAATGTATATCCATATGGCACTGCTGATTGCTATGTTAAATATAACAACTCGTATTGTTTTGTGCTTGATGATATTAATTACGAAGTTTATGCATATATTTAAAATGCTGCCAAGCGTTAGACCTGTTAATATTGTCGAATTTTTAAGGCATTTGTTTCACAAACTGTTCAAAGGTTATGAGCTTCCCTGTCCCCTACCTGTTCTTGTTCCTCCCCACTATTTAATGATATCGACAAATAAACGAGCCTTACAGTTAATAGTTGCCTCTATTACACCAAACATCAGCTGATAAGAGCAAAGAGTAGAGTTATTGATTGTAGGAGGTAACAGATGTAAACCACCTGGATTAATTATTGACTTTCACTCACCATCGCTATAGTAAATTGTATACAAATTGCACTCGCATACATAAAGACGATTCTGAACAACAATACGATGCATTGTTCTTATGCATTCATAGTCTTATCTTGTACAACTACACGGACACTTTTTTTAAAACCTACCATACGATCATTGTCATTGAGTATTATTGGACCCTGCAAGAATAGTTTATATCGATAAGCAACATTGTGGTGACTGAGAGCACCTGTCAATTCACAGCATATATAATTGATAATTTATATGAACCTAGGGAATGTTTAATTACCGCCAAAACTGCGATACCGATTCCAACAGTTAAGGGTTACTATTCTACAGTGTTCATAGCATATTAAGTAATGTTATATACGCACTACAAAATGATAATCCGCAATGCCATTGTCAATAGCAGCATCAGATGACAAAACATAATAACTCATCGAAAAGCATTGGCAAGCGGACTTTTGTCTCGCTGCAAATGTTATGCCAACTGATTGTATAAGCTATACATTATCCTTGAGCAACCTGAGCGGTAGTAGTAGGCTTCAAACAAAGCAAGCCAGGATGTTCTGTGCGATGATTAACGAGCTATGCCTCAGTATGCGGTGTTGCTTTCATAACGACATTCGAAGACTTGCGATAGTTTGCCCAGTATTAAGTTGTAAACAGTTCTGCATTTTACGTACAGTATGGTGAGAAGCAATCTCCAGCTATACCCAATATCGATTGATGACAGGTAGTTCATGGTTTACCAAAGGCATCGACACCATGAAGCACGAATATACGAGCAAGAAAAACGATCCATGTTCCTGATCCTCTGGAACAATGTGGTAAGATGAAGCATATTTATCATGGTTACCTGGCTTGGGAATCCATCTAAGTAATCAATTTAGCTGACGTTAATTCGCGGTATTTGCTGATGTATGCAGCACCGTATGCTTATAACATGATATGCACACTATCTAATAAACAGTTAGCAATGCGCCTTCGCGTGTTCTATAGATACATTACCGCAAGTCAATCGCGTCATATCGGTTGAATCAGGCAATATATTGTGCTATGGGCACAGACCCAAGTTGCATTGTACCGCTCCAACCTTCAACCCTTTCTCTCATAACCCGTCAAATAGTGTGCATTCATGACAAGCGAAAAACTGTGAAACATAGTGTGTAATAGCTGGGCGTAGAATTACTACAATCACTTATTGTAATTTTTTTTTCCGAACAAAAACAGAATATCCCATGTTGGACGCCGAATGCAACTCTGCATTAGACTCACAGAGACTACCGATTTTTTTCATTACTGAATGACCTGTCCAACAAAAGCTTTAAAAACATTTCCACATTAAATGGCAACGCCTATAAAAAATCTTTTTACATCTACGCCAAGGACATTATAATCCAAATCAGGCGTGCAATCGAGTCAAAAGAGCATAATCGAATAAAACAAAAGTCATCACAGCTGAGAATGTGATGGATAAATCAATACAATTTATGAAGACATCCTGAATCAGATATTTAATGAGCAAATATTCTGGCCGCTGTAAAGAATGGCAATTCTTGTACACCAAGTATGCAAAACAAACATGCAATGAGAGCAGTTACTTCTATTCACCGAACTTGTGCTAATGCTTTGAACTTTACTTATATCAGGATGCCAGCATATATTACCATGTTATTGGTAAAATATATTTTTGGACTAAGGTACTGTATGCTCCAAATGGATACCGTGTACAAATGTGACTTTCGGATAATTTATTGAAGGATTAGGTGTTGTTTTCATAGCAGGAGTAAATAATACAAAAGGGGTATATTTGGAGAAAAGTTCTATTCAAGGTGGATTGTAAATTATAGCAAGTCACCCTTGTGTTTTTCAATGATATCGAATATCATCATACTCGGGAAGGTTGCTGAATTATATTGAGGAATATTTACAGCGAGTACGACCTTCAAACTAGCTTATCTCTTGATGCTAAAACAACCCATTAGCTGCTACAAAGAGTGGCCATTATCATAAGCCCTTTTACATTGTGAGAATTCGCCGCTCAGAAGAGCCTCATTTACGCTCAAGGAAATCCGTATCATGACCCATAATTGAATTCGTGTCGCTTGGAACCACATACGCCCACGTTTATTCGCCGTGCAACATAACACATAGATGAGACACTGGTTGACATGCGATTCCATGTCGTGTGGTTCTGTAACTAATACATTTTACTCGTTATTTGGGGATGGGAGCTTTATGTGTGATTTTTAGCTTATTTTCAGAAGGGATTACAGGGGTGTTATGTGCTACTGTTGCTCTTTTATGTATTATAGTGGATACGCACAGCAAATTGTTACATGGTAGATCACTAAATGAAACTATACACCAAAATCAATCCAAATGCGCTTGCGCTGAAGCTATTTGGTGAAGTAATTTACGCTGACCACACTCGACTGAATATTCCGTTGGGAATGTCAGTCCTCTACTTCAGCTCTTCTTGCATTTTTATCGATTCGATATATATATATATATATATATATATATATATATATATATATATATATATATATATATATATATATATATCTATATATATATATATATGTATATATATATATATATATATATATATATATATATCTATATATATATATATATATATATATATATATATATATATATTGGGGTTTTTATATTTGCCATTTGGCCAAGCCACTGCAGCTGATAATAAAAACTGTTTCCAATGAATGCACCTTATTCCATTTTATGTTCCAACCATTTCACAGTGCTAAGTTATGAGCAATAATTATCAATTATCATTACACACTGACATATTTAACAATTCATGTCAATATACATGACAAGACTTAACTTAGAGCAATAGCAGGTATTGCTTATGATTATCCATCCAACCCACTCCATCAAACCGTGGAATGGATAACAACCCACAATAAGCTCAGACAATCGCATATAGGAAATTTTTTTTAAACTTACCCCATATAGGTACAGTGGAGACTTTCTGAAGTGAACTATGTTCGGAATGTGACCCGGACCGGCAAATATCTAATTGCGTGTGCCCTATCAATTCCCAATACACAGTATTCCCTGTCTGTTATTCATAGCCAAGCAATTAGTTAGCAGATTGATTGTCCGAGACCATTAGTTTATTGACCACACTCTACGTTCAGGCGTATATATGGATTTGTTAATTCACTGTTATTTTACACCAAGAGTGTGGTACAGGCTCATATTTGTTCTTTGGACTAAGGGAAATTATCAAGCATCTTGACTTCCAATCCGGCATAGCGATTTCATGTTCACAGGCCAATTATCGCAATTTTATCACACGGAATTGGTTCAGGATATGCATGAGACCACATCGGTTGCCAGTGATGTTATGTGGGAGGAGGGTACTTTCAAGGGTCAGATAGAGGTCAGGGAGGAGGTGACAAGAAAATTGCTGTCATTGCACAGAGAAATATATTTTTCATTGCATATATGTATAATTGGCAGATAAATCCTAGCATTTACCTGATATACGTCATGTATACATTGCAGAAGTGGTCCGTGGGTCAGAATGAGGCCATGGTTTGTAAAGCAAAACTCGTTATACCGGATATACGTGCAGTGCCAGCTATCCTGTGGGTAACCAGCTATTAGATGGTTCGATAACTATTTCGCCCCTATACCCACATTTGACGGTCGATTTGCACGTCAGAATCGCTACGGACTTCCACCAGAGTTTCCTCTGGCTTCGTCAATGAGTCCTGCAATTCACATCAATCCACGAAGCTAAGCTGCGCTCTTCATCGACTCGCGAGCCAAGTGATCCACCACTCAGACCAGGGCAATTACCGATCACACCAGCATAGGAGGTGACCGCTGAAAGCCGTTCGAAAACAACCAGCAACCTTCAAAACGCTGTTTGCATTTTCTTTCCGATGACGGACCCCGTGGGTCATTCATCATCGGTTCACACCGTAAGCTGCTTCCGACTGTTTCCGCCTCCAGGCGTTTTCACTTTCATCATGTTAAATCAACAGAAAAGTTCGAAAACACACAAGCCGTCGAAACTGTTTCAGCCCTTTTTGACCGACTCATGTATATTATTCTGCAATTGCATGAATGACTGCCCTCGTGAAAGGCTTTCTCATCTGTATCTCACCTGTTTTCCCCGCCAGTGGTCCCCTCGGTTCTTTTTTTTAGCGGACCCGGAGGTATTTAAGAAGTGGGGAAAAAAGGAATAGCTTTGAAATCACGACAAATCACGACTAAAATGGGGTGCAGTCGGCCGTGGAATTTACCTCATATTATGCACTAAAACACAAGGGCCTTGCCATACGAGGGCCCCCACCGTTCCTTTTTTTAACAAGCCTGTGGGTATTTACCATTTTCTCGAAAGTGAGGAAAAAAAGGGGAGGAATCACCACCAATCCCAAAATGGGTTGGAATATGCCCCAGCCTTCTTGAAACAAAGTCGGTGGTCAAGTATCTCTGTTATTGAGAGACTTGACCGCCCATAATCGCGTATTCGATTGTAATATTAGGTGATCACGCTTTGTTTATAGCAGCGTGATAAGTCAACTACAAGACCGCAATATCGAATACTCAAATAAGCTACCCGCGCGTTTCTTATAGCAGTGAGATCATTCGTCTCACATTTACAAACTTGTCTGTGAATGTTTTTATATGAATGTAGAATATATATGGATAATTTTATAATGATATCTGATAGCATTATTGAGAAATGGTGTTATATTTGCAGGTACCATGGCTCAACAACTGTTGAACCAGACAGCCAATGCTGCTGGCAGCCGCCTTGTGTGCCTTGTCGGTTTGTCGGTTTCAGGGCATACAAGAAGCTGGCCCGGCATCTCTTGTAAACCAGGGATATGAGGTCCACTCTCTTGGGGAGCCTCGCAGTTGAGGAGGGCATTCTGGCATAGCTGTGCAGCCAGCAGGGTGTGCGTGTGGGCGGGGTAAGGGCTGTCCTAGAGGCTCTTGGGAACTTAAATGTGGCGAAGAAGCGGGGAGTAAGGCCTGTTCCTAAGAGGATAGTTTCAGGAAAGTTGGGAGGACGGTACTAGCAGGCCCCAGAGAGAGGTCATGAAGGGGATGGTTCTGAGACTAGCTCAGAGATGGATCATGGGATGAGTGGGAGTAGGGTACTATCAAGGGCCTGATAGAGGTCAGGGAGGGGTTGGCTCTAACACTAGCTCAGAGATGGGTCCTGGGATGAGTGAGGACAGGTCAGAGTTGAGGACAGGATAGTGGTAGAGGTTGAGGTGCAGGGTGAGGCCAGGAGTTCTGAGCTTAGACATTGGAGGTAGGGGGTAAGTAGCTACAAGACCTAGGGGATTTCTCACTGACCTTCTTCTGATGAAAGTTTACGTCAGTACAACAGGCATCCTTCCAGGGTGCATTTCCACACTGACCTTCGATGTTCTGATCATCGGCCTAAGTTTACGTCCCATGGGTACTAAGTTTCCTGGTTGAGGTTCAAACCACTGTGGTGGCTCTCTCAGAGAGGGAGTATTCCTTGGTTAAGGAGCTCTTTACCCTTGAGGGATACTTTACACTGACAGGCCACTGACAGGCCCGAGGTTTTCCTCCAATGGAACCCAAAGCCATTCACAAACATACCAAGGGAACTCAGTGAGTTCTTCGAGGAATATGGAAGTAGCTCTTTTTTAGAATAAAATTGATGGGTGTGTTATAAATGATAGCGACTTTAACACCTAATGGTAATCGATTTCATCTGAATTAGTAGGGATGATCTTCAAGCCTAAGTGCACGTGCTGTGGATCACCCGGCATAAGTGATTGCGGGTTTGGCCTAGCTAAATTGGACCGTAGAAAGTCTTGTTGTTACGGTCTAGTGTCGGCCTGTAGTTCCTGTAGATCGGAATCAGGATCTTCCATTTGCTATCTTGTGCTTCTCGGGATCCATTGAAACTGAATAGAATATTCGCTGATTTGTGAATATACAAATTCGTTGTTTTCTATTGTAAATGCGAAACGAGTTCTATGTGTACTACATCTACGGTGACAAGATAATAAGAAGACAAATATGTGATGCACTTGATGGGAATAACACCCACATAGATGTAGCTGGAGTAGTTTGACCACTGCGACAAATTGACTCCTGACACGTTAATGTATCGAGTGGTTTGCTTTTGCTTTAATAGACACGCAATAAAGACAGATCATAATACACTATGGGATACACGTGACAGGGAATTGACGTACGATGTTTTCATATGCAAAGATGAAACACTAAGTATGAATAACAATATTACTGTCCATTATCATGCTATCATATCCAAAAACACAAGTTAACACTTATATATGCATGCATTCAACACCGGCTGATGACAACCACCGTTATTTAAAATGCTCATTGCGTAAATATATACAATCATTGGTGGTATTAATACCGGGGCTAGCGATAATATAATGTACGGCGAAAACGGATGTGGCAACTCCGTTACGTATAAGCTTGTTTAACGGATAGGTGTATCATCTTAGAGAAATACAGTTATGTTTATTTTTATGACTTACCATATTCCTCACTTGAATGGTCAAGCTATCATAATATTATCTGTGTCTCATTGATACAGTTCCTAGTTAAACACAACTACACCCCAGTCTAATACAACTAGCAGGGCAAGTCCACAGGCAAGAGCACTACAGTGGTAAGCGAACCGAAGAGAAAAACACACGGGCAACATTGAGAATGCATAAAAGTTTTGTATGAAGTAAGTGACAGAGAATTATAACTGGGGTTGCCAAATTATTTATGAGGTGTTTAATTTGATGACGCCATTATCGAGATGGACTTCGATGGTCCATTTCAGCGACATCACTTTCGTTGCAGAAAAAAAGCAAGATACCCTATCACGAAATAGTTGCTATAGCCTATTTCGTTCGGTGATACAATAATCTGCCCAGCAAACTGCAGGTTACATTATTGTCTCCTTTGCAAGCAAACATATGTATTTGGCGTTAAGCAGGAACAGACATCACATTTGACCTGTTGGATATGTATTGGCCGATCACATGGTTATGTTCAAATAAATAGTCAGTCTGGTATGATCAGTTCAATATTGGGACATATTTATCCACTTCAGCTCACCCCAAATTCCGTGTTACTGAATCGGTCATGGACATGTGTATGATCCAATGTTCAGACTTATCCGATTGGAATGTTAGTGCTACAGCCTAATGGAGTATATATATAGTACTTTACGAGATTGCATTGGTGCGCAATATCTGCCTCACTTTACAAAACGACCGGATATTGTGACCTTGATGGATGAAGATTATTGTGTGGTATGGCGTCGACGATAGTTTACACTCACATGATCGTGTCATTTATCGTTTTATAATAAAATCAATTGCAGGCGGAAATTGTAAGCATGCGGACGAAAGTAATTATGTGTATGATGATCTGTAAGCAAAGCGGATTATCTTCGACAGACAGTAACTATTAAAATCAATGTTCTACCGATACAAGACTTCCATGGCGCTCTCGAGAAAATCAAATTCAACAAATCTCACCCTGGGGACGTTCATCGTTTGTTTTCACCCTTTCACCGCACTCTAGAATACTTGTACCGATTTGGCTTGCTCGAAGTGATTAAAAGAAACATCAGGCCTTAGGTCGATTGAAAGGTATTAAGGTAGAGTAAAATACGCACGTAGCCGCTTATGATGTCACTCGTTCTGCATTTGGTCTGGACATTCGATTTGCTAGAATATATTGTATACCACGATGATCGATCTGATTTGCTACGGGTATTCCATTTATTTAGCAATAAAGTTATAATCACGCCTTGAGCTTCATGCATCAGTAAAGGTGGTGTGTAAGATATGTATAAGAAACCATTATATCTAATGGCTGCTCTTCGGTACACAAGACTAATCCGGCCTGATAATGATACCAAAATGCTGCATGGAGAAAATCCTCACTGATTTTGGAAATGATATGTGAGTCGAGTGTGAATGCTGACCCCGGCTTTTGCTATCAGGTCTGTATAATCCCGTTGCCTACGTTTCAGTGGTCTCGACACAAAATTCGGCATGTGTAGAGCATTATCAAACATCTGAAAACAGGAAGGGGTTATCCTATAACACAAACGGAATAACTATCGAGTCATTTAGCTGCTTGACAAAACCAGGTGTAAAGTAATAATTGCACTAAACAATCGAAAAATTATTGGTCATCACGAGAACAATAGTTTTGTAAGCAAGGATAATATATTGGGGCCACGCTTTTTTATAGCTCATATCAAATGTTACAATACGATAACCTTTGTTCCTAATGTATTGCAATAGACGGTGGTAGGGTGGTTGGGGTGGGCACACATACGAGATACGCGTTGTGATCTTCAAAGTCGCTGGAAAGCATTTGCCTTGTAGCATTCTGTATGTGTTATCGCAGAGCTATTTTCATCGTTTTCATCAAACTTCCTGTGTCCGACAATCGGTATACATTAATTTTACGTGTGTTCTATTGCTGCCTCTTGTGGTTTGCAAATATGACCAATCCAATAATACAAGGTAAACGCCATCTGCGTTATGATAACGTGGCCTGCTTACTAAGGATGATATTGTCTATCACTGCTGCTTCCACATCTAACCGGTAATTGGATGACACCCGCTTATGTTTTTAATAATCGAACCTTAAAGTCATTGATCCATGCTATAACAAAGGGTTAGAACATTAAAACGTTGACGAACGTTCGGAGATTTCCCAAATAAATCTATGGGATAATTGGCCACAGAGGTATGAATGTGACACGTGCTCATAACCAGAGACCTGTATTTCAACTACCCCGAAGCAATAGCAGACTAACATTTTTTAATCAAATCTGTACGTGTATATGTACGAAATAAATAATATATAATATATATATATATCCCTTTGGGGTATTTCATCCCCATTTACTCGGAGACTCGTTAACATATGTCTCTTTGTTATTAATCAATAAACCTATTAGTAATGCTCTTTTACATGTTATAAACACACATAGGTTAAAAACGAGATTATACGCTCGTAACCGTATTACCCTCCAACCTTAATACACACAAGTGACCTTTAATCATTGCAGTGCTGTTAAAAAAATCTACCAGATAAGGGTCCGAGCACTGACCAATATGCAGACGCCTTATCCGAGATGGTTCGGTCTTCCGTGTTTGTAAAATTTGCCATTAAAGAAACTAAAGAAACTAAGAATGAGAATGACTGAATAAAAACGACGTACAAAGATGTAGGTATAAATGAAAACAATTAAATTTAATATCATCCAAGGCGTTATACAAGTAATAAATGAGCAAGGAAATTACTCAATATATCTGTGTGACTGACCACAATGTATGTATTAATTACAGAACGCTAACAATAAAAAAAGTCAACACAATCAAACACATCACTGCATCTTAACAAGTTTTACAATTGGATTAAAGCCTCTCGCTATCATTCAGAAGAATTTCGTCAATTACGTAAGTGGAGAAAACTCAGCGCAAATAGCTTGACATGGGTCATGCCTATGTATTATAGTGACGAAACGGGGAAGAGACTATAAAACCTGAGACATTCTTTTCAGATGTCATGGGATATGACGACTAAAGCGATTGTTAATCACATCTTATGACGCCAAACATGGCATTACCGTAGACTATGGTTCACTTGTTTTTGAATATCGAAGCTAGGTTTGAATAGCCTAGTACTGAACGCACATGTGGATAGTGTTTTAATATGTGGTTTTCACACTGCATGTAACATTAACGCAGATCGTCAGTTCTTTCTTTTAGCCATGTGTCAAATATATCTATTGTGTTATTAGTGTATATTCATATATGATTTAGATTGCTTTGATAATGACGATGCAGCTAGAGTGAAACATAAATATAGGTTACTTATCGCATAACTAGGTATCAGTGCAACAGTCTGAGTGTTGCCAATTATGAGAATAAATCTATGCACATTCGCATAAGTGGATACGTCTGATTTCGCCTAGTCATGAATGCATTGCATTCCATGTTTTGTCCTTAAAATTTGATAGTTATAATGGCTTAGTCACCTGATACTGTGACAAAAAAATGACTTTGGCACAGTAACGGATAAATGCACAATTTTACTATTTGACTTATTGTGAAACTGAGGATCACCAAATACGTGCTCCGTCCAAATTTGGCTTATTTTATCGACCACCAACTAAAGAGTCTAAACCGTCGCTGACTCAAAGTTCAAAATCACCAACGATTGGATACGTGCAAGTATGACGTCATGTTGCTGTGTGCTTACGAGATTATGTTTGCAGACCAGAGGTAACAATTTGGACAAAATGGATGCACAAGTCGAAATGGACATACTTTAAAAGTAATGGAGTTTGGTTGGTTACATTGCCATATACGTTGTCAACAGCATGCATGCGATCAATACAATGACCTTACAATGTGAGTGAGTGCGGGAAAAGCTTATTATTCTCCAGCAGCATAAGTAAGGGAGAGCGGAACATTGGACAGTGTTTTACGCTTTAAAGATACGAGGTGATGAAAGGCTTAAGGTTGATTGTATTAGCACTAGCGTCGTTGTTTCCGCGAATCAGCCACAAATTATGCAATCAGTATTTATCAAATCAATGAACACGCCAAATTGAACGCTATACTTGCGCCACCTCTCCAGAAAAGACATCTGCTGAAGTTACGCACCCGATTTAATTTAGACTTATGTCCCTATGATCATCTCAAAGGCTCCTTGTCGTGAAGTATGTCACCACTGAACCTAGCTACATCCATTACATGAAGCAATTGAAGCTGGGGCCGTCCTTAGTATGTGACATATAAATGCACACAGTTATTTGGTGAATATAATAGGGTTGTAGACGAGCAGTAATGGGTATTTATCTCTTAGACGCAAGGACGTATAACTCCCCCTTGTATTATGCGGCAGTAAATTGAGCGAAATGCATACCTTGTCTGCCGAGGTATTATTATGCCAAAACAATAAAGTCCCGCCAGAATTGATGTCAACCACGCTCGTTGTTACTATGGACACAAAGAAAAACGTTGAGGAAATATGAACGTAGTCATGAGGATAGCCCCTTTAAGTACGTTTTCGTCCCAGCCGAGACAATGGTGCTCATAGATTCCATCTGTAAGGATGCAAACATTACTTCGAAATGTCATAGTTTGAAAGCAGCCTTCAACTTTGATTTGGAGGGACACAAATATGCCATCATGACAATGGTCTTTCCAATATATGTATGAGCCACAAAAGATTAGGGTTCTGGTTATTCATAGTATTGATTGAAATGTAACGGTGTCGAAATAGTTTTGATAGATTTACCTTCGAGCATTTGTTAAAAAAAAGGATCAATTGTGCGAACATGTGTCTAAATAATATACTCATATGATGCACAAACAATTCAATATGTATGATAGGGGTATTTTTGTACGTTCCACGGCTTCATTTTAAAGCTGTAATTCTTAATGGCAGCAATGTAAGCATGATATACATTTCATTTCATTGTAGAAGACCAAAGAGACTAATTGGATGCGGGTGAACCTTGTATCATAGTCATCATATTTATCCTGTTTAATAAATGTTTTTACTACTGCAGTAAAAAGACATGAAGTAGATGCCTGGCGTAAATATTGACAGCATCCAGGTCAATGTCTCACACATATAAACATTACCATATGCCCAACTGCATTATATATATATATGTATTTATATATACATATATATTTATATATATATAATATATATATATATACATATATATATATATATATTTTTACATATATATATATGTGTTATATATATATATATATATATATATGTATATGTATATAACTATATAAATATATATATATATGTATAGATATAAACGTATATATATATTTATATATAGGTATAGATATATATATATATATATATATAGATATATATATATATATCTCTATACATATATATATATATCTCTCTATATCTCTATATATATATATATCTCTATATCTCTATATATCTATATATCTATATCTATATATATATATATATATATATATATATATATATATATATATATATATATATATCTCTATATATATATATATATATGTATATTGATATATTGTCACCTGCAATTTCCTGGAACACAGTTTGACGGTAAACAACAAATAGGGCTGAGTAATGAGATTCATGTCAATGGATATGAGACAGCGTCACATTATGGAACAACTCAGAGCCCTAATAAATCCCATCTGCAAAAATCTGGCTTAATGTATAATGAGCGTCAAGGGCATTTGATCCATGTTCAGTGTGCCATATTAATACCGTCCATTGAGATAATACGGGAATTATCTCTACTAGAAAGTAGAGTTAATCATTGGACTGAAAGTATGTTTTTTGATGTACGTTTTTTCTCTCGAATTCATTGTCGAAATTGAACACTATCACACTATCGGAATGCTGATTCAATAATGAGAACTTGCGATAAGTAGAACAGTCTTAATATTGCAGATACCAATGAAGTATGGACAGGAAACTTGAGATAGTTTCTGATATTTCCTCAGTGGTTAATGGATGCACTA
Source organism: Urechis unicinctus (assembly GCA_034190875.2). Taxonomy (NCBI): domain Eukaryota; kingdom Metazoa; phylum Annelida; class Polychaeta; order Xenopneusta; family Urechidae; genus Urechis; species Urechis unicinctus. Next base: position 55,666,781 of record CM067347.1, on the reverse strand, counting down.
CATTGGCTAACAGATATTGCCAACCAGAACTTGCCTTGCTGAGACGCTACCTCTTATTGAGATTATTGTGTGTTTCAATAGTTGCACACTCTATGGATAAAGAATTATCCTGTAAGTCACAATGAAAAATATACAGTGGAATATTTGTCAAGCAAACAGGTCTTATACATATTACCATACACTTTCATTCGTGATTTATACCAGTCCTTGTGTCATTTTGAGCATGATTCACAGGGAAGCCATTGTAATGCGAATGCAAAGTAAATATGGCCTGAGCGGTTAGTTCCTCTTTGTATGGCAACAACGACACTGTTATTAGCATACACTGCGTTCATATGGCTGCAATATGAGCCGGAACATTTCTAGCGTAAGAGGAAGCGGTACAGCAGCAGCAATATAAGCACATTCGGGTATGATTATTGCGCATTTTTTCAGCTGCACATGAGGCATATATTAAGAGGTGATAAGTTGTACAGTGGTGAGGCGATTTATAATCCAGCTACCCACAATGTCGATAAATCACAGATGGTCATGGTTAACCCAAAAAGTCAGCATCATATCCGATTGTATGAACAAGGAAAACAGGCAATATTCGTGATCCTGCGGAAAAATGTGGTTAGATGAAGTTAAACAGTAAGATTACTACGGTCCTACTAGTCTTTAAGTCAATGGCGCAGAAACACTACAATCGTGTGATTTCAGCGATTCACATAATATGCATTCGTGACGCCTTAAATCATAGATTCTCTCTATTGGCTTGAGAATCGGGATAAGAAATCAATATAACTGCAATAAATTTATATTTGACAATCAGGCGGATGAATAAAATGAGTGGATTTCACCACCAAGCATATAGGCTTTCAACCCAGCATAACGGAGTCGTGTGCACAGGCCCCTTATTGCAAGTCATTCTATCGCACTAAGTGGGTCCATGATATGCATGAGATCCAATCGGTTGCCGCTGACATTTATACGACAAGGCAATTGTTGTCATTACATACAGAAATATCATTTCCATACATATATGCATCATCAGCAATTACCAGAGATTGCCCTTGTCCGTCAAAGTTACTCTATTAGGAGGCCTACAAAACACATACATTATTAGCATAAATTAAAATACTTAAGTTCCAAAATAAACTACATTGTCTCTTGGCGTTTTCGAGGTAATATTTTACTAACTATTGATGCTAATATGAATTGACGTAAGTCGCTGCACATACCAATCTTATAACTGCAACCAAAAAATGTATCGTTTTTGAGGTGCAAAGTGCGGAACAATAACGTACTTTTATATCCATCAAACCTTCAAAACGCTCAAAGTCCGCCTACAACTCTGATTTTGTAGTTTCCCACTGAGCTCAAAACCTCTAGCCAACACTCAATCAGACATTTATGTCTCCTCACATGACGTAGCGGAAACACATAGTTTGAGGGATATAAAACATGATCAAGCAAGATCCGAACGTTCTACGTGCAAGAAAACACAGTAAAAGGCCATTTTATGACAAGTAAGTTAAATTGAAGGTCATATTCAATAGACACATGACACAATAGCATTATTTATCACAATGCATTGTAGTATTTGTCCATGATTGATGAAATATGTGAAATTGTTCATTATCTTTTTAAAAAATGTGTTGAGCGTTGCCACAACAATCACTTTAATGGTCATTATATGTAGCGTGGAAGTGGGCATTTCGTTCGCAGAGCAAGAGACATGAAGCAAAGCCTCAATTATGGTAAGATGTCTAGTTAAATGACACATGGACGACGCTGCACGTCATTCGGCACCTGCAACTGCCAACTATTCGAATGCTATGTTGATTAATTTATATCTTGCTTCTGCTTCTTTCAAATTCATTTCGTATTTGCCATAGTTTGTTTCTTGTGCAGGTTGAGTTTCCTTAATGGAATGGAAATATAATCCAGTGCAGCTGGAGGAGGTACTGCGTTAATGGTCACAGCTTTAATGACTCGCATATATATTGGCAAAGATGAGCCGCCAAAAAAGACCGCTTTGCATTTTAGCAAGGTCACCAGATCTAAAACATTGCGCTTTGATTATAAAGCCTCTTTCAACAGCCACGGAATAGTTGGGTGGAGCTTTGGTTTTATTAATTGAAGACACTCAGCATCCCGTATAGGCTATCTGATATTCTGATAATATAAAAATGAATATCCATTCTAATGTGTATGAATTATATCCTAATATTTTCCATTTCCTGAAAATATGCATGTAAATATCTATTGTAATATGCATGAATATATATTATGAATACATTTTACTGACACTGTAGCGTATCTGGACAATAGCCTTATGCACCAGTATGAACAGTGCATACATCTGTCCAATATACCCCTTCACAATATTTGTTGTTTTTAACGAGTGTAAACGGATAAAGAATGATTACCAGTAGTACGTCTTGCACTACATTTATAGGATATGTGGAGTGAGATGAAAAGAGGTTTCCAAGACCCTACAACCAAGAGGCTTGATCAAAAGCAATTCTTCTATGTTTGCGATTTGATATGGTGATTAACTGGCACTAAATGAAACTTATTTTAACTGTCAACCAGTAAGTGAATATAAGGTTTGAAGCAAATAATTAGTTCATGCCTTTTTTGTAAAAGATTTAGTAGTCAGCAGCACAATAGGGTTCACAATTTATAATTACCAGCACCAATTATTTATGCTACGTCCTGTTTTTAGACATGCATTAACTGGCCATCACGCTAAATCGTCTACAAGTAGTGCATTGGATAATTGGGCGGCTCCCTAAATGTTCGTTGCATGTGTGATCGAAATATTCAGTTGCGTATTGGATACACAGTGGTTACAAATTAGGTATCTTACGTAGATATATTTGTACAAATATAAGCAGTAATAAATTCAATAGCTCTACTCCTTTATAGAATATTGACAACCTAATCAAAGTCTCAGAAGAGCAGCCGTAAGCTTTTGTTTAATTATTGATGTTGTAGGATCTTCTTTTCCTAATAGTATAACTGTTAGTTTCCTGTGATTTGGGATAATAATTTTGGTGGTATTCCAAATCAAACCCGAATACTTTACAAATACGAATCATGATTGAGAACAGTCATTTTCTCGGGACTTTTTCAACAGATAGCCGCATTAGATACAAAAGGTCTGTATTGAATAATCATATTCTGGATTGAGAAATATAATGCACATAAGTGGAAACATATAAATAGAATCAGCATACGATTACACAATGCATGCTTTAACGACGTTCATCAACCCCAATTTTACGCTCTGGGTTTAATAATGATTAGTTAACGACCCAATCGCCACCAAGAGGATTTCGCAAGTAACACCGTTATGTGGTCATATTTTTGCATAATAAAGGCCTTCATTTGTTCTCTTCTGCTCAACAAACGGAGAAGGACGAGTAATGCTAGGCTAATTGTCAGACTACCAAGGAATTTAAATTATAAGAGAGGGCAAGTTTTGCGAGTACTGTAATCTATTGCCAGAAAACGTCTCATCATGGATTCAGCCTTGTTGTATTGGAAATGAGATAGCAGAAGTCTTTTACAATATCTGGAGCTATACTCGGGGTCGTATCAACTAGAATTGATATATAAAGATGTGAATTAATTTCTATGCGCTATTGTTAATTTTGACAGATAATGAAGTTTTACTGTCCTTCATTCATTCAATGCAGTTATTGATCTTAGGAGTAAGCTAAATTCGTGTCACACAAAACGAGTATATATAATGCATATCAATTATCAAGAACATGTCAATACTAACGAAGATCAACACAAACGTCTTTCGAACACGTGGCGGTATTGCCGAAACCACGCAGGCCGGAGCGTGGCCAATAACAAATTGAAATACACGCTAATGGTACATTGGCACGTAGTGGATCCTCTTAAGTTGAAATAGCAAGGAATATTAACCTAGACAAATAACACGAAACATAACACATCATAAATCGAATCGCAATACGACTGCATGACTATCCCTTGACAAGATATGACATCTGAATGTCTATCGGTGTATTAACATCGCTTGTGAAATTGACAATATATGATTGATAACGTTGTATTGGATTATAGCTAACTCGTCAACCAGAATCATCGTTATATTATCTGCTTACAACGAATTGGGCATAGCTAGAATCTAAGTTAGTTCAGCTCCTATGTCAACCAAATAAGATAACATATGATATATGTCCCTGCTTAAGGAATTGTATAGCTATCTATTTCCATATTGCACTGGACTGAACATTAACACGAGACGGAATGAGTTTAATATTGTTAATAGGGTAATAAATGCAACCCTTTTAGAAACCCAGAGAGGCTTTCAGATCAAATGTGCCTAAATGTGCCTTAACACAGGGCTGCATATTCATATAAGTTTCATTTATGAGAGGCCATGACACATTCTAGACATATATGTAGGCACATATAAAAAAACAAGGTTTTTGATATGTCTTTATGTGGCTGTGGTGAATGTCAAGTTGACAAGGATTTGTTGTTAATGCCCAAACAAGTATCATTTATTTTATCAACATCTGTCATGTACAAGATAGATCAAATGTAGGTTAGCCATAATGTACATCGTGGAGAGGCCAATTGGGAATTTACGCGGCGGTATCCAATCATCGCAATTATTTACATCTATCAAATACAAAGAATTACCTGTGCTGATGAAAGCGTCCTTGATCTTCAATATTTCATGACACATTGAATGCTGTTGCGCCTATTAGCCTCAGTACGGTTTCTAACATTTTGGGCTTCACACACGGTACATTTCCATGCCTTTTTCGACGATATCGTTGCGGACCAGCACTCCAACGTAGTTAGGGCCTAGTCGGGCTATATCTATGCATGCGGCTGTCTTTGCACTGCAGAGGTACTGGCTCGTTTCGGTAGCGTTTCTTGTGCGGATGTTAAAAGCAGCTTATGTGTCCTGTTGCGGACTTTCTGGGGCCTGGTAAGTATGAGATCTTTTGGGGACCGTTGTTCCAGACAGCTGGGCAGGGCCTTTCGCACCTCCTGAAACTGGATATTGTTAAGGTGGAGGCAGATAGGCTCTTTCATGACTTTGCGTGCGTGATTGTTTGTTCTGTAGCCCACCTTGACCTCTTCGCAGTAATCAGCCTGCTGGCACCTCTCCTGCAGGTGATTTCGGCTGACCCGGGTAGCCGAAGTTGCTGGTATCCGGCAGCTGTCCATCCAAATCAGCACAATGCAGACCTCATCCCATATAATGACACGCGGATTCCTCCTGGCCCATGCGCTCGGTGGTCCAGGTTATCTGGCCCCTCTGACAAAAAGGAGCCGTGGTATGTCTGGGACCTGACCCCCTTTTTGGCAAGCCTTTGGGCTAGCGGTAATCGATGCGGAGCATTTGCCATGTGGAGCTCGGTGGCACGTGCTGTTTTCCTGTTTCCACTACCGCCATTGAGATAGCATTGGGTGGCGAGAACATCGGACAATGTCGGCTTCAACGCTGGCGAGCTTGAAAAGCACTGCCTCGTGGAGTGTGTAGGGCTGTAGGCAAGCAGGTTGTCGCGGTGTTGGGCGAAGTAATCAAACACGACCGAGCGCAACTTCCCAGCATTAGCCAAGAACACTGATGGGGACCCTACATTGCTGTTCGTCAGGTATACCTCTGTCAGATAAATATCAAATTTATAATTTCCGGCACCACTTAAACAAGGGTCGGCGGAGGGCGGGGCCTTTCCCCAGGCGCTCCTGGCTTTACCGCTTACGACTTCACGCCAATGTTTGGACTGCTTTGGGTGAATAGCAGCGTATCCCTCTGCTTTCGCTTTGATTCATTTTGGTACTGTTAGTGATTTCATAGATATTTCATCTGTGATACACTGCAGTACAACCAAGGCATAATAAACCTATCCCTCCAAATTCGACCATTAATGCCATTTGCAAACTTGCTCGTTACAGCTTATTAACCCCTCGTTCGGCACTACATGGCAGCAGGTAACAAATAGTTAGACTTTTATTTGTGATTAATACCAGATAGCTGAAGTCCAAAGGGCTTGAGTCATTTGACCATGATTCACAGGGAATCAACAGTAATGCGAATGCAAAGTAAATATGTTCTGTCTGGTCAGTTCCTCTTTGTATGGCATACAGGGTGTTCATATGACCGAAATATGAACCCAAACTTTTTCTTGCGTGAGGTGAAGCGGAACAACAGCAGCAATATAAGCACATACGGGTATGATCACAGCGCATTTTCTCAGCTGCACATAAAGGTATATATTAAGTGGTGATGCTGTGTATAGCGCAGAGTGGTGAGACGATGTATTATCCAGCTGCCCACAATGTCGATAAATCACAGATAGGTCATGGTTAACCCAAAGTGTCGACAGCATCATACCCGATTATATAAACAAGGAAAACGAACAATATTCGTGATACTGCGGAACAATGTGGTATGATGAAGTTGTACAGTGAGATTACCACGGTCGTATTAGTCGTTAAGTCAATGAAGCAGACGCACTACAATTGTTGTTAAATTCCAACGATTGTTCACATAATATGCATTCGTGACGCCTGAAATCAAACATTATCTCTATTGGCTTGAAAATCAGGGTAATAAATCAATTTAGCTGAAATAAGCTATCAGCTTGATGAATAAAATGTGCGGATTTCACAACCAAGCCTACAGACTTTTACCCCAGCATAACGGATTCGTGTACACAGGTCATCACTTATTCCATCGCACTAAATAGGTCCAGGATATGCATGAGATCACATCGGTTGCGGCTGACGTTAATACGTCAAGAACATTGTTGTTATTACATACCGAAATGTTATTTCCATGCATATATGCATTATCAGCAAATATACATATCAATTATGAGAGATTGTCTTTGTTCGTCAAATATAGCATGTAGAAGCTGTCTCTGGTAATTCAATTAAGAGGCCTACGTAATACACACATTATCAACATAAAATGCGATACTTTGGTTCCAAAATAAACTGCTTGCCGCTAGGCGCTTACGATGAATCTTTGACGATTCTCTATGGGAAAAGCTTGACATTATAGGTATCTTCAGCATGACAATAGAATGACTTTTGGAGTCAGATAAACATATGATACATTGTGTGCAATAACAGCAATCTATAGCTTCCGGCAAGCTTTGTCTTGTATAGGTTTGGTGATTGAGCAATCTGTGGTTCAGAAGGCACGAATGCGTCGATAACTGCCCCCTGAAATTATTATATATTCAGTACTATTCAGTACAGTTTGGGATTGTAAACATCGTTGGCGAGCGCATTTGAAAATGAAGTAATTCTGGAAACAATGACATTTTTATAGCACAGCGTACTTAGTGCGTCAGGAACGAATGAACGTTCGAAATGTCATTAAGGTGTGTCTGAAAATGGTTGTTTGTGCGTATTAGATGATTCACTATACACCCTAGTTCACAAGTCGGAGCAGATAAGTGATAGCCTTTAGCTTTTCGTTATTTTTTTTTCATTTTAGAACTTCCCATGTCTTCTTTTCGTAACAATATAACCGTTAATTGCTTGTGATTTTGGATATTAAATAACTTTCAAATCTAACCCATGAAACTTACAAATACAAATCATGATTGAGAACATTCAACTTGCTTCTTGCTAGATAATCGTGTTAGAGTTATTGTGAGAAATGTAATGCACATAAGTAGAAACATGTTAGGGGAATCAGCATACGATCACTTGATGCATGCATTTACGACGCACATAAACCCAAATATCTGGGTTCTGGTGTTAATAATGATAAATAACGACCCAACTGCAACCAAGATGATTTAGTAGGCAGCACCGTTATGTGGTCATTGACCTTTGCGTACAGGCCTTTGCTAGTCCTCTTACGCTCAACAAACAATTTTCCAAGGTATTTGTACAATAAGAAAGGGCAATTTTAGTATTGTAATCCATCGAGAGCAACATCTCATCAGTTAATCGGCCTGTTTGTATTGGGAATGTAATAGCTGTAGTCTAAGGCAATATCTGGAAATATTCTCGGGGTCTCAATGGATCCACTATAATTATAATATCAAGGCATATTAGCCAAGTCAAATAACGTGAAAACATCACACTCAATAAATTTTAAATCAATCTGCAATACGACCCCAGGGTTATCCCTTGATACGACATCGAAATGTCTATCGGTGTATTGACATTGCTCGAGAAATTGACAATGCATGATTGATTAGGTTGTATTGGATGGTAGCCAGCTCCTCAACCTAAGTTATCCTTATATTATCTGCTAACAATGCATTGGATATAGCTAGAATCTAAGATTGGTTCAGATTCTATTGAAATCAAATAAAAACATACAATATGTTCCTGCTAAAGGATATTTTTAGGTTTCTATTTCCATATTGCTCTCGACTCAAACATTAACTTGAAATGACAGAATGAGTTTAATATTGTTTATATGGTCATAAATGCAACCACGTCTTTTTTCCGCCACGGGCGAAATATCCCCTTCATAACCCAGGGAGGCTATCAGGTCATAGGTTAGCACATTCATATTAGTGTCGTTTACGGGAGGCCATGATAGATAGGTCCAATGTTGGTTAGCCATATTGTACGTCTTCGAGAGACGCGGTGTTATCTAATCATCGTATTTATTTACATCCTTCACATACACAAAATAACCTGTACTGATGAAAGCGTCGTAGATGTTCAATCTTTCACTGTGACACATTGAATGCAGTTGTGCCTATTAGCATTAGTGCCTGCACACATTCCCATTATCTACCACCCAGTATGTATGGATACTTTTCGATTTGATAATAGCTAACTTTGTACAAAGATATTAAATATGAGTTGTAATAACCCAAAGCAGCATCTTGGAATCATTGCATATAGGACTTTAGGTGATAAGTGCCGTGTCTTTTGGTATCGTGGGTCATACTCGCACAAGGAGCAGATCAAGGGCGTCGTTGTTTGCTCTGTATCCCACCTTGACCTCTTCGCATAAGCCATCCTGCTGGCACCTCTCCTGCAGGTGATTTCGGCTGACCCTGGTCGCCGCAGTTGCCGGTACCCGACAGCTGTCCAGCCAAATAATCACAATGCTTACCCTCATCACCATATGATGGCACGTAGATCTTCATCTTGGCTCATGCGCCCAGGCTGTCTGGCCTCTTCCACCAAAGAAGCCGGGGTATGTCTTGGACCTGCCCCACTCCTAGAGCATGGTGGTGCGGTTGATGTTGGCGTAGGCAAGAAGTTTGTCGCGGTGTTGGGCGAAGTAATCAAACATGTACGACCAAGTGCAACTTCCCCTCAAAAGCCAAGAACACCGATGAAGACCCTCTATTGCTGTTCGTCAGATAAATATATTATATACAATTTCTGATGCCACTTAAACAAGGGTCGGCAGAGGGCTGGGCCCTTCCTCAGGCTGTCCTGGCTTTACCGCTTACGACTTCATGCCTAATGTTTGGCCTGCTTTGGGTTGATAGCAATGTAGCCCTCTCCTTTCACTCAGATTCATTTTTGCATTATTGCGTATTTAGGGAATCCTATTGGTGAATATTTCATTGTGATACGCAATACCCAATAGATATTTCATCTGAATGAAGTACGCTGATAGTTCTCAATGGCATACTAGCGGTAAACACAAAATAGTACAGATTATTAAGTAAACCTATCATGTCTCCAATGAATTCGACCATTATTGCCATTTGCATTTTCAACTTGCGGTGGATTTACAGCCTTCTTACGTTGCAATAAAATCCCCAATCTCTTCATGTAATTTTGATCACTATGGTTAAGTACCAACAGGTAACAAATACAGCTTATTAACCCCTCTTTCAGCACTACATCCAACAGGTAACAAATAGTAAACAAAAAAAATAAGCCATTTGTCAATATCTTTATTGAAGTGCAATCAGTATTTATCAAAACAATGAACACGCCAAATAGAACACTATGCTTACGTAACGCTTCCAGAAAGAAATCTGCTGAGGTTATGCACCTGATTACTATAAGCTTCGAATTACCGCCTGAAGTATAATCATCTCAATGGCTTCCTGTCGTGAGGTATGTCACCACTAAACCTAACATGATCCGTTACATGAAACAATGTAAGCTGTCGCGTTCCTTAGTATGTGACATCTACCGGTATGCACAAAGTTATTTGGCGACTACAATAGGGTTGAAGACGAGCAGTAAAGGGTATTTATTTCTTAATGGCAAGGACGTTTATCTCCCCGTTATAATGTACGGTAGCAAATTCAGCGAAATGCATACCTTGTCTACCGAGGTATAATTATGTCAAAGCAATATCGTCCCGCTAGCATTTCTGTCAACCACGCCCATTGTTACTTTAATTATATAATAATGATAATAGTTTACCAAGCCCATGGTAAATAAGACATGCATGTAAAGTAGCGTTCAATGTGGTGCATATAAAATATGGTACCAATGGGTCCATATGGCACCAGACCGTACCATGTAACTATCAATCAAAGATTTTGTTATCAAGTTATTGGAGGGTTCAATCCTCCTTATAAATGCGTAGGTCGATATTCTAATATATGCTTGAAATCCTGAGATATTGTTTGAGGCGAACATATGACAGGCAATGTCTCTTTTTGATACACCCAAAATATTTTTATGAGTTTTTGTGCATAATTAACCCATAGATATGTGCAATAAAGTGTCCTGCAGTAGGTTTGACAAAGTTTTACATGCAATGAGCATTGGGAGAAGTTTTGGTTGAGACTGTTTGACCGACCATATCAAACTCGCATATGCCTCAGCATGTCATCGACATCATTTGAATTTGCATTTACCATAAGCCCTAAATATTTCCATTGTTCAACATACAGCAATTGCATATCATTCAGCGATACTCATGGACCGAACTATGCACACAAAGGAAACGTTGAGGAAATATGAACGTAGTCATGGGGCTAGCCCCTTTTACAGCGCGTCTTTCTACCAATACCCGTCGAGACAATGGAGTCCATAGCTTCCATCTGTGAAGATACAATTTGTAAAATCAGCTTACGCTGCGAGAGAACTTTTAAATACTATATATAAAACGGTATTATATGTATATTGATTAAGTTTCTTCTCCTCGTAGCGCATTTGTACCATATGTATAAAGAAGCACCTTTTGGTCTCGTCATTTGCGTAGTCGTTTACTCACTCATAAATAAAATAATGCATAAAAATGGTACCCTATATATAATTAAAAATGCACTGATTTGGCATTACATTTCTATTAATGTATAATACAATCCATGCATATATATATTTAAACACTATACTATTTACAGAAGGTGCGTTTAAGTGGGTATGACAGTGGACACATGATACATTGACATATCAATAGAATGAGTCATATTTGACTTATAACAACCAATTGCTGCAACTTCATGGCGAAAACTCGCTATTCATTTAATTGCTTTATAAAATCAGTGTCATTTGTAAATATATTGTGTTACAATTCAAACTTTGTGCGCTAAAGCATTACCACACCGCAACTATAATCACTATAGGTAAATATGTTATGGTTCTTTGGGTTCCAAATACAATATTCGTCACCCTTCTGTTGACTTTCCTGATCATGTAAGGTCGATGCATTTATGGACTAATATTTCATTCCTTTCACGCCTAGAAAATATAAATATTCATTCGGACGGTATTATATTTATACTGCTTTTATAGATAGTGCACATATGTATATATTTACGTATATATGCATATAATGTAATATATATTATGTAAATATATATATATATATTGTATATATATATATGCGCTGATATAAATATACATTTCTATTAATATATCCATCCATGTATATATATATTTAAACCTTTATATTTGTACAAATGTCAATTATTATATATGCACATATAATACATATATACTACATATATAGTTCAAATATTTATAATATATATATATATACATATATATAAATATATATCAATATTTGTAGATAGATAAATACTTACACATGTATATGTACACAAATATATATATATATATATATATATATATATATATATATATATATATATATATATATATATATATATAATATCGGATGATTATATATATGATTATTTATGAATGTATATGCATTTGTATATGTATATATATATGTTTATATATACATAGATAAATGTATATGTATATATATATATTCATATATATGTTTATATATATATATATATATATGCATATATGAATATATACAAACTTACCATGCATATCTATAAACCTGTAATATGATTATATATATATATATATATATATATATATATATATATATATATATATATATATATATATATATATATATTTATATATATATATATATCTTTAAATATATAAATATATATATACATAATATATATATATATATATCTATATATATATATATACTATATATTTATATATATATATATATGAATGCATGGATAGATCCCTGCATGTTCACAATTTAGATTAAAATGTGAGGGTAGTCATTATCTGTGTGATCATCCAATACATACATGACATGAAGCTTTAACAACACTAGGTGACCTTTATCTTATCATCGTAAAAACGGCTTTAGAAATGGTATCACTGTAATTAAAACCCGATGCACACGTGCCATCATATAGCAGAATTATGTGATCCATTTAGATATAAAGCAACTGTGGTCGACCATTTACGGGAAAAAAAACGGTGGAACTGCTTGGTTATTTTATTTTCTGATATCAAGCTAAATACAACGGAAACGCGTATATGGAATCTCACCTTAAAGCTGAGATTCCATATACGCGTTTCCGCTTAATGCGTCATCCGTCATCTGAATCCGACAAAAATTGATAACAGGCAAAAGCACGGCGACAACGTCAGTTGCAACTTTGACTGGTTCGCCATATTTTCCTTCCCAAATCGTCGGCGTATATAAGAAATCATACCAAACGGATGACGCATACCGCATACGTTTTGCGCATTACGCATACGCATTACGCATTACGCGTATATGGAATCTCAGCTTTAGGGTCTTTGAGCCATGTTCAGCGTTTCGAAATATTGCACTCAGTGGATATAATCCAAGGATTGCAAGTGTCAGGATCCTCGAAGTAACGATGGTTGACGATGGCTCAATTCCAAACTCCACTACGTTTGCAAATAAAGTACTGACCACAACGCGAAGCTATTTCAAGTCCCACTTAAGTCACATTTGTGACAGGGTAGCTGCCATAGGCTAGATTAATCTTAAGCATCATGTCCAATAGAATGCACAGGTGGATGTTTGGCGGGCATTCAGAATGCGATCTCGGTGCTTGATTGTGGCCATTATTACTGCTGCCGCTGCTGGTACTGATGGAGGTGCTTAGCATTATCATATCATCCATGGCACCACGCCTGTGAATAATGAAACAGGCTCAACATATTTCTACGTCAGCTTATATGGGATTATGGAGAATAATCACCAGACTGTATGCATGAAGTCTCAAGCATAACTCACGATTAAACTAAACCATGTGCTGCATAATATTACAAACTTTGCAACAAGAATACAACCACGTTTATTGTAATAGAACTGATTTTTTACGTGAGCTTGTACAAGTAATTGGTTATAAAAGTAGTCATTCCACCGCCAGGTATCGATACAATATCGTGGATAATGCATAAGCAATACTCATTGTGGTTATCAGCAGCAACACAGGGCAGAATTCACCCATTATATGACAAACGAATGCTATCAATCAGGCTTTAATATAGCAGCATTCGAACAAATGTGGATTGAGTCAGTACTCCATCATTGCTGATGCAATCTTTACCATTAATTTTGCCATTGGGACAATTTGTAGAGCACTTGGATTCAGCTAGCTGACTGGAATCCATTGATGAATAAAAACAGATTTTGGTTCATAAAAGAACTCGTTGACGTCCTGCACAGCTTTCCTAAAACGCCGGGACAGCGCAATAAATGGTGAGCGCGTTGAGGCCTTTATAGATTTATACATAATAAATATATATATATATATATATATATATATATATATATATATATATATATATATATATATATATATATATGTATATTATATATATATATATATATATATATATATATAAAGATAAATACATATATTCATATGTATATATGTATATAATAATATATATATATATATATATATATATATATATATATATATATATATATATATATATATATATATATATACAGTGCAGTCATTGGTATGTGCCTATGAGAGCCGTGTTACACATCTCATTATGATTTCGATTGACTGGTGGTGCACATAATCATTTTCTGAACATGACACAGCATACCGATGTAGGTGTGTATATTTGTATGCATGTATGTATGCATGTATGTATGTATGTATGTATGTATGTATGTATGTATGTATGTATGTATGTATGTATGTATGTATGTATGTATGTATGTATGTATGTATGTATGTATGTATGTATGTATGTGTATGTATGTATGTATGTATGTATGTATGTATGTATGTATGTATGTATGTATGTATGTATGTATGTATGTATGTATGTATGTATGTATGTATGTATGTATGTATGTATGTATGTATGTATGTATGTATGTATGTATGTATGTATGTATGTATGTATGTATGTATGTATGTATGTATGTATGTATGTATGTATGTATGTATGTATGTATGTATGTATGTATGTATGTATGTATGTATGTATGTATGTATGTATGTATGTATGTATGTATGTATGTATGTATGTATGTATGTATGTATGTATGTATGTATGTATGTATGTATGTATGTATGTATGTATGTATGTATGTATGTATGTATGTATGTATGTATGTATGTATGTATGCTTGTATGTGTACTTGTAGGTATGTGTGCATATGTGCATATGCTTGTGTACGTTGTATTTCGGGTCAACGGGTTTAATTGTGATTAGGCTTTATCTGTATTTACTTCTAAAGGTACATTTATAGTGGATGTATAGTTGGCGCTAGTTTCATTGAAATAATGCACGACCAAAGCAAGAAACGAAGAAAAAGTAGAGGGAGAAAGAAGCTATAAACAGATGCAACAAACAAGAAAAGGAAGCGTGAGCGAGACCAGCTGCGGTCAAGCACGAGGGTATCTTTAAGGGCCCAGTTTGCCACATGGGAAGCGTTCAGGTAAGTGAAGTGTTTGACCAATGAAGAAGCTGCGAAGATTTTGCTGGACATGTAAGTAATTGTATATTATGCTGTTGAATCGGCTCCTCGGTGCAGACTTGGTGTAAATGTCACCGATTGAATCAAATATTAGAGCCTATTTTGGGTCATTTGCACTGTTTGGATTTGTTAATTGTAAAACGACCAGTAAAGGTGAACGGATTTTCATAGGTAGGGTGGTCAATCAAAACTTCGAAATGCTTTGATCAAATATGCCATTGTTTCTTTGCAAGGTCTCTCATTGCACTGTTGTTATTTTTGATATCTGTCAGTTAGAAAGTTGTTGCGATTTTTATCATCCACAAGTGGCACATAATTTTGACAAGCACTTGATAAACTCTCTCTTTCTCTCATGAGTAATGGTTGGTTTGCCATTGTATCTATATTATATCATTATTGAGTAATGTTGCATACTAAATGGAAACAAACTAACAAATCAGAACCAAAACCTCCCAACCAGTCTTCTGCCCCTTGTCCCACCCAACCGACACGATGATACGTACCAACCCAAACACTTAGCGCGGATGTTTCAGTTCATTAAAACGTAGACGTCATGAGGGCGACCACATTCGCTTGATTTATAATACAATTTAACAGTTGGTTCAGGAATGTTCAACTGGCTTTCCGTGAAAAAGCACCGATAATTGCATATGAATTGCTTTATATTCCAAAACGTGGTAGACTGGGCAGGAACATGGGCAGGAGTGTCTGCAGGTGTGACGCTATTTATTGTTATATTTACGATGATCCATTGTTACGATAGTGTTCACTATATTCAGGCGGGTTCTTTTTTATACAACATACGAAAACTCATCAATTCCAAAAGAAGACTCATCGAGAAATATAGAAATCAAAAGACTCACCATTTCGACTGCTTGTGTTCCCGCCCTCTGTCGAATCCGCACTGCTCATGACGTCAAATTTTTATGCGGTGTAATCGACGATATAGCGTTTAACCAGTCCGCAAAATGGTTTGTATGGGTTCCAAAAGAGTTGTTCTATTAAATGTATAAGAAAAAACGCATAACATTGTTTTTGAAAAAATGCACCTTTAAGAGTATGTCTGGGCCAGAAATATTGTATTTCATCAAACGAAATGATTGTGGCATATCAAACAATATAGCTGAATTTAACTGTACAGGTTCACATGTGTCCAGTTGAGGCCAATATAAAGTAGTCCAAAGCTGGTCGAGTTAAACCATAAGCATTGTAAAGCAAACCATGCAAAAATCAAGCCTCTATGAACTATCTCCGTGTCACCCACCAACTAAAAACGGGAGACGTTCTATTTCATTGAACAAACGGACACAACGATATTGGGGCAGCAAGCATGTGAGCTGTTGGATTAGGTTGAAAGGGTTGATATCGTTTCGCAGCATCTCACCAGGAGACACACTGAACTGAATACTACTATGTGGTCAGAAGATAAGGCCATGACTACATAGTTGCTGTAGATTATTAATCTAATTATCAATAGCTCTCACTCCTGCCAGACATGACGGCAAACACTATTGCTGCTCACAGAAAGAGCATCATTGCCCAACATGGTATACCGGCAGAAATAGTGAGTGATAATACGCCTTTTGGTAGCATAGAACTCAGAGAATGTGCTCATGAATGCGAGATTTTGGTCACTACATCAACCCCTGGATATGCCTCATCCAATGGACAGACAGAACGCTTTAAGCAAATTGTGAAATAATGTTGAGGCAAGCAGATTAGGATGGCCGAGATCAATATCTTGCTTTCAAAGAATACAGGAATACCTCAATCACTGGACTTCGGTATTCGCCCTCACAGCTCTAAATCCTGCGTGTAGAAATCCCTGTCAATTATTCTATGCTCGAAGCCAAACGTATTGCTAGCACACAAGCAGTTGAAAGAGAGGTAGGTCAGTCATTAGAAGTACTATGACGGGTCAGCATATTTTTACCAGCTCCACAGACTGGCGATATCGTTCGTGTGCAGCGCACAAAAGAATGAAACCAGCCGTGGATACAATGCAACACATGTATCGCTCGTATACTGTGGTTACGGATGCGTGACAACAGCTGAGAGACTTGTCAAACCTCCAGCAAGATTTCGAGACACAAAGTTATGTGAAAGTGTACTTAAAATATTGAGCCAAGACTTGTGAGTATTGTGGTTGGAAAAACAGGTGTGGGGGGTGGGGCGTAGTGGTCAAATAGTTTACAATACGTTATAACTCAGTGCTCCTTGTAACTGTAGTTGGACTGCCATTGTGTTTCATGAGATCTGAGTGAGGTACAAAAGGGCACATCCTGTTTTGGAAAGCACATTGCAAACGTCGAATCATAACACCTCAATGTATTTCCTGAGAGTTAAAAGGTTCTTTACATGAACCCGAATCTTAGCATTGAGTCTGATATGAATATATAGTAATCACACATATATATATATATATAAATATACATATGCATATGTTTGCATATATTTAAATATATATATCTATATACTCACATACTCACACAAATATATATTTCATCCCCTTTGAGAAATATTGCAAATAATTTAACCGTGCATGATCAGTTTCACTATTTTCTTCTATCCATAAGAATTAATTGTTTATAGGTGTGAGCCATGAAAACTGCAGTAATAGAACACAAATGGTATCCGCAATTTTTTGTTTCAAAATGATGTCGGCAAATGACCCATACAATCACCCTCACACATTTACACACACACACACACACACACACACACACACACACACACACACACACACACACACACACACACACACACACACACACACACACACACACACACACACACACACACACACACACCATTCACACACACGCGCACACACATAGAAACACATGCACGCACATGGAAGCAAATATCAAGCGCAGTTACCCAACATATCAGTTTGTGTGGCAGTTGACTTCCTTCCCTTCTATAAAATGCAACTGCATGTGAGCCTTGTGGTATAATCATAATGGATGGTACACCGTACTTAGAGGTCAACAACACATAGCTATCCCATCAGCTTTCACTTCAAATCAGTTACCATGGATTATTATTCATGAAGTTACATCTATTAGCAAAGTTAAAGAATGTGCAAGGTTGCAACGATAACTTAATTCATCAGTGTCGATTTATACCTCAATGCAATCATCGAAAGGTAATCGTAATAGTCCTTTCTACCATATATGCAAGTTTGCCTCTGATTGTGACCTCTGAATGCCACCATGAGCTAACAGAAAGTGTGAACTCAAGGTGACTTGGACAGTACGTGAAGACTGAACCTCGGTAGCGGACATTAGAAAAATAGTTTAAATAGCTTAAATTGCAGTGCTATTTCCCTTTGCCAACGTCACAACAATATTTTTGAAAACTCTTGATCTAATCTAGTGTGGTGTGTGGTCACCTAAACATTTATTCAGTCAAATTGACACCTCCTATCAATAAAATTTGATGAATATTGTCTGCCTTGCATCTATCCTATATATTTTTGTTGGCCATTGACAAAGAAACGCATCATTGCTACACAAACTATGTTTTGGGGCATGATGTTGCCTTGCTCTTTGTTCTTCTCTCATACAATCACGCACAAACCATTCTGTTGGCTAAGAAATGTGTTTTTGACACAGTCATAACATCGCAGGTGACGGATTACAATTTAGTGTTAATTCGAATAGAATAAATAGCCTCTCAGCTTATTCGAATAGCTGGTGATTATTCGCCAGCGACCAACACACTGCAATGCTATTAGTAACAGTGAACGTATGCCTCAATTTCAGAAATTGGGTTGTTCAGAAGCTACTATTCGTGCAGAATACAAACTGCCTAAAGTATTTGGGTCTCAGACAAGTGTATCACATTAACACAATATATGACAAGCTGTATCAATTGAAGTGGATGAAATACGTGCTTGCTAGACAGTCGTTCACATTTAAAGCATCAATACCTGCATCCTTCCATCACGTTTTCAAAATGTGTTAGTAACTCGTTTTATCTTTGGTAGGTTTTTTTCCCATTAATTTAAAATACTAGTAAATTCTATTCACTTACCAAGTCAACCACGTCCAATAGCTCTAATCAGGCGCTAATCAGGATTCACTTCATAGGTCACTGACTAGGCTG
>CM067347.1:55579972-55642472 GCA_034190875.2 Urechis unicinctus | reverse complement strand
CCTTTTCTAATAAGGCAGCCTGGCATGCGCGATTACTATTCATAAAGCAGAACTGTGTTCGTTCTTTCAAAAGAATCATGATCACCTCTGTATGTGTTCATATTTAATATTTCAAAATCTAAAACATCTGAAGCTTTTGAGAGTCGCTTTTAACTCTGTGAATTCCTCCCCAAAACACCAAGGGTATGAGATGATATTTATTTAAATTGATGCACATGTACTTAATGAGTCGAATGAGGTTAAAGATATGATGTAGTACAATGGAAGGTAAAGAGCAGTGTTTAAGTGACATTAAATAACAAACCACATAAATCCTCTTACCTGTGAAGAACCAATGACCTTGGGAGGGTAAATAATCGACAAATTGTAAATTGTAAGGCATCCAGATATATGAGCGCTCATATATATATATATATATATATATATATATATATATATATATATATATATATATATATATATATATATATATATATATATATATATATATATATCTATAGATATATCTCTATATATATATATCTCTATATATATATCTCTATCTATCTATATATCTCTATCTATATATAATCTCTCTATAGGGGGATATATCTCTTCTCTCTATATCTCTCTCTCTCTCTCTCTCTCTCTCTCTCTCTCTCTCTCTCCCTCTCTCTCTATCTCTCTCTCTCTCTCTCTCCCTCTCTCTCTCTCTCTCTCTCTCTGTCTCTCTCTCTCTATCTCTCTCTATCTCTCTCTCTATCCTTCTATCTCTCTCTATCCCTCTCTATCTGTCTCTATATTTATATCTCTCTCTGTGTATCTTTATATCCCCATATAAATATATTTATATATATATATGTGCATATATATATATCTATATATGCATATATATATTTCTTTAATATATATATGCATTTATATATATGTATATATGTATTTTATATATATCTATATAATGTATACATATATATTCATATAAAAATATAATTATATGTGTATATATATGCATATATTTACATTGAAATATATGCATATATATACATACATATACATATAAATATATGTATATACACATATGTATATATATGTGTATACATATATGTATTTATATATATAAATATAAATATATATATATATAAATATATAAATATATTTATATATATTTGTATAAACATTTATATATATTTATATATACATTTGTGCCAAAGTATTAATTTTGGGTGGCCCTTCGGTAAATGCTAAGGAAGCATGCAATGCTGGTTTTGTAGACTAGACTAGCTTAAGAAATATTCTATGAAAACATTCACGAGTAGTCTGGCCTTTATTTAGCGTTCCATTAGTCCACTTAGGTGCTTCTATCATCGCCCATATCACTCCAACTACCGCAACGGACGTTATTGACTGCATTAGAGGGCTATATGATGCTTTGTATTGGCATGCTACTATACTTCAAGCCTCTTCGGCATTCGAATCGACGGTTCGCCACTATCTTTGAAAGATTCATGATTCACTGTATGCCTTGTTTGTCACATATCATATCTGTATTTTATTCGTCATTCCTAAGACGAAAAGCGACGCTACAAAATATATTTTTAAGCTGTTGCTACATGGGCTACACATCGGCATTGTTAATGTTTAGCTTAAACTCGTGCATTCTTTACACGTGAACCTATTAACTTGGACGACTGTCTAGATCTTCCATGAGGTCATTTTTCAAGGGCAGCTGTTCGATTGACCACCGATTGCTATTTCCAGCCGTATGATTTCTACATGAACGATCAGATATATTTTTATTCATCCGGTGGTGTAAAATAAAGCTGATTATTCTATTTGTATTTTGTATTTTACTTGCCTTTGCATTTTGCTGCTTCGTTTTGAAAATTAATCGCAAAAACAAAGGGCACATACTATACAGTCGCAAATATGTACATGAAATAAGGCTACAAAACACATACCAAATCTTACACTGGTACTATGACACTGTTGCTACTGCTTATGGGATACATTACACTTACCTCAAGCGTATCAGGATGCATATGGCTAAGTGCAGCCAATTATGAGCTTTATTCAGCTAACGCTGTAAGCCGACAAATGATATAAGATGACACAACAGCTAAAACGAGATATCGCATGCATTTGCTTGACTAATTTTGCCGCAAAAGATCATAGCCCATGATTGATAGAAAATTAACAGACACTATGCATGCGAACCGGAAGCTAAAACAAAGCATTAGAATCCGGTTGTCAACGCCGACACAAAACAACGTGCTAAGGCTTACGAAAACGCACACGCACACATACCACACGACAAAATATAAATATAACTTGAGTACTACTAGCTATATCTGTCAAGATATTCTGCGATGATATGTATCTAATTTAATCTATGCCAGCTCAACTTGCCTCTTCAATTGGTGCTCTAGAAAACCTTTAAGGATTAGTTGTCGACTTAATATGTGCATTATTTGACAATTTTATTGTGAGCACCGTTTCTCAGATAAATAAAGCAAATGTGCTTCTGTTTACAATTACGTTTATATGTCTCACAAAAACAATCGAAAATGCTTTACATCAATTTGTATGGTTAAGTTCACATTTTTCTGTAGATTTATTTGATGTCTCAACGGATGCGCAAGGGGCGCTTAGCAACCTACGAGTGGTCGCCATGAGTTTATTTTCATAGAACGATCGGAGGGTTTTACCGAAGAAAAAAAATCGGAGGGGAAAGCAATCACGTGCTGACTAATGGCTATATCTGTCGTCACCAGTGATAAATTCTGCAGACAGCATGAAATATTTGTTTGGAGCTGAAGTTTTTTATTCAACATGTCTTTATATTCAGTAAATAGACAATTATAAACGGCGAGAAGCAGAAAAACTACTGCCGCCAAGCAACGCCAGCATGTAGCGCGTGTGTTACTAGTGTCAATTGGCTGGTGATGAAAACCGTACACTCATCTTCACCCCTACTTCTTTGTATTGAATCGATCCTGCGATATGGTGGACTAATTCACATTACCGAGATTTTCTGCGCATGGATGTAACGTTGATTACTGTAGGTCAAGGCAGACACACAATTCATAGTGAGGTGGCCTTTCCTTGAACGAAAATGATTTGACTCATGGCGGAGTGATTAAGCGAACGCCCATGCGGGTAATACCAAGACCACCATATGCTGGACCTGCTGACCAATGATTTGATGGCGGAACAATTATATACACCAATATCTCAATTTCAAAATCTAATGCGCCATTTCCTTTGCAAAAACATCAAATTGATACGTCATATATAAAGTACTAACATTGAACATTTCTAGCAGCTACACAAACGCACTAAATTTCGTTAAAAGATTGATACTCCAGTCTTTGAATCTATACATTGGGGCTGAAACATTTTCTGAACTTAGGTTGCTTGCTTCTATTTAATAACCTAATACTCACATTACCCGAGCTATATACACCATTTACCATAATACTCTCATTACCCGAGCTATATACATCATTTACCATAATACTCTCATTACCCGAGCTATATACACCATTTACCATAATACTCTCATTACCCGAGCTATATACACCATTTACCATAATACTCTCATTACCCGAGCTATATACACCATTTACCATAATACTCTCATTACCCGAGCTATATACATCATTTACCATAATACTCTCATTACCCGAGCTATATACACCATTTACCATAATACTCTCATTACCCGAGCTATATACACCATTTACCATAATACTCTCATTACCCGAGCTATATACACACCCATTTACCCATAATACTCTCATTACCCGAGCTATATACACCATTTACCATAATACTCTCATTACCCGAGCTATATACACCATTTACCATAATACTCTCATTACCCGAGCTATATACACCATTTACCATAATACTCTCATTACCCGAGCTATATACACCATTTACCATAATATTTTAACTAATGCATTAGTAACGCATGTGGCGGTAATTATATTGCTATTTCTTGAATATTAAAGCATGCTGCTCAAAGAAACCTTTCCCCCTGTGCATTTAAATATCCATATTTCTCCAGAAGCAACTGTGTAGGGCATTTCACCGTAGAATATAGCCAATCATGCTCAGATAACCCGTGTTCGACCAACCGCAGATACATATAAATCAATTCATGAACCGTAACAGCAAATCTCGAAACTGCATTAAACAACAAATATGGATGCATTTTAACATGCGCGCGCTTAGTGCAAATGCGACTTAATTACGTGATCACTATAAATATATATTGGTGTATGGTGTTGTATGGCCTAAATATATTGAAAAACAATTATCCTTTGATAAAATATGTTTATCAAATACGCGTGTCGTCTAAGCGAAATACAGTGCTGCCGTTTTATGACTTTACATATTCCTCATTATAAAGGGGACACGCTTTCGCAAAATTCGCTGTCGGGTGTCATTTATACAATGTCTAGCGATACACCCCACTCAAACACAGTAAGCAGATGAATTCCACAGGCAGATAAACTAACCGAGTCAAGCCGAAATTACCACAACGAGGGAAAACATCCAGCAAATCAAACGTGAAAGGCCAAAACAACAAGGGTTCATATAGTGTAGTGATGTGATTATGTTTTGTCTTTTCAGGGGAAGAGCAAATTAATCCGGTACGATATAGATCGTGCGACCTTTTCTTGCGATGATCAAATAACCTGTACCAAAATATGTCGGTTTCATACTTTTCTCATTTGCTTACATGCCTCGCAATTCCATTAATATGCCTGTTATACTTGTATTTCGTAGGTGCAACTACATGTACAGAACCGACATGTACAGAACAGGACCGTTACATAGATATGTTCATATGAGTATTCGGTCTTACACACTCCTTTCAATATTCGGTCAACATTATAAATGACAACATACTATAAAAGGGACATTCTTTGCAGGTGTGGAAAGATCGCGATGATCCGCGCCTCTGTTACTATAAAAAAACGTGTCGGACACCTCGGTCCTCGCTCTTGGAAGCGGTAGTCATCATAATTGAGTGGCTAGTGGGTGTATTCGATTGTCATTAAGCACACAGTTAACTGCTTTGATGAAAGTGCCGCGGTATAAGATGGTCACATACTCGCGGTCACTTTGATAGGTAATCATACTACATCATGGTAGTAAATGAAAGGTCGACTGCACAACATTTTCTTTGATGTGGGAAAGTTATAATGCATGTTATGATGTTGAGAAGACAAAATGTGCTTATCTTAGGGGAAAGTTGATGGTGCATGTATAGATGCTAATAGGGGGAATGTGCTGTTAGGAGCAATAGTGATCGGGGCACACGTAGAGATGACGCATAAAAGAAGCGTCTTCTCAACCTCAACACACACACACACACCCAACGAGCTACAGAACGAAGCTGCTGCGATTTACAAAGCCAATCGACGAACGTCTGATTCAACTGCTGTCGGTTTATTACCACAAGTCACGGATTACCATTGTCCCACCGAACTCTCTTCTGAGAAGCAACTTGTATTTTGTACAAGGAAGTCAAATAACCCGAACAGGGACATCAGCTTTATAATACGACGAATTACAAATTACTGAATCGGGCTTGGACATGTGTGAGATCAAATGACGTGACAAATCCGATTGGAATGTCGGTGAATTTGTTGAAATCATTCATCGTTCAATACAATAAGAAATTGCATGCATGAATTTAAGCACGAAGACGACAGTGGACGGATGTATTGCGATATATGACAGAAAAATGCAATACTTAGCGAATATTTGTAGCTGGAGGCTACGTTCAAACAAATCGATAACTTTGGGACGAATATGCAATTTGTGCCAATAATGTAATTCGAGATGAGGTCGTTTAAGTCCATTTCCCTCAGGCCTGTTGCCTTCCACATTACTACACAAGACATAGGCAGCGATTAATTTCCTCTGCCTTGTTAGCAATAACAAGCTCGAGGACTGCAGTACACCATAGCCGCCAGCAATGCCCACACTGAGAGTCATTAAGAGAGGTGGGTTATTCTCAACAGACTGTAACAATTAAAGCCTATATATTTCTGGAAAAAACCTCCGTAGCGCGCTCACAAAAGAATACTGTTTAATAGATCTCACCTTTGGGATGTTAATTGGTTGATTTGTACCCTGAAACCCACTATAGGATATTTGTACATAGTTGTCCCGATTTATTTTGCCTTTCGTAAATTGTTGGGTCAAGAAGTTGACTAAAACGAACGAATATCAATGATCTCATTCGTGCAATGTGATCAACGTTTGGCATTCGGTCTTGTCATTCGTCATACTATAATATGTTAAGCATTTATGTGACACATCTCTCATTGCTTTTTGATTCTGACCCTGTGGCGGAGGTTACATACGGCATCAGAATTGCTCCCATGGAGCCGTATAGGAGATGCCCATCATGATGGTGTTTAGTACCTTCACGCAAATGAAACACTCGTAACCTTGCTGACCGCCATCCTAAGCACACCTAAGATACCTGCTTCAAACCAGTATACAATCGACATACTCGAGATGCTTGGGCATTCTATGCTCATTTAATTAAACGCCTTTTGAAAAATAGCACTAATATATCCAGGGGTTACACACGTGATAATTGTACGTGGGAATGACTAGATAAAAACGATATGTTGACAAAAGAGACAAATGAGACAAACGGATCTGACATAATAGGAAATGTTTAACACGCGTTAATAGAGGATGGTAATGACTGATTACACACAAAAGACTGAAAATAGATTCAACACAATCAGTCCTTAGGATTGAAGCCTCTCGTTTTCATGTGCATTTGTATTTTCACACCCAGCTATGCGTCTCATCGTCCTTTGAAATGCACGATATCAATACGCATGTACACACAAGCAGGTATAATCTCGTGTTTTTAGTCAATTACATACGCCACCTGTGTAATACGCAATTTTTCAGCTTACGTGATTGCCGAAGGCTATCCGGCGCCGTGTTGGCTTTGGATTCCTGTTTTGTAGGAATATCATGGGAAGATGGAAATCCATGCAGATATTGTGGGATAGAGCGATTAAAGCGACTGTAAGATAGATCGATTAGCAACAAACTTGACCGTAGAATGTGGTTCAAACATTTTTGATTGTCTGAATAGCTTTGCGAATGGATGATCTAATACTCACAAGCACGCGTAGACGGAGATCTACTTGTAGATGGCTCACTTGTTGCGGGTGCAGAAGACGACTTTGGATTGCCTGAGTGTTATCGATCCAGAGAATAGATCGGATCTATTTACATTCGAATCTGCAGACTGATTTTACACATTCATTAATGCATGACATTCTTTCTGTTGTTCGTTAAATTGGATATTTGACACTGCCGTTAATTTCAAAGGCTTAGTCGATTCACCTGAAGAATGTAGCATTTAAACATTGACAGATTTATAACTTTGGTACAGGAGTAGATAGATTGCATTATTGTATTGCAAATTATACTACTTGATATATTATCGCACTCGAATTCGCCAAATACGACCTGAGATAGGGTTATCATGATATATCTTGCTACAAAGAACAGGTTTGCTTAGCCTATTTGATCGACCAATACCTTAGAGCAGTCTAAACAATCACTGACCAAACATCCTACATCACAAACTATTGAATGTGTGCATATAGGGAGACACGTTTATGTCATCTTTTCTGTTGCACTCGTGAAGTTTAGTTAGCAGACCAGAGGTGACAGTTTGGACAAAAAGACACAGAGGACAACTTGATAAAGCTATAGTAGTCAATAAAGCCGTATTAGTTAAAGTTTCAACAAAATTGTCATTAGCATGAAATGATAAATACCCATGATACAAATAATGTCATTAGTTCACATCATGTTTAGCATTACGAGTGCTCTTCACTCTGTCATGTTCATAGAGACAAATGTAGATGGTGTGCATGTATTGCACTGTGTTTAAACGATAAACTGCACTTTGTAGACGCAATTATACTTGGCAAAATCAAACACCCATATGATTTAAAAAACTGGCATAATACTTGTGCTAAATATGTCTGATTTTGTTGCTGTGTTATCAATTCTACAATATTTATCGACCATTTGTGTCATGGTGGCTGTTAGGTTGTTCTTTCATAGCCAGTGTTTATGCATTTGTGATTCTAGGCTCTTTTAAAACCATCCCAACTTTTGGTCATTAGGTATAATGAATGATTCGCGAGCGATGGTTCGCGAACGCTAATGACAGTTTACAGCATTTGGCTCAATGTGCACCATCTCTGATGCAGCCTATGGTCATGACAAATCTTTCGACTGTGGCTCACATGGGAAGTAGAATTTCAGACAGCTGTGTAGCATGTATGATTTCCGATGTTAAGTCCTTTGTAATTTCATGCTTGACGGTTCAGCCTGGTGACGTTATATTTTAGTTTGTTAACACGATTAGTTCCGTGTCTATGCATAATAAAGGCGTAAAACCCCATTTGCAAAACCACCCCAACTTTCGACTGATAACTACAGCACCTGCGCGCGGTTTCCGCTACCATGACATTGCACAAAGACGCAAGCAGTCGAGACAGAACGCTTGATATAACATCTTTATTATATGATTTAACAACCACCATTTAACGACCTCTGCGCCAAAGTAGTGTGAGCGCGTGAGTGTTAGCAATAGTTTGGAAAAGGTAATTATTCTGCAGAATCTTAAACAGTCAGTACGGGAATAGAGAACATTAGACAGTATTCTATGTTTTTGAAAGATGAATTGTGGAATGGTTTTGTCTTTAGATTGAAGATATTGGCAGTAGCTTTTTTTTGCATCGTCAGTTCAACAACAATTTATGCTGAAAAGATAATTCATTTACCTATTGTCTGCCTTTCGCCTCAACCTTATTGCTTTAAGACAGGATGTTCTTGTGATTCATATTATCTTATCGGCTAAGCAAAATATTCCCCCCGTAAGTTGATCGCGTATGGCAAACAGATTATCAATAAATACGCATTGAGAGAATGCGAAGTTCAGTGGCTGTTGGTAATACAGAGAGAGAAAGAGAGAAGAATGAACTTCGGGTCAATATCCCATTGGATCCCGTGATGCTATTAACAACTTATGTGTGATATACTGCAACACAAACCAGGCCTCATATAATATCAACTTATACCTCAACACTCGATCATCATTGCAACTTATTCTTATTAACAACCATTCAGCTATACAATTCAACAGCAAGATGATTCGTCCTCTCGGGAAAACAAAACAGGTGCCTTCCTTCTTAAATAAATTTATTGAAGTGTAAATACGATTTATAAATATATGAAAAACGGCAATCCTGCATATATACCTATGTCATCACACGAGAGAAGACATTTTCTGAAGTTGCGCATATATTTTACTTTAAGCTTGAAGTACGTATCGTACATGATACTTATCTATGAACTTGGTTATATCAGTGAATACAGTTGGGTTCAACACGAGTAGTGTAAGCTCCTTATCTCCCAGACGTAGCATCCACCCTGAGATTATATGACAGGTCATTCCGCGAAATGCATACCGTGCCTATTCATGATTAATTATAAATGCCACAGCAATAGACCCATTTATATTGAGGTCGACAATGCTCGTTGTTGATATGCACACAAAGGAATACGATTAGGCAGAGGGCATTAATATGGTGAGCCCTATGTAATTGTGCAAAATAACCAATAAATGGAGAAGAAAATGACGGCAATAGATTTGATCGCCATGAATTACTTCGTATTGTGATATATATATATATATATATATAGAGATATATATATATATATATATATATATATATATATATATATATATATATATATATATATATATATATATATATATATATATATATATATATTTATATATATATATATCTCTCTATATATATATATATAAAATATATCTATATACATATATATATATCTATATATCATATATATTTCAATATATATATATATATATTTATATATATATACATATATATATATATATAAAATATATATATATATAAATGCATATATGAATCTATGATGAATACCAATGATTATTATTTGACACGAAAATTACTTTATTGCGTAATAAAATGTTTTTCCTTTCAGCAATAAGCATTCGTTGTAAACAAACTCCGGCATATACCAGACACGCAATACTTTGGGTTTGGTTTATTGAGCTATATCACTATCCAAAGCGATCGATGGTTTTTACCTCGAGGCTTACGACTCTTATACTGCAAAGCCCAATTAATATGCTGGCAGGGTGGGTACATTCTTGAAATATGCTTTGGTCAAAGACTATTTATGCAAGGCTATTGTGATCACAATAAAGCATAGAAAAAAAAGAAAGGTACCTTTGCGCTGGTAACCGCTTTGTATAATCATACAAAGATGCGACAAAATTGCTCCAACCTGCGAATTAAGTATGTAAATGGATTATGGTTACCTATGAAGGGATTCAAAAATAAGCATTTAAAGATTATTATCAATGAGTAGATAAATAACAATAGCAAGAATGAAATTAATTCATGTGATTTATGTTATTGCTAACATATCAAGATATAACAGAAACTACAAGCATCAGAGATTCTATGAATAAATAAAGGCGTATTTGCGCTCGTGTCTTGCAAGATATGTTTCGGGGTAAATTAATCTCGTCTTCACATTTTTATCACCCAACATGATGCTCCGAATGATCCAACAAGTGGAGTGTCGTCATTACTGCCTTAGACGGGGAAAAAGGACGAGATACGGAAGAATGTAATGACAGAGATGCCCAGGTTATCCAGACTTTTTCTGCTACTTCGAAAACGACCAGCTCTAAAACTGGCGTAATTCATTAGACACGTTCGTTAATCTTCGTGACCTCAACGCAAAGGTTGTGACCCGGATGACCCTTAATTGGGTGTCAAAACTGGCTTGGGATAATTTGAGGGAGTCCATGTACATTAGCACACATGAATGTCTTCTGGAGCAATCGTTTAAATTGGGCGCTTTAACGCTGAAAGTAGTTAACGTAATAGTCAGTTAAAAAGAACCATTGAATGTTCTCTCGCCGACTGTGTGATTATCTAAAGCGTGAAACAACAAATCGGGGCGTAGTAGAATGTGTTATCTAAAGAACAATCAAAATCCTTAAACGCCTTTATACTGAACAGATGCTAGATGCAACTTCAATTCACATGTCATCGAGGGACACCTACTGTTCCAAAAAGTAAGAAAGACCGATGAAGGCCATCTCACTATGATATGATCTACCATTTGGTATAATATTTACACATGCCTGCCTCACTGTAATATTACTCACTATTTGGTATAATAATTACACAAACTCCAAATGTTGATTTTGTCTTCATAACAATATACAAGAAAATGTTCAGAGCATCTTTTTGTACCCGGATTCTCCACCAGTTGTCTGTTTTTAGTTTCTAAGAAACCGATTGTTGTGCAAAACCCGAAGACTTGTATAATTTGGATAATTTTGTTTTATTGCCTCTTGAACAGTCTACGTCTCTCCTGACAAGCTTCTCTCCCATGGCTCCAATGTCCAACCTTTTATCCGCACCCTGGAACTCAACCACTCCCCCATCCAGACGCATGGACTATCGTCATTGGCCATAACTGGCCACCTAGTTGGAGTGTAAGTGAGTGGTTGGTTTGGGGCGGGGGGGCGCCAGGTGGACCATGGGGGGCTTCCGAAGATTAGCGTACCGACACGATTCCAACCATGCCCATTGTAATTATATAGTAGACACCCGGCATTAGTGTCAATTCGACTTAATTGTGGGGGATTGCTCTAGATCAAAGGGATTTAAAAATGTTGTTGCTACCATCAGGAAGATAAAAGGGATAAAGTTTGTAAAGTGTTTAAAGAAATTAAACCGATCAAAAGGGGATAAAAGTCTGAATAATTTACGTGTCGAGTAAAGGCCTTGACATTTTGAAAATACCGTCATAACACAAAGAGGGACCTCCCCATTGCGAGTGCAGGTCGCTTACAGAGTTATGTGAAGCATATGATGAGGCAATAAATGATGTAGAAGAAAAAGAATGCTCCAAAAACAAGTAAGACAGATTAAGTCCTCCTCACTATAATATGAACCGCTGGATTGTGGCATTGTTTTTCATTGACTAGTAGAATATGTGGGGAAAACATCACGTGCATTTCAGAATTTTGCTCAGGTGTTGTTTTAGCTTTGACTCACAGTGTGATATATTTTGTGTGGTTATTTGTGTTTCAGTGAAAGGGTCGAAAGCTGACAACAAAACATTTTTTATACATTTTTCAAGGGTGATACTCTTCCCAAGAACCAGGAAGCACTTCCAAGTTTGTTATTAATACATACAGACTAAATAATTTGTGGGGCAATTGATCAAGAACCAATTGACCAACTGACATTTCCAGCCACTGAATTTCACAGATCATTCATATAAAATATTTTCCAATTTCCGACATTCTTCATAGGGGATTTGTGTGCTATTCATCAGGTAAAAAGGACATTCTGTACTTTCTTCGGACAAATTGTCCCAAGTGCATTGTCAACCTTAATTTTAACACTGCATATTGGAAAAATAACTCGATCCAAGCTATTCAATTTGAGAAAAAAAAACGAGAAATGTTATCCAGAAAACTTTCAAAACTGCGAAGTTAAATGCAGTTGTTCAAAGTGTGCATTTGATTTCGTATATTGCCTGATAATATTGATCAGCATGGCCTATATTGTGTGTATTATGGTTATCTCCATTGGCTGCCTAAGAATTTTGTATTTCTTGTTCCATTCATGTCTGTTGTATAGTGCTGCTGAGCATAGCCTTTATTGGCCTTGGCAAATCACTTTAAAAATCATTTATTAGCTTGTGATTTATACATAACTATGGCAAGGTTTGCTGGTTGAGTTAAACGAGGTTGCATGCATTATCTTTTATTATACTGCCTGACTTAAGTGTTTAGATGCAGGCCCTGCTCAAAAAGTTTATTGAATTTTAGGAAAGAATTGTGCAGTTGTTGCTATGACCATGGCTTATATTGAACGTTTATTGAACTAGAGGTACTCAAGGTTACATATTGTTATACACATTGACCGCCTTGCAGCTTTCAGATGCAATACCTGCTCTAATACTTGTACATCTTGGTTTGCATACATTTCGATTCATCAATTGATCGCATTTTAGTGTGCAAAGTTTAATGCACTTTGATATTGTTAATTTGACAACTGCCTTTGTAGATGTTTTTAAGTGCATTTTTAAATCTTAAATACATTAGGAATGTAGGGATTTATCTATAACGATGTTCCAAATTGCCGACTATGAAATTAAAAATAAATAAGTGACTCTGCTATGTTGACAACCGCAATCATAATGCCCCGTCCCCTCTGTAATTGTATTGTACAATTTATAAGCACCGGGCGCTTAGACAAAGTCCCGGAGCGATGCCATCTTCCGACATGAGAGGCGCACCCACCAAACACGTCTTTAACTATGCATGATGAGTTTAAATGGCGCTACCCAATACAACGCATGATAGGTCTGGAGTACGATTGTGGATACTCGACCGTGAAATTTACATAGTATAATGCTAATAAACCCGAGGCGGAGCTCTATGCATGGTTTGCAACCGGCGGGGCGCACGCAGTCCAAGTAGCTCCTCTCCATCTGAAGCTACGGTAGTGAGATGCCCGTGGATGTTTTTGTTGACTTAATGTTGGATGAGGACATGGTACCCACTGGGGAAGCGATTAGAGTGGTGGGTGGAGGCATCCTGGAATGCATCAGGGGATAAACAAATCACTCTCGCTGTGGTTGTGACTAGACACTGAGGTTCGTTGTGGATGTGAAGGAGAGGTAGCATCGGCGATCTTGTTTGGAATCTAATAGTTTTTAGGCTGTATGCCTTCAGCAGGGTTGTTTCATTGGGTCGAATAAATCTGTAGACGACTGTACCAAGTTCGATTTCCTAAGTATCGTGATAAAGGCCGTGGTACAAATAGCCCACAGTCAAGGGGCCTGGTGCAGCTAAGTCATTTGAGGATGTGCCCCGTGAGTGTCCATTGCAACCCTGTAAAAGGCCAGTGATCTGGGTCGATGCTCACACTGAAGTATGCGTTTTATGTAGGTCAACCTTACTCATGTATCAACATGGAAATATAATAAGTGCAGTCGCATCTCCTGCGGAATTATTCTTGATTTCAGAAGTGATGGTAGCGTGGTTATTCACACCATCGTGGATGAGGCGTATTTTCCATTGTGCTATAGCTGGGAATTGTTTTACTTCTCTGTTACACCCTTCTGCTATTTCTATATTTATTTCGGCTTTTGCCTGTTGCCAATTAAAAGTCGCCGACTTATAACTAGTTTTGATAGTATGTAAGATTTGTGTTTATAATGTTGAGGCCGTTTTCGATGTCATTAATGACATTATGTTTGTCAGGGTCCCCCATGATCGCTTCCTTTCTGGCGGGGAGGTTAAGCGTTGTGGAGTGCGGTTGTGGGTTTGTTTAGGGCCAACGCACCCCTTCGTTTTTGAGCAGCTGGAATGCTGACTGTGATGGGATGTAGTCCTTCGGAGCATTTGTGTCGGAAATTACAGTGGGCTCAGAGATTACATTACAGTACCAGTGTTGAATAGGCGATATGAACATTGGTTTGCTGACTTTCGGAGGTTTGTGTTTTTTCGGTAGTGCGCTACAAGAAGGACGGTATCCTCGCCCCATTTTACCCCACTTGCCACCTGCCACTATCTATACTATCTGTCATATAGCAGGAGGGAGCCCCAGGTGGCCATGTCCGTCACCTTTTCTTGGTTTCCCAGGTTCAGTTTCATTTGGATCAGAGCGTAGCATAGCGAATAGTGGATAGGTGCGCCGCCAATCGACCCACAGGTTGTAGGTTCGATCCTAAGGTGTGACAACCGGTCTGGCTATGCGTGACTCGGATTATGCTGCTGGACGTTAAGTGGCGGTCGCATTGGGCTGAAAGCGATCAGTGGATTGGGACTTCATTGTAGCATGCTGCTGGACTTAGGTTTCGCGGCCCGCGATTAAGGGCTAGCTGTAGCAATTAGACAGATCAGCACTAGCACCGTCGCGCTAGCGATTAAGTTACGAACAACCCAAATATTACTAAAACCATTACCAATTCATTTGGCCAAGCATTAGTTATCCCTTATCGATAAAGGCGTCCAAATCCTCAAACTAGCCCTTATCTATAAGAGCGGGTTTATCTGCTCAATGCGGATCCTATCCTCACCACTATATCGAGATGCTGAACGGTATATCACAATGTTGGGAGTGGGATGCTGGTGTTTGGTGGAGACGTTAGAGCGCGACCACTGATGTGTTGTTTCTCCTGTTGGTAGACATGCCAGTTGACTGGGTGTAGTTGTTGGAGGAAGATGTTGTTGCTGAGGTCAAGGATGACGACGATGTCATTTGAAGAGCACATTCGAGAAATCGCCTTTGCCTCAGAGGTTGTATATCTAGCATGGCGACGTTTTTACATTGTATCCAGCCTATTGCGGACAGATAAAGGCCCACATATTCGTTCTTGGTGACCCAAGTTCATGAGCGAACCCGACCTTCTATCATTTATTTGCGTAATCTCCCTAAAGCCAATGCTTTAGGGGAATTAATTTGTCAATATAAGAAAATCTTACTATTGATATATAAGGTCGCAATAAGTCTGATAAAAGTAGTATATATCGGCGGTACCCCTAATTCTGATTTTTTTTACCTAAATCTCCCTTTTTCTGGTATAAGTCTTGTTTTTTCTTAGAGAGACCGACATTTTTGTATATCCAACTCAAACTACTGTTTTAGATTTAGCTTCTAACACGATATACCTTGTCAGAGTAGCAACCATTGAATGTGAAAAAAAATCGAAAAATGTTTATAAAGTAAAATTTAAATTTGACCCCCTAAGCATGAAAAAAAACCCGCTGGTCTCCCAAAGCCTGAAAGCAGGGGTAGATATATCTCACTCACTAAATATAAACCCACGTTTATATTGTATATATATATATATAAATATAACCGTGTCGATATATCACCCAGAAACAACTTCATTTGAGAAGGTCCCTCACAGAGCACCGCTTCTCTAGCATGGCAACACTGCGGAGGTTCTTAATATCACGCATTCCTTGCAAGTCTTATAACGAAGGTTTTCTCAGCAGTCATTTGCTTGCCTGTCGCTAATGTGGTTGCGTAGCGCTCATCGGGAAGTCACGGTGTTAACCCATCTCCCCGGAATCATGCTGAGGCGCGAAATTGTAACACCTGCCGAGCCGTGTCTACTGCGCTGCAGTGTTGCTAGCATCAACGCCGAAGTCGGCGGAGCAATGATCGCCGGAAGGTTCTGCAAGTCTCACACAACAAAAAATCGAAGCATATTCTAATCAGGAACACTAAATTCCGTCTCAAAATCACTGGCGTCGAAAAGATAAATCTCCGATATCTCCTATAGTTGAAACCCTCATGACAGGCAGCTGAGGCCGAATGGGAGATTAAGGGACTACCTCTCATGTTAACAGGTCCAAGGCAGATACCTAGTCGCGCACGTCGGTAATATAAATATATACCGTCGTGCTGAAATATATGTGGGTCGTGCGGTGAGCGTGCGGTGAGTGCATATAGCTTCTCATCAATGTTGTTTACTTACGTACTTATATATGTCGAGAAGTGAGATGAATATCCATTGAACTGTACTATTTTGGTTATCCACTGTCTCGTGATTATTTAGCAATTGTCACATGAAATTTTAGAATCACAACTTTCATTCACGGCAACCCCCGTTTTGGACATATGACGACACATTACGCAGTTTTAGTTTCACTCGCCATGTGGCTGCAGGTCCCGGGGGAGGGGCACTTAAGTATATAGAGGTAGTATACATGTGCCGGGGTATGTTTTTTCTGCCTCCCGACGGGTTTTGTTTGGTCTCATATTCGTAGGATGGGGTATGCTTTTGCCATTTTCACCTTGTATGACGGGTACGGGTTTTTGAGATCCCGGGGCACACCCCTAATCGGGACAAGGCCAAGTGCTGCGGAAATCCATAAGTGTTATCTTTTTTTTCATTTGTCAATGTGATATCGTTGAATACATATATCCTTCTAAGGTAGGTATTGCCAGAAGATAATCATTGACAAAATGACACATATACTTAAATAGTAAAATTCGGAAAGCAAAAGTTCGCATGCAAAGAACCTTGTCTGCGCGTGCGCGCCGCAACCGATTGTGTCATTCAAAATAAACATGAACTTTTAAAAATTTGTCTGGCCTGATTAAATCGCCTTTGACGAAATCTCACACGTAAACTAACTCAACTTGTTAATAAACATTCATTTATGTGAAAAATTATTCTTCATATGTACATTTGTGTAATTATCGTGTATAATTGGAACTCATGTATCGTTCACGCCGCAGTCGGTTACGATCATCGCACAACGTCAATAAGACGTCGTGCACGGCTAGCAGATACCTTACATAACATAGGTTCACGCTAATTATCATTATTAGGAGACTATTGCGTGTAGGTACCATCGCGATAAGTATGTTATAGCATGGTAACGCGGATGATATGGGGTAAGACACACGGACGCTCCGCGTCCCCGGGTTCTTTCCCTGTCGTGACCATGCGATAACCAACACTTGGCCGCGCTTGCTAACTGATTGGCCTTGAAAATATGAGAGTAGTGTACAAATATTTACCGGGACTAAGTGTCCCATTAATCCACTATGATGTCTACAAGATCACAAATATCATTTCATCAACTGCAACGGATGTAGTTGGCTGTTATAAGGGCCGTCGGCTGCCTTGTATTAGCATGCTATTGTAACTCAAGCCTCTACGCCAATTTAATCAATGGTTTGATTCAATATTGGATGATGCATAACTCATTGAATACCTCGTCTGTCGCACGTCGTAACATAATGTCGGAACTCACGCTGTCAGGGCACGACAAACATGTTATTCATCATTCCTGAGTCGAAACTCAAGAGTATGATTTCAAGCTGTGGCTACATGGGCAAAATATCGTCAATATTGGTTAGCCACACCAACGATATGAAGAAGGTTGCTTATAGCATATCACAATCTGTCACAGCTTAAATGTTACATCCTCTAACTGATTTGCTTTAAACCTTATCCATCTAGAAACACACCTTTGACCTCTTTCCCTTGTGTCTGTTTCTAGCTAAAACAATTGGTGACCTAGTTGGGCCTTTACCTGTGGCATACATAGTTTAACGCACATCTTTAAATATTATATATATATATATATATATATATATATATATATATATAGAGATATATATAGATAGAGATATAGAGAGATATATATAGAGATAGAGATAGAGATATATATATATATATAGATATATATATATATATATAGAGATATATATATATATATATATATATATTTATACATATACATGTAGTTATATAATAAATATGTATATTCATATATATATATAAGATATATGTATATATATAAATATATATATATATATATTTTCATATTTATATATATTAATATATATATATACATATATATATATATATATATTTATATATATATACATATATATATGAAAATACATGTATATATGAATATAAATATATTTATATATATACATCTATGCATATATATATATTTATATATATACATACATATATATACATATGCATATACATATGTATGTATATATATGTATATATATATTTTTATGTGTATAAATATACTTGGTTGCTTTATGTATCATCAATATGATCGTGGATGGTTCTCATCTATGTATTGTCTTTTGTTAGGAGTGTAGCAACCGCAGCTCAGTATAGTTATGGAGCGGCTCACACTTTACCTACGACAAGATCAGCCGAATGAACTCGCCTTCGTCATCTAGATCTACAAATAGATGTGGTCGGCTTCATTATGGCAGATATGCATTGCGGACATCTCCGCTCCAAGCCATGCTATGTATGCGTGCTGTATTTTTTCAGCCTCGTAATCTGATATTTAATAAAATTCTCTGCAATAAGCTGATGTGTGAGATATTTCTCGTCCAGAGAATTAATCTAATAAATACCGTCTGTTTGGCCAACTTAATGAAATGGATGGGAAGTGATGTTTCTTTTGGCATGACCGCAACCCCTTGTAGTACGTACTGTCTCGTATTTATCTCAGACACATTTTGCGCTATTAAATCTGCCGTAATATGTGGGCCATGTGCAACCAACTATGGCATGGTAAACGACAAAAGACATTCCATGACACCTCATGCAATCAATGTCACCCGTTTTACTCGATCCTGCAATATTAGTGGTGATAGAGGCAGATAATGGGCATGCTGTGCTGATTTGCACAGACAAATCCTTGCTAGTCCATTTATAGCTTTCATCATATATATTTTTTGACTTCATTATATGGCCGTAGAACCACCAGTTAGAGAGCATGGTCAAAAACATGCAAAACTACTACATATAAGCTCTGATGCAAAATAAAAACTTCCAATTATTGGGTCTAATTGATTTATTATTCGTAGCAAAAGCGATTCCAAGCGCCAGAATTTCAATAAAAGGTCATCTGATAAATTTACGTCAATGCAAATAACGCTGACACTAACTGCAGATTCTCATGATTAATAACATCATATGCGATGTTATTATTGACGGGTTCATTTCCCATCAAGTATTTGACTTCTGGCAATAATGTGGGTTTGCGCAATGGGACTGATTTAGAGTAGGTGCCGTAAATATTACTTCTTCGTGGATCAATATACGGCGCATCAGAGCAGGCACACTGTTGTTGAAGGTATAACATATGCTGATAAGGATTAAATATCTGACTATTCTGTAAATTACATAAACCTGAGTTGGTATTTTCATTGTCATTCAACTGTGATTATTGCTTTTAATAGAGTGCATTCATGTACCCAATCAAATATTTTAAATAGCGTGTATTGTTGAGGTACAATTATTTTGTGACTGAATGGTTTGATGGAAAAGCGTGACTAAGCGAAAGCAGAACGCACACAAGATTATTTGGTGTGTGCAGATAATGATGCAATACGTAATTTTCTGTCCGTCTATTTCACCACAACTACTTTGATCTCGTTGGACATATTAAAACAGCCCATTATTACATGATCGTCTTCCTTAACACGTTTCTATGTCAAAGCCTTTGTCATCATATGAAAAGGTTGAAATAAAATGAGCCATGTGTCGAGAATAAAAAAAACAAGAAAGGCATATCGAATCGAATTGCATTATTCAGTCACAAATATCTGTCATTGTATTTACTAGACAGCATGAATACGATTTTGTTCCTTTCAGTAAAACATTGCCTGTCAGATGACATATTGTTGTGTATCTTTTTTGTTTTTCATACTATGATTACATTCAAATTATTCACTCTTCATCTATGTATAGATTCTTTGATGTGGTTGACAAAAATCATAACACAATATTACGAGATGGCCAGTGCTGTAAAGTTGCAAAATAGCATTCATTGTTAACAAAAATGTGTCTAACGATTGACATGATGGAATCGGACGCCGAAAATCTTAGTGATATTTCCCCAGGATATTTTGCAACGCTTTACAATGATAGATAGTTACTTGTAACTTTTAATGTCATGTAATTATAGCTATGAGGTATTGAGGGTGTCTGAAAATCTCTCCAATGTGACGTTGTCTTGCACTCTCCAACCTGTAACTGTGTTTATGCATGTTCGGGCTTCATTAAGTACTAACGTGGGACAGGGTTTGCGAGATACTTAAAGGATATGGATTTATTAAGGTGTTGTCGATTATTGCATATAGCATGATTATTATAGTTTCCTACCTATTCTTGGCTTACCATAGAGGCGATAACTTCATTATCCTGCTACGTTGATGCGGTCGCTGATCGCTTAGGACACATCTTGGTTACTTGATAGGGCGCTGTTCCTTGTGTGTTTGATCGCTTGCGGCTAATCCGGTCCTTCCCTTTGTGAACTAATCAT
The DNA here is from genome assembly GCA_034190875.2 of Urechis unicinctus. Taxonomy (NCBI): domain Eukaryota; kingdom Metazoa; phylum Annelida; class Polychaeta; order Xenopneusta; family Urechidae; genus Urechis; species Urechis unicinctus. The sequence goes on along the minus strand of CM067347.1, from coordinate 55,621,495 downwards.
GAGGAATAATTGAATCGTGCATGGATAAATGTGTGCTCGCCGTTAACTGGCAACCTTGTGTTGCTGGAAACAGTATTGATTCAATGTGAGGCTGAGTGTTACATGCTATTAGGCGGTCACATTCAAGCAAAGGTCAGAAACATTTGGTACCATTAACTATAAACGCATTGGCGTTTTCCTGTTTATCAGGTTCGAATACGGTGGCTAGCATATCACCGAGACGCGTTTTCAGAATGCTGCTGTTTATACCTTCGCATACCTTCTGCGGTCGCAAGTGTATCATTTGGGAACCGTTGGAGACGCAGTTAACATTTTCTAAAATGATCAGTTATATTATAACAGTAATATTATCTCCTCGCATACTAGTGTCAGCTCGCTTTCAATACATGCAAGGTCTCGAATACTTGTGAATGATGACATTAAGAAACATATTTAGGCATTAGGTGGAATACACTCATCATTGACTCTGCTTTGAGATTCATTTCATGTGGCGTTTATGTGTCCGGTATTACTATTGCCAGAATGCTGTGGTAATAGTTATGTGCCATGTAGTCTTCTTTATGTAGAGAAATTGATTGCATAACTATGTAATTAATAACAAGCCTCTATGAAATGTCATGCAGTCGGTCTCTGGATAAAATTCGCATGCTGGGGCAAGATCATTTCCGTCTTTTGTTCGCACAAATCATGAATGCCGTCACCTGTGCCAACCCCTTAGTATAAAATTATTGGCAAATTAATTAACGTTCTGAATAGATGGAGCCAGATAGCGCAATATAGATGGCATGTGGATTTGTCCACGACCTATCACGATGCTCTACCGTTCCATATTATCTCGCTAGACTTGAGACGTATGTTATTCCGACCGGCAAAAAAACAATAACAGGTCATCCAATGACCTTCTGAAGTTAAATGAGGACAGCACGAGGTGCAAAACTTATTTATCAACAGAGGACTTTGAAGGCATTTCAACATCAACAACAAAAACCTAACAAGTTGATATTCACAAAATTCTCATATATGTTTACCGCAAATACAGTGGTGGAATCCCTGCGCTTTTAGTTCCGGCGACATCCAAATACTATTAATTATATAGGAATTATGTTCCCATAAAAGTATATAATAGTCACGGGGTAGATATGATATTGCCTTATGCAAGACATTGTCATTATCAGGTTCGGGAGTTGCACGAGAGCATACCTGCGGCCCCGCAGGATGCCAGTCGGAAACAATCAGATACCCAATCTGCGAATGATCATAATTTGTTATGTAAATTACGGAATACAAGTTTGCCAATCACGTCACTTTGCGTCATCATAATTGTCGTTTATGGACGGGTTTATTAAGTCTATTTATATATGTCAAACGAAATGCCAAACAGTCTTTTGTTGCTCTGTGTAAAATAGTCTTTTAGATTAAGTGTATAATGTTTGGTTACTATTGGATTCAATTTTGTGCTTGTATTCTTGATTAGTAGCCCCGTGTAAAAATACCACAGTTACATGATACTCAATATAGTCAACAACATGCAAGATGGCAACGCATATACAAGACGTCTAAGAACACCTTTCACATTTGAAGGATTGTTTGCTTCCATGTTGATAAGAGAATACGTTTACTATATCTTACGACCCAGTCTAACGATGAATTTGCATGGGTAGCATAATGCAGCCTTTAACAGGGGCTTGAAGATCATGCACTTGATGGACTTATGTCCAACTATTCATCTACGACACGCACTTCAAGATTAAACATTTACTTGATTTATCCATCATAAATAATTTGTTATTAACATGGGATTTGTCTTGCGGAATGGTGATCTCTGTCATTCCTGTAGTGTTTGTACGCAGATAAATAATAATTGAGATCCCCATAGACTCTACTATTGTCCCTGTACCATACACAGCGATTTTGGAAAAGTGATATTTCAATCCATTGGGATATCCCCCTCATAACACTATTAATATGGATTATAATTACAGAAACAAGATCAATCGCCAAATAAAAGCATTCACGCACACTTATTAAGTACCTATATTCATACATACACGCACGCACATATATTCATATATATACACACACATATATATATATATATATATATATATATATATATATATATATATATATATATATATATATATATATATATATATGTAGAATGAAGCCTATTATCGCATTGCTTCGCTGTACGCTAATAGTTTGCATGCTTTGTAAATAAATGTTTAATCTATTCCCATGGTTCAAGTGAAAGATGATCTGTCAACCGAATGTTTCGTATTATCAAAATTATTCTCCGCTTTATCATCGATATTACAATGACGAATATATCTTTCAATGAATACACTGTTGAATAACAGTGTTTTCCCGTACGAAGATATCGATGCATTATCTGAAGTGACGGAGAGACAAGTTTTTTTGTAAGATGGTTCGCAATGTAGCATCGTACAAACAGCACGTATTTATAATGAACAAGGCATGCATTCTACACAATGTTTTCATTCAATCTTTAATGCATACACATTCATCAGCATCCACATATGACTTCCAAAGTAAATATTCACACTTTGTAAAATGTGCCTGGCATATGTGCTTTATCCTCACTAATTATATTAAGATAAAGAGGTTTGGCGACTATCTTGGCAGATATAGTTAAATACGTTTCCAAACAAAATGCCATTTTACGAATGGTGGCTGTTATATCGGTAGATACATGACAACTGTGTGATAGTGCACGGGTACGTATCAATTACTGAGAGTCTAGACGCCTAAATACCATCACCAAATATAACTGAAATCATTGAATCCGATCATCAGAGAAGAATGGTAAATAGCATATCAACGTGTTACAATGCTTGATTGGTAACTATCTAAGTAAGTAGGCAGAAGAGGGCCGATATTACATATTGATAGTAGTAGTAGTATATACAACACGGGTTCTTTATATTATGCCAAATTAACCCTTACACAACATTGACAGTCAGGGTTAATTTTACCCTAACACGCTTGCAATAGCCGAATAAGGCGTACAAAGGCCCCATACAATTGCCACAAACCCGCAGCATCCCTATAGCTGCAGCGGTCGCGGCCCTTGGGCCATACCTTACTGACCTAGAGCGGTTGGTGGTAATCTTTGTGGTAGCCATAACCAAAAAGCCGCCTTTTTGAATCTAACAAGGGGCTGTTTATTGATGGAACAGGCATTTAGCCGATCCTCCAGGGCTTTCACGCGCTCCCCCAATGCTTTGTTTTGTGTATCTTGGTCACTCACCACAACTCGCAGCTCGTTATCTAGGTGTATTTTTACTCACCATATAATCAGTATCATACTTCATCTCTTTTGCACACGTTTCGAGCTAAGCAATACGCCTTTCGTGCTCGTCAGTCCATCAGGGGCAGCGTGGGCCTTTCGTGCCCCAGGATTTCATTTTTCGTCTGCCAGAACTTGCTTATTTCATCAAGAATTAGCTTGAACTATCTCGAGCCTTTTTACAACGGGCATCATGACAACTGTGGATAATAGGACTCCGACAGTAATTCCCATTCCCAAGCCGACTATTACTAGGGTGCCATCGATCGTGTTGCTGATTCCTTTGCGACATATTTTGTAAAGATTTGCTCGTTTGTCCCTCTCAATCTCGAATGTGCTGCCGGGCAATCTCCACAAGCCTAAATAGCTGGGATGGATCAGGATGTGAGCTGACAGCCTCGCTTTCCTGCGGTAGCGGCACAGTAGGTACTGTGGGTTGTTGTTTCGTACCAAGTCTATATGTTTACAAGTCAAGTTCAATCAGGAGTGACACTACTGAACCGGTTGTTCCTCTGTTGAATTGCATGTATTAAAGTTAATGACATTGCTTTTTTTCCAGTTGTGAAGTTTGTTCAAAACATGTTGCACCAGCCCGATACCCAGCACCAGCCTGATACCCAGCACCAGCCCGATACCCAGCACCAGCCTGATACCCAGCACCAGCCCGATACCAAGCACAGCCCGATACCCAGCACCAGCCCGATACCCAGCACCAGCCCGATACCCAGCACCAGCCCGATACCAGCACCAGCCCGATACCAGGCACCAGCCCGATACCCAGCACCAGCCTACCCAGCACCAGCCCGATACCCAGCACCAGCCTGATACCCAGCACCAGCCTGATACCCAGCAGGTTGACTTATCCTTACTGATTGAATTGCTCAATTTTCGGAAGGAACAATTTGTATAGCTCCATCATCAGCGCCCTCACCAAAAGACAGCCCCATACGAATGATCTTACCGTGAGATGACATGGGATATCCACGGCTTCCGTCTTGTGAGGTGTGACCCCCGGCTCTATCACCAAACGACTACCCATATCCTCTGCGTAGCGGACCAGTTGCTTCGGCCATAATAGTAACAATTGGCTTCTTACGTGTATTAATACATTCTCCATTTGCTGCTGTATGTATTGCGCATCAACATCCTTTTAATTGGCAGCATCATTTGGTGTTATTGAGTCTCCAAGCCAACTGATTCTATTATCTAGCATGACAAGGTCACCAGTCTTAGTATCACCATATTCAGCCACCCTTTGTGTGTCAACAGTTCTCTCCGTCTTTTGTGGAGGTCCATCTATACTCGTTTTCATTGATATCGTGTAAATTGAAGAACAACGCTAACAGGAAGGTCGTTGTTAGCCACAGTTTCGTCAGTAATACGTTTTGAGACAGGATTAGCGAAGCTCGTGGTCTAAGCCCAAAACTTCAAGAAGCGTTGTAGAATTCCAGCAGCTGCAACTAACATGGCCCACAAATTTGCTGCAAGCTACCCTTCCGTTTGACGGACTGTTTTAAGCAACCAGGATACTATACTTCCTATTATTCCAGGGAGTGCAGCTGCAGACTTTTCCGCAAGTTTGATCAACGCACTCCTTTACATCTTGTTAGTCGGCCGGTGTCGGGGTTGGTACCGGTGTCGGGGTTGGTACCGGTGTCGGGGTTGGTACCGGTGTCTGGGTTGGTACCGGTGTCGGGGTACTTGTCCCTCTGCCTGTCAGAGCAAGTTCCAGGGTCGCGATTGCAATACTAATCGCAATGAAGAGGGTGACGATTGTAACCCCTTGCTCTCGGAACAGAATGCGGATACCTATGGCTAGCTTTGTGTCTACGTTAAGAAGTCTGTTGATCGTCTCCCTGGTGCGGTTAATTGGGAACCTCAGCTGTTCCCGGTTTACAGAGGCAATCTTAAGTCGTTATTGCCTTTTTGTTCCGCAGACTTGCACGCTCACGCTCTTGGAGTTTCCTCTAGTCTTCAGCCTCGTCTGGCAGCTTCGCAAGATATGCTTGTTGATTTTGCTAAGACCCGCTAGATGGTTGACCAGCTCATCCCTCTAGGTCAACATAACCTTGTCAAGCCCCATGAAATCAGGCCATCTATTTCTTCCTGTGTGTCCATGAGAACTATAGCGTTGCGAATGCCCCTATGAAGCTTGTTTCTGCCTCTACCAATTTCTCTGTCACGACTTTAGATCTGCTCATTGGTAGAACTCATTTCTCTGTGGCTTCAGCTGCCGCATGGTCAACAACATTGAGGACTGTGGTAACTCTTGGCTGCAGCCTTTTGGGGGCATCTCAGAGAATCCCAAACCTTTACGGATGTCGACCCTGCCAAGTTAACCGTATATTGTTGTTAACACATGCAGTTTGTTTGAGAATTTATGATTCTTATGTCAGGGTAGTCAAGCGTAACTCTCTTCCGACAAGGTCGAAATTTGTATTTTCGTGTCCTAGGGTTGGTGTATAGCCATTTTCAGCTGAAGCATAGTAATAGTCATTGAAGGCACATATCACGCGCCGGCCTGCCTGTGGTATAGTTCAATCTGTCTCAATGTACTTCCCGCATGCGGGGTGGGGGGGGGGGGGTCTCTGGCACCCATCTCAAAGCCCCCTGAAGAGGGAGCGCCTCGTACTCTCCCTTCATAGCTCCCTCTCCTCCAATGACCCCTCATCATCATACGTTGGGTTGTCAGACTCCGTGTGACTGTATTAAAGATATATTGTGAATGTTCAACTGTCACCTTGGCCAGTAATTACCGACGCAAACTAAATCCATATTGCCGCGCCCCTCGGGGTAAAGGGTGTGCGGCAATCTGTAGTCATTATTAACAAACTAAGCACTATTGACCAGAACCAACTACTACTGGTCATCTTTTTCAACCTGGGTGCAGACGACGTCATTGTCCCTGGATGGCTTGGATGGCCCTTGCAACCTCACTTACCTTGACCTACACTAACAGCAGCGTTGTACAACACCTGGGGCGTGCCGTGGTTAAGAAAACAGCAACCCAGATTTCTGGCAACGAGGTAGTGTCCATCGATGACAGCGATGTACAACACGACCTGTGGAAGACCACACAGGAGAGAGCTAACGCCCAGTAATAGGTCATTTACATATCAGATGACGGAAATTTAACCAAAATAAGGGTTGGATAAAGGGTGAAACTGAGGTACAAGGACAAGGCCATAGCCGACGCCTATGGGAGCCTTTTATATTCCGCTGTACTTTGAAGTCCCTGAGAGCCTCGTAGCCTTCTACCACAGTGCACAAGGGGACGAGCTCACATTCAAAGACTACAATCGTGTGATTTACGCAACGGATGACTCCAACGCCAGCTACACAATCGGTGGCATCTCCTTGGTCACCCAATCAGAGCTGGCCCGCATGATCCGCACCCAGTACACCGGTTGGCTGGCGATTCTGTATAAGTGCGTGCTCCACTACAGGAAGCTTCCATACAATAAGAGTGACACATTAACTTTAACATACCGGCTCGCAGCCTGCTACTCTTTGAGGACCCAGCCATAGCCCCATTTTCATCCTACAACCCGAAGATTACAAAGGTCGAGGTGACCAGGTGTATAATAAGGGCATGCGCGCCTCCAGGCAGTTGGATGAGGCGAAGAAGGCATTTGCAGCAGCGAGTAAACGTGACCCAAGCATGACAATGACTGCAAAAGATAAATGGTATTGGCTGACCTGTCCAGAGGAGAGTTCCTGACCAACAAGTACGCCCTGTTGCTTGACCACCGGGTGACGACAACCAGCTCCATGGCAGTGGCCGGCGCGTGGAGAATGCGTCTCGGGGGGGTCACTCTACAGGTCAGTGGCCCCCGCATTGAACGGCTATATGTATGTGGCTATGGATGCACAGCAGAACATTAAGGACGGCAGGATCGTCAACGCAGTCTACTTAGTTTGCATTTCCAGATAGCCCCGGCTCAATCATTATTTGTGTGCGCAGACCGGGTGTGGAAACCCCGTCTTCATGCTCGACCTACTTGAGGGCGCTTTCGTCGGCGTCTTTTAACATTTTGTGTTACTCTGCCCTACCATCCGCTTCAACCGACCCTGGGTGGGGACCGACCCCGAAGTGTGCGTTGTGGATCCCTGTGAGCGGCCCCATGACTATTGTAGGGCTTTATACCAGCTGACGACTGCTCGGCTACAAAAGCACTGACTGAGATAAACGACATGCTCTCAGTGCTGGCTTTTAGTGTCAGTCAGCGAGTCTGGGTCCTGACCCAAAAGTACGACTCTGTACTGAATGACCTACGTGAGCAGACCCGCAAGGTCGTGCTCTTTCACACCAAGGACCGTGACTCATCCGAAGACGTCCTGCGTGAGATATGATCCCGACAAGGAATTATCGTCTGGGTAGTAAACCAATATATTAGACTTCGACAGTGTATATTAGGAACAGCACGACTGATTACAAGCAATATGGATCCTGATAGTGTTATTGATCAACTCCTTGCATAGCCAGACACGGCCCCTGTTGACGTGTCTCATACGAGATATAGGCTTGTTGTGGTCACAGCGGGTGGTCAGGCCCGTCAGTGCGCAACTTCTGATAATTGACCAGGTTGAATTAAAGACTGATAAAGAGATCATCAAGTGATATGTTCGATACGAGGCACGGCTAGGTGCTAGCATGACACACAACCTTGGTCAAGCAGTTCTGCAGCTGTACCGCCTGTCAAAGGTATTGATGGTGTGTTTCAGACCTCAAGGCCGACCCGTTTGTTGGGCACGCTCTAAGCACTGTTACGTGTGAACTATATCACAGCTATGGCATGTACTTAGCCCCACGAACTGCGGCCTTAACAACAGCGAAGCACTGTTAAGATGGATAAACCAGTTAATTAAACAATAATTTTAGCAGAGGTTACAAATCCACAGATATCAGCAGAGGCAACGAATCCACGGATGTCAGCAGAGGACACGAATCCACGGATGTCAGCAGAGGAAACGAATCCACGGATGTGAGCAAATCCACAGATGTCAGCAGAGGCAACGAATCCACGGATGTCAGCAGAGGAAACGAATCCACGGATGTCAGCAGAGGAAACGAATCCACAGATGTCAGCAGAGGAAACGAATCCACGGATGTGAGCAAATCCACAGATGTCAGCAGAGGCAACGAATCCACAGATGTCAGCAGAGGAAACGAATCCACGGATGTCAGCAGAGGAAACGAATCCACGGATGTCAGCAGAGGCAACGAATCCACAGATGCCAGCAACGTCAGTAGAGAGGGTGAGTAGTGAACCCACAAAAAACCCGAAAAGGTTTGCTGCAGGGCTGTAGGAAAAGCTGCTTGTGGTACCACCCAACACCCACCTGCCGCCAGATGGTGTTCTGAATCATTGACATTTATCTTTATGATTTATAGAACAGGGTGTTTATCCCATTTGTATCTATTCATCCCTTTGAATCGAACCCTGTTGGCAAAGGCTGGCTCTTGCCCATCCTTGCAGGTTGTTCGGATCGAGGTACTGGATGTAGTTTGTTGGCATATCCTTATCGAATACATGTGGATTGTTGGCCTTTGTGTGGCGCTTCGAGACCATGCTGATTCCTCCACGCAGTCCCCTATCAATGAATAGGTGCTGCTAATAGTCGGTAACAGTTCCAGCCCTTTGCCAGTGCTTTTCAAAAGAGCCTCCCTTCACAGCACAGGACTGGTGTTGTAGTGGGCGAGGCCTAGGCTGTATTGTCGCAGGCAGGTTTTGTGAAGTATCTTAAACACGTCTGCCAGGCGTAGTACGTCTGTACGTAGGTACATGTCATGGTGGTCGCCAATGTTGTTACAGGCTAACGTGTTGTATACTTCTGGGGCATGTTGGTTCGCGGTTATGCCTTGATCAAAGAGCTTGTTGTAAAACGTCTAACCGCTCCCAGTGATCCATAAGCTTGTAAGGATAGACGCCTATTCTCAGAAGAAGTTATGTGTATGACCGCTCGAGACTACAACTGATTGTCATATATGCAGCAAGCCACTGGTAGGCGCAGGTGGTCGACGTGACTTTGTTCGCGAACACTGTCACATAACAGACAGGAACAGCCCACAATGCATACAACCTAAAGCTGCGGTTGAATCCAAAAACAACAAATATACCTGTTGTCTTCCACAGCGTGCTGGGTTACCTCTTGACGCAGGCCATCATCAAGGTGGAAGGCCTAATCAACTGCATTCCAAAACAACACTGAGAAGTATATCTCATTGTTCCGAGGCCAATTACGCCTCATTAACAGGGCCCAGTCTATCTTGGCGTCGCTTGACAAGCTATTTGCGGCAAACTGCCCCGAAACTTCGCCGTGACGGCTAAGTATGAGCCAGACGAAACTCCTTCCCGATTAACATGAGGTTAATGCGGGGAATGTCAGATGGTTGTTAGCTAATATTTTGTTAACAACACCTTATCCCACTCGAATATGTTAAAGGCTAGGAGGTTTTGCTTCTCGACCTTGCCAATCTGGGATATCGGCGTTGGGGCATGGATACCTGTAAAATGTAGGCCGTCAATCTTGTCGTACCTTGACATTCTTTGAGGGTCTTCTGACACTGGAAGCAAGGCAGAGTGAAGTGACCAACTAAGACAGTTGCCATCCCTGTTTATCACGTTAATCATTGCCTTCAGACGTAGTGCCTCTTGTGCGTGCCGGAAGATTTGTTAGGTTTACTCAGTAACACCTTCACTGTTTTATTTCATGAGCTTAGCCCTAAGAGCAAGTGGAAACTTGATGCCATTAAGCTGGTCAATCTGAGCTACTAGCTTTCTACGTATGAGTCTACGTACACCTTTCAAGAGAGTCATAGCGTCCTTGCTAAGTAGGTGTTCCTCTGGGACATTCATAACCCAACCCCTGCGGAAATTTTTCATGCTCCATTTTGCTTTTTTGAAAACGTGCCTTGACACAGGCACTGGATTTTTCGGCGGAAATCTTCTAGGGACTCTATCTGATGCTGTAGGACCACATTTGACCATTAGGTAGGCTCTATGCCATTCTCTTCTTTTGTCTCTCTGCTGATATTCTGTGCCTTCTGAGCGTGTATCAGATGCGGTTGATCTATAGCCTTACTCAGTATATTTATATGTATCATAGGACATTTGTTTGTTCACAGAGCACAAGGCAGCAACCCAAGAGCCTTGTGTTATTTCGCTTTCGAGCGTAGTATGGCATGGTTTATCCGATCAAACCTACCATTCATACACACTCCTATTTTATTTCGTATGTCCTTCTGGCTAACCCTACAAAGAAGATTAACAACTCCATGCTTCATCTAATATCTGTGTAAGTTACAGAACTCTTGTGTACAGAGCCTGTTACAGGGGTCTTTCTTCCCTATCAAGATCCATTGGCACTTGTTTGCATTTACCATTGTTGTATATTATCAAGTTGTTAAATATCTAATTAAAAATATTTGCTTCATACTGCTGTTATATGCGCTAATAGTGTTTTCCATGGCCTACCATGGATGCCGCGACCCCTGAAGCCATGGTGATGCTACGGGGTTGTGCCAACTTTTTGGGGCCTTTTTACACATTATTTGGCCTAAAAATGCTTATAAAGATGCTGCGCCAGAACCCCTGTTATATATATACTGCTATAGCCATTATGAGAAAATATCAAGGAAACATCGTGGTGCTTTTTTAGCTCTCGATACCCGGTCAGTATACCAACAGTACCATCCCTAAAAATGTCAGCCCTGTGTACTAGTCGTATTGTTAGTTTATTTTGCAGGTGTCTTTCCAAGATGACATCGGCAAAACGATGAGCAACGCGATGAAATCTTCCATCAGTTCTTAGACATGAGTAATGGTCCAATTAATCGATTTATGCGCGGATCTCTGATCTGAAACTTTTGTGTGACAATAAATGAACGTACGGTAAACTGTATCTTATTTTGTACAAGGATCACACGTTCGTGCTCTCTCCCCGATATTAACGCACTCTGGTTCGTCTTTCGGAATGGCCTAGACCGCTTTCTTTTTTTAGCAATACTCTGTCAGACGTGAACAATAGAGAAAAGAATAATGCGTGAGCCCTAAACTAGATCGAAAAAAGAAGTGCTGTCAACCTTAGGTTATATCAATGGATCATATATATATATTCATATATACATATATATATATATATATATATATATATATATATATATATATATATATATATATAAAGATTTATATATATATATATATATATATATATATATATATATATATATATATATATATATATATATATATAAAATATATGTACGTATAGAAAACATAACTATATATATATATACACACATACATATATATATACATAAATGTATATATATTTATATATATATATATACATATATCAATATATATGCATTATATACATATATTTACATCTATATATATATATGTATATATGAATATTTTGATGTATATATGAATAATTTTATGTAATATATATATATATATATATATATATATATATGTATATTTATATATCTAAGTACAAAATACATATATATACAAATATATATAAATATATTTATATATATGTTTATATATATACTATACATACATATATAAATATATATATATATATAGATATCTTATATATATATATATATCTATATATCTATATATATATATCTCTATATATATATATATATATATATATATATATATATATATATATATATATATATAGCCCTAATTCGACCATCTCAATGGTTCTAAGAATGAATATTTGTCATGGTGTAAGAAAGCTAGTGATGTATTGGATTTACTCTTCGATTTGTAATCCGATAGCTGTCGCAATTGATAGCCTCTTTTTATACATTAGAGCTGCACTGGGGTGCATTAAAATGGCGTTGGAATGTATAACAAACTAATCCAACGGGTTTATTGTCGCTCTGAAAAGCGAGTGGTTAAGATTAATTTTACGTATTGGTGCTACAACACAGATCATTGTCTATTTTGACTCTCCAAATATTGCCCCAGGCCTGGAGGAACAACGCCCACTTCCATCATGTTACCATCACATAAGTGCAATTTTGCTCTTTAATCAGCAGAATATATATTCCTACTTACACTTCTCCCTGATGACGAACAACAAAAGACTATCTGTAAGCCCACCGATAGAATAATATATAAATATTTCCTAAGTAAAGTGAGTGCCTTTGACAACTATAATGCAGCCCACGTAGCTATGATGTATAGTATAGCCTTGACGAACGCTATGGTTCCATATTTCATGATACGGCCCCATAAAACCCAGTCTTATTGGGTTCATATATCTATCATGGTGGTAATACGGCAGACTTAAGCTGAGTAAGCTATTACATCTATATTAAACGCAAACACGGCCCGTTTGGTATACTGTAGCTAAAAAAATATGAATCTACATAAATGATAGGTATGCATTGTTCCTTGTTTTTTGGATGTTGTCTTAATGCTTTTAGACATTTCTCACGATATTATTCCTTATTGTGCGTGCGGGGAGCCTGTTCATTGTGATGCGAGTTACACGGGATAAGTTTGTACAAGACGAGGAGGTTACGGGTTTTACTTAACTGATGAAGTCCGTTCGGATCTGTATATCGAAATATGCTAATGTCAGGAGATTTCAGACTGATACGGGTAAAATGGCTAAACCAAATATTCCTGTCGCATAACTGACTAAATGGCTATATAGCCAGTGAACTTCGTTTTTGATATAGTTTACTAGTCTTAACATCTTTGGTTGCTATCTCCACTTGCATTACACTATATTTGTGCTCAGCCTCACTGTCACATTCTGGTCTACTTGCTGACGCCGAGACTTTCGAAAATGACTTGCATAAATTTATTTAATAAAATATCACGAGGTTGCAACATAATTTTGATCAATATGCAGATGATTGATTTTCCAAACAAAATCAAGCTATGTAGGACTTGATTAACACTATTCGTTATACGAGCAATTGATCTTAACTGTAGTCAAGGGCAGGCATGACTGGAATATTGTCAAACAACCAATAACTATTTGTCTATACAATTTATCAACGTTTACGTTGTGAAGCTCGCGACCAGCGCGCCACCTAGTTCGTGGAAGCTAAAATGTAAACAAAAAGTGCGTGGCTCAATGCTAAAAGATCGATCGACGATGGTATGTACTAAAAAATACCGCTGTATTTCTAAAATTTAACGACTTTTTAATAGAGCCAATACATAAAAACAAAGCCAATTACTACTGACACCTTTTTATAAATTTGTGTGACGATATATTAAGTACAATATTTTTTTATGAACGTTTGAACGAAGTCGCATATATCAGTATCTACCCCAGGCCTAGCCCTGATCGGACGGTAAAGTACATACTTACTCAGACGTCCTGTAGGGCTGAATTTATCCTTTTTTTAAGACACAGTCGGATGTCTAGTAGATTAATCTGAATCATATTGGTTTTGTCGGGTATCTCAATATAATATAAGATGTTGATTTTAATACATGCTCATGATTTCCCGATTGAATGATATCATTTAATTGGGAAATCATGAGCATGTACTTAAATCAACTTCCTATATTCCGCTGCAAATATGTCCACACTAATGACAAAACCAATATGATTCAGATCGATCTTTTAACATCAAATAAAGGCTAGACATATATATATATATATATATATATATATATATATATATATATATATATATATATATATATATATATATATATATATATATATATATATATATATATATATATATATATATATATATATATATATATATATATATATATATATGAAATGAGATCATCAGCATACATAAGGAGTTTAACAACAAGCACACTACAACTACAAAAGCATTTGGACTCCTTTGGACTCCTTTGGACCTACTGCTGTGTTGTCTTCTTGATTTATCGCTAAGCAACTTCCTCTGCAACTTCAAGCACAGTATGTACACCTTTTGTACCATACATCTTTGTTGATTTAGCGTGTTTTAACATTTGAGTGATTAATGAAAGATTTGCTATTATTTACTATTGGTTTTCTTTGCATTGGTGGTTACATGGTCATTCAACCGCATCTATTTACTTTCCACTAATTCCCTGGTTCTTGCTGTTGCCTTGCAGTTCTGTACCAATGGCCTGGGGTTTGATGCTATACATGGGCAGGTAGCTTGTGCTAATGGGACACTTTCGGGACGCTGCCAAGGCCCCACAACCATACCCATGCATTATCATCCCGTTGCACCCTTTTATTCCATATCAATGAATTATTCACAGAAAACACAAAGATTCGATGTCCATTATGAATCGCGAGGTGTTGAACATCCAAAAGTTAGGAACTAACTGACCATTATGGCCCATGTTGCACCCAACTCCAACTATTATTTAGCCTTTCGGTACTGTAAAGCGTACCATTGTCGATTAAGACCTGTTTGCATGTATGGTCTTCGAGGTTGAATATATTGAGAGGTCAATCTAAATAGACAACGTACCTATTGTAATATTTCAGCATTTTGAAACCGCGCAATGATTGGTGGTAACACTTTTGTAAATCCCATTTTGTATCGTGTTTAGGCACCATCAACACACTTACTTATCATGATAGTGCTAATTAACATACGGTAGTTAAGTAATCTAAGCGAAGGTGGATAACTTAAAATTATCAAAATTTGCTTCAGCTTGAATATGATATTTTAGTACAGTTCTTCTATATCATATGTTATGGTTTCATAACTGATATCGAACTGATTTGCTTTAGTGTTTGCATCAGGATGATAATTGAAAACAATGCTGAGATGTCCAAAAACTTGCAATGGTGCATACCTGGAGTATTTCACTGGTTAATCACGCATTATCAATTGGTCACAGCTCAAAGTAAACTTAAGCATACGTAAATGCCAATATGGCACAATGTAAATCGCAACCACGTGATTCACCCGCGCATTACGCTCCTCGAATGATCATAACATCATAATGATACTGCAGTACGAATAATAAATAACCATTTGCCATGCGCTCTTTCTTTGTCAGAAATTCATTGATTGTAACTCGTATGTTAGATGTATTTTATTGTATGCATGATATTGCCTCGTGTATGGAGCACGAATTTTTAAATGTGCACATGTATATTCGAATGTGAAAGTCTCGGATTTGGAGGTTGCACTTAATTAATTTTCAGCTATTGCTCCAGCGGAATGCGGGGGGATTATTTTCCCTAATTACCCACTAAATTTACGTCGGTTAAATTTATTAGAGTCTTGTGTTACAACCTAGCTGAAGTCAAGTAAATATTATTCCTATCAAACAGATCTTTATTTATAGTAAAGCCTGAAATCTCAGAGGACGTATACAATAACACTTTCAATTCATAACAGGAAGCAGTATCGCATACATATGTGTGGTAAGGCCTT
This sequence comes from Urechis unicinctus, assembly GCA_034190875.2. Lineage (NCBI taxonomy): Eukaryota > Metazoa > Annelida > Polychaeta > Xenopneusta > Urechidae > Urechis > Urechis unicinctus. The sequence continues at coordinate 55,605,791 of CM067347.1, read as the reverse complement.
GACATTCGAGACCTCATACATAGGGCAATATATGTAAGTGCGTGTTTCCAAATAACAGCAAATGCGTAACAGGCAACGAGAACGACGTGAATTTAGGCTCACTATAGACGAGGTTAACTCGGTAGACGCGCCAGTTGATGCAGAGGAGTGGGCAGGTTTTCATCTGATATCTGTTAAAACTAATTATATTTAATCAATCTAGGATAAAGGACTGCAATAACGGAAATTATACCACACCTATTGCATGCCCAAGTGACTATTATGCAAACGATTTGATACTGCACAGTTTTGATATCGTTATATTGTGCTTATCAATGCGCTTCATTAAATTCGTTGCATTTGTATCTAATTATGTCCTTACAGCACTACGGTCTCTCTAGGCGACTGATTTCTATAAAGGAAATCATCTCCTCGGACAGTTTTAGCAAAGACTACCTTGTTATCCCGACTCTCGTGGGCCTCATCACGGGTCGATTATTGCCGAGTGGAGGTGTTGCTCCAAATCCACTAACACAATATCAATATGCAAATGCATATCACAAAGATACATCTATCACTCTAAATGGCTTACTGGTTTTTTTCATCAGCACGTTTACGTTTACGAATTATCAATGATTTGGTGTCTCCAACACCAGGAAAGGATTACCATTATTTTAACAGCTGTACAAATGCGGAAACAAAATATGTATTGCACTACATAGTCGTAAAATGTATCTTTAAAACAAAACACCCCTACCTCACTGGCATTACAGTTTGTACAGGCGGCTGATATAAATCAGTTGGGTAATAGATTCTAGATCACATTGACATGTAGTCAGCTAGTTAACAGCTGGTTATTCGTCCAATCTACAAAAGTAATTATGTCATCCAGTGATATTCTTCTATTAGTTAACTTTCGTATAGTTACCGTAGTATGAATTGGTACTCAACGGCATACTAATAATTATATCAACATGTCTCTGAGGAACCATTCTGTGTGGTCCCAAGAAGAATTAAAGTTAACCTATGTCATACCAAATGACCGTATGAGTGTATAAGATGCCATTTTCGGTAGACAGCGGCATTATGGAAGAGGCTTTCCTTGCTGGCAAAAACCGGATTTGTTCCTTGAATGAACTGTACATGAATGTTCGTTTGCCCGTATTGTCATAGTTTAATCCACTTAAGCACTTAGCAGATAAACTTGTTTTATGGACCTTATGGATATTTCATATTATGCAAACAATGGAGGATGTTCAGGGCATCCGAAATACCCAAACTAAAGGGCTATGCAAAAGGGATAATGTTTTTCTAAAAATTGATAGTGCACAGATCAGTAATTTCAAATTTTATTCTAAAATGATATGAGGGTGCAATGCAACCCAAGAAATATTACACCAGCGATGAACAACAATATGGTACAAATCGACTGAGCCAACCATTCAATGATCCCTTGGAAAAGCAATAAGCGCTTTGTTTTCGAATCTCATGAATTGGATGGAGTGGCCTCGATTGCTGACATCGAGTGGTCATAGTATTGTATAAGCCTGACTTAAAGTTAAGTCGATGATAAAAACCCACACAGTAAAAAGTATACTTGCGTTGTCGCTCTTATGTTTTCGGGGTGGATGAATTGACGAATTCATTTGCTGAGTTTATCTGCCCACCTGGGTAGGATCTATTTCTCATTAGAAACCAGCTGAGCCATCTGAGCGATGACACGTGAGGCGCGCTATCACATCACAGCCACCCATGTCTATCATCGTAAATCTTTAGAGCGACAAATGTTCAGAGTCCGCAATGAGCAATGGCTGCCCATCCTATCGAGGGTTTATTTACTAGTGTACTTGAGATTAACTAGATGATAGAAGGCGAAACGATAGGAACAGTGATAGTGAATGTGAGTTTGTTCATGATGAGATCATTAGCGTGTTTTACCTCAAGAAATGCACAAGTGCTTTCACACGTCTCTGGATTACCCTGTTCTGTGACCATTAGCTTTGTGTTTTTGCTTGCTCATTTTGTGTGTTGGGTTTTTGTTTTGTGTACTTTTAGCAGGACTTTGGTGTGATATAAACAATGCCGCGTGGATCAAAAAACTTCTTGCAGGAATCGGGTACTGACCATGTTGGCAGCAAAATGGCGGCCATGACCGCTTCGGATGACCAAGAGTTAGTAAACTCTAAACCCGAACATAGTACCAAGCCAGTGTCTGGCAGGTACACGGATAAGAGATCAAAGGCAGAATCTGTAGTGTCTGTGGACATTACTGACATCACGATTGAGCCAGACTCTGATCGTCAAAAAGCTGCCTCTATAAAGAAAACACAGTCAAAGAAGCTTATGACCAAACCATCCGGTAAGGGCGCCAAGTCTGTTGCTTCGCATGATGATATGGCTTTCATCAGGAGCTGGCTGGCTGCGCTAACTGGGTCAGTTAACGCCCTTAACCCCGTGGTCACTGCACTGAGTTCAAGGCAGCGCATGACTTTTATCAAGATGACATAGGCATAGGTGCGTTTGCCTCTAACGAGCCCGTGGAAGACGATGCGTCCCAAGTGTGTGCACAGCAGGAGGTAGGCGAAATTAGCGATAGTGACCAAGAAGGCACCAGCGCCCCACCAACTCAACAAACTTCGTTCATCTTCCTAGATAAGCTGGACAGCTGTGTTAAGCAACAGGATGTCACTGGGCCTCGAATAGACGACCAGTAGGCCACTGTTGTGGACAAACTGCTTACACACGGGATGTCGAAAGACAATAAATCTCTGGCGCTGGACAAATGTCCAACGCCAATTGACTGTGAGAAGCGGTAAAAAGTCCGAAACACAGAAACATGTTTGTTTTCAAGATTAAGACCACGTGCATTGCGCATGCTCAGAATGACGTGACCCATCGACGACTAATGCTAAGGCAATGCTGATGAGGCGGCGGGAAATCGCGGGAAATCATGCGACGCAATATTTTCCAAAATTTCGGTTATCGTATCACGATTTTTCGGAAACGATAAATCGATGGCATTTATTGAAGAATAGCGTCGAGTGGGGGTAAGTTTTTTGGTGCGTTAGGACTTTTTTTTGTACAGGCTCATGATATATGTTATTTTCTAGATGCGTTATGCAGTATTTAATCCCAACGCGCGTAGACGCGCGGAAAATGTTGAAGCAGAACGGTATATATTTATATTACCGTTCGACCGGAGCTATTCACTACCCTGCTTTTCGGAGAAGAGATGGGAAATACTGTCAAAAGCCTTAGTGAAACCACCTAGGTTACCCGCCAGCTGACTGGATACAACAGACATTCGCGAGGCGGGTCACGTGATCGCATCTTTACTTCGTCACACAAACGCTTCCCTTTTTTAGGGTCAAGCCAGCGGGGTCAGTGGCGACCTCGACCTTACGACAGCGGCAGCAGCCGTACCCAGCTATCCAGTCGCCCTAATCGAGGGAAGCGCCAACCCACGACAGGGTGGGATAAATCTCAAAAGCACAACAATGCGTAAACACTGTGCTTGCAAAAGCTGAGGTGATTGAGGAGATTTCTTTGAACATTACTCGTGCCGGCAACATTAAAAACCACTTTCATAGCTGGAAGGCTGTCACCAGAGACCCGAACATTTTGAACATTGTACGAGGTCTATCTATCTATGAACCACGTCGTTCACGTTACACACAGAGAGAAGCAGTGTTTCTTAACGCAGAAATTGATCATTTATTGGGTAAATGTGTCATTGTTAAGTCGATGCATGAGCCCGACGAATTTATTTCTTAAGTTTGTCTGAGACCCAAGAAACAGGGTACATTCAGGCTGATTTTAAACCTGAAGGAATTAAATACATTTGTTATTTACCGCCACTTTAAGGTGGATACTCTTCAACACTGCCTGCATCTAATGACTCGTGACTTTTATATTGGTTCCCATGATTTGACGGACGCCTATTACTCCTGCCAGTGGCAGAAAGTGACCAGAAATATCTCAAGTTCCGGGTTATGGTCATCTCTACAAATACACATGTTCGTCAAATGGACTAGGCCCGGGGGCTAGGATATTTACCAAGCTTATGAAGCCAGTGTTTTCAAAGCTAAGAAAACTGGGGTATATCTCCAGTGGCTACCTTGATGACTCCTATGTACAAGCATCGTGTGTTTCCGATTGTGTTGCTAATATACAGACAACCAGGAGTCTCATGAGAGATTTGGAGTTTCATGTTAATGACTCTAAATCCGTACTAACTCCCACCCAGAAACTGCAGCATTTGGGCTTCATACTCTATTCAACTATTATGGCAAAGAACATCGGGAACGAAAAGATTAATAAAATCAAATCAATGAGGCATAGCTTCTTGACGGGTACCCATTTCACCATCAGATCTGTGGCGCAATAAAACCCACTTGCTTATACAGTTGGACAACATGACAGCTGTATCGTATATTCGAGAAATGGGAGGCAGTCATTCGGTACAATGTAACAGCAGAGCATATGACATTTGGACTTGGTGTATATCAAATCAATTGTGGATAAGGGCTGCGCATATCCCTGGGATAGCCAATGTGGACGCTGACAAAGAAAGCAGGCTCTTTGACGATAAAACTGAGTGGAAGTTAAGCCCTTGCGCTTTTATGAACTGTGTAGAACTGTGGGGGCAGCCCGACATTGATATGTTCGCTTCACGTTTAAATTTCCAGTTCAAACCATACGTATCACGGAGACCAGACACTGAGGCTATAGCTATTGATGCTTTTCATCTGTTTCCGCCTTTCAGCGTCATACCACGCGTACTGAGGAAGCTGCAGGACGATGGGGCAAAAGCGATCCTCATTGCTCCTCAATGGCCTACGCAGCCCTGGTACCCGATGCTCAGACGTATGACAAAAGGAGCACCTGTAATTTTCAAACGCAACAAGACCCTTTAAACATTGCCAGCCGACCCGAGTCGTATTCACCCATTGTATCCCAAATTACGCAGGGAGAGACTAAAGAAAGAAGGCATAGCAAACCAACACAAGATATTATAATCACGTTATGGAGACCAGGCACAAGAAAGCAATATAGAGTATATCTCAATAAATGGAACTCAGTCGCTGCGGGTCACAATATAGAACCTCACCACGCAACAGTCTCAGTTTCATTGGATTTCCTCACTCTTTTATACAACGCCGGACTGGGATATAGCGGCATCAATACGGCAAGATCAGCCATATGATCTATAGTAGAGCTGTCAAACTCAAACCACACGATAGCCTCGCATCCTCTGATAATTCGCTTTGTTAAAGGCGTATAACAGACGCGTCCCAGCCTTCCGCGATATTCCCCAACATGGAATGTTACATTGGTACCAGTCTACTAAAAAGTCCTACCATCCACCGAGGATATCTCGCTCAATCTGTTGTCGTTCAAACTGGTCATGACCTGCTTGTTGGTGACGCCTATCAGTCGGGCGACGGTCTCACGCGGGGTTAAGTCAACACTGGCCGCCTCTGGTGTGGACACAACCATCTTCAAGCCGCATAGCACACGCGCTGCTTCATCAAGTGCGGCATTGGCTATAACTATAGTACAAATATTCTCCCCACAAAACGGTAACGTTTCGTTATGCGCTCCTCTACACACTGGATTCTCATTGTACTTAATGACTTGATCAGTGATTTTCGAAACTCCATTATCAATGTTGTTGCATGCATAGATAAGCCATGATGGATCTGAATATAATGTTTCTTTCTTTCAAGAACCTTCGTTGTTCATTTGTAGTGCCCATGTGGCTTTGAATTCTCACGTGATCTCGATATGCAGATGAGATGGGTAAAATGGAAAATTAAACGAGACTTACCTGTAAGGTGAAGTTTGATTAACATTCTCTATTAATCAAATTTCACCTCACAGGTAAGTCTCGTTTAATTTTCCATTATATCGTACTGTGTAACCAACTGGTGTCAATGAGTTTATTAGGTGCCATCTACAACAGCGGGATTATGGGAGGAAGTACAATATTTATACACTCGTGGAATTCAGACGAAGAAGTGGGCATGCTTTTGTGTATGCCGCTGAACGGATTATTAGCAAGTATCAACTCTTAGCTTTATGGTACCTACCAAATAAAAGCAATATTTGCCCGTTGTTATTTATTCATGAATGTTACTATAATCTTAGATAATATTAATGCCAGAAGTTGAAAAACTTATCATTGGTCAGTTTCAAAGCATCCTACAAATATGACGTTAAAGTGATGGATTAGAAAATTGATTGCGCGCGGACCACAGCCTCTTCGAGGCAACATATCAATTAGAGATAGATATATATATATATATATATATATATATATATAGATATATATATATATATATATATATATATATAGAGAGATATATATATATATATATATATATATATATAGATATATATATATATATATATATATATATATATATATATATATATATATATCTATATATATATATATATATATATATATATATATATATATATATATATATATATATATATATATATACCCACCCTCCCTCTATCCCCCAGCCTATATAGAAGTGATAGTGTTCGTTTATTTGCAACCACATGGAGTTTTGGTTGCAACCTTTCAGGGGCTTTCAACTCGCTAGTCACACTACGTTGTATATTTATAAGTAATTATTCATTTTCATATTATAACACTCATTCGGAATGTACATTCAATAGAACAATCATGCTATGCAGGCTAGAACAGTACATAAACGGAACACGGTATTAAGTTAAAACTGCTAGCACTATATATATATATATATACCATAATAAGGTTAGCTCGCAAAATAAAATATTAGTGAATACAAGAATAACTATCAGCCAGCGTAAAAAGTTTGCTGATGAATCACATCAGTAACGAGTTTTAGCTTCGACATAGCAGAAAGACACACGGACTAAAACACACATGAATACACACACACACACACACTGACACACACACACACACACACACCGGCCACACACACACACAACACACACTGCCACACACACCATATATCTATATATATATGCCTGCCAGCTTCGTTGCTACCTGCAAGCAAACTTACCACTGCCTGCATGTCACGCTGCCTGCACACTCTGCTTACTGCCTGCCAGTTTACTGCCTGTCAGCTTAATCATTCTAAAGAACCGAACCACTGCCTGTCAGGGTTCGCTCCGGGGTTAAACTATTTATAATGGTTTTGGAAGTTACTTTGGGGTATTTTCTAAATTATAGGGCCAAAATCAAAACTATACATATTTATTACTGTCATGTCACTGTGATTCCAAAACATGTACCTGGTGCATTAATTGTGTAGATAAAAGGCAATATTTTAGTACAAGCTGTGTTTTTATTGACTGTGAAAGCCTGGTTAAGCTGCTAATTGAATGGCACCACTTGGTTACGCGCTACATATATATACATAAATTTACATATGCATAAAAATATATATGTGTAATATATATGTATATATATATATATATATATATATATATATATATATATATATATATATATTTATATATACATATATATAAATATATATATATATATGTATATATATATATATATATATATATATATATGCATATATATCTATATACATATATATACATAAATATATCGATGTATACATATGATATATATATACATATATATATTACACATATATATTTTTATGTATATATGTATTTTATGTATATATATATATACATATATATATATATATATATGCATATACATCAATATACATATGTATACATAAATATATCGATGTATATAAATATATATATATACATACATATATATAGACATATATATATATAAATGAATGTATGTATGTATATATACATATATATTTATATATATATATATATATATACATATATATATATTTATTTATGTTTATATATATATTCATATAGATATAGTCATTTATTGGCTTGTATTTTTCGTGAAGCATGTCCACATCTGCTGTTTAGATGCACATGTTTGCGCATATCGAGATTCCTGACAAGTCCCCTATTATTATACGTGTTTTTTTCATTACGTGATCTTTGGCCCATTTTCTTATCTCCACTATTGCTTAAACAATCAAGAGCTAAAAGACAGCGTGTAAGTTCTTTGGACTATTGAATGGCATGGCATTAAGAATGCTGATGATAATTAGTAAAACCATGACTGGTTGAATTCAGAATGCCATTCCCATTTCGAGCAATGAAGCGATTGTTCAGGCTTGTTTTGATCGCTTATACTTTACCAATATGCAAGCTGCATCACGTGACAGTAACACAATTGGAGAAAAAGCCTGCGGTGGCATACTTATAATAAGCAGTAATATATTAGTTTCATTGTCATTATTTCTAACGATCTTTGTATATTGTGGCTGCAACTGAGTTTTATTGACAGTATAAGTACGGTCATGCCCACATATAGCTCACATTAAAACAGTTGCAAGTGTAATAACCAGGTGTTTCATGTAAAACAGTGATACACAGTCAGATAGACGTGACGTCGCTGCAGCCGGCTATCGCACTCGTAGTTTATTTAATGAAATATGTGGATCTAAGTCACCCCAATCACCTAAAACTGGAGCGAAGAAATGTCCGAGATTTTCTAACAGACATAAGTTTTATTGTTTTCGTTAATCAATTTCTCTTACTTCGGTAATTGTGCAATCAATGAGCTAATAGTAACGCCACGAGGGTTCACTGCAGACATAGTGATCCATTCAATGAGTCGGTTCAGTCGTACTACTAATTTGGCGATAATGCTTCTCTCTTTTTGGTAAAAGGCGCCTGCACTTCCATGTGCTTGCGAGTAACCAGATGATAGCACGTATGATTGGACCAAATAACATATACATCCTGACAATGGGACACGTTAATATAAGCTGTGCCAAGCTCATTCTTTGTTTGTGGGACAAGCGACAACATTCCAAAGCTTCCAAATCATAGTGATTAGAATTCATTTTTAGCTTTTTCACGAAAATATATGGAGGATTGAACAGAGAGCGCATAAGTGCGATATTTTTGGCTATGAATATTTTGAAAAATCAACTCAAATTCAGGCGTTTAAGTAGGGCTACATATTGCTGTAGCCGATATTGGTATTTTCTTATCGAGTACAAAGTATTATTCAGTGTTCATATGAGTCCAATCATTGCAACGGGGCATCAAGAAGCATTATTTTACATCAACACAGCGAATCATACGACTGAACGGAAGGACCATCATCATGACTTGACTTGACACTCCTGGCTGCACAAAGACCTGAGTGCACAGGTCAAAAACAATGATTCATAAGAGTAGATAATAAACACATATTATGTTTAATATGGTGGGGGTATTTGGGTTTGACGGCAAGAATACTGCTCAGTATATTTCTGAGATGTTTCTCTGACGGATTGAAGCAATTATTCCAAACAGCATAGCAACATAGATTGGACAGGTACTACTGATTGAGCTTCATCTAAATATGCAAAAAAAAAACCCATCACATGCCTTGGAGAGAAAATGCAGTGTCAGAATACATCATAATGTTGAGAATCGCCAAGTAGAAATTGACAGTGATTTAAGGTGAATTATGATCAAGGCCTGAGTCATTTACAAGTAAAACAAACAGCACAATTGTTTAACCACATTGAATAACAATCACCAGTTAATGTCAGTTCCCAATGAACCTGTTTTGTTTGGACGTGTGTTCAGCTTTTCTATTTAAGATACCAAGCATATACGTTTGTTCGTTTGTTCGCGCATTATCTACTACGGAGGTACGTTACTGATCGTAACGTACAACACAACAGATTCCTGGCCATTAAGTGTCTTTTTTTTGCATATAAACACATCGCATACACTTGTACTACACATGATTAAGGTACACCGTTTGCAGACCATCCAATAAATCAGGATTTGCAGCATCATGGAAACACGTCTAATACTAATTGTACCACGATTGAACGCTTGACTACTCCTTAATGATAACAGGTTAAAAGTAATCTCTGAATAATGAATGTTAAAATTCAAGTAGATATTTTTAATTTGTTATTCCGGCCTTCTACCCTCATCTCATAATTTAATAATTTGTTGTTTATTTGCTTGCCAATTTGCATTTTCAATAGCTAACTGAGTTCATGTTAATACCAGGTAAACATTCAGCAGGTTCCAGAAAGCGGTGTTCCTCAGTCATTATGACCGTCCTTGTTCTGTCTGAATGAAATGTTTTTTACTGCTGTTGAAGTAGTGGTGTACAAATATGCCGATAGAACTAAGCATTACTCCGGAAGAAAAGCAACAGATCCAGGGCTTATGTTTTACAGCAAAGCTTGCATAACCCATAAAGGTAGGGACTAGATTGACAAATGCTATTCAGCCAGTAGCATAATGGTCGATGCTGTTTCGAGGAGGTATGGTCACGGTACCTTCTTCGTGACTTTGGTATCTACTGAAGGTTCAAAGACAAGATACAAAATTAATAGCATTTCTGATTTGAATTGCGAACAAAAATTACTTTGATTAGGTTGTACAAGTATGTAGAATATTCAATGTATTAAATAATATCTGTGAAAATACACGACTCATGGGAGATCCATTTACCATGGCAAATCTAAGCCAATGCTAGAATTTAAAAAAAAACACCTTCTCACGCGGCGTTGAAACCCCGCATAATTCTTTTTCAGCCGTAATAATCAGTGCCAGATCGCTAAACATTTTTAAAAAAACCAGCTAGATGTGATTTTGATTAAGAGTTAGTTAATTTTTGAATTGTAAGGTGTCGCTTATAACTTGATATATAATGTGCTTTAGATGCTCCTCTCCGCAATTAAAGTAAATACATACCACCTTCCCCTGACAGCTTTCTTGCTATTCTACTCGATATCTGAAAATCGTCGACACGTATTTCCACACGTCACGGCACACCAAACATACATATAGTGTATAAAGTTGTGCTCCACAGACAGGGAATACAAGCTGTAGTGTTGTATGGCAAATCTCTACTAAAGTATAATTGATCGATAGCTTAAGAATGGGCAAAAAGAAAACGTACATCTAATACCCAGAAATGGTGATAGACTGGCGTTTGATGGCATGAAATGGGTGGTCTTTGATTTGTCTTTCCATAACGACAGCTACAGCTCAAGCAATCTGCATGCAATGAGTAACGGTATTGTATTTCCGTTTGGAACCTCACTGGTAACACTGTTGAGAGATTTAGCATTAAAAACTTAATGACGTTGGAAACAGCGCACATGCAACTATTGAACTCATATGTCGTTTGTTATGCTTCAGTATATCCCATTCTCAGTTGTCTCGATTCAGGCTGATAAAGTGCCTTATATATGATATAAACGCTCAAGGTTGTTTATTGTTTGCTACCTGCGTAAAATGCATTATAATACAACTTCTAGTCGGTAGAATGGATCTTGATGGGATTGTAGGCAATATTTTCCAGAAACTCTGATATACTCAATGATTGATATGGGAATTCCGCGACTCAAAATCCATGTGTGCACCTGCTATAATGACTATATAGTAAAAAGAGCGACATCGCATTTCAAAATGCAGTTGTAGCATAGGGAATGGAGATTGGGTTAGGTATTACAATAAGAAACGTCCTGCCTGTCAGGCTGACATAACGCCTCATGTTCATCATGTGCATCATAGTCGAGCAATAACAACCTCTGTTTGTATGAGTAATAGTTCTACTACCAAGCATTATGATGACCAGACTGGCATTTTAGGCATGTGTAGCATGCCCTTGGGAATAATATAACGATAAATGTATTGACGCTGCACTAAAGAGATACATCGCACACTTATACCATGATCACACCGACCGTATTCACAACCTGTGCCAAAGCAAGGTTAGCATGCTCTGATGATTGGGCACTTGAGTCGTTTTTGCGAGCGAATAAAATAAACGGTCGCCAAACTGGCAGAGATAGACTGACAACAGTACTTGTGATTTATGAATAGAACTTGTTTCTATGAGCAAATCAGTACTCACTTCCTTTTCAGGTCACAGACATTTATAGAAACAATACACGCATCCCCTATTGTGACTTAATAATGTATGCTTAGGCAAAAAACAGGATTATTATAATTTATAAACAAATCGATCGGACCTCTTGTCCTTCTTACAGATTGGTCACGCTTATGTGTTCTAGTTTTGAATACTACCCTCGAACATAACTCGACATCTCGTATTCACTGAGCTTCATTCTGATACACAAACCACTTGTCCGTTCAACCTCGATTCACAGTCACTGACATTGGCGTTTTACTCTTGCATTTCAAAGATGCATAAGGCAGCAAATAATCACTGGCGATTCCTATATCTCATACCGCACAGCCGGGAAACAAAATATTTAACAGTTTATTGCGGTGCATCTAGGCTGACATGATAAAAAAATATAGGTTGGCTGATGTTTTTTGGATGGTTAATTAGAAGTTGTGCATTTTTAATGCTACACTACGGGTTGCACGTACTCTTGTGCTGATGTTTGATAGAAGGAACATCAAGTGAGAAAGACATATTTACATGTCAGGCACATGCACAAAGGAAACAGATGGCTGCGTGATTTCGCATGGACTAAAAACATATCCCGTTATACCAGTATTAAACTAAACCTGATCATTTTGTCGCATATACAAGACTTCTCATTGAAAAATAGATTATTGCTCCCGTTATGTCGTTTCGCCATGTATCTGCATTCTGATAATTCCACACTGCCTCCTTGGTGCCATTGGCTACGTGTGATCTCTCTGTCCACACGAGGTTGCGCTAGCGCTATTTGACGTACATTAGACAACGTCAATAAATCGTGTGTCAATCATTATAAAGGTTACGTCGCGTTAAATTACATATATAAATGTATGTCTGATATAAATTTCAGACAGTTTCATCTTCCTCTTCCAAGCGGCCACCCATATTTAACATTCAAAGTCGTCCACCCATGCGACATTAATCCGAGAAGCTGCTGCTTTGCGTAACACTCAAGGTTGTATCCTTCATGGCAACAATTGCTTTCTTATACTGTCTGCCAGTGTACTTTTAATATTCAGATGTTATATTTGGCACGCTGCCTGGAGTAATAACGGTGACAATCCCCTCTCTGCCTGCATTGTTCTTTGTTATACCAGTGGCGGCTTTGTAATACATAGTTTCGATTGGTTGCCTCTGTGGATTGCCAACCATTTTTGGAAAATCTTACATGTATTGGTTCTCACAGTGGTAACCTGTAAGTAGCTTGGCACGCCGGAATAATTGTGCTGCATGATAAATAGTCTGCTCACTTTATTATTTCTTCTAATAGCCATAAGTGCCACGCAAACAAATGCCTATTTTCTTACTTACATATCGCTCCATGATTATCCACTGTATGGTCATCTGACAACACATATGAACTCATTGAAATTCTTGTTTTGACAAGCATTTAGAGCCTGTTATCACCTTCTGCAAGGTTTTTATGACTGAGAGACCAATTAATAATGTGGCGTAACGAGCCCCACGGCTCGTAATCATTCTTTCATTTCCATCCTTATACCCTGTCGAGACAGAGGAACCATTAAGTGTGTGCTAGGGTTAATGATCGGCCAATGTGCCGTCGCTGAATATTGTCGTTATGGTCATTTAAAGACAAGGTAGAATCCCGTCAGTGCCATCAGCAGCATCGCTAGACCGATAAATGTCCATAATGCATGGTTTGTGTGGAAAGCCACAAGCTTTGGGCAGCGGCGGCATCTCAGCAATTAGTCATGAATGTTATTCCATATTAGGCAAATTTACAGTGTTTGAATTAATTTCACATCAAACACTGATCACTATCTCTGAGAAGGTCTTGTTTTGTAGATTGTTAATCCTCTTTTCTATGACCTTGTTAAATCATGATTGGCTATTCCAAAGCAGAACACATTGTAGGACGTCGACATTTAGATCAATTAATTGAGAACCACGAGTGATTATAGTGGGGCCCTGGCGCATATAGAATCACCAAATCCAATTATTTGGGTGAATCTTGGTCTCGTACGTTATCTATATATCTGATTGAAGTAGGCAGTATCAGGGACTGTAATTACAAGCCTTTGACTCTGATAGCACACAAATAGTCCTTGTTAGCAGCAGTTTGTACACCTACTGACTAGTGGATGCTCGATTTATCCTTCAGTCAGTCCTTTCTCTCGTTAACCTCGAAAGGCTCTAGTTGCTCAGTGTGTGTGTGCGTGTTTTCATGTGTGTGTGTGTGTATGCATCCTCATAACCCCCTCGTAGAAAACATGCTCATTAGTGAATCGCCTTAAAGTGAGGCACTGTGCATTAATGTGACGCTGAACAGGCTATAAACAGCAAGCCCCTCTTCGACCTTGCACTTGCAGTATATACTGCAATATAAGATATAATAATTAGTGGGTATGTTGACATCGATGCTAAGTCAGGGGCCTAAAGTATTGGCATTTTCCATAAATTATGTGGCATTGTTAATGTACAATACATTCGTATGATTCAGAATTATGAGATGTGAGGAGAAACAAATTGATAAATATATCAATGTGCTGTTTGACTCGAATAGATCATAATGCGAGGCTAAGATATTGATTTGATTTGGGAGCTTAATGTGAAGTCAAAACCCGAACGGAGATTGGTATCTTATTTGAGCAGCGTGGTTAATGGTGCACTTTCATCCATAAGTACGGCATGGTTTCTTTACGTTACCATGGGTATAGGAAGCCTATCACGTACAAATAGTTTATCAAATGTATACCGCTCTAATTGGGAGAACAAAAAAGTTACTTATTATTGTGCACGCACGTCGTCTGGTAAAAATCAAGTGTGGCTCGTCAATATCAACCTCTCGTCGTACAACTGATGTCCCTCATTCAGACATTACTTGCAACTGATATCTGTATGTAAAGTTTCATTAGTCTCAGTTATAGATTAAGCGAAGTGCTACCTAGACAATCAAAATGTACACACATCAAAGTATATAATACAGAGAGGCATACGTCCAATATGTTCTGCCCCACTTTGTGATTGTCCAAGGTGCATTGATACGTTATTTTTACGAACACATTCATATTGTGACGTAGTAGGTTAGCATTTCCCGAAGCATTTTTACGCCGTTTAGCTGAACTTGAATTCTATGCCTGGCAACTTCTGCATCAGCAGAAGCTACACAAGCTCGCGGAGAAATTATCAGCGAATCGTTTATGAATTCATCGTGGCCAAGCACGTTTCGGAGATTTGGAATATTTTAATTCAAGTTAGGTCGAAAGATCAGCAATTTGCTTAAGAGCAAGAAACTGTAAAGTGTTTTGCCAGTTGCAATTTTATAAGCATAAAAAGGTTGGATGGAAGGATCCAATGTCTAGGAACCATTTGCGCCATGCCTAGATATTAATGCCATGCATAAACTGATACCATTGTTCCCACAAGAGGTCATTAATTGTTTTGCGCTACTTTAAGAACTGCGTATGGATTAAGTAAAGAACGAATACTGTTCCACAACCGAAGCTAGATCAAAAATGCCCGGCGGTCCATAAAAAAGGCCTCAAATATTCAAATACCACGATAAAAAATGGTTTATAATTCATGATTTGGTTTTATTTTTCGCTCTCGTCCAAAAAGTATTTTTCCTACTGACATTCGAAAATGATGCCGTATATTATACGGTGAATCAGCAATAGATACCATTATCCAAACTATCTTAACATATTTCTGCAGACGTGATATTAGCAGGTCGTGCCTGTAAGTTTGGATGATGCTATTGTGTGCTGCACGATTTGAAACTGAAATGATGTTCAACGGCAATGTTGTTTACATCACAAATAACATGTTGCCCATTGTTAGGCAATGGTAGTCCAGGTAACGTGAGATAATGAATACTGATGTGGAACGCGTCCACCATTGTCGTCTACCGTTGGAGTCACGTTACATTAATTCGTAATGACCTGCCTTTTTCTGTTTTCGGTTGGACAAATGCTAACCTACTCGTGAAGGAGGAGATATTATGAAGGTCGGGTAACGTGGATCTTTTGCTAGGTAGGTCTCTATGTAGGTAGATAGCTAACTAGATAAGTATGCATTTGTAGAAATTGCAACTTTCATCCTCCCGGTGGCGTTTATAGCGTTATCGAGAATAGTGATGCCGCAGTTTTTTTAGGTAGGAATATTATATTGTGAGTCTGGAAATGTGCTGTTGAGCCAGACTCTGATTCGGGAGAAAGGAAAATTGAGAGGTATGTCGAGCTGATGCAAAATGTATTTAGAAAGGAAGACTGTTTTAGTGAAGATATAGGAATAAATGAGTTAAGGGGAAGAGGAACAGGTGGTATTTGGGTGTATGTGGCTTTGCATCCCAGGTCGAGGTCGAACAGGGTAGAATAAATGGCGCACGAACATTCGGAAGATTTTTGTTGATTATGTTAACTATGGCTGAATATAATTGGAAAAAGTAAGGATTTACGTCAAAACCCTTTAAAGAGGCTGGCCATGGACCCTCAGTCTATATTGTGCAATTTGTTGCACCCACAACACACTAATAACCTCTGTTTTACACCCAAGGTATGCATTCCTACCATTAAATCGGTCGCTTGAACAATGGGTCGCTTGAACGAGAACAGAATGAATGGTCCACAAAATCGCTTGTGTTTGGGACATATGGGTAATTGTTTGCTACTGTAAGTATATGTTGCCAGGAGGAAAAATGATTTGACGGTGAATTAACTGATGAATGCGAGACGAAATATAAAATTATTGTAGAATTGAAGAATGAGAAGGGTCTCTGGGAATATTTTGTGATGAGAGTAGAGTCTTGTTAATAAGTAAAGTTAAATTTTATTCCAAGTGCAATCATCTATAAATATTTACCACACGACACATACAAATCCTGTTTTGACGGATTCACAAATAACAAAGGATTAAATATATAATACGTGATATGAATATCACCACCGGTAACCAATAGCTGAACCAATGTACTATATTGCATGGATAAATGGCAAACATGGGCTAGGACAACAATATAGAAGGAGCCAAAGGCATCAGTATTGATTGGATGCGTGACAGTTTATCTTTCTTTTTTAATTACTGATATCTATGTCAGTGGTCATAGAAAATGTTGCTAAGATCCTGCATGCAGGAAACCACACAAGTTGCTAGGTTAACTGCGAGCATATTTGACTTTGAAATGCATTCCGGTACGCCGAACACTAGCGGCTTGTTGTATGGTGTTGTTTATTTATGGAAGGCTTTGGTCATTCTCACGTGACTCATAGCATTTTATACCAATTCTTATGAAAGGACACAATGCATGCCAATAATACTCCACACAATTATTGTGGTCAAATGAATGACGCGTCGAGGGGTAATGCAATACACATGATCGCTCCCACGATGCGTTTCTCAAACTTATCATTGCTTTTTGCTATCATGCAGTTTTACTCATAAGCTGATCGATATTGCATCACATCCGGGCAATATGCTTTTTGCACAACGTAATAGCGCATCATTTTAACAGTAGTCCTCACACATTGCAATCACGCGCAAAGCACCCTTAATCGCACGGATTACCAAGCTTAAATCATCTGTAAAGACAGATGCATCTATGAAATGATTACTAATATGACAATCGAAAGTATACTTTACGACGCGATTAAGGAGCTTATAAGCACAGCCAATTGGTGATAGTACCACTCCTCGTTGCATCGCTTTGCAGTGCTTATAATGCACTGAGAAGAAATTTAGACAACTAATGTGTAAATTAATATGATAAACTTAGTCATTAACAAATTATTTTGTCGATTACGAACGATCGCTTGGCTAAATATGTTGATCAAGATAAATAATGAATATTGTTCTCATTCTTGTCTAATGTCTTGTTTTCTTTCTGGTTAATTGAACAAGCCGGTCCCCATTGTTACTTCACAACACTGATGCGCACAATGCAAGTGATTAACATAAAAGTTGATTATAAACTCATTCCCGGTGGGCATGAATTAATTTCTCAGAAATAACTACAATTGCCATGACACCAGAACTGCGGCTTTATGTTCGTTGAATAATATAATCGCTCTTATATAACGGTGTCTATGTTACACCGATGTTTACTTTTTGTACTTTCCTTAATGCAGCCACATTCACTGTGAATAATGATATCGTATTATTCAGTGAATCCATTATATGTTCGGTTTCTAAAGTCATCGAATGATAACAGCACTACGATCTAGTACCATCATCGGAAGGGGATTGGTAGAGTGGGAATGACTCACCATCGGCCACTTCAATGGATATAAATATATCACTTCTCATCAAACATCTCTATAACGCACCCACTCACTTTCAACATGCACTGCGGCTCAATCGACTGAGCATGATAAGGTAGGCACAAGGTCGTTCTGATAACGCTTGTCGCTAAGTAGCAAGTTAGTTTTATCAGATTAGACATTCATACAACAATCATATTAGGTCCTTCTCATATGACCTATATCAATGAAGCGACAGTAGTCAATTATATACGCATTGGCCACTGCATGTAGCAAAATAAACGGGGCACAATAAGCTCGATATTGAGGTATGTTGATCAATGTGTACACCCGCATGCCTATATTTAGGATTTAGCTAAAGCGAGATGGCGAACATCTTATATACTAAATTAAACATTGACTGTTATTTAGTTTTATCGCATATTCATGAAATATAGGGAGGTGATACACGATTCACCCAAATACCCATCGTTCACCTAATATTTACAATGGAAGTAATGCCCCACTAGATTCGTACTAGTCTCGGATACATTTGATGATTGACTTGTACCATTCTATTCGTTCGACGTGTAAGCATATCATCATACATGCTACTACCGCTTTTCAGCCAGCTCTAATAGTTTAGACTTTTCAATTATCCACCTATTTGTAATTCCATCGTATGTGCAATTATTCTAAGAAGAAACGCGCAGCAGTAGAGAACATGGTCAATGGCGTTTATATACATATATAATTCCACTTATGCTTGCATCCTATATTGCATTTTGTGCTGTTAGTTAAATTATATGGATAGCAGCAATAAATCTAGATTCTACGATTAATTATTTCTCTTATTGATATCATAATGCCATATAATTAAATTACGAACACCACTTTACACTGACATTTATTTACACGCAGAGGCACATCATCGCAAAAATAACAACTGAGCACAAGGAATTGCGCTTGTTACATCGTATCTATTATAGTTATTTTTCTAACACGATGCATGCAGCTGTAACCACTGCTCAACGCAGAGGCAAGGGTGACAATGCCGCAATCTGTCGCCTTGCGCATGGCAAAAGTATACGCCGATGATATGGCGTCAGGTCCATGCACCATAGAAAAACAAGGAATATGTCAATGAATTTGTTGTGACACAAAATGCGACATGATATGCGATCATAATTAATGCTATTGACCACCGCCATATAACGAGTAATGATTTGACCAAAAAAAGCAATCAGGATTCCCCTGGCCGTGCCACTTTCTCCAGAACAGGATCGGGCCTCCATCACTTGTTTCGTTAACGTCGTATGCAGGCGCCGACCGCGGACCGGCGCATAGTTGAATGATCGCTGGGGCCTTTTTCACCTGCATCACGGACGCAGCTGCGGTTAACTGCGGGTGCCTGGTGATAAATATAACTTACAACACTGTCTCCTTCCCAGCCTACCTCGTTTTCATATATCATCCTTACAGTCGTTATAGGTGAGACAGGTATCGGTATACCATTACGCAAGTGGTGATGCTACTCTGTACAGATTCAGATTGAATTTGACATTGAATATGCTGTCATGCCAATAATCGTTGGGAGCGAATTGCGGAACGAGGAGCAGAAAGCGGCACGTTTTAGGCGGTCTACTGCTATGTTAATCTTTCGCTTTTGTCAAACGTTGTACACCATGCTTAATATGAATTTGATGCTCATGTTATTCCCTTCAGCACTTTGTTTCAATTTCGGCTAGACAGGTATGGTGCTGAGATGACATAGTTTGTTGTTACCTATTGACCAGCGGTGAGTTTATTTACGATTGACATAACAGATTTGCAAGGCTATGGAATGATCCTCAAATGCCCATTTCCGTTTTTACCCATCATGCATAGATATGTTGATGCACCTTGTGAGGACATACAAATACCACATTTATTACATTCACTTGCCGATTATGTCCCCGTTTGCTGATCATTCGATGATGGGCATGAGTTCCAAAGGGATTTCGCATCATGTTAGACAGATAGACAGGGCAGATAAAAATGTAATTAGATATATATGTTAGCAAATCTCCGCTCTAGATAAACCGCTGTATACAATTATCACTTTCCTCATAACCATTGGTGCGCTAAAAAGACAGAAAGCTAGGCATATCGTGTTTATGATTGCTCTGTTCAGCAATATATTATTATCAGACATGGTCTCCGTGTGATGACGACATAAATTGCGATGCACGGTGGCACTCGCTACTGTACCGTGTGAAATAACGAGCCTTAACGCAAAATGGATAGGAAGTACCTTTTTCCTGTCATGATCACAGAATGATAACTAGGACGTCTTAGCCGTCCACAAATAGCTATTTATACTTACTCTGGACCGTGTTTGGTGCAATTTGGAACAGTGGATTATGTAGCGTAAGCTAAATGGCGAAATACACAGAAATATCAAATGTACGTTAACGTCGTATAGTATTTTCCGGACGACAGGAATGATATCATTTATTGCTACAACAACACCGACATTAAAGTTGGCATTGCTTGGCGAATCAGAATTGGACAGGCGTTGTATAGCATACGGCTCCATTGCCCCTATTACCTGATTACTAGTGACTTATCAAGAAATTTGAAGGTATGCCTGATGCATGGCATTTAGACAACCCTACCAGTCTTGGGATTACATAATGTTATGAATATATATGCATATGTATATATATATATATATATATATATATATATATATATATATATATATATATATATATATATATATATATATATATATATATATATATATATATATATTTATTTATATATATTTACATATATATGTACATATATATGTATATATATAGAAATATATATGAAAATTTATGGTTATATATATACATATATATATATATCTTTTGTGAATCTTTGAACAGATTGGACTACATAAGTGGGTCCATGTAAACGCACTGCATATAATCTACCACCTTAATCAGTAATTAACATATTATGTCTTTTAATATGTTCATAAAGAGCGCCACTGAAGTCCATTATGTATCAATAAGAGAAATCACTTATTTTGAAGTTGCCGCCCTTGTGGTTCATATGTGCCGCCTATCCGTTAAGCCCGGACATGCAGCAATAGATTCCGTCTCTAAATTGAATTGAGGTCGTCTCAATGGTTTGGCGTAGTTAATCAATTAAGTTTAATATCGCCAATGTAACGCAGCCGCATAAATATGATTAATTCTATTGTGATGCACCTGAGCGGACGAATGAGATAAGTCAGCTGATGTCGAGTGTCAGGTTATTGAGATCTTGTGATTGTTCGCTCCATGCCACGCCAAAACAAGACTCATCATGGAGCAAACGATTCCCGCGTTGGATATATATATATCTCTAAATAAGCTCCCTCTTGACCTCACCCCTGGCTGGGAGCAAACGCACAATTCTTGATTCATTCTTATTAAATGAAATTGTCAAAATATCGCTCCCAAAATATTGCTCCCACGGTCGACGGTTGTTTCGCGCTGGTGATGAATCTTGCTTATTGGGATGATTCGCCCTCGCTGTCTATTTGTTATTAGCCTCGTGGCAATATAACGTCTACAATAGGTTGCAATACTTAAGCTGATATAGATAGGACGTTTTCGTCGAAATGGCTATCATCAAAGACACAAATGGTATCATATAAGCATATTTTATTTGATATCTGAATTTATATTTCAGAAAGTGTGCGCTAGGGTGTCTGTCTGTCTTCCTGTATGTCCATTTTCCTCTCCTAAGCTGCTGCACCTAACCACGCTGCCTTTAATTAGGATAACAATTCTCTCACTGCCTGCAATATTCTCTGCGACATCAATAGAGGCTTTGCTATGCGAGATGGTGTCGTTAATAACACCAATTAATTTTCCCCTGTGCTCGATCTTCCGCTATAAATTGCTAACCGATTGGTAAATTATTATATACATTCGTCGTCATGGCAATGAATCCTGTATAACGGAATGATTGTTATTATGAATTGCCTGACCACATCACTTCATTGCTGATCTATCTCTAGCGGAAATAGGCGATATATCAGAAATTAACTGTGTTCTTACTTGCAAATGACCCCCTTATCATTCACTATACAGTTAGTATGAACACATAAACGTGTTCCCTCTCTGTTTTGGCAAGCTTTTAGAGCCTGTTTTACGCTTTTGCAAGGTTATTTTGGATTGTGGCAGTAACTGTCCATGTGGCATAACGAACACCGATTCATATGTTGATGATATAATAGGGCCCGATATCAAATTTGATAACATTCATTACAACTACAGGAGAGCGTTTGGCATGGGACATCATGATGACGTATGAAATACCATACGCCACAGCATATATGGATTCTCCAAAATGGATTGCACAGATAGAATCATATATTAGAGTTAGATTCAAGTGCTAAGCATATGCAAACAGTGCTGATTGTTACGCTTGGAATATCTGCTATTCGCGGAATTTACACCAGTCAAATAACTGCGGCGACTTCTATATCTCTCGACCAAATTTAGTAATCACTTCTTGGTTAAAAAAGCTATATATTTATAGACCGAAAGCATTGCTCTCTCGACATATGCTCATAGGACCAGATGTCCATTACAATCAAGCTGAGTTTAAGATAACCAATATGTGCACGTGTTGAACAGAGTATAGCTATGATGTCGCTTTTCTCTCGGGATACAACACGGTAAAGCTCATGTACAACATGATAAGGATAACCAGAACATCTGTCCACCATTGTACCCAAGCGTTAAATTATGTCGGTGGATTGGTTATTCATAAGAGAATGTTATTAGGATAATTACATTGATTATTTACCCGCCATATGATGAAGCTTCCACACTTTGCATTGTTGTTAAGCTATGGTCAAACATTGTGGTCTATGGTTCTTTTCAAGACAATTCTTATAATGAGATGATTAGAAAATTGATGGACGCAGAACCACTTTGTGTCGTAATGTAGGTCATGAGATATTCGACCGGGTATGCAAATATCCGGGATACATTTAGGCTTCAAATGCGTTTATACCAGCACACCGAAAGACCAATCTCCAGATGTTGCCGAATAGACGTGGCAGCTTAGAATTAATGTCACATTGAATACTGTCTAATAATTGAACGCTATCATCGAATTCGGTTTGCAGATTTATTTTGTTTGCAACTATTATGACGCGACTCGATTGATGCAGGATCACGCGTGACATATGTCACATATATGGTTTCTACGCGGAATATCACCAGGTTGTTCACTGATGTGGTGTATGATAGCAGCTCCTCCTTCCCAGCCAAATACGTTACGGGCGAGGTTAGCATGCTTCTCTGCGATCTCAAGCTGTGACACCGGAGTTGGATACTCTACGCCTTTACCCTCCAGTAGGGTTAACAGCTACTAAATGTTTGATTTAAATGGTCGCTGCGGGTTCTTAGGGACAGGGTGCAGAACCAATTCAATAGACCACATAAGGCAGTAGTCGTCCGTCTACTTCAGTATATCACCTGGTTTATTCCCTTGTTTAATTAGCATATCCTTTGTGGCCATGGCTAGGGCTGCATTGGCAACAGCCATGGTCAGGTCACATGGCGTGAAGTCAAGTTGGGAATTGAGAGCCATCTTGCCGTACTTTGCGTAACCTATTGATGTACCCGAAACAGCTGCACCGTAGTACCAAGCGTTGACGAGCATTTTTCCATCAGTATATGGTGTTGTTATGTCGCTCTAATCCTTCAGAAAAAGATCCTTTGTCCTGACTTTTATGAACAACAGCAGCAACCTGTTTAGGGTGGGAATAAAACCTGTACCATCATGCTAGTGCAAACCACCCAACATCGCTGACAACCCAGAGTCCTCCGGACTCCCATGTTGGCCCGTGAGGCCTTCTCATGACTGGAGGCTTTTTTACCACAGCGATTTCCTCGTGTCTAGCACGACTTTCGCCTGTAAGCGTGGCCTTAGCTACACGGAGCTTTCTCAGAAGCTTATTCTGGTTGGCTTGTCCAGCAGCAGCACCCTTCCTCCCTGCAGCAACTCTTTTAGCGTTTTTTTGTGGGTTGACTAGTCACCCTCTCCAATAACGTTGCCTCCACAGACGTTGCCTCTACCTGATTCGTTGTCTCCAGTGATGTGTTCATTACCTCACTTACTTACTAAACTTGTGTGTCCAAATTGACAGTGCTTAGCTGTTGTTAAGGCCGTAGCAGTGCTTAAGGCGTGCCCAACACACGGGTCGGCCTCAAGGTCTGTAATAAGTTTTGGTTGTTGCTCTAGTGGGATCGGTAGAAACATACAAGGAATACCTGCGCATAGCTTTAGCACTGCCTGACCTAGAGTGCGCGTCGTGCTCGCGCCTAGCCGAGCCTCGTATCTCACATACAGCTTGGTGTTCTTTTCGTCAGATATTAATTCAACGCACTCAGGTACTGACGGGCCTGACACCTAGCTATGGCAGCAGCTAGTGTATCTCGTTTAGAAGATATGTCCCCTCCAGGTTTAGCTCGCTGAGACGACAGTAGCTGCTGGGGGTGCGTCCTGTGCAAAGAGTTGATCAATGATGGTATCAGGATCCATAAATATACGTATGCACTTTCGAAGTCTGATATATTGTGTCTTTATGGGCTGAACCAAGCGTCTGCAGGACACTACTACCCAGATACTTATACCTAACCCGGCAACCGATGACACAGCTGCTGTCAGGTTCGCGACTACCAACACAGTTTCAATCAACGGCATATGCAGTATGCTGATCAGTTTTGTGTGCTTGGTCCCTGCTAGTAGCTGGCGTACTGCGGCACGTTCCACCCTTATTGGTATCACATCATTCCTACGTAGGGCGTCTTCAAACGATTCATGTTCCATGATGTGAAAGACAACCACCCAGCTGGTATATTAACGTAGGTCTTTCAGCACAGAGTTGTACTTTTGGGTGAGGACCAAGACACTTTGCTGCGCATTGCGGCCGCTAAAGGCCAGTTTGGATAACATGTCTTTCTTCTTGGTTAGGGCGTTTGAGGCCGAACAGTCATCAAACACTGGTAAAAAACCCTTAGCCAGTTATGGAGCTGCTCCCCTGGATCAGTACATACACCTCTAAATCACCCCACAACCATGGTAGCGACTGATAGACCTCGTTGAAATGGATGGTAGGGCAGATGATCACAATATGAAGGGCCCTTCAAGTAGGTTGAGCATGAAGACGGTTTTTCCGCATCCTGTCTGCCAACAAACAATAGCCGAACAAGGACCATTTGGAAATGTAAAGTCATTCCAACAAGTAGACTGCGTTGACGAACCTGCCATCCTTAACGTTAAGCTGTGCATCCGTAACAACAAACATATAGACGATCAGTGCTCTAGCCGCCTCTGCTGTTTTGTGATCGGAATGGTAACACCCTCAGACGCATTCTCTACGCGCCTGCCACTGCCATGTAGCTGGTCGTCGTCATTCGTTTGCAAGTCAACCCACAGTGCATACTTGCTGGTTAGGTACTCTCCTAGGGACACGTCCACCAATGCAATACAGCTATTGCCACACTGGGGTCTCGTTTACTCGTTGCAAGGGCCTTCTCCCATCGGGCTACGCATGTCCCTGGAC
>CM067347.1:55474071-55579872 GCA_034190875.2 Urechis unicinctus | reverse complement strand
AAACAATTTGCCCGTGGGCAACTTGTGATATTGCGCTGATAACGCCTTTTGTAAGCTCTCGTATACCATTGGTAGCAATGTTCAGGCAATATGGTGTTCATTGATATGCGTAATTCAATTTGTTGCATGTGGAACAGTGTTTTTCTAATGCTGTGGTCCCTACAAGAGACAATTTTTCTCACGGGGAATCATCTCATTAAACCGGTTTCAGAAAGAAAGACTATACAAAGGAATTGGAAAACCTGTTGTGAATACCTTGCCCGTTGGTAAGCTCATCCACCGGGTGATATAAATATCCGCTGAATGCATGGTGTTACGTTTGTCCAGGTTTAAACAAGATTTATACCTATTACACGTTTATCTAACCACCCTCTGTCTGATCTTTACAATACTATTGTAATTGATCGTTTATAAGTTATATGTATTGAAGGACAACGCTGACCTATATCCTTTCTTCCCTACCGCGCTCTCCTCCATTTGCAACTCCGCTGTCTATCTCTGACTCCACGCGCAATCATCCATCCTGTTTTGCTCTTATCACTGTTCTGCCGCCCGCTTTTTGCTCCTGCCTTTCCAAGCATTATCCCGACTCTTGTGGGCCTCATCACGGGGCGAGTATTTAGGTAGCTATCGAAAAAGCAATCCACTAACACAGTATCAATATGCAAGTGCATAAATCGAAGATGATGGATCTTTCTAAGTGGCCAACGGATTTATCTTATTCGCAAGTTTATTTCCATCTCACATATAATTCGTAAATTAAATTCTGCCGCATGCGTATCAAGTAGTCTGAGTTACAATGGCCATCTCTAAAGACTCTCAATACCTTTAAATTGCGTCAGTTCTTTTTATTACTAAATGTAAATTGTTCGAAAGAAAAGAAAGGAAATATTCGGGAGAAATATGATTCGTAATACGAAGGCCCATACGAGAAAAGCTCGTATCGAAAAGTCTTTTGATATTGTTATAACAGAACATGTGTAATTGTAATCAACTACTCTGATATTTGTACAGCTGGCTGTGTATGTGTTAAATAAGTGCAACCTGCTGAAAACAATGAGGAATTATGGCAGGGGCCTTAATTCCTGGCAAATAGCGGATTTGTTACCTTAATAAATGAACATGATTTTGTTTGTTCGCAACTAACAAGGTTCGTCCCTATTGCCATAGTTCAATTCACTTGAGCGCCTAAGCTAATAAGCCTTTCTTCTTATGGACCTCAATGCCTACATCATTCTTCGCGAACCGTATAGAATATTCAGGGAATTCAGAATACCCACATAGAAAGTGCTTAGCTTATTTCAATGCAAAGGAGATAATGTTTTTCTGTTAATTGATAAAGCACTGTCACAGACTGGTTTCTAAATTGTCTTTCAACCGTTAGGCGTAATTGTCTCGAACCCGGTATCTAGTTTATTTCGTGTGCGAGCTGCATAAAAGGAGAGTGATTTCGGGGAGTGGGATTGTGCCGATGAACTTGCGGAAGGCTAGTTACGACAATAAAAAACTGGACCACTAGTCGCTATGTCTTTTTGATTCCACCTATGACAAGCACGATACAGTAATTTTAAGTTTTAGCTATAAACAATATGAAGACATAATGTAATCTGTTGAAGAGCAGGCAGTATTATTCAAGATAATTCACACTAGCAGTAAACAACAAAATAGTACAGATTAACTAAGTTAACCAGCCATTTAATCATGTCTGCTTACAATTAAGCTCTAATTGAGACAATTGGCACAAGAAGATAATATTGCAACTCTTGCCAATATAACAGCATTTTCAAACTTCACCTGTGGTCCGAAGATTTGTACCGACCTAAGGCTCTGTGACGTTGCAATAAATCACAGCCAATATTGCATAGATAAACGGGGAAATCTTTATTTCGATGTAATTTTGATCACAACTTTGTCATGGTTAGGTACGCTGCGCTCGTGACTTAGCACCAGCACGAATGTATAACATGGTACCTACAAAGGTGGGGCAATTACGAATAGATAGGAAGTTACGAAGTGTGTAATACTGATTTATAGAATTTCGTCCCATAGAAATGCATAGGGTAGCACCGTGTATTTAACTTGTTCACGGCGTTGAAATTAACTATAAATGATTAATAACCAATTTCTTATATGCGGTTGATTTATTGGTTGGTGGTGATTGTGGAATAACCAAATCACGGAGTTGCCGAGCCAGGCGAAATTAATCTCCGCCAAAGTGTTGATCTTTGGCTGTGATTGCCTTGTGCTATCAATAAATTAAACAAGAGGGACATGGTGTGACAATGAAGTTAGAGACCTTTATGTTTTGATTCCATAGCTTATGTGAACCAACTTCATCATTTAAAGGCTATTACTCAGAGAAAACATTAAAGCACCTAACTAGAGGTATGTTATGGATCATTGCATGGAGGTTGGTGGACGGGGAACCTAGGTCGCATTACAAACCCATAACTATTGCGGATACATCACGTCGTTAATAAAACATGTTAAAATGGATTGCATTTAATGTGCTTAGTTAAACTGGGTAACAGGGAAGAATAGCCTGTCCTTTGGGTGATTACTGTATGGCGATAGAGGTGAAATGGGTAATGATACAGTGATATATTTCACCAACCAGCTGTTGCAGCCGTGCACATGCTAGATAGGCCCCCACCACACTGCTTATTTGGTACGTCTAAGCGCCTGATATTCTCGTGATATGATTTCCACTAACACTTCTTAGCCTGTCTGAAGCATTGTCATCAATGGAACAGTGCATGAATTTAAAATGTAACTACGTTTAACATGTAGTGATGTCATTATCAATAGATGGGGGTCAATGCAATCGTACCAGCACGCATGGGTGGATCGAAAGTAACATGCTGAACATGGTGGCATCGATTCTTACCGAGCGAGTATTCATGTAATACAAATTTTATTTGCCAATAAGTATATAAGCTCCTATTGCGGGCATAATATGTAGGCATGATACCTTAAAAGTTACATTACTGTTTCTCTGCATCTATTCAAAATGGTCCCCAGTACATCCAATATACTGCTTGCTTAGCTTTTGAATTGAATGTTTGTCTATATTGCTGATTTCGAGTGGTGACAGTGCTGAATATGCCTGATTTCAAGTTTAGTCGAAGAAGATAATCCGCGCGGTGAAAAAAGAGTTTGCACTGTTATCATGTTTTTTGAGATGATAAATGGGCAAATTCTGCTGCTGAGCTCATTCGCCACACTTCCATAGCCATCCGGTCCCTTGAGTTGGTTCCTTTTTCATATTTGGAACCAGTTGAGTAATGTGAGCGATGGCACTTGAGGGGCGCATTCACACCTTAAGCACCATCATTTGTTGGCGACAAATGTTCAATGTCTGTAATGAGCAATGGCCACCCGTCCTACCGACTGGCGTAAATTACTGGAGTGGTTGAGATTAACCAGATGGCAGAAGGTGAAATCGTTATATAACCCGAGTTGACAAGCAGCGATAGCGTTAGGGGGTTTGCTCGTGAGTCGCTGGTATCGACGCAAGCTTGCTTATTTACACCCATGCACAAATGACTTGATTACGACTAACATACATCCTGAATACCTTAGGTTGCGGGTTTGTGGTACTTGTTGGCATAACCATCTAGCCAGTGTTTGGCGATTTTATTGTATTGAATGAATGGTTAATGCTCCTTGAGCTTAGGCGATGAGGTAGGCATGGTTTTGTTGATACCACTGTACCGAGGATTAATAAGGATTTGCCAATTATTCATGAACGATACTTAAATATGAAGTCAGAATAATGCATGTGAGAACTTGAAATATTTCAGCGTTAGGGAAAACAATCTAATTAATTGGTTATTATAGCGTTTGGTAAGGCAAAAATTTATTGTGCCCTTTTATACTTCGTGGCATTACTATCTGCACTGTGTAGCAAACCATTGACCATAAAGGGTCTGAAAATCCATAGCATATCGCATATTGATAATATGATATATGATATGCATTTCACGTGAACGTAGTTCGCCGTTTATGTATTAGACTAAATCAGATTGGTCTTAATAATTCATCGTTCAACTATAGAACTTGATGCAAAGGCATTCTTTGGTTACCATAAGCTAGGCGTCAATGGTCAATCTCAGGAGAGTTAGGAAAATCTGCAGCAATAACTGACACAGTATTGGCAATACCACATCCGCAGTCTTTGTCAACGGCGAGCAGCTATCTTATAACAAGATAACTAGTATCAGATAAAACTGCACCTAAGCTAAATTCTACAACGACAAATAATAAGGAATGAATGGAACCAAGAATACTATAAAGATGCAAGCATTCAAATTGCAAAGAATAGTAACGTTATTGATATAACCAATGGGTAAATGAACGGCAAATATACATATTATACCGGTTATTAACCCATGTCAGCTTATATATCTGATTTTGTTTGTCTCAGTCGTATTCTGGTTGTTTGCCGTTCAATTACTAAAGCAAACGGCTAAAATCAACTTTGGAACTATCATGACAAAGGGCATTTAAACATATCACAGCAACAAGTGCTAATACCACAGAAAGACTCAGAAAGTTACTCTTGTAACCTGAGTTTTGGATGGTAATGAAACACAGCAGACTCCCGTCGTTTCTATTTACCTGGCTTTCTTGACGATTAAAGACACATGCACTACATACGCAGCCAACATATATAGTGTATTATTTTAGATCCAGAAAGATCGTGAAACTAGTTCCTCTCTAATCCCTCAGCAGCACTTTAATGCGAGCACCGTTTTTCCGTGCTTTGACATTTTAACAACCCCTTATACAGGCCGGCTTTGGTATAGGCTAGATGTCGTTTGGCAAATTATTGGTGTATATAGTAGAATATAGATTATTGTCCAAGGCATTCACAGTAATGTCTGACCAATCATAAACATCATTTTATGTATCGAACCTGCAGCAATATGTATCCCGTATGTTCTACAGGGGAAACTTTACCAAATATTCATTGAACACTGCAGTCTGCCAGAACACCCGATAAAGCAGCAATTGTGACATGACGATAGCACGTCTTATGTTGCTTTCGACGTGACTGGAATGGCGCAGACGCATCACCACTCCCTAATGGCAGCAGATCCACGGCAAACAATAAATGATGAATGTTGATAGACAAAGTGAATTATTTCGATTATATATTCCGGCTTGCTATCCTCATCTCTTAATATATATGGATTTATTTTATCCATTTGCTTACTGATTGCTACCTGCCTGCACGACAATATAAGAAGACAATTCAGTGGGCTCCCTATATAAATCTTATCTTATTTCAAAACCCAATAGCAATTACTAAACGGGTCAGTTACGCCTCGTCCCTTTTTCAATCAACAGTCAAAGATATAGATAATGCGCTTCAAAGTCGTTATGCACCAATTGCCGATAATATTAAGAATAAGCACTAAAGCCCAAGCTCATTACTTACAGCACGGGTTGCATGACACATAAAACTGTGGTAAAGAACAAAGATTGCTACCAAACCTGTGGCAAAATGGGCGATGCAGATATCAATGGAATGTCTGTTGAAAGGACTAGGTGTCATTACAGATCAGTCCATGACATCAACCAGACAATGTACATCGATCTTGTTGTTATTTACATGAGGACATCTGTAAGATATGGCGCAGGGAGATACTCGATTCAAACAAACTTTGTAAGCACCTGGATTGAACTAAACTAGCCCCTGGATGCATGATTGAGAAAGTGAGACTAAGATGACTGGAAAACTCGTTTGAGTCGCTAAGATAACTGTATTTCAGCTGCAGGTGATGCTTAATTTTATTCGCATGCAGGTGCCCGATTAGAGGGCGTGTAAAGTCAAAAGAAACAATGTAGCAGCATATTGTGTTTCACTATTTCCAAAACATTGCAATATCCATAGAGTAGCCTTCACAGCAGCACATTATATAAATTCAAATACCCTTAACCTTGCTGGTCGACATTCATTTAGACGAGTCACCGCACACCCAACGTGCATGACTAATGCACTGTATCGTTCACTTGTAACACCTTGGTTCACATGTTATAACCTATCCTCGTTTCTTAATCAAATGATAATACATTCGTGACTTGATCCGTGTGATATCAGATTACCAGAAACGTGTTACCAATCAGATTCTACTAGTGTGGGATGCTGACTTTAGTTTTGTAAGGACAATCTCTGCTAAACAAACACAGGGCGTCAGGTTAACACAATACTGAAGTTGATCCCTGAGCAAGAAACTGTGATAGACACTGCTTATACTCACAATATTCACAATATGCGCAAAATCAAGTTTTGCTGATTGTGTGCGCGATTCCTGTAAGCGAACGCTTTTCCAACAACAGTTCCAGGTTCATAAGCGACCCTTTTTCTTGATAGCTTTATAGAATTATTTTTCCATTAGGTTGTGTTGTTGCATTTTCGTATCATGTTGGTCAATTTAATCCATCACTTGAATTAAGGAAAAACTTTCTTTAAATGTTACTGTGGTAAGTCTGCATTTGACATATATAGCGACATATGTACATGACATCGTGTAAGAACCCGGAGCATGCAAATCTTCTATCATTTACGGACAAAAATCCAGAAGAGCATCAAAATATAACAATATGAGGTTTCTCGTGAAGATAAACATATGGCATGTTATATGCGCATTAATATCAATACAAGGCAGATTTACAACATACACTGCCCATGATTTATAAAGGAAGTGTAGCTTTAAGTGGCAGCAACCATGTTATTGATTATTATTCTTGCGTAAACATTTGACAAAAATGTTCTAAATTTGTATCCACAAGCAAATATTCAGGTCGGCTTATGACGCGTGTCAGGTTGAAAAAGTGTACATTGCTACAATAAGGGTTGTGTTTCCTCTTGTTCTGATGTCTCATAGAGTTAACATCACGGGCGATATGCATGTTATGATATCAGATGTTTGCATTATGAAACCAGACATGCGCTATGATAATTGTGCAAAATTACAACATACAATGCAAAATGCATCACGCGTATATATGAATCCTCAAGCAACAAACTGTTTGCTCGTTAGATATACATATCTCTGAATAAACACCCCCTAAAGGTCACACGTTTTTTGACGCTGACATACAGTTGTTGTTCCATTTTGTGCCACTGTGCCAATCATCACCTGCACAGCTCACAGAAATGAGGCTTTGGGATAATTCGAATACCTCCCATATTGTTCTCGTGGCAATGTCACTGCCAACACAATGCTGCGATGGGAAATATAAGTTAGACGTCAGATATCTTGTCGAAATGGTTACTATTTAACACCAAAAAGATATTTGATTTAGCAATATCTCTGTCATAATTTTATTAAGAATACATATAAACACAGACATATAATATTCGTTTTGACATGTGAATATCTATATTAAACACTTTCTAGATAGTTTCTGTGTGTACCAGTGTGTCGATCTGTCGGTCACTCGGTCTTTATGGCCATTTCTCCCTCCAAAGCAGCTGCGTCAATCCAGTTGCAAAGTTGTCCACACATGCAACATTTATTCGACAATTTGCAATATGCATCAGCATTTGCATGATCATTCCCATCAAGGCCGAAACTGACTTTATATCCTACCATCCTATTCCAACAGTCTCCAAAGAAGACCAACTGCGCACCATTGCAGCAGGCTCCTACAACCAAATGTGATATTAGTGCACGCTGCCTCATGCTGTGAGGATAACAATCCTCCCTCTGTCTGCAATATTCGCTTGCATTAATGGAGGCTTTAAGATACTTGGTTTTATCAATATGACCAATAAGCATTCGCCCGTTTTCGTGCTGCCCCTGTGATTTGTCAGCTGATGATAACTTTATTACATTCATTGGTTGTCATGTTATTGTAACCTGCAAGGTGCGTGGCATGTTGGGATAACTGTGCAACATAATAAATAGCCTGATTATAATGCTATATAGTTGTTCAAGTCATAGAAGAAATATGTGCCATACAAACAAATGGCTGTGTTTTGCCTCGCATATGATTATCCATTCAACAAGTGTCGCGATGTTTCATACAAGCATATCAACGCATTCCAATTTCTGTTTTGACAAGCATTTATGGTCTGTTATCATCACTTGCAAGGTTTGAACGACTGCAGCAGCAACTGATGATGTATAATAACGAGCCCCGGGGCTTTTAATTGTGCTTTTATTTCCACCTTTACAACCTGCCAAGATAGAGGAACCACTATGGCTTGTGAGCGGGGCTAGATGTCGTCGCTACGTAGTGTCTCAATGGCCTGTTTAATGCGAGGCAAAGCAAGGTAGTATTGGTCAGTGCCATCAGCAGACATGTCTAGACAGAAAACTGCCCATAATGTATGGTTTCTGAGGAAAGCCAGGAGCTTTGGACAGCTGTGAATAATATTTAGTTTTGACTGTCATACAAAACTAGATAAGTAGAGGATAAAGAGTCCAGCATTTAGTGACATTAACAGCAACCGCAGGTGAATAGGTCTCAAGTGAGCATTAAATATTTCTTAATTATTTAAAGATGACGTTATACTGTCTTCAATAACAATCATACGCCCTAACATACATAGCTCTGTCAAAAACGATTATACAGATGCATTCAATACTACTGTTACAGAGCCAGCTCAACTCTAGTGCTTCGCATTTACGCACTAATTCCCGCGCAAAGGGTATCAATCAGCTATTTCATTTAACACAGTCACTGAGTTCGCAACAGTCATCCCAACAAACACACGTATATGTCCCTTCCTAATTTCGGTACACATTAATTGACTCCTCAAATCATGTATATAGACCATTATATATATGTATATGCATATATTTATATACATGTATATATATATATATATATATATATATATATATATATATATATATATATATATATATATATATATATATATATATATATATATATATATATATATCTATATATATATATATATATATATATATATATATATATATATATATATATATATATATATATATATATATATATGTATGTGTGTGTGTGTGTGTGTGTGTGTGTGTGTGTGTGTGTGTGTGTGTGTGTGTGTGTGTGTGTGTGTATATACATAAATATGTATATATATATATATACATATCCGGTTGGCTTGAATCACACCTTAGCTCATCATGATTCGATGTATAACATGACCATCATAAATGGAGTATCTCTTCACCATATTATCCCAAGCACGCTAAACATTCATAGAATTCGTGTATCAAACTTTTTAGATTGGATGTAGAACTCTGTAGTATACACTCTAGTCCCACAATTAAACCATAGGCCTTGATATACAACGGCGAATGTTTTTGGGATTGTATTATTCAGTGTTTACCAGGTCGCGGACTGACCTCAGAACTAAGTACGTACTTCCAACAAATTAAAGTACGTGCTTCGTTCCCAGCACAGCGCACTTCGATTGAGGCACACATGACACTTATCCCACCAACCTTTGCTGTTTTGCATTTTGTGACATAATTTTCTAAAATGTGATTGGCTTGAAGCCATTTTTGTTGTTGTGAGCAATATTGGGCATTCCTAAGAAGGGTTTTTACTTCCATCGTTCAACAGCGACCGCAACTTTTGCTGTATTCATGGTTGGAAATTTGTATACACATGAGCGTGGCAGAGGTAAGCTAATTCTATGGCATATTAATTAGCTATCGGAAATAATATATCCCCGCTGATAAATTAACTTTCTGAAACAAAGTCTGATAGTTGATCGCATGCAGATAAGAATATGACACATATGATCTATACAAGTGAACTGCAGGTCGAATGTAGCCTGTTCTGTGGTGTTTTTTTATGAGATAATTTTTTGGGAATTTCGAAATCTTGGACTTTTGCAAGGACACTGTCAATAATTCCAACCGAATATGATGTAGTCTATTAGTAGAGGATGCATATAAAAAAAATGATGGTTTGTGTTGTATACTTACTTAAAGATTGATTGTAATATTTTGTAATATGTATTTGAGATGCCTCGACAGTGCTTTACTTTAGTTTAAAAAGCATATCAAATTTGAAAGTGATGGTGACTTTATGCAAATGCTTATAGATGATGTTGTTCGGAAGGTAATGGAGGAGACATGTGGAAGACACTGAGCAGGTCCTAAAACAAACCAATTAAGACCAAGATACTTGCTCTGTATAATGAACTGAACATATGTTAATGATCAAGAAGCTTGCTTTGATTTCAATGACACTAATTAGGAGTATGAACTTTATTTCTGCTAATCCAACTGTTGTAACAATCTTCACCATACCTCGTTTAACTTATTCATGGTAAT
Source organism: Urechis unicinctus (assembly GCA_034190875.2). Classification (NCBI taxonomy): domain Eukaryota; kingdom Metazoa; phylum Annelida; class Polychaeta; order Xenopneusta; family Urechidae; genus Urechis; species Urechis unicinctus. The sequence continues at coordinate 55,569,577 of CM067347.1, read as the reverse complement.
GTTTTTTATGTTATTGTAACCTACAACAATGCATATGTTTGTGGAATGCAAGTTCATTGTATGCTTTGCAACTCATCAGAAACGAAATTCACACAAACAAACTTGATGGTATAAATATTTATTAACATAGAAATATTTGTTCCCAGGGAAACTTTTCTAAGACCAATCAAACAATAATCAGCATGATATGCACTTCTCAAACATGACAATTTATGAAATGTTTCACAAATATTGCTGCTTATGACCAACCAAACAAAAATTAAACGATACAGTAAGTTTATATCTACATCAGACTTTGTCCATCCAATACACTTTCTATTCACCAAGAAACCACATGTGGCTATGTTTTTACAGCCCAGCCATCTGCCATAGCATTTATCATCATTTTTATGGACTGCATTGCAAATGGCACACTATTAAGAGTCTTTATATTATCTCTTATTTCCTTTCTTACTTTATACCTGTGATGTGTGATTAATTTCAAAACTATGGTGATAGATGAAGTAGGTTCAGGGGTGACCGTGGAGGGACCCAGGGGTGTGAGAGGGTCATTGGGGTGGCAAGGGGACGTAGGAGGGCCAGTATAATAAATTACTGCTGATTTTTGGGGCATACCAGTGTTTATTCAGTAAGCTCTACAAAACAGTAATATATTTAAAGTGCCTATCGCACGGTTATAGGTACTTCGCTGAAATCAATTCATAAAGTGATCAATAAACTCAAACCGGTCCAATAACCGTCGCATCTGATCAGTTAAGGCCAAAATTTGATAAATTGTCAGTTCAAATTAGCGCGCCCTTCAAAACGCTGCGGCAGCCATTATCTAGGTCAGACCCAGGCGTGTGACGTCAGTAAAGTAAGCCGTTCTCAGAGACGCAGTGAGTTCCCCGTTGTCCCAGGCGCAGCAGTGACATCGCCGGTGTCTTTTTTCTCTTCATCGGAGACGTCTGAATCGCTCATTTCTGGTTAGAAATTTGCCCTGCCGAAGCAACCCTTTTGCGCTAATCGTAGCGCAGATAACGCCTCGCAACGAAAACAATGCCGGAGCTGACGTCACGCGGAGGCGATTAATTATTCATGAGCTCGTCGTCTCGATACGCCGGACTCATCTTTAAAGTCGAATTTCGACCCGAAAGCGCGCACTGTGACGACTAGTACATAGACAGAATAGGTACTTCAATTCGTAATCTGTGAAAAGCATGATGTGGATAGGCACTTTAAGTATAATATTCACAACTATGTCCAATCTAGCAACACTTGATCTTATAAAACTCTCAGAGTAAGCATACACAAAACTCTCACAATTTGTTTCCTCAGAAGACCATGTCACACAAAAACAAGCAAATTCCCAATATACAATTAAGAAAATTAATGTTTATGCAAGTATTCTTCAAACCTTGTATGCCGTACTTCAGACACGAAGTTTTATAATTATATTTGGGAAGAACGCTTAAACCTCGATCGTGGTACGTACTGTGCCACTCAATAAAGAGGTCTGGTCGCTGTTAACCTGTTTACGTGCAAAATGCCATCTAAGCCAAGCAAGCGCACAAAACCCATTACCGCATACCAAGACACTACCAGCTAGGTAAGTGGGGTGACGTAAGTTCGGGTCTTTGTGGGTGCAAAAACGTATGAGCCTAACCCGATAAAACGCACAATGTCCGATGGTAGGAACGAAGAAAAACCCCCACGCATGCAATTCGGAACATGGTGATCGAGCTGTGACAAAAATCAAATCTGGGACCACTCTCGTAAGTAGGTCACAATTTGAATCTTAAAAAAATACTACAGTATTTCTTCAAATTATGCCGTACTTGGAAAAATTAATTTCGCACTTACGTCTTATTTACAAATGTTTTAGCGCACTCATTCGAGCCAAAAAACAGGTAAGAGTAATATCAAGGTAGCGACTTCGGATGCATCGAGAGATCAAATCGACCGTAGTTCTGAATCTTAATGTACCAGCGAATATTACGAATTCAACGTATTATTTAATATGTTTTAGCGCACTCATTCGAGCCAAAAATCAGATAATATCAAGAGCGACTTATGCATCTAGTTCCGACCGAGTTCTGCCCGAATATTAATTGCATTATTCGAATATTCGATGCAAATAAGTTGATAGCCAAACTTTAGTATTCAAGTAACGTGACTGATGGGTTTACTCTTGCACTTTTTTTTCTTTTTTGATCTGTAAAGTACAGCAGTTCTCGATCCGATGATGAAAGGGTTGCCATTCATATCTGAGGCACCACGGAGATAAGCCTAAAAATCCTGTATAGCTCATCTGGATGAAATAATGGCCAACACTGCAATGAAGTGGCCGAAGTGCCAGAAAGGGAAGCAAATACTACTAGTACGGAGGACGGTTGGCGCGAAACGCGGTTCAGTTCGCCATCATGGGAGTGTTACGGTGCTCCAAAGGCCAAACTGCCAAAGAGGCAGATCACAACGGGCAAAAAAGCATTCGATCACTACATGCTCGAAGATGCAGTTCCGCTCTCCGCAAATCTTCTTGTGTGGTGGGGAAAAAATGAAGACACACATCCCGAAATTGCGAAACTTCTACCTGGTTATACTGGCGACAAGAGTTGCATCGGAAAGAGCATTTTCAACGGCCGGTTTTAACGTAACTTATAAACGAAATCTGTAAGACTGTACATGATGCTTGTCTTGACGTTCACTGCTCTTTCATATCACATGCACAAGTTTCTCTGCTACTTGTACTGGTAATAAATACGCTACTGTTTCCCTTCAAGTTTTTACGAGAACAGTGTTTATTCATTATAATATTCGATCGTTGATTCATTCGAATATTCGAATAGGAATTTTGATCGAATGGCAGATGCGGCTTTAGGCCGCCTAACATCTTTAAAATAAGTCTTACTAGGTTTTAATACTGTATTTTAGTCTCATATTGCGGATATCAATTTTAATAATGAACCATATTTAAGTACTGCGAACGAGAACCATGTCCACTCCTATTAACGACGGCACAATCGTGGTTGCTTTGTGAGACGTGCATCACCTTTTGATGTAACGGCATTACAAAGGTAATCAAGCGGCTGCACATATACATCACACCCCGGAAAGCTACAAAGCTTCTCCGGAATACACAAAGGTTCTGTTAAAGTAATTGATTGCCACAGATGCTGATTAGCAATAAGGCGCTTTAGGATGATTCATTTCAGCCATCGCGTGAGCCACAAGTAGGCCGATTATTCTGACCGCATCGTCGTTATCTAAGCGTCTCTAAATTGCCGACAGCCTGAGTTGCATCAGTCCATGTACCGTATAACCTGACTTCTGTAAGAAAAATCAGGACACACAATAGAGATTGTGAGTACTCTCGCGTAGTTGTGTTTGTTTCGCTAGGTGTTATGCATGGTATAACACACACACACACACACACACACACACACACACACACACACACACACACACACACACACACACACACACACACACACACACACACACACACACACACACACACACACACACACACATATATATATATATATATATATATATATATATATATATATATATATATATATATATATATATATATTTATATCTAAACATATATACATATGTGACCACATACGGACCATTTGGCATATATTGCATCAGACAGTATATTAAATTGATGGACCATGTTGAGGGGCACAAATGCACGCAATCATATACCTAATAACCCCCCCCCCCCCCCCCCCCCCCCCCCTTACTCATTAACAGTGCCCTTTTACCCACACATCATATGTATGAGAGGAGAGGTTCTGGTAATATAAAGGTTTTATCGCGTTATATTTGCTCATTAGAGCACGCGAGTATGCCGAGTTGGCTACAACAACATCGTCGAATTTGTCCAACAGACAGTCGGTCGATTTCACATATCCATGACTAATCCAATAAATCAAATGAGGGGTATTTTTACAGCAGATCAGGGGTATCATAATGCTCAACCAATTATACAAGCATAGGCAAGGTAAAAGCTTGTTAGCATGAGAAGGTAATTACCTATGTGTGGTCATATTTTATCAGCAGTTATAGGAACTTTGTACTGCATCGGTGTAAATACGATTGGTAACTTAGAAAAGACATATTGGTAACAGATGTAATTCCTGCAATTAGACAAATATATAATATAGAGTTTTGCCTCACCTTTTCCCTGTCTGTCTCTTGTATATACCTCACATATTCCATTCGAGAGAGTTCGTGCCTGTCTAGTCAAACTATAAGTTCTTAATGATGTGAAAATACACACAAACAATTGTGAAAATAAACGTATGGAGTTTTGTTAATCGTGTGTGTATCTACAGTGTGGATATGATAGATAAAAATAGAGCAACTGCGAATTGCATATCATAGTTTCCGAGCGATGTAGCAAGGGGAGCAGAGGGGAGCGGAGGGGAGCGGAGGGGTCGAGCGATGTAGCAAGGGGAGCGGAGGGGAGCGGAGGGGAGCGGAGGGGTCGAGGGATGTAGCAAGGGGAGCGGAGGGGAGCGGAGGGGTCGAGGGGTGTATCAAGTGGGGGTGAGGGGTCGGGAGTAGGAGGGATGGAGGTGTCGTGGTGAGGGTTCGCGGGGATGATCATCATATAACCACCATTGGAATGACGAGTCACTAGAAGTTAATGTGGGTAACCCTCCAGGAGATTACGATAAGGTACAGCGCCGATAATCGGAGCAAGAACCACCCATCACTCAACAATCACCATTACGAGGAAAGATGAAAAATGCGAACTGCCGATATGTGAAATATCTGCCCCTTCAACGATGGCAGTCGCACCGGAGGGAATTGGGTCAAAGAACTGCCGATATGTGAAATATCTGCCCCTTCAACGATGGCAGTCGCACCGGAGGGAATTGGGTCAAACTGGGGGAGATGCCTCGACAGCAAAACGTTGTTAAGCATATGCTTGACCGACACTACAAGGGACTACAGACAATGTTAAGCTAGAGAACCAATAGAAAACCAATTCTGCAACATAAAATGGTGGTCTTAAGGGAAGTTTCACTTCAAAGAAACATTTGTACGTGTAGCCGATGCTGATGTATATGTTATACCGTAGTAATGATACCGGATCAGGCAGTTTAAAAGACGAATAGGAATATAGCATTGCTGCTATATTTCCTGAGTGGTGTTGTTCGTTAGTATAGGTTCAACGCCGCCGTTTCATTAGAGCTGCTTGATTGTGGTTTTAAGGACTCTTACACTCTTACACATGTATATGACACTCCAACATTCACCACATATAACATTAAAGCACATGCTTTTCTTTTGTTCATATAGCTATCCTATCATAAAATCAATTTCCAGTATCACATTAAATGAATGTGGGGAGAAAGAACCAAGCATCATGGAACGAATGGTGGATGATTTGATAGACATCATAAGCTAGTTAATTTGATGACACAGACACAAGTAGCCCGTCCGAATAAGTGATATGGTAAAAAATTATCATGTGATGAGGAAGACCATTTTAACCAATCATGGCAGACCGTGCATTATGATCCAAGTGATTTGGCGATGTGCAGTTTATTTGCATCATTCATAACAATAATCTGCACAATTAACCGTGTGCTTGGTGTGAATATTTATTGCAATTCTTGCAATCATGTTGTCTCAATTTGTTAATCACTGACGTATTACTAGACACCATGACTATTGTGTTTAGCAAGCAAACATATTTAGTCTGGAAACAATTTCCCTTTGCTCGCACCCGTTAACACATTATGGTGGCAGCAATAATGCCCATCACGTTAGATTGACGTTAGCTAGATTTGCCAATACGTAAAGAATAGATTTCCTTAATGCACAAAGCACAGAATGCAAAGTGACGATCGTCCAAATGCAAATAAACAACAATTCGCAATAACTTCTGAATAGGAATACGCATCAAAGTGAGGCCAGCGTAGAGCCTTGTTCAGATGTGTTGCTCAGGCTGATGGCAAGGCCTCTTGTACCTAAATGCTTCTCTTCAGTAGATGAATGCGAGGAAGCATTCAGGAGTAGGTGGATGTCACCCCTGCTGCTGCATCTGATAAGTTTCAAGTCGAAATAGGAGCAATGTCAGCAACTCACAATTTCTGCCGCCATACCAGAAAAGAACAAATATTGAGCTCCGCGCAATCCTCACTTAACAAAAGGGTGTTTTTCAATGGAGTGTACCACAACCCCATCGATTTTTACTCGATTCGACCGGATAGCATCGTGATATAATCTCTTGGAGTGCGCGTCATTAATCTCCACTAATCACTGCTTCACACTATTGGGATTTGAAAACTTTTCTCATACCAGGTGCTGCGATTGCGCAACATCGAAGATGTTATTTTTGATTGCTTTTATTTACCGATTTGGAAACATTTATGACCTGGCTGATATCGATGGGATCTCGTTTGGCATTGATGGTTTCCCAAAGTTTTAAAGTCCACCTGTTTGTCATTTCATTACATGTTATATCAATGTTTATCAATAACTAAGGATGCATCTACTAGAGTCTCTGCTAAAACATATGCACTGGCTTACGCCGCTATGACTGAAACAGGCAATAATTCCTTACATTGGAAATCAATATCCGACATTTTTTGTGCCCGCGATATATAACACTTTTTCATGCTTCTAATTAATGTTTTACTTAAAGGAACACATCAGATCAATCAAGAGGGGAGCTGACTTTATTCTTTCTTAGTCACATAGAGACACTCAAGCGATGAATGACGTTCTCGTACTATTGCGAAATGATTGCATGAGATCGCTGATAAGTCGTAATCTATAGACACGTGATAGTAAGTCGACTGCACTAACCACCCACTGACGTCATTGTAGGCAGAGCACACATAGCGAGTGGATACGCTGCTTTGTTTTTTCATATGCAACAGCAGCATTACAATACAATGAGCTATTGAGTCTTCGAAATTGCAAGTATAACTTATCCAGAACTCGCCAAGACTATGTTCTTAGGTAATCATTACAATATGGTCATAACGTCGCCATGTAGATAATCTGCCGTGTCCAATTGATTAACGGCTGTGGTTATGGAGGAAATTGATACAGCAGACCATCGATAACCATGACCCTTTCGTGATTCACAGAAAGAAAAAGATAGATAGTTCCTTTCGCAGCACAGCAAGTACTGTAATTACACATCAGATACATATATTGACGTCACTACCAGTAAAGTAGACAGGTTGGAAAGATGCATAATCACCAGAACGGGTACTTCTCCAATATATCGTTTTTATTACATACTGTATAAAGACAACAATGACAGTTGCGTAGTAGGATTATATGAAAAAGGAATACCTGGCTAGTGATATTGGGTAAGGATATATAAAGCATCGTTTCATCACAAACTTATCAGAAGGCTGGTCCGTTCGAAAGCCCCAGGACATACACTTATCGATTTTTCACATCAGCATTTGTCTATCATATAGCTATAACCTGATGTCACTTCTTATTGCGATCAATCCTAATGAGCGTTTTATCGTGTTGACAGTGTGTTTGCCTTTCCAGTGGTAGCATTGAGTGTGTGATAATCTTCATATGATAAATATGGAACAATAATATATCATCCCATAAAAACAAGTCAAAATACACGTAAAGTATTGTCCGCGCCATTTCTAAGCATCTTTACCATTGCAATATATTTTTACTTGCAGCGTCGTATTATATAACAGCTAGGAGAAATTCTCTTTCATACATTGCCGATCTTAAAACTTAAGCGACGTCGACGCGTCTCAATGGCGGACTCAGACGGAGATAACATTACGTCATCATTTAGCAAGGAGCCTTGTGGAATACTCCGGTCGTTGCCTGAGTATTAATGAGAAACCAATCTAAATGACTAGAAGAGCAGAGCATAACACATACAGTCCTCACAGAAGGTGAGCCTCTGCGTGTTATCATGAATTCCCGCATATCGTTCGACAAACGCATTATGGAGAAACGGACAATGGCTTGTGCTGGGCGTTGGTAAAATATTGCAAGAAAGAACAATAGCGTTACCGTAATCATAATAAGCATGGTGGTAATTAATACGGATATTAACAAATAGCTACGATACGGTGTGTGCAGGGTACCCTCGAGTTGCGAACCTAATGATATGATGCTTCTAGACACCTTTATTAGTAAAGTATGCACACAAGGTTCTTTGGCGAAATGTTTATCAACCAACGAAGGAGAACTCGCTCACAAGAATAAAAGATCAATAGACGTCCCGCTGACCACCCCAGCTTGCGTTTATGTATGAAAATGCATTTACACATGTATATGAGTATGTATGTATGTATGTATGTATGTATGTATGTATGTATGTATGTATGTATGTATGTATGTATGTATGTATGTATGTATGTATGTATGTATGTATGTATGTATGTATGTATGTATATGTATGTATGTATGTATGTATGTATGTATGTATGTATGTATGTATGTATGTATGTATGTATGTATGTATGTATGTATGTTATGTGCATGCATGTGCATGTGCATGTATGTATGTATGTATGTATGTATGTATGTATGTATGTATGTATGTATGTATGTATGTATGTATGTATGTATGTATGTATGTATGTATGTATGTATGTATGTATGTATGTATGTATGTATGTATGTATGTATGTATGTATGTATGTATGTATGTGTATGTATGTATGTATGTATGTATGTATGTATGTATGTATGTAAGTATGTATGTATGTATGTATGTATGTATGTATGTATGTATGTATGTATGTATGTCTGTATGTATGTATGTATGTCATGTAAATGTACATGTATGTATGTATGTATGTATATGTATGTATGTTTTATGTATGTATATATATATATATATATATATACATTCACACATATTTATATATATATATATAATTTTAAATACACATATAAATATATACATATCGACATTTATATATATGTATATATATATGATGCTATATATATATATATATATATATATATATATATATATATATATATATATATATATATATATATATTTTTTGATATGAATTTCCGTATATATACATGTTTCCATGTATATATACTTATATATAACATCTATTTATATGTGTATATACATATATAAGTTAATTTTCCAATATATATAATATGTATATATATATATATATATATATATAGATTTATATATATATATATGTATATATAAACGTATATATATATACATATATGTGTATATATATATATATATATATATATATATATATATATATATATATATATATATATATATACGTATCGATAATTGTAACGTTACATATATATAACTGTATATATTCATTTATATATATGAATATATATATGTATATATGCAATAACATATGTTCATCCGTAAATATACACACATATTTATATTAATGTTGTTCATGTGGAAGTGTATATATATACAAATTAATGTGTATATGTGTATATGTATATATAACCATAGATCTATATATACACACATAAATAAATATATGTATAATTATGTATGTGTTTATACATATATATATATGCATACATATATATATGTATGAATGTATATATATATATATATGTAAATATATAAATGTAAATATATATATTTATTTATAAATATAAATATATATATATATGTATATCTATATATATATATATATATATATATATATATAGTATATATATATATATATATATATATATATATATATATATATATATATATATATATATATGCATATATAGATATACACAGATACATGTTTATGTATATATATACATAGATATGTAACCATACCAGGATCAGTTTTATCTCTCGTCACGCTCTGTTTACCATATTATACTGAGTGCTTCCGAAAAACGACCGAAGATTCCCATTTATTTACTACCATCTATCTCTATGGGCTAAATTTATGTTCATTGCTGGCAACACCATCGATCATTTAATTTTTTTTGCAACATAACATGTCAGCGCTCTCCAAATGTATTAGGCTAATGTTATCCGCGCTCTCATTTATGTTCACTATATGGATGATGCTCACCAATGTGATTAGGTTTGAAACATACGCACGAACGGCCTCGTGATATTCGATTAAATTCTCAACGATGATGATTTTCGATCTCACGCTGGACACAATCATTACTCTTTCAACAATTCCGGGACATGCGGTCTCCTTATTGACAAAACTCGGCTTGCGAACGCCAAATTGGCTTCAAGGACTCATTGAATATATATTTCACTTGTTTGCTTCCAGACACGCCGTTCCTCTGTATACCTTCATTAGTATCAAAACACTAAAGTACATTCTTGAGCGCAGCCCAAATATACCTCAATGTTCAGAGGCTGTATTGTATGCAGCTGATGCAGAATGATTTCCTATTGACGTGCATTTATCGGGAAAAGATTATGCCGAAGGTGGTCTTACGTTTATTCACAGATGCGTCTCAATGTTTCAAATCAATCGCATTGGAGACGGCATATTTACTGAAGGCAATTGTGTGCTTGAAACTGTAACTTAATGCGCACCGTATATATTGTAAAGAGTAATAATGATGATAACAATAATAATAACAATGCCATAATACAGTATATATTGATGTGGCGCTTGTGCACAAGACTTGATTTCCCCGTACCTAAAACCATTTGCTTGTGTATGGAACGGCAAGGTCTATTTTTAAGAAGCCTTTGGTAGTTCCCACCCATGTCCTAGATATAAATTCCTAGTGAAGCGATTTAAACTAAATGGGTATTTTCAGCTCACACCATATTCATGGGCTTTTCAACAAAACCACCCCCACACTGATCAAATGCTGAAATATGGTTCAAATAATCTTATACTTAGGTCGTCTAATATAATGCTTGGTTAAATTCATAAATGCCAAGCACTCTAAGCACTCAACATGTAATGGATTAATTGGCATTATTATGCGTGTATATTAGATGTGGGTTGCACTTACCTTTTAGGGGAGGTTATGGCGCTCATTGTTGCCTCCCGAACGCTGTCAATTGCGCAAACAGTGCTGAGCAAGTTACACGTTGTAATATACGGTGTATCAAGTAAATGCACACAAGAAGGCGCTTCGTAGGCTGGGTACAACTATGTAACTATGATATCAAGGATAACTGATAATATATGTCAACCTCCGGCAAATGTCGGCTCCTGCTGATGTTGCAGAGGAGGGAGGAAAGTACAAAAACTGTTTTGTATCCAGATGAGTTAACTTTGATATGCACGAATCTTGTACATTATCGGGTTGGCGTACACAAATATTCTTATAATACTTTTTAGAATAAAATATAATTTTATCTATTTGAAAGTATTACAGGTAACAAAAATAATCACCTTTCGCAACTTAAATGTACACTGTTTTCTCCGTTTGCGCTTGCAACCCATGTCGATACGTTTTCTGGTTATCGATTCTTCCTGATTTGGATGCTTGCTTCAAATTATGTAGCCCTCACATTAGTGCTACTTTAGACATAGAATATACCGAACATAAAACTGACTTGAGGATTAAAATACCTACCGGAATCTTATAACGTAAGCACTTCGGTTTTTTTTGCTATTTTGTCTGTACGACGGCTCTTTTAAAACCTGAACACGGCATCGAGTACATTATCGATGCTGTAGAGAATCTTACATATATTGCCTCAGACTGTGGCGCATTCAGGTGCTCGACTTTGCGTAACACGGGCCTTTTATTGTACCTACCCTTTAGCAACCGCTTTGATATTTGATCAAACATACTGGTACAAAGCAGTCTCACGTTTCACAGTCTTTGATAATCTTATTCATTGTTCAGACAACATTTAGACGTGCCGTTTTCCACAGTGAATAAAATTTACTGACGAATGCCAAATTGGGTACGCCCGTTGATTATATGTTACATTTGCTTAGTTCCGGGTCATGCCCGTCTCTCTGGGCTCTTTCATTAGTGGCAGCACAGGTACCATCATGTCAGATGTAAAATGCGCCCAGGATGCTTTGAAAATGATGTGCTGATTCAATATACTCTGACTTACTGATAGAGTTTGGTTTATTGATAATAATAACAATATTGTTTGAATTGCATGTTGCTTATAACCGCGAATTGAGCTCCTCTCAGTGACACAATTTGATTGTTTGGTATAGAATTAAGCCCTGTAGTAATGAAATGTAAGGTAATATTGTTCATGTGGTAGGTCGTGACAACTGTTTGAGTATCATTTATTGCTGATTCGAAATCATGTATTGTGTGCAAGTGTAAAGCGGCTAGACACTTTCGAGGTATTAAAAGTATGACGGCCTATATAAGAAGATGTTTAATAGTTAGAGAATGGTTTTGTTGAATTCACACATACCAAGCATATCAATCAGCCATAGATCCCAGCAATACAATACTTCGAGCAAGCAGTTTTGATGACTGAGTAATTTCTGATTGCATTTAGAACAATGGTCTTGGCGATGACTTTTTTCGAACTTTTTTCGAGCTAGCAATGAAATGGACAATCAATTGTGGATCAGCTGTGCACTCCGTAGCGGCTTAACATATTTATTTACGACACTACAAATGACATTTTGATCACGAAGGTTATACCGTGATATGTGATATAGGTCAGACCCAGGCGTGTGACGTCAACAAAGGGAATCCCCGCTTTGAGAGACGCAGGGAGTTCCACGAAGTTTATATAGTACTTTGTCAAAGTTCTTCTCCGGAAATATTTGATCGTTTTCATCCATCATGTGACCGATCGAACACGATGGTTAATCGTGGATGTGTTTGGGGTTGCTCGCGTACGTCTGGACGGCGTGAGCTTGTTCATATTTCCTGATAATGACTATTTAAAGACACAATAGACCGGCCAGGTCCTACGTGTGCGAAACAAATGGCCGGACCCGGGCAAATACTCGTTTGCGTGTTCGGTTATATTTAACCAAGGGATGTTTTGAGCTTCCATCGAAACTTAGAGAAGAGCTTGGTCGGATACCACGTTTTAAGCTGGTCTTGAAGACAGATGCTGTGCCTATTCTTTTTTGCGAAGGTCTCTGCTGTCAGGCAAGCAAGATAAGGTAAGGTGGTGCAACATGTGATCCTCTCCTACCGCAACCCAAGAAAAGGTGGTGCAACATGTGATCCTCTCCTACCGCAACCCAAGAAAAGGTGGTGCAACATGTGATCCTCTCCTACCGCAACCCAAGAAAAGGTGGTGCATGTGATCCTCTCCTACCGCAACCCAAGAAAAGGTGGTGCAACATGTGATCCTCTCCTACCGCAACCCAAGCACATGTGATCCTCTCCTACCGCAACCCCGCAAGAAAAGCACACATGTGATCCTCCCCTACCGCAACCCAAGAAAAGTGGTGCGATCCTCTCCTACCGCAACCCAAGAAAAGGAAGCCTCTCCATAGTTTGAACCCAAGAAAAGCAGACCTGCATCGGCTGAAGCCTTCCATAGTTTGATTAACCACTTCGCCCAAAGATGCTAGTCTTCTTCTTGGAGTGCACGGTTGCCAGACAAGCGCCATTCTTATTATATACATTGCTGATTTTTGCAGTGCTCCTTCATGGTGGTGTTACTATATACTAAATAAGATTTGTGAGTTAACACGTTTGTTATCTTGCGGTGATATTTCAAATAAATGTAGGTCGCGTATGATTAGTTCATTGTGCCTTCCACTACAAAGAAAATGGGACAAGGGACCAGTCTTCAAACTAAGGTACCCCGAGTTTTCGCAGGGGCATGTTGTCACAAAAGTAGCAACAAAGGCAACATTTGGTGAATATTTTCACTTGTGTCAAGTGGCTTTTATACATATATGGTAAACATTAATCCTTTCAGACAACCAATTATCTCACGTCTGCTGTCTGATATGGAAGAATAATTTTATGCAAAGCCCAGTTGTTTACCATTTGTTTTGTGTTGACATGTGTTGAGATTTCATTTAACATTCATGTAACAAATAAATTTGTGTCTTTGGTGTTAACCAGGCTTCCACCAAGACAATGGTCAATATACATAATATGTTTGAGCGTATATAATTCAATGGATTACAACAGCTTTGGATTGTTTGGATTAAAACACATAATAAGTGTAAGAAAATATGTTCAGGAAAAGTGGGTACATACATTGTTTGTAAGATTTATGGATTTACTTCTCTCATTATATACCAGCACATATACGATGAACTGGTGCATAAATACGATCAGACATAGCTTACCCTGTTTTGTTCTGCAGCCGCTCTATGTCCTGGGTAGCATGACCCGCGCGAGTAAGACTCACAGACGCAGCAGTGGCATCGCCGGCGTCTTTATTTGCTTCATCCGAGACGTCTGAATCACTCATTTCTGGTTCGAATCTATAAGAAAAATGATGCCCTGCCGAAGAAACGATGGTCTGCAAATGATCTATGGCATGGCATGTCTCTTCGTCGCACTCAAGAAGTGATGAAATAGCGAAACTACCAGCAGCTATTTTGCGAGAATCGTAACGCGCATCGCACCTCGCAATCAAAATATTGCGGGTCTGACGTCAGGAAGCGGCGATTAATTATTCATGAGCTCGTCAATTCGATACGCCGGACTCCTCTTTAAAGTCGAATTTTGACCCGAAAACGCGCACTTTTACGGCTGACACATAGACAGATTAGGTACTTTGGGGGAAATTTGACGAACAAAATGACACGATTTGCAGTGCGATGGGCACTTTAATGTTGTTATGGATCCGACCAGTGAAATAAATTAAGGATTAGCAGCCTGACTGCTCCTGTTAGAATTCTCTTCTTACTGGCTTCTTCTACTTTTGATGTACAATTCATGAATTCAGGTGGTTAAAGACCATATAGACATTGATATGGTCGCATTATTCACGGATCAGCCGGTATGAGTGCTGGAATAAGGCGCGGATAGCATGGCATTAGTAACCCTTCTCCATAATTACCTCATGCTTTGTTATTCACGATGCCCTTTTTAATAAGTCACTTGAAGAATGAAGAGCCTGCGTCTCCTCATCTATGATATATTTGACAGATGTAATTAGAAAGGTAGGCGCCAAATGACGAAGGACAGTGCCTTCAAATCACGTCCTATGACATTAATAAGCGACAAAGGAAATGAACCTATTCCGTCACGTCGATGCACTCACAACGATGCAGTCTATCATCAGGTGGGTGTGATGTCGATAGAGAACGCAGTGCTGCTTTTAACAACCATTTACTAACTTATTCACATGGAAAGCTAGCGTCATAAGCGGCGGCATAAGCAGATCAAACGCATCATTAAGCGCGATCTCCGCGGTGATGACGAAAACCAAATATAATAACTGTGACAGCTATATGTCACAATAGTTTTCACAGTCAATCCACAAAGCAGTATTTAAGCGATTGGTAACACAATCTTTCTGATTTATTCGCTATACACATAACATGAGTTTGACTTGAAACGACATTTAATGACAATATGTAACGTAACGATAGGCCCATCAAATTCAATCAGACTACATTGAAGTATTTAACATAACGTTGGTAGTATGCATGTGTTATTTGCAGGTTGAGCAGCCCCTAATTGGATGCAACGTTTTAACGGTCCCAAGACTGGATATGAAGTCTGTGCTGTGAAAAGTGTCATGTGGTGCTATTCGTACCTCCAATGATACGTGTACATATAATCTAAGCAATATAGGCGTACCGCTTGCCTGTATTCAAACATTCACCTACTTACAAATGTGTGATGGTGTAAGGATGCATTGCAAGGCCTCTTGCAAGCTTTATTAATCGTATGTCGCACGTAGCCAAATGTATGACGTGGTACTAAACACAAATAACTGGGCTTGCGGGTTATGAAGATTGCAAATAATTTTCATCGTCCCCAATGCACATTTACACCGAGCTTGCTATTGAACACATATGAACTTTCCAAGGCGGCATTTGTCCATGGATGTGAGGGCAGTCGGAGGGAGCAATTTGTAAAAATAAGTCTAACGACTGTTTCTGATTATTAGACGTTATATCTGTGTTGTTCTAAGAGGACGCCATGTTATTGTCGAGACAGATAGCACAAGTTAAACATATGTAGATTCGGTTGCAACTCCTACTCTCATATAACGTTTGAGCTGTCCGTTGTTTACTTGGTACCTAGTGTCCTCGTACACCGAACCACCCTGCTTCCTAAGACCATCCGACGCCTCGGATTGCTCGGCAAACGGATCTTTGATCAGTTCTTTTTGACAGCACGTAGAAGGACACTTGACGAACAACATCCAGAAACCGTGTTTGAACTTCTCCTGTCATCACACACAGACATGACGAATGGACAACCTACCAATGTGCTACCGAATCGTTACGATCGATCACAGTTTAACATTTGTTTAAAAGCGTTACTTACGTTGATTAATCCATATATAAATGGATTGTAGCATGAATTGCTCATTGCCAGCCAGTTGGAACAAAACCATATTATATTGATGAATCTGTATCTGCAATCGAGCGAAGATCCGTCAATAAACACGAGTCGAAACAATGCATTGAATTTCGCACATCACAAACCATTACATTGCAATATGCGGAGTTTTACTTACTGGTTAACAGCTGTACTGATCTCAGAAAAGAGCAGGTAAGTTTGAAGGGGTAACCAGCAAAATGCAAACAGTGCGACAACGATCAGGAGCATCTTGATAACCTAACAAACACACAGACAAGTAATGGTGTAAAAGCGAGATGACACGCATGACACGCGAGATGCTGCTGCTGATAATCATCCGCATCAAATAGAAGGACAGTTTTAACAAATTTATGTTATATATATGTTTTGATTTCGTATAAACATTTTAATATATTGTACTGTCGTACCACTTGCTAGTCATCGTGCAGTACAGAGCAATTGGTTTAAAACTAAGACTGACAACATCAGTGAGACACATGGGCTAGTAAGCAGAACCTCTCCCGGCCTATGTCATCATATGGGCACCTTACAAACAGGTGGCATGTGTTTTATGATAGGAGCCGCGGATCTTTATACGTTTGCACTTGATATTGCCGGGCTGATAAAACAATTAACGCAGCATATGCGCTGGTGTTTCCGCGTTGCTTGACTTTATATGATACATTGGTACTAAGCTGTATTATTGGTAGGAAGGTCCGCTTGCCGTGACAGGACGCTAATCAGCTGTCGATCGCCATTCTGTAGTGTGCCTTTCTAGTCAAAATGTCACTTGTTTTGTCGTGAATAAATATGTTACGCCGTGTCAATAATGCACTGCCCAGCTGATCCTTAATTGCTTGTCTTATCCTTTGCTAGATCGACAATACAAGACAATAGTTATCACAAAGCCCATTGTTTGGAATTCAATCAGAATTTACTCAGTCAGCAAAGCTGCTTTGAACCAGGAGCGACTTCTCTTCCAGCGCCATGCAAGCTAATCAAGAGAACCATTTTCACAAAATAGCAGGTCGCCGGTCTGCTGGCACCGTCCGTGTTATCCCAGGATGTAATTGTAACTGACATCATTGCGTTATCAATTCCTGCGGGAGCTACCGACAGCGAGTGTGATTATGCTTTACAATTTTCGCTTCGTATAAGGTCACGCTGAGTTACTATCGAGCTAAGAGTTATTGCGTTTTAGCAACGCCTGTTGAAGGCATATGGTTGATGATCAACAAAGTATTTAAACATATATTTAAATATGCATTTCGTAATTGCAACTGATGAGCAGGCTACCATCATGTCGAACATAAATTGGATCCCTGATAATCGGTTCAACAGCAAATCTAGTGCGGCAAGTGATACGCGTTAATCCTGCGTGATATCATCACGACAACTCGCCTATTTGTGATTCTCATCACAAAGGTAGCTTACTTATAATGAAGCCGAGTGGTGACTGGTCCTATGATGACAGTGATCCCCCCACACTTAAATCCCTAATGGAAAAGAGAGCAGAAGTGTTCAATTCATAGCCCAGCCGCTTTCAACATGTCCATCATATAGTCTCTTAGTAACGATGCAGTGCGGTTAGTTAAATTACCGTGAAATTTCACTGGCATTATACCAGGCTGGTATCAATAATGATAACCTTGTGAGGCACATGTTACACTTTTGGAGCGAATTCGATTTGATTCCGATGCGAAAGTGCCTTCATACAGAAAAATGACTGTGACTCGTGAAGAATACGTCGCTCATTAAACTGATCGATCGTAGGTGAAATCACATATTTAGACAGCATCTACAGAACCAGCAATGTCACACCACTTACGAAACGCAATAAAAAGAGCCGTGGAATGTCAGTTATGGGATTAACGTTATGATATAAGATGATCGTTACCTTGTGCTTGTTTCTGTTCATGACTTTATCCCGGGTGCTTACCGCCATGCCAGGCGCTTTAGTGAACCATATGCGGTACATGATGCGGAAGTAACTCACACAGATGATGATGAGTGGGAAAAAATATTGAACTATGGTGAGATAGAGTCGATACACCTTGCCAACGTCGATCCAATTCCAATCCGGAAATTTCGGGCTACAGAAGGGTTTCGTGCCAATACCCGAGTCTTCCTTCAGTATAATCACTCGGAAAGCAATAGCAGTAGGCAAACCTGACCCGATCGAAAACAGCCAGACGATGGTCATGACCACCTTGGCTACATGTCGGGAGCATCTTGGTTTGAGTGGATGAAGCACGGCGAAGTAGCGGTCAATAGATATAACAGTTAACGTCAGTACGCTGACGTTAACCGTGACCTCCTTGACGAACGGCGCAACTGGACAGAGTATATGCGGAAGGTCCCAACGTTGAGAGAGGGCAGCCTGGAATTGAAAAGGGATGCTGAAGATCCCTATAACTACGTCAGCTACCGACAGGTTGGCAATGAAGAAATTCGTGACCGTGTGCATGTTTTTATTTTTACAAATGACTAAAATCACGAGTATGTTTCCCATGATGGAGATCAATGATATAGACCCGTAGAGCAGGGACAAAAGTACGACAATACCAACAGGCACAGAGTAAAGACCTTCGTTTGTGCCATTCACGGCGCCCCTTGCGTCACCAGTAGTCCAGTTGGCAGTAATGTTCGCAGGCGTATTTGCCGTCGACACGAACAATCCGACAGCATCCTGAGCATTTGCGAGAAAGCTGTCTTGATTCTTGTTCGATTGCCACTTGTAATCAGACCAGTTGCCGAGCTCCAGCGACTCACTTATATTGCTGGTTCCACTAGCCATCGTGTTGAGCGTCCTCGGTTGTAGAAAAAGCGAACGAAGGACATTAATTTCGAGCGAGACAGGCAAGTTTCGCGACAGCAACGACGTACCTTCTCCCGCTTCCCCAACTTGTATCGCCAAGAATAGTGGTGCAGAGGGCGCTGTAAGTACGCATCGCGAGCTCAGCCTGAGCGGCGTAGGCTGCTGCCACCACGCGGCCACCGCCGGATAGCGTAAATATCCCTCTGCTAATGTCGAGTGAGCTGAAACCCCGTGGCTATTGCTACTAAGCTGCGAGAATCGGACAGAGCTCGGATGTAAGTGGTTTATCAGCGCATCGTAGTATGATGTTCAGTAACTGCCATGGGCGATATTGGCAGCTATCATATGTGCCAAGCAATCTGGCCATGTGGAATGGCCACTCACTATATATCATGAACACCGAAATATGACATAATATTGGTTCATTTGAGTGACCTATCTAATTACTGAAGTCTTAGCTGTAACATCTTGACAGAAACGTTCCCGGGGATTTCGAGTGTCGGATTTCCAGCCGCCTTGTCATTATGGCGCTAGCAAGTTAACCCGCTGACACCCGGGAAATGCATGTACTGGTCACAGATGCAACGTGAATATAACAGTTTATTAATAGATCAGTCGTTTATATGAACAAAACAACGATATGTGACTTAGTTGATTGTTTCAGGTTTAAACAACGAGTATTAACGGTTAGTAGCCTAAGTCACCATCGTTTGGATAGGACCATACAACCACAATATTTTGATTACAATCGTTTCAATGCTTCATGCGGGGACATCCATAGGTAGGTTACTTAATCTACAGCTTCGGCAAATGAAAGATTCGTGCAATCATTTTTCTCTAATTATCAGTAGAAGTTAGGCATCATATATCATATGATAGCGTATGTTACTACACATGCAAGGGGTGATAGTAATCATGTCCCATATATTGGTCTATTTCGCCACAGGCAAACGGTTCGACATGCCACATGGCAGAGGATATGTCTCTATATCCTGACACGTCGACTTGGTTATGAAGTGTTAAGTATTAAAAAGTAGGAGCTAGCATTGAATGGTGTATATGATGGTGAAGCGTATTTTTCTCTTCAAAACACTTTCTACCCGGACAATCAAACTTACGCGTACATTCACCGCCATTTGCAACCTTCACCTTTTTGCGGGTAACTTCCTAGCTGCTGTTGATAATGGGTCTTGCTTATATACCAACCTATCCTAATTGGAAACATCTAAGCATGCTTTATTACTCGCCTGGACCAAATGCCCCTTCATGTCACGTTGGACCTGTTGACTGTGGTTATAGAAGATTGGGTTAATAATTCATGTTTTACCTGTTTGAATACATCGGACAACAATTAAGAAAACTTAATTTACCGCTGTACCATACACACCTGTGGTAATATTTGTTCACATGTTATAGAAAATGATACAAAGATAATAAATGGATGGTAAAGCTGTAAATGCGAGGACATTCTTAACTCTTGTTCTCCGTGATAGTATGATATTGCCTGTGGGCGAAAAATCCAATCTTGTCAGCTCTGAGATATCGGTTTCGCTCTAGGTGCACATTGGATTAGAGAACGTTATCTATGCATCTGTCACAGTGTCTACTGTTGCAGTGAGTAGCG
Organism: Urechis unicinctus; assembly: GCA_034190875.2. Classification (NCBI taxonomy): domain Eukaryota; kingdom Metazoa; phylum Annelida; class Polychaeta; order Xenopneusta; family Urechidae; genus Urechis; species Urechis unicinctus. The sequence continues at coordinate 55,548,743 of CM067347.1, read as the reverse complement.
CTGGCTCTCTGCTCTCCGCTTGTTTTGATTAGTAAATGAAAAGGAATGCTTTTCAACCTCCTTAAATTTAACATGTTCTAATTCATGACTGTCGCCTTGTAACCAGCCACCTAACCTTGACATATATTACATTGAAGTGCAAGTTATGCAATACAATCCTGGTGTGTGTAGGAAGCTATTTCAGGATGCTTTCAGGAAAAGTAGTTCTCATACAACCTTTATTAACGGGCTTCTAATATTTCGCCCCTCATTGCTGTGTAGCGGATTATCCGGATGTCAGCGGCAATGGAATAATAGTTCTATGAAAAAAGGAAAATTTATGCACACGCCATTAATATCGAGAATGGACTCTTGACGGTGGCCTGAGAAGAGCTTTGTAACCATTGACCTCATTAATGAATTACCCTACGGTGGGCTTCGTTTTCCAAACCGATGATTTACACCAACATAGTATCTCAATCTACTTACGATTACTAAGTACGTTATCGCTGTGGCTCGTGTATTTCTCGCGCACAAGTGCTTATTAAAGACAAGATGGTAGACATTGATCTCTGTGTCAGCTAACCACTGCTGCACTTTGCTTCTTAAAGCAACCCAATCGCGTTGGTTTAGTCCGTGTATTACTTATGTGGTGGTATTCTATCGGCTTATGAGGTAAATATTGAATCTGAGGTAAGATTTCTCCTCGGTAGATCTGTCTATTTCCGATGTAGTCTGTACACTCTTTTGAAGCTTACTCATTCGCTTGGCTGCAAATCCGTCCTGTCGGTTCTCACTTAGCTTACAGAAATGTCGGCTAGTGTGGAGACTTTCCCTAGAGATCAAAATAGAATGTAGATAGCTGCATATGGCTGTAATATGCATGAGACTCGCAGTGTTATCTAAGAGCTGTTTGCTACGACTACATTTTCGGCTACAGTATTTTGAAACACAACCTCCAATTATACTAGAACAATTTGCACTGCGTACAACATGGTATACTTTCCCCAGACCCTTTGTATTTTGTCGTGTAGTGTATATTCAGAGGGACGTGATATTGAATCTGTTTCGATGTGCAAATACTGATCTTGTAAGCGATGTTGTCTAATTTGTCGTTAATCGGCCCAGTTAATTTTCGTCTGCCACTCAATTACATGTTAGTTACAAGATAGTATGCGTGTACATCAGTTAACATCATTGAGCTAATCAAATAGCTTCTTTGGGGCAACATTAACGATTAAAGGATAACTCAATGCTAGCGAGATTCCACTGGGGGTGTCGTAGATGTATACTCATCCACAACCCGGTGGGACCTTTTATGCCCTAATATATTAATACCCGCGTTTCCATTCAATCCATTACATTTGTAACTAACGTGAATATTTTACACTATCACACACAACGAACGGCATTCTTATGACATTATATATTCCTAGAAATGTTGAGCATCAGCGTCAGCGCATGTCCACAACAATATTCTTGAGATTTTATTAGCATACACGTATGATAATTCAAGGGATAAAATTCTACCTTGTCGAACGCCATTTGAAGTAATATATCGAGACGATGTAAGGAACAACCAAACACAAAGTAACTGGTTTTGATACCAAAATATTCGCATTCTAACTCAAATCAGCGGCGGACAAAGCTTGATAAGCTTTCTAATCAGTAACTAGTGATCGACACTGTCGAAGGCTTATGACGCATATAATGTATTGTGTACGGGCTCCCACTTTCTTACTTCTTCTGGGTTTCAAATGCAGTTTAGCCATAGGTTCGTGTCCGCACAAAACACAATCCTTCTATTTGGAGCTTTAAAGTTGCTCGGGTAATCTACCTGGTGGTAACTTTGTGTTTAATATTATATATGAAGATTATGTTTGTCATAGATTGGGAATCGATGATTACACTGAAAAGTGCGCAGCACATTATGCATGGCACGGGGTTCCATCTAGGAAACGGGAAACATTGGCGAACGTTTAAAGGACACGAATCAAGATCATCATTACCTTAGTCATCGTTGTCATTGCCGAGATTATAACAGTAAATCATCTTCCCGATTTAATGGATGTGCACCACCAAAATGCTTAAGGCACCTACTAAGACACCACATTCTGACAATCCATGTTAGAAATCACAATTTTGTTGTAATAGCGGTTAAAATGGTAACTGTCTTTGTCCGCAACTCCAGGAGTCCATTACAATACAACAATATCTCAACACAGCAATGCTTTTATCTCACTTCAGCCATCCAGTCAGCCAGCCACATCCTCCACGTCTTTATGGCATTAGGAAGTAGACAATATTCGAATCGATTGGCCTTTATCCAAAACCTGCTTTTCAGGCAAGAGTATACGCCTGCTAAATTATAGCAGAATTGCAGTGGTTTACTGTGATGAAATGCACGCGCATTTTCATTAATTCTTTCACGATAATTTTGGAAGTACGCAAAGGAAAGATGCGACCATGTTTTGAGTCATCGTAATGTGTGACACATGGTCCATAGCAATAAACGCGACAATACCGAGTATTGAATAAAATCAGCATAATAAGTATTAGATTGGTGATTATTAAAACATTGTCATCTTAAGCTGTTACACATTACGTGGTAGGCGGTCATAGTTGAAAATCGTTCAGCGCATCAATGCAATTGCATTGATTCAACGATGTCAACCATTGCTGATGCTTATCAACCTGCTTCACACAATGCCTCTTAACACGGGTCCGACATATGTTACCAGAAACGGAATGTTTTGTGCTAGTTGAAGTGCGACAATATGACCAGTTTCTCTAGTGTTTATTGGAGGGGTGAATCAAGTTGTATAACGACATATCACGGCATAGGAGTTTAGCCAGGGTTTCATTACCACGCCTCTCATTCTTAATTTTTCCTTCTAAAGCCCACATTATGTTGCGCCAATAGGCTAGCGCCGGCTTTCTCACCAAAAGAGTAAATCATGATTACTGAATATTGCTGTTGAAGGGGCCCCCATAGGTAAACGCTTCTATAGAGTAATATCCATGGGAATTGCCATTCATTCTGACATAACAATCATTTAGTCCTAGGTTAAATATACAAGAGAAAGTATACAGGGTCTCTCGGTATTTATGTATATACTAACGATATTCTGTCCCCATCATATAAAGACGTATGCTTAAATACTGATATCCTTTATCTTCACAAGACATCACTCTTGTTGAACGAATGATTGTGAAGGTAAAATTAAGCCTTTGGAAAAAAACACACAAGCAGATAACAATTGTGGTACCTCGTTTATACGACTACACTTACGACTTTAAGTGCGACTATAATTTCTCTCCTGGCAATATCAAGCTCGGTGGATAAATGTCACCGTCAGTCAAACTTGGCGTTTGTTGTCAATTGCAAACCATGCATCCCCATAGAAATAATCTTATTTGATGTTAATAATACAAATATACCACACATCACTTGTCGATTTTCATTCGACATATCACATTGGTCACTTATTCAGATGTCATGTTAACATGTTCATACTTAGACAATACATGATTACGATCTATATATGAGAGGGCAGTTGAGGTATAAGATGCCAAAAGCAACACGTACAATGGCGCCTTATCTATGAGTCGCAGTATTCATTGCATGGTATTTGTTTACTGTCGAGCTCATATTTAGCGAATCGCTATGGGTTGTGCCATATATGAAATTCCACGGTTACAGTAACTATGAATCGCAAATGGATGCACAATTGAAGATTTGATGAAAGTAGTGTATCAGTCCACCAATAGTTTCACTGATGATATAACTTACTCAAATAGCACCATATCGAACTATGTTGCAATCATTCAAAGATTGGAGCAACAAGTCTATCCTCATTATAAACGCACAAGCTGAAATTCTTATGTATGTTTCGAATCCTGAGATATGGATTGAGGCGAACATGTACTCCTGCACTTACAAGTTACAAATTTGTTATAATAAATGCTTGGAGTCAAATAAACTGATATAATCTCGTGATATGCAAGTGTGACCTAACAGTAATTTAACCCTTTACATCGGTGCAATAAGCGTGCTATTATGGCCACGTCGTGTGGACGATAACTAGCTTCAGCTGATCAACTACTCGGCATATTATTCTATAGCATGATCACACGCAACATCACAGCAGCTAGCACAAATACCATACCAATGTCTGGCTTAGTTTTTTTAACATGTAACTGGACAAATACAGCAACATTCACAAAGATACCTTACCAGAGCGGTCTATCCCACGCTTTGATCACATCACGATAAATATATTCACAAGGCACATTAAATTGAACCCTGCAGGTCTTTAGACGACATCTCGGACCGATCCATTCACGTCTCTTTTAAAACGTTTCATCAGTAAAAAAAGGGAGTTAATTCGCTCGTCTATGAGATCGGAACATATTAATCATACCTCACTTAGTGATAGAGGTAATTTGTTTTACTCTAATGCATCGAATGGATGAACTTTGCTGATTTCTATGTTTAACAGGGATTCGGTTTGAATTTGCATTCCTTTTTATGCAGCAAATATATTGCATATATAGAATATCCCAACGACTGTGTTTGCAAATCTGTCCCCAAGCAATTTGTATCAGAGGTTATTAATGCCTTCTAGCTTCACCTTAGCTTCTGTTGTTTGTGGCAGAGTAGATTGATGAAGTGAAGGGATTGAGGGAAATGTATGCACGTTGATAGGCATTTGACACCGAAAATACTTCTCATTGACTTATGGCGTAACATTTAACTGGTTATAGTAGTGTAATTCTAAGAAGCAGCCGGAAACCTTAAGAAGATTTAACCACAACAGGGTTAAGTCGAATCACCTTTTATTTCACCCCCCCACCCACCTTTCGGCCAAACTATTGAACTAAGAGTGTATGCATAATGCGATGCCATCATATCAACTAAGCAGACCCTATCTACACTTAAGTTAGCGGCAAATGTTGAGAATCCTGTATAAGCTTTGTACTTTGTATATGCTTGTATAAAATCATATTAACTATTAGCTGATATTTCTGACCAATAATAAATGGAGCAATGAATTAGTACAAATGTGACATTGTTATTCTGTCATATTTCTTGTAATATTGACAATGTATCATATGACTGCGAAACTTTGTATCTGTACCCTCGAATTTGATTGGCCTTTGGCCAATCTGCATCGGGATTTCCAACTTGTAGCATCAGAGAGTAGAACAATAGGCAATGCTCCAAACTATGTGTCTCTATCCTGATCCGTCTAAACATGTGGGGTAGAAATTATCAATAACATCCACGCATTGAATAACCTTAATGTAGTCCTTGTCAACGGTATGGATACGCTGTGGCCCAATGTGATTATACCTGGTGACCTTATGTATTGTGTCAAATATCGAGCATAAACGCCTGAGTGTCAATCCTGGTATTATTATCTGCGTCGTTCAATCCATATTTAATTGCCGGAGTGACTGGCGTGGTGCATCGGTTGAGAGGTTCGCAATGGACGCTGGCTGTAGTAATGAAAAATGAAGACATATTCATAACAACGTCAAAGTGGTGCATAATTCATCCGATGTGCGATATCACTACCCCCATTCAGAGTGCGTTTTATATAGAATGACTATCAACCCTGCAATTAGTGCATCTGGATATTGTAGATATTGACTTTCAATATCTATTTGCAGCTAACCATCTACTTACCTATAAGCTAGCATTTGCAAGCCCTTATTACCGAGACATATAAGTAATAACATTGATTATTCAGATTGTGGTCGGTTCACTATCAGGGAAGGCAGTTTAACTACTACGCCACACTGTTGTCTAACTTAGAACACATTGATGGACTACACAGCGCACCTGGCGACACATATGTACACACACACACATACACAAGGTACTTATTCTTATGCTTATACCTGTGTTGAAAGACATATTCAAGCAATGTTTCAAGTAGGTTGACATTGTATTATTAACATCATGCATGTCAAGGCAAATTTAATTTACTGGCCATAACACCTGACACACTTTGCGCGCTATTGGAAGCAGTACACCACAAATTTAATGTCAAAGTTTAGAAGTGGCGGTATTTACATAAAATCAGGAAAGTGTTGCTTTAATACGTTGACGATAGGAGTGAAACTAACAGAGGAAGCAGCCATCGAATGTAATCTGAATCTGCTGGTAGATTATGATTTCATCTAGCAGCAACATCTACTTCGATGCAAGTTTGAAATAACCCAACATCATGCTTTAGATAGATCACCATTGTCATTCGATTATGCTGTCGTCACAAATCACTAAATGCCGCCGGCCGACGTTGTAAATGCCAGTTTTCACTAAATATCGGCCGGTGGCAGGACTGCGACAGTTACGATCGGCCGGCGGCAGTCGGCATTTTAGACGTTGCCAGCAAGCAGCTGAGATTTTAAGAAAAAGTTAAATTTCTGGCGACGTCGTGGCGATTTTTTCTATTTCTGCAAATCGGCAGGTGGCAGGGCGGGCGCATTTTTTGTTCGCGCGGTGGCAGGCAAGTGGCAGGCGGGGCGCAGGGCGATTTTTCCTCCGCGATCGAGACCTCAAATCGGCCGGTGACTGCTAGAAACTAACTGCCACTCTCCAGCACCTGGCCTGCCACCGCTCTGCCACCGACATGCCACCGCCCGATTTCAATATATCGGCCGGTGCAGCGCGGAGGCTGGGAGGCGGCAGTCAATGTCGGTAGGTGGCAGGACTGCGATCTGCCGATTTCAGACTACCAGACATTAGTTTATAATGAATTGACTATTACCATGCATAACAGTTCCCATGGCGTTCTTAATTGCACCAGATCGACTGAGAGACTTAAGAATAGCGGAGTTAAACACTGACCTTTGACCGCATATTGTGATGTTACAACTTTTACAACTATGAGAAATCAAGACCACAAGGTATGATTTATATATCAACCGAAAATCGGCCTGCCACCGTCATATTATCGGGCGGGCGCAGAGCGGTGGCAGCTAGATCGCTCAATCGCCGGCCGGCGGCAGTTGTAAATGGGCTGTCCCCCGCCAGGTCGCAGGGCGGTGGCAGTTTAATTCTAGCTGCCGCCGCCCTGCCACCTAACTGCCACTTGCCGGATATTTTGGGGTGTCACGTTTCCCGCGAGCCTTTGAAACCAACTGCCGCCGATAGGCGGCATTTTGTTGGCAGTTATATGTGACTACTCTCAGCGATGTGTAAAAAAATCGACCGGCGGCAGCCAACATCACGACTCTGCCGATGTCTAAAATCGGCCGGCGGAATTTAGCAATTGTGACGCTAGTTTTAGGGATATATCATAATAGTGCCTTTCGTAGCTCACATTTCCATGGCACCACTAATGCGACACTCCTATGGAATACTGTCGCATAGATATACATCCTATGCCGTCGTCATAGCATGATGAATGCACTAACAAACGCGCATTACAATTACAGGCTCTCTGCAGTCCAGTCATTGACCTGACAAATCAATTCACATCTAATATATCTCCTCGTTGGGAAAATGTCTAATTAATGCGCTTGACTTAGATGTCCTGGAGTTGAGAGATCGTTACATCACACTTTGTTTGGTTCCATGTATAAATTGTGAGATTTGTATGGATTTCCTTGTAATTGCTGACTTGAAAGGCATTCCCTCTTTGCTTGCACTACAATGTGGTTCATGGAAAGGACTATTAGACCGGGGCGTTTGGTTGATACAGACGTTTTTTCTGTATGAGCAAATAGGATTGCAGTCGCAGACGAATTGAGTGCAATGCTACTTAATGACTCAATGGACTATCACTCCAGATGGACGGACTATATACACCGATAATTGCCAGAGTATGGAGACGGAAGATAGATACGGATAGATAGATACATATACAAGATAGAGATAGATAGATAGACAGATGTATGGATGGGTGGATAGATAGATAGATAGATAGATAGATAGATAGATAGATAGATAGATAGATAGATAGATAGATAGATAGATAGATAGATAGATAGATAGATAGATAGATAGATAGATAGATAGATAGATAGATAGATAGATAGATAGATAGATAGATAGATAGATAGATAGATAGATAGATAGATAGATAGATAGATAGATAGATATAATAGATAAGTATAGCTTATCAAATTATATATTCTCTTATCGCAGCTACGATTTCTAGATGGTCTTTAAGCAAACACATTTAATGCCATATATTGCTTAAAGTTCGCCTAAATCACTAGAAGTACTGCACCGCAGGTTTAATTAGGAATGGATAGCGGTGAAACTAGTTCTGGTATAGATAATCTCACTGTTTAAATCAGACGCAGTGAAGAAATCGGCTCTCAGTCTTGATTCAAAACTTCATTGTGTCTGTTAATACTTCATTATTAAAGGGAAGATTTGGTCGTTGTGTTGTCGATTAAACATTAACAAAATGATGACCTCGATTTTCCGAACAGATATACTCAGAGGCCTTGCCCATCTCTATTGCGATGCAGTATGAATCAATCGTTTCGTAACGTTATTCATCAGCTGATCCGAGGATCGTAAACAGCTAATTTTAATGATTGCATTAGACCATAGTAACAAAACAGATGGATCGTATGATGCGAAATTGCATTAGACCATAGTAACAAAACAGATGGATCGTATGATGCGACATCAGGTTGATGGAAATGACGATTTACAAAGGCTAGTAACTTCACTATCAGGGCAACTGACATGACACAACACCACTTAAAACGCTACATCTGAACTGCAGTTAAACTGCAATTCAGATGTAGCACTTTAAGCGGTGTTGGTAAGAGAAACTGGCTGAAGAGTCACGTGATAAATGTGTACGTTCGTTGACTGGGCGATGGTGCAGGCGTCGTGGTATGCCAGGTTTTATCATTGACTTCTTTATCAGAGGCTCATTATAGACAGTTGTTTAGCGAACGCTCATGTGATAAACATTTTGTACATTTTTTTTATCCCGTCTCAACCTATAAACAGATCGATCATATCTCATGTCTCGATTTGCAAGTTATTGAATACATCTTTAGCATATAAGGTATGAACTTAAAATTGTCTATCAAGTTAGCCTCAATGGTACTTCAATACTTAGACAAATTACGCAAACCTCAACGGTCGTCTACCGTGCCGATCGATTGCTTATGAACAGACCAGATCATTATCAGTGGCCGCAGATAATCTGGCTACTTTTCAACGGCCAATGAATACCATTTGCTACGCATGATTTGATTCCTTTGTAAATACAACACAACATCGTTGGTGCCGTTTATATCGTAGAAACCGCGACATCGCGTGAGTAGTGTTATATCCAACGAGGGTACCCCGTTTTCAGCAGGCCGCATTTCTATGAAAAGACCACAGACACCAAGTAGTACTGGGATGATGAATGCCAATACATAGCTTTGCCACCCATACACTGCACGCAAAGACCACATTGGGTCGCACAATGAAATGGTCATCAATTTATACCCTTGCTATGCGAGGCGGTACACACGATATATTGGTTTTGTATTCATTGTGATGGGTTTCGATTTTTGAATCAGGAGGGACGTCGAATTATAAGCAAGTATGTAGCTGATATTTCCGGCAAAAAGCACATATCAAGCGACTCTTACCTTGTCAACACAACCTAGACAGTTTTACGCAGATATCTCTCAGAGTGATCATAAACATGTTTGATGCATGTGTGCACAAGGAGCCTTAAGCATTGCAATTTTCTATTGCTTTTGGGGATTCCTCTCCTTTAAAATCGCTTTGGATGATTATATAAGCCGGCCTGGATATTAAGTTTTTCGAAGGGATTGAGTACGATGACGCCCAGAATCGTGTGAGTAGTGAATAACCACTGCTCCAAACGGTAGGTGTAATAACGGCCTTAAATTTAAATCGATGCTATAACGCCGTTCACGAGGTACATAATGGATGGTAGTAAAGTTGCTGGTTGCCAAACTGATAGCTAGACGAGGAGCGACTATTCGGGCGACCTTGTATCTATTCGTTAGCCGTTATTCATGATGAACATTCAGATTGTGGTCTGTTTGGGTGTTGTTATCCCATAGTAATCGTTTGCGATCCCAAACGCCTAAGACAATTGCTGACATAAAACTGATTGTCGTGTGACTTATATCAAAGACAACTTATCCATAATGGTCGGTTTGTAATATGTGTACGCCAGTGCATGAGTGGTTGATTATTCGTATGATCCGCTGTGAGACCACAAGGGGACGGACGAGAAATCCATGGTACTTAGCCGGCAGCTGTAAACATTCAATCAGTTTTGAAATTCTATAAAGGCACCTTCGTGATTTTAAATGGCCAGGCATAGCGGAATGTGACCATTTAACGCCAGTACAATCCATATGATTAGATGCTGCGGCATGATACTCACGTAATTGGACAATTACGCTTGAAATATCAAATAATGTGTCGCTTTGTATGCGACTTCATAGCAGGCACATCCTTGACAGTACACTTTGCATCTTAGAATGATAATAAAAAGCACTGGCGTATCTTTGTGAGACATGAAATGCCATATGGTGCTTTAAAAATATTTTCGTTTCAGCACTAAATACGACACTAAATTCTGACCAACGGTAACGAGGACGATGTATGCTGAAACAATAGAAGTTTGGACATGTGAGGTGACAGTTTTATTGTACAGCAAGCCAACCAGGCTAGCGACAAAACAACATAACGTTATGGTAAAGAGTCAGAACAGAGGCGATATTGCTACATCTCCTTTCCTTTAATAAAGAAAAAGAAAACTAATTTAGACGCTGGAGTATAGTGTAAGTACTAAAAACATCTCTACTAATAGAAGTCTCTGATGATTTAAGTCACTATCTTTGTAGTTTGATATCCAGATTGAGAAATGGTGAGATTCCAGTCTGACCTCTTAACAGTCTTTGAAATACACATGATTAACACAAATTACAGAAAGTACTAGACTCAGTTCTTTGGCATTTTGCACTCTTTACTACACTGCAAACTAACATAAACTTATTGAACATAGTTCTTTAGTGCTCTTGGTTTCTTGCTAGCGGATCCTTGTCAGTTGATGGAGTCTCCTTTGGTGGAGCAGGTGTTTTCTCCACTGGCGGAGGTAATGGAACAGAAGGTTCTTGCTGCGATCTGATGTTGCCGCGGTTTCTCCTGAGATTCTGTCCATCTGTGTGCACAATATATGAACGTGGACCAACGACATCAGACACAGTGGCATCAGACCACTGGCTGTGAACTTGAGGTCTTGTCTGCACACTAACTGGCTGGCCTGTGACCAGTTTAGGTAGACCCTTGACGTGTTGGTCATAGTAAGCTTTGTTCCTTTGCTTACGATGTTGAAGGTGGAGGGGTACATCTTGGGGAACATGAGGGTGGTAATGTACCTTGCCTACAGGCATTAGACTCTTTGTACGTCGAGACATCAGTCTTTGTACAGGGCTTGTATACACACCCTGTGTTGGCGTGTTTCTTTGCTGAAGTAGCATCAAATATATGTCACTCTTGTTTCTCTTAGCTTTTTTCACCATACTCTTAGCCACTCTCACGGCAGCCTCGGCCCTGCCGTTGCTCCTTGAGTGGTGAGGTGAGCTGGTTACATGCCTGAATTCGTAGTCAGAAGCAAATTTGGCAAAATCCCCAGACGCGTAATTGGGACCATTGTCCGTGACTACGACGGCTGGAATTCCATGAATACTAAGGTTTCTCTTCAGCACTTTGATAAGGTCCTTTGAGGTGAGTGTTGGTAGTTCATCAACGTCGACGAAGTCACTATAGTGATCAACAATGACCACATAGTGTCGCCCATCTAGCTCAAAGCAATCTGAGCTGACTATTTCATAAGGTAGCTTGGGGACTGGGTGACTCATCATGGGTTCTTTCTGATTGTTTGCTTGATATTGTGCACATGAAGTGCACCTGCCTACAATGTCTTTTATGTCAGCGGACATTCTGGGCCAATATATTATGTCCCTGCATAGGCGTTGAGTAGCATCTACACCTTGATGTGCTGAATGTGCCTTGGTGAGCATTTCTGCTCTCATGACCCTTGGAATCACAATGCGCGTTCCTCTGTATATAAGTCCATTGACTACGGCCATCTCGTCACGATAAGGCCAATATTCTCGAACTGACTCTTGGACCATCTGTTTGTCCACTGGCCAGCCAGTTTGTATGGCATTGGATAACAGCATCATAGTGGCATCACGTGCTGTCTGAGCTCGAACTCTCTGGAGTCGTTCATCATTTATGGCCAGATCACACTCGAGTTCGATATCTTCCACTTCTTTCTGTATATCTTCCACTGAGGCGATGTTGTAGATGACACATTCTGATTCCATATCAGTGCTTGGGGATGCGCGACTGAGGGTATCTGATATGATCATGTCTGGCCCTCTCTTATAATACACAGTAAAGTTATATTTTTGAAGCCTGAGACGGAGCCGTTGCAGTCTTTTGGGAGCTGAGAGTATAGATTTTTTGAAGATTGTTTCCAGGGGCTTGTGGTCACTGAGCACAGTAACCTCTTTTCCAGCAAGTAGTTATCAAATTTTTCCATAGCGAAACAGATTGCTAGGCACTCCTTTTCAATTTGGCAGTAATTCTGCTCTGTTGTGCTCAGCGCCCGGCTAGCGAAGCAGACTGGCTGCCCTTCCTGCAGCAGGACTGCGCCTAGTCCCACCGAGCTGGCATCACATTCTACTGTGACTGGCTTAGAGATGTCATAGAATTTGAGCACCGGAGTGGAGACGATCATTTCCTTGATCTTTGTGAATGCCTCCTCATGTTGTGGAAGCCAGTCGAATGGGCGATCCTTGTCACAAAGACGCCTCAACGGCTCGCAAACCTCGGACAGCTTTTCCAGGAACTTAGAAAGATAGTTCACAAGACCAATCAGCCGTTGTACATCTGAAACACAGGTTGGTCTAGCCATGTTGGTGATTGCAGCTGTCTTCTCGGGATCCACACGGAGCCCTTCACTGGTCAGAACGTGCCCCATGTATGATACACAGGTCAGCTTGAACTTGAGTTTGTTTTTGTTGAGTTTGAGGCAACGTGCTCTTGCTCTCTCAAGCAAGCGGATGAAAGCAGCATCGTGGTCACGTTCCGCTTCCTGAGTGTCACTGCACCCATAGATCAGAATGTCATCTGCAATGACTTCTACATTTGAAAGTCCTTCAAGTACTTGGGTGAGTTGACGTGAGAACTCTTCAGGGGCGGAGCAAATGCCAAACGGCATGCGTAACCATCTGTAGCGATCCTGTGGGGTCCAGAAGGTGGTGAGGTAACTGGATTCCTCATCGAGTTTGACCTGTAGAAAACCATCTTTCGCGTCAAGTACGCTGAACACTGTTGCTTCACTAAGCTGTGGAGTGATATCTTCTATTATCTTAGTTGGAAAATGAGGGCGCCTGATAGCCCTGTTCAGGTGTTGTGGGTCGATGCATACCCGCAACTTGTTGGGCTTCTTGACTGCGACCATGTTGCTGATCCAGTCTGTTGGTGTTGTAACCTTAGTGATGACACCATCCTTTTCCATAGAGTCGAGTTTCTGCTCGAGTTCTTTTCGCAGTGGAACGGGAACTCTCCGTGAGTGATTTTGGACGTTTGGAACTGACTTGTCAATGTCAATATGGTAACTTCCAATAATTCCAAGCCCTTCAAAGACATCGTGGTAGTTGCGAAATATTGAATCAACTGTGAGTCCTAGCGTCTCGCAACTCGCGCCTGATAACAGAGTGACAGGTGCGCTACTGAGGACTTGAAAATGAAGCTTGTGAGAAGTACCTTTGTTCAGCACACATAAGTCTTTAGAGCCCATGGGAGTCTCTGAAGTACAGTTGTACATTTTCAGTCGAACACATATACTGAAAGTAAGTTAGTATGAAAGTACTTGGGTGACAATTCTGAGAAGCCTTGTCACATGGCTCCCTATTTTCGCCCACCTTTAAAAATTGTAACCACAGTTCAAATCATAGAAATATTCTCAAATTGGATGTTGACAGCTTCTATAAATGTAACACATATAAATAGTTCACATAGCAGCTGTTGACAACTCTCCTGGGTTCTGTGATCGACTTCTGACACCATGAAACAATAGAAGTTTGGACATGTGAGGTGACAGTTTTATTGTACAGCAAGCCAACCAGGCTAGCGACAAAACAACATAACGTTATGGTAAAGAGTCAGAACAGAGGCGATATTGCTACATATGCAACGAAACCTCACTTATCTACATCATGTCATGTGCTTTATAATAAACATGGCTGATGGTTTCAGTCAGTCCCGCTCTGCAAGGTTCAATGGCATAGTTCTTTATTATTACGTAGTTTTACATAAGAAACGGTGTAAATTCCTTGTATTTTACCTCACCCAACATAGCTAAACACTTAGGCATAGGTATATATTTACATAATATAATTTGCAGTGGCTGCCATCTTCAAACAGCGCATTGGTGAATGCTGTTTTCTCGTTCTCCTGGAATACTACATGCTTGGCGATACTGCTGTCTCAGATCAGAAAACTACTGGATTCCAGGTATTCTCAAGTGCACCATACACCGTGCTTAATTGGATATCGGGGCCAATCAATCTTAATGAATTGGTTGTTCGTAACAGCCTGTAGAAGGACCCCTCGAATATTGTAACCTAATCACTTCAACGGAGGCAGGAAGGTATCTGAGGGAGAATATGTTGTATTTTCAGCACACCTAGTTTTAGCGACCAAAACAACCATAACGTTATGGTAAAGAAAGGATCTGGGCTGACCCTGAAGAGGAGAATTCCTTGTATTTTAGCTATCTGGACCGGATAATTTGCAGTGGCTGCCATCGTTGGTGAATTGTTTTCTCGTCGTTCTCCTGGAGTACATGATACTAGTCTGACTAGGTATTCTCAAGTGCACCATACACCGTGCTTAATGGATATCGGGGCCAATCAATCTTAATGAAATGTAGAAGGACCCCTCGAATATTGAACCTAATCGAGCAGGAAGGTATCTGAGGGAGAATATGTTATTTTCCGCTGCACACCTATTCGTGTCATCTCCCTGAAGAAATAGAATTGAGCTATCACCGGATATCGTGAGAATGAGGTAACTGACTACGGATGGACAATCAACGCGTATTATAAGCAGTTACTCAATGATGTGAACCTATTCATGGAAAACTAATTAATTATAGAAATCGATCCGGTTGGCCTTGCGATGGTTCACTTGGATTAAATGAACGCCGTCGAAACATTCTCCACGCTTAAAATCCGGCCATGTTCGTTGCGCTATCGTATTACTACGATATTGGTTGCTCGCTCTGCTGATGCCCATGAACTAAAAATAGGCTCTTGACTAGAGCCTTCACTGACACCGTCACTCAACCGTATATTTCAAACGAACAATCCACCGCATTATTTGTATCCGTAAAGTCGCTCAGTCGATTAACAAACATGTGTCTTGTTTGCAACATGGGAAGCTCCGACAATAATTCATTCACAAATAATGTTGTTTGCATCGACACGAAAAGACTGTGCATGTGGAGATCTCCCAATTGCTATAGAGATTATGCTGGTTTAGATCAGAAACCCGTGACGTCCTTGGTATCCCTGTACTCTTCCGTTCAAAGTAATATCACTTTGTTTGTTTCAATGTTTTTTTATTCTATTAATGAAATGCTTATTGCATCAAGGAAATACATTCTTATTGCTACTAAAACCATGAATGATACGCAATACTGAGAACATCCATTTATTGATCTATTCAGGTTGAATGTGCAGTAATGCGCGTATTAATATTCTTCTAATTACAAGTAACCATTAACAGTATTGTATACTATTAGACTCCACAACCATTGCGTATATCCGTTCATTAGGTAAGTATTGATGTGTACACGGATTACTCCACTTATCAATTCACCCGTATATCCCCGTAACCGACCCCATTTGAATAATGTGTTGCCAATTCCATGACACTTAGATATGGGTCGTGGTTTTCCCAAGTGCAAAACGAAGCACTTTAACTGTCAGGCCGTAAACAGACGTTACATATGATGAGAGAATCATCAGCTGGCAACTCTGATCCCTTTGTCGAGAATGTAAATGTATTATAGCGTATCATAGCGTCTGGCTGCCCACGGGTAGTTTATGAATCACTTACAACACAACCAATAATATTTAGCTAAGTATTAGGTTAGGGACGCGACACGAAATATGAAAGTCCCTACCTCTATTTTAGTACTGTTTCATGTATACAAAAGAAAATTATTTGTCACCACATACCGATATGCTTGATTGTAAGCAATTCGATTGGAACTTTGGAAAAGATATACAGGAAGCCCAGAGAATCTTCTAATAACTTTGGAGGGTAATAAACTTGACAGGGTATACCAAATAAGATTCTTGGGCACCGTGATTGATAAAAAAACTCTGACAGGCGCACATTAAATACGTACAAGCTATAATAACCAAAAACATGTCCGTTTTATATAGAATAAAAGAAATACTCGACACACACACACTATGTACACTATATGGAACTCTAATCACCTGTACTGCTGTGACATATGGGGTAATACGCACAAAAAAAGACTAAATAGCTTATATCTTCCACAAAATCAATGCAATAGATTTATTACTTATACGGGATACTCATAACACACCACTCGTCAATTTTATACTTGTAAAATTCTAGTCTACGTCCCAGAATCCAGCGGTTCCGCTACGCTTCTCGCCCTAGAGTCTACGACAAGACAAGATCTAAAACTGGTGCGTCCAAATGTTCATTTGACATGTTCGTTAATTTTCGTGACAACCCCTGTTTGACAAATCAACGCAAAGGTTGTGACCCGCATTGACCTTAGTTGGGTGCACATGGCTCATGAAACTGGCTTGTGATACGCGCCCTCGGTTTTATGTGACGTCATGTACATCGTTGCGGTGTGCGTCCAATGAGAACACACTGAATGTCTTCTGTAATTAGGGGGCGTCTCACAAGTTCAAACTGGCTACACAACACACGATGTAATCGCTTAGCTGCATGGTAGTATGTTTACGTAATACAGTCAGTTTAAAGAGACCAGCTGTGTGTCTGCTTCGCTGGCCGACTGTGTGATTAAGGGTGCCGCTCAGCGTGTAACAACAAATCGAGGTGTTGCAGAAGACGTGCCCGTCTCATAAAAAACACTCGTCCCGTTGGACAAGTTGACTAGGTAAGTCACATGTGCGACAGGACAAATCACTTGTCTCGGGCAAGCAGACAACCATTGGTGTCCATCCCTGACCCGTTCCAAGCATGTCATCGAGAGTAGTACAGTAGCTAACAACATTTAGCAGAGAGCACAAGTCTTTCAATAACACGCCATGCGACCGTTGCGCGTAATCCAGGGCTTCCGATGGAGACATCTTCATCGTTACGCAACAGCAAATACTTCAGTTCATGTGAAAAGTGCTGTAAAACGAAGCGTACAAAAGCAAATATGGCGCCGAATCTTTGGAAAATGTGACACACACCAATGAGAGACAATGACTCAAAAGTATCGAGAGACGTGGCATCTGACCGGAGCAGACCAAATGTAAACTAGTCCAGATAAGGCATGTTGTCAGCATAGACTCTGACGCAAGTATTGAACATCATTAATATGTAAACAGAGCCCGCAGCCAAGGGCCTAGGGGACCTTGACTAGTAAAATTCTGAAGTTACATGATTTGATTCACAATAGATCAATGCAATTAATGTATAAATCCGCTTTAAACGAGTAACCATCTGTTCTGCAGTTCAAACACATACGACACACAGCCATTCAACAGAATAAAAAAAATCACTGGCCTAAATAGATCAATTTATACATACATACATACATACATACACATACATACATACATATATATACATACATACATACATACAGAGAGACAGACATACATATATAGAGATACAGACATACAGATATAGAGAGATATATCTAGATATAGAGAGAGAGATATATATATATATATATATATATATATAGATATATATATATATATATATATAGATATATATAGAGATATATATATATATATCTATATATATATATATATATATAGATATATATATGTATATATATATATATATATATATATATATATATATAAGATATATATATATATATATATATATATATATATAATATATATATATATATAGACATATAATATATATATAAAATATACATATATAGACATATACATAAATACATAAAAATCTATACACAAAAACATATATATATATAAATATGTATATATATATATTATAAATTTATATATCATATATATATATAAACATATAAATATATATATATATACATATGCATATATATACATATCAATGTATATATATATTTGTTTTTCTTATATATATACATACATGTATATACATATATATGTACATATCAATTTGTATATATATGTATGCATATACATATATATTAATATGTATATTTGTATATATATATATGTATGTATATATATATATATCTTATATATATATGTAAGTATAAATGTTTATATGTATATATATATATGTATAGATATATGTATATATATGTATTGGCATGCGTATTCGTATGTGTATTCATATGCGTATTCGTATGCGTATAAGTATGTGTATTCGTATTCGTATGTGTGCATATGTATATGTGTGTGTACATGTATATATAGAAGAAATATATATATATATATATTTATATATGCATATATATATATATATATATATATATATATATGTATATATATTTATATATGAATAAATATATATATATTTATATATATATATATATGTATATATATATATATATATAAATTTATATATATATACATACATGCGTATTCGCATGCGTATAAGTATGTGTATTCGTATTCGTATGTGTGTGTGCGTGAGTGTGTGTGTATATGTGTGCGTGTGTATGTGCGTGTGTTAATTTGTGTGCATGTGTGCGTATATGTGTGTGTGCATGTTTGTGTGTATATGCATGTGTATGTGTGTGTATATCGTGCTTAAGATGACTATCTCTCTGCTTCCTATATGCCCTTTCTAGATAAAGAAAAATCATTCAAGGAATACTGTGAACGGTTGCACTTTAGGGCTGTGGTTTCTTACATATTGAACACCCGATGGCGTTTTGGCAAAATTGTGTTCATTAGGCGAAATTGATGCTACTTCGTTGTATCTGAGAGTGTGAATCACATCATTATGTGTCCATGCAATATCGAGCTAATAGCATCAAAATGGAGATGTACACAACGATTTCAAGGTCTTGTTTGATCCAGAATATGCTTCCAGACCTAATGGACCTAATTGATCTTGTTTTTGAAGAAGCTGATGCGACGATGTCATCACACTCGAAGCGGTTTCAACACAGAGAAATATCAAATGGAACATCTACGGCGGAGTTTCAACAGCTGATGAGATTCCTAATCGCAAATAATTTGCCAACACAAATGTCTTTCGGCATTCTGACGTCATCCAGAGGTAATCACTTGTAGAGAGCAATAAGAAATTGTGATAAACACACCGTCTTAACATAAGAGGCCAGCATTTAAAGAAGATGTAGTCAGAGGCGGCATCAGTAGCAGCATTAAAGGGAATACACTATATAGAAGCGTTCAGATATATCATTTGCGATAAGCCCCTAGCCCTTGTCGGCGAAGTACAATTTATATTCCATTTCTAGAATCGCTAGTAAATGGACGGATGCTGTGGTTGAACGGTCAGCCATACTATATCAGCGATGTGTATCTCCTTCCTTAACCCTAGCCATTATCCACCGCATTATACAACATGGGATTCTGTGAACGACGCGGCTTGAATACTTCATGGGCAAGCATATTGATATTCATCAAATCCCCAAACGTGTGCAGCTAGGTGGCGGTCCGTATCTTACTAGAAGAAATGGTGTTTTCTGAAGCACGTCCAATCAATTAGGAACTTCTCTGTTGAATATGTTGGAGAGCAAATATAAAATTATGCCGACTGCGCTATATTCCGGAATTAGCCCTAACCACCCCGTTGTTGGCTAACTAATTCAGTCGCTTGTTCAACTAGCATATAGTTACTCGTCCTGTGAAAACTGGTCATCTCATTTTGGGCTTAGCATCGTCCTGTCATCATACAAATGACGCGAGTCGTTTAGTTATGTAAACAGGGCTTTTCCGGCGAAAATAAATGGGGAAGTACTCCAGCCATGGCACAAGTTATTACGGCTTACTAGATCTACAACGAATCGCAATTTGTTTAACAACATTCCTGAAGTTGTTCCGCCATGTAAAAACCATATGGTATGACTGAGGTGTACTCGAGCGTTACAATAGCA
Source organism: Urechis unicinctus (assembly GCA_034190875.2). Lineage (NCBI taxonomy): Eukaryota > Metazoa > Annelida > Polychaeta > Xenopneusta > Urechidae > Urechis > Urechis unicinctus. Next base: position 55,528,419 of record CM067347.1, on the reverse strand, counting down.
ACATAATAAATAAACCAACTGAAGAAAACGGACCGTGGCATTAAGTGTGGTAGAATTTCACAGCTCATGTCATCTGGTGTATTATGGTGTCCCGGGTTTTGAAGCCCAGTCAAATATGAGTAGGTACAGGAAAGTATCGATACAAATTGTTATTCTTGTGTGTTTCCAGGTTCCTCAAGCGTGTTTTGAATGCGTAAACTACTGGCTTTCCAGTTAAAGACTACATATTTGTTTGGCTGAGACGGAACTAGCCACGTATATGTTATGGTATCTAAGACGGTTGGATTGGTAGTTTGTCTGAAATAGATAACATAGAATTTGGCAGTTACGAGACGCATTGTCGGCGTCAACCCATCCTTTTGAACACATCGTGACCGGACGAGTGCCGCTTGTTTTCATGACAAGTAGATTGCTTGTTCTATCGGTGCGCTGTTGAAGGCCAGCGAAATTAGATGTTGTAACAACAATATATATATCAAGGATAGAACCACACCATCCTCTTAAAAACTTTGACATTTAAAAACACACCGAACTGGTTAGTCAAACCGTTTCGAGGGCGAGTCACTGTATTCCTGCTAAAATTACACTTGTTCCCTCCCCTTCAACCTCACGTAAACTATATATGCATTTGCGCCTCTTGATGCTTGAATAGAGGCGAAAAGCCGTAGAAATCAAGGATTCAATTCTATTGTTTAGCGCCCGAGGACCCAAAAGCATATACGCGGCAACAGTAACAGTCCCCGGACTTGCAGCAGAAGTATCCACCGCCCCTCTAACCCGCTCCTCTCTTTTCCCTTCTCCTCAGCGGTAGAATCACCACTGACTCCCCAATCTGTGACTAATCCCTTGTGAATTAATCTTGTACACCGCACGCCGACTATCAGTGACGGAGTTGCAATGTTGCTGTAAACGGCAGCGCTATTCATCTCCTGAATTATGTTATCAAACAATAGAGGCAGACGCCAAGACAACATTCAAAACCCTTGTATCTTCATGAGCACAAATACGGCTTGGACGAAGGTTTGAAATACAATATCAGACAATTAGATATGCTTAAGATGGGTGGTTCGAATGCTCTTTCTCCCATGTGCACCTGCTTCAGTGGCGTTTTGCAGGAGTGTTGATCGTGGCAGGCGTCGATTGCATTACATGAAGATTTCTAAGGACCTCCCTTTGAGAGAGGTTCAGCTACACGAGGCACGATACTATCACGCTTTCCTAGCGAGTCGGGATGTTCGCAACTAAGCGGATAAAACGCACATATTTATATCCGAATGCAGGACTGGCTGAGAATCATGATAAATTATTGTTTCTTGCTTAAAGGCAATAGAAGAAGAGGTAATAGAGTGCTTGCCCGTTGAATGATAATATAGTTTATTCCCTTAACCGATAAAACGGTATCTCTAATCCTAAGGCAATAGCTTTGTAATCAATATGAGCTATGAACATAAAGCAGGCCTCTGTCCTCATGTTTGTGGGTCTGTGTGTATTCTTGTTGGTATAGAGCCTGCTGCATCCGTGCTCCTTACCCTGCTGCATTCCTAACCTAGGCAAAAACGCCCGTCAATGCATTAGGAGCAAATGGGAAAATGAGAAGAATTTAACAAAAGCCACTACTGTACACTTCGTTCGGATACCAATAGCAATATTAGCCAAACTTCAATATTCAAAAGCAGGTTAACCAAATGAATAGAACCATAAACTATATAATTTATAACTCATTCACTTTTCAATGTTCTTGTACTAATTAGTATATTCTCTGCTGCAACAAGTAATTCCGATTTCTTTACAAACGAGAAATATATGATATAACAAAAACATTTTTCTTCTAGCCAACACCAACATTAACAGCATCATTTGGTGAATAATTTCCTTATTGGGGTTACTTTTATTAAAGATGAAGATAAAGTATTATGAGAGCCGTCAAAACATAGACAGACACCGAGAACTCGCGCAAGTTTTAGTTGTTTTAATTCTACTCTCCTTGGAGTAGGTGCGTCTCAACACTAGCAAAACAACCAATGCAATCGGAACTACTGAACAGGATATGGAAATGATTGAGCGGTTGCATTTCTATTAAGCTGCATTATTTGAAAAATTCTGCATATATAGTTGTACTAGTTGGTGTTTTATTGCTCTGTTTTTCACATGTTGATGAATCATCCATCACATTATCAGCCTGTGCCATTATGAATAAGTAGCGCAATAAAACGTTTTCAAGCCTATTGTTAGCAGTAAATACAATCCTCAACACAACAGGCAAGCAATTGCTTTTAGCCATGGTATCCAAAATCCCTGAACGAGTATTGCTGCTCGGAGTAGCACATTTAGGTTAGATGTTTACTTTTTTCCACAATTCGGTTCTATGAACAAGAACTCTTTTGTTATTTTTGGACTCGCCACTCCAAGAAAAAAAGAATGACCGTGGTTCTGCTCTGGTGATCTTAAAATACTTAAATTTGGATGTTAAATTCATACATGTAATGTTTTTGAATAGCAACATGCTGTTATCAGTTAAGAGCGCCTCGGCAAAAAAAAGTCGCGCTTGCAGGACAGTTTGGATCCTAACAAAGCTAAGATCCAGAGAAGCAGGTGATTTCAATGGAATCTCTCTTCTGCGTGCTATCACATATAAATTATGTGAAAATTTATTATGCTTGATTGCCTTATTCTAATATATGATTAACAGTAGTTATGTGTTGTTATATGCTGTGCAGTCTCATGTGAGCACCACAGTAACAACATCTTCTCAGATCCACGAAGCATCATTCCCATGGCGGGATGAGATGGAGGATGAGTGAAATGTGCTAGGGCAGGGCATGGTCAAGGCCACAGATCCTGACTACATCCCCTCAGATCGCTTGAGCAATGTATGTTTGCGGCAGGAGACTATGCTACAGAATAAAAGACCATATATTTGAAAAGTACGTCAAGGTATAATCTGTTGCCACAATTATCAAAAGACTGTTGCCACAATTATCACTTGATTTAATCAAATCATTGTGTATCTGTCTTGCATCATTGCGTGTTTCGCACTATGTATACTGATATTTGCAATGATGAAGGACAGTTATGACATAAGCTTTTCCAATGAATTGCATTTGTATTTATGTAGTCATTATTTAGACTAACATTGACTTCTTGGAGAGCAGAAGTTTGCATTTAATGGTATTGATTGTACGAGGTACTGGCAGGATAACCTCCAATGACGTATCTACGTTTTGAAGTGATAATTCACAGCTGCATCATCGAAGGAACTATATTTGGGTGTATATTCTAGGTTCACGCAGCATCCCCATCTCCTGTCAACAAACATTATAATAGATCACTGTGTACCTGGCTATATGCCTCGCATCATAAGGACAGGTCATTATGGTTCTTGATGTAGTTTCCTCGCATGATCAAACGCACAATAACACACTGCCGTCACAACTTGTTCGCATACCGGTCATGGTACCTCGACGTGCGCGATGTTGCAGATGAATAGCGTTTCACCTAAATAGGTGAACATTTAACGCGCAGGCCTTTTGGCTATGGCTGTAATGATAAAGTCTACAGTGATTGGTACTTGTCAAGCACATAGGCGGTCATAACATCTCTTTGCACAGTTTCTGTCGTCCTTTATGAGGATTTATAGTCTCAATTTGAGAAATAATCGCCCCATTTGTGTCATGGCATCAGTAGCAAGGGAGTTGCATTAAGAAATAATGCGTTTATGATACACTGTGGGAGTCGCCCTGAGAAATTCAAATTTGTTACCTTACTATTGGATTGGTGTTGAATCAAAACACAAGCGTCTGGTAAAAAAATCGTTTCTTATTTCTTGTTTGTAAAAAACAAGACCCGATGGGATTCCTCATATCTGCTGTAGAAAGGGTTAAATGGAACTACTTGTTGAATTACAGATTTCTGTATGCGATGCATATTCAAATATTGACCTTTAATGTCATTTATAAGTATCGAATATGCCCACTAGGAGATGGCTGTACCTTGTAGGTGTGATAATCCAAAATGGATCATTAAAGTAATACACCGGGCATAGTGTGCATAATAAATATTTATGATACGCTGGTAGTCAGTATTATGTTTGATCCTTATCAATCATTTTGCCGAATTATCACGGTCTTTACATATATGGACTAAGAGGTACAAAGTGAAGTAATAAGAATGCGCGAGTGTATGTTATGGAAAGAAAACCCGGCCATCGAGTGAATATTGGAAATCAAATCGTTCATAAATTGTAATGCTACACCGTGGTATAGAAGAAGGTATCAACATAGAACATTGTTGGAATCAGAGCGTACATTTGATGTTCAGTGTCAGAAATGAATTGCATTAACTTCAGTCTATTAGATACCCCCTTTTTTCTTATCATTGAGCTAAGTTTGCATTGTATGATATATTCAGGTTCGTTATTAGTGAATTCCATGCCTCTGCAACAGTGAAAAATTTCTTCCACAATCTAATTTTCGCTAATGGTGAAGAAATATAAAAACATGCTTTGCCAAGTCGTCCGGACTTTTGTAAGCTCCTGAACCAACTTGATTCAAATGTCAGAATTATTTTAAGCAAGGCTGGACTGATTTACTTCTATCATATCAAAACCTGTATTGCAGTCGCTTGCGTGTAGGCAACACTGTCTGGGCGTTTAAGCACTTGTGTATCAAAATATGTTATAATGAATTAACGTTTGATCTGGGAATACTGCTGACTATGCAGTTTGGTTACTTCATCACTTTTTATGCGCACTGCGGCTCATTTTTATTTTTCCAGCTTATGAAATAGTATTCACTGGTAAAAACACAGACGCCGATGACACTGATGTGCCACGCTTGATATTTTACTGGCTTGTTCAAGCGCGATTTATATTTTGGAATTTTAACAATTCTTATGTCTTTATCATAACACTTCTCAAAATGTGCTTTATTTTAATGCGCGTTAAGTTTTTCTTAAAATGAAAACAAAAACAGAACAGCTGCAAAATTGCATTTTATAAGTTCGCAATCTATTATAGCACTAGCGAGTGTACTAAGCTGACAAACAGTTTGAGCTTATTTATTGATTGCTAAAACCATATGTTTGAGAACTTTAATTGTTAAATGCAACAATGGCACCCTTTATAGTTAGATCCACTGATTAATACGCCTCCTATGTAACTGTGCTACTGGATTAGGCTATGTTGAAGTATCATCACCCATGAAACTCAGGGAGGACCCTGACTATGAATTATTGGAGTAACTACTAAATAGGGTTATAAATAGACGAGGAATTGCTTCATGTTGTATATACCCTGGTTAACAATAATAATACATAGCATATCGAAAGGCTACGTAAAGCATTAGCGATTTCAAAGAGCTAAGAAGTGAGTGGTTCGATAACATATAAAAACCAACTTAAGACTGGAACAAAGAGAGGTTTTGACATTCGTTTGGGAAAATATGTATTTGGCTTGGATGTGATATGCTTGCAATATCAGTCACTCATGTGTGTTGCTGCTATTCAGCTCAAAAGGTGTTCTTAATAAGGGATTACGAATTTACTTGCACGCTCGCTTTTCCTGATTAATTGCTTCGCCTCCAGGCAAGGCTTGCATGTCTTGTCATCCACCACTCAGTTGGCTTGACAGGCTTTGCAACATGATAACTACATATTGACAATTATGATAGATTTGAGAGCATTGTTAGATCATTAATCATGCTATGTTTCCTACTGTCAATGGGTTCCAGCGATATACTTACCTGAGACTCGTTTATGCCTAACACGAAGCCTCCATTGCAGAACAATTGTAGCTACGTGTCTAATTAAGGCATCACGTTAGGCACTATCGATATATATATATATATATATATATATATATATATATATATATATATATATATATATATATATATATATATATATATATATATATATATATATATGATATATATATATAATACAATATATATATATATATATATATATATATATCGATATGCATATATATATATAAATATATATATATATATATATATATATATATCTCTATATTTATATCTCTTTATATTTGTAAATATGTATATTTATAATATATAAATATATATATATATATATATATATATATGTGGGTATTATATATATATATTTCTCGTTCTCCCTCTAAATATGTATGTATGTTTAGTATATATATATGTATATATGTCTCTATATATCTATATTTATCTCTACCTCTATATGTGTCTCTATAAAGATATAAATATAGATATATTCCTATATAACATCTATATACCGTATCTATCTATCTTTCTCTATGTCTATCTCTCTCTCTCTCTCCCTATAAATATACAGAGATATATCTATCTATATATATATGTTGAGAGAGAGATATAGAGGAGGGTTGAGATATATGAGGATGTTGATATATATAGATATCTAATGGAGAGAGGGAGATAGACAGAGAGGTATATAGAGAGATATAGAGTCTCCCTATATAGAGAGAAGAGAATATATAGGAGAGGAGAGAGAGAAAAGATAGATATATATAGATGTCTAGATATATATATAGACATATATAGATAGAGATATATATATAGAGAGGGAGGAGAGAGAGAGATAGGTATTAGAGAGGATATAGATATATAGAGAGAGAGATAGAGAGATATAGGGATATAGATAGAAGAGAGAGTAGAGACAGAGAGAGAGAGAGAGAGATTAGAGAGAGAGAGAGAGATATATATCTATATATAGAGATATATCTAGAGGGAGAGATATATATATCTATATAGTATATATATATATTATATATATATATATGTATAGATATATATATATATATATATATATATATATATATATAGATATATATAGATAAATAGAGTATATATATATATATAGATATATATAGATATATATATATATATATATATATATATATATATAAATATATATAGATGTGATATATATATATATATTATATATATATATATATATATATATATTATATATAGACATAGATATATATATATATAGATAGAGATATATATATATATATATATATTATATATATATATATCTATATTATATATATATATCTAATATATATAGATAGACATATCTAGGGAGAGATATATATATATATACAGATATAAATATATATATATATATAGGAACATATATATACTCTATATATATATATCTATATATGTATAAGAGAGATATTAATCTCTCTATATATATATATCTCTCATATATATCTCTCTATTTATATATATATATATATCTCCATATATCTATATATATATCTCCAATATATATATATAGAACATTATATAAATAGAGATAGATATATATATATATATATCTATATATATATGCTATATATATCTATCTATATATATATATATATGTATATATATATATATATATATATATATAGATATATATATATATATATATATATATATTATATATATATCCATATATAAGATATATATCTATATATATATATATATATATAGATATATATATATATATATAAGGGAGAGATATATATATATATATAGAGATATATATCTAGATAGAGAGATATATATTAGATATATATCTAGAGAGAGATATAGAGGGAGAGATATATAGGAGAGAGAATATATAGATCTATAGATATATCTCTCTATATAGAGAGGATATATATCTATAGAGATATAGAGAGAGAGTAGAGAGAGAGAGATATAGAGGAGATCTCTATATGAGATATATATAGAGACAGATAGAGAGAGATAGAGAGAGATATATACATATATATATATATATTATATATATATAGTATCTATATATATATAGATATATATATATATAACATATATATATATATCTCTATCTATATCTACCTCTCTATATAAATCTATATCTATATAGATATAATATATCTCTCTCTCTATCTATTATATCTCTCTCTCTCTATCTCTCTCTCTCTCTCTCTATCTATCTCTCTATATATATATATATATATATCTCTCTATATATATATATATATATATTATATATTTATATATATATATATACATAAAGAGTGGTGTCACAACTAATGGGATGATCCTGCTTGTCTCATCTTTTTGTCATATGATAAATCACTCCCATTTTGTCATTCTTTTTTTACCTTGTTAATCTCTATCACTTTCTCGGTTTTTTTTTCACTTGTGCCTATTTAGTTTTGTCATCAGTATGCGGGTTGCTCATTGGTAATTTGAAATGCAATCAGATATGTTTCTATTAAGCAGAGGCAAAAGTAACTGCTACTGCAGTGGCTTAAATTAAACAAACAGTCGTTTATATGGCATGTTGCGATGCATACGAATTAAACTGCTATCTATTAAAAACAGCAGAATTAGTGCGATGAGCCACTAAGCTAACGTGGTGAACACAATAGCCAGCTTATCGTCCTCTGTCTTGCACGTAGTATTAATATTAATGTTTGGGAGTAGATTGTGAGTTCTCCAGTCACGCCTTTCATTATTCCTCAGATGCATTAGCCCAGTACTCTCTGCGAATTTATTGATCATATCAAGACGTATATGGGAAGAGTATTCATGCACCTGCTGAATCGATTATATAGTCACGAATGCAGTGGAAACATATATGAAAACAGAGGGCAATGACAAACAATGTGGTAGAATCAGCGCTGTCGGTTTGTAAATCAATACTCTTTAAAGCTGCCATCATTATACGCTCGTCTGAATCCTGTATGTTTGTCGGACAGTAGCAGAATGGGTTCGGAGAGACATGCCAGGAGTGGCTCCGTCGCGAACCGAATGCAGTCACAGAACTGCAGCTGTGGTAAAAACGTTGTGAACCTTGTAAGGATTGGTCCGCTCGAAAGAATTTCCCACGCAGCATATGTTCCAATAGCAGCAGAGGGGAAGGAGCCCAATCGATCCACGTCGTTCGTGACGGTGATAGCGTGGATAGCGGGACATGGGGGTAAATTCCAAACGTTCATTTTAATAACTGGTTTTGAGAAGGTTATACCAACCCCGAATCAGTCTAGATGCCGCAGATCGACCCCAGACGCATTCGGTGCGCGATCATCTGCCTACACACTCGAGACGACTCAAATATATGTGTATTAGCTACCACAGATTAGACATGAGTCGATGATTTGTATTTCACATGCATCTAGAAGACGTGTGATGCGTTTGGATTTAAAGATAATATATTTAAGGCAGTTAAATATGGTGATGAGCCGTTTTCCGAGTGATTAACTGCCTCGCCTTTAACCCTCAGGTTGGGGGTTCCATCCTAAGGTGTCTAAGCATAACATATTCTTAATGACTCGCATGATCATGTCAAATGGCGGTGCCATCCTCGACAGGGCATGTACCCGACCCCGTGTCTCAGTGGTATCGTGCTGGACCTTCGTCACAGCGGCGTGGGTTTCGCATGGGCCAAGGCCAAGGATTTGGTGCCAAGTGGGCGATGGCAGTTAGGTGGACTGTCCAAGCATCTCGACCATCCTGAACATTGCGATATCCGTTCGTTGTCGAGAGTGACACAAGTCCACTTTGTTATCATTTCATTTAATACGTAGTGATGCTAGCTTTATCCGTGATCATGCTTATACGCAAGTTACAAATACAGTTATATCGAATTATGTCTGAGTCTGCCACAGTTCTACATCCCTGCATTACTTTCAAGAGGCAGATAATGCTTCGGCGTTCTTAAGACGCTAATAGTTGAAAGGAATGCGACGATATTTAAAGTTTATTCTGCTTATGCAAGCAGAAAATGACTTTTGCGTCGAAATCAGCACTTTGACTGAACATGGCAAAGTAGGTTCATGAGATGTTCGATGCACTTCTTGTTCATTCTTATATAGAAGACTTATTTAAATATTAGAAAATCCTACGATGTCTGTCTGACAATAATGTATGGCACTTGGGTTAAATGGATGACCATGATATAACTAAGCCGTCCACTGTTAACGCTCCTATTGTGATTAGCTGGCTTCCTATTGTGATAACAATATTTATGTAGGTTTTCATCTGTTCTATTTATCTGTTGAATCCATTTATAAATTACAACATAAGGAAAAGAAGCCGAATTACTAGCTGCACAAATACGAATTAAACTGATTTGTAAGGCGCCATTATTGGGACAACTGGTAAGCTAAATGCGCAAGGGTTTCCATAATGTCAGGAGATTCATATAACTTATGGGGCTAGCTTTGCGTTGGTAGATCTTGAAATATATATCGCGGAGCAACTGTTCCGGCTAAGGTTTACTAACCTTGATACATTTTCCCACTTGGCTATAAAGTAAACTGATATACTTAAGATACATAATAAGTGCATTTTAATACCAATTCCGTCTAGGTTAAGTGATGTCATATGTTTTCAAGGTGACAGCATGTGATAGATCACGATACGAGGCAATGTCGTTGTGACGCTTCTGAAGAACTAATCATGCCTCACATTCGCTTTCTTGGCGAGCACGCAAACATCACGTATCAATGAATCAATCAATTTTCGTCAGGCCTCTTATGGTTTTCGATTGCAAATACCATGCGTACTCGCGCTCCTGAATAAATACGTGATTAGGAAACAGCTTAAGGATTATATGAGCTACTTGCATAGCAACGATCAGAGCCATTAGCTTAGTTTAGAACGGAAGTACGGCGAGGCAACAAATACATTCAGATAGAAGCTTGTATGCATCGGCGTAGCTCCAATAGGCACGGTAGGCCCGGGCCTACACATCGTTTCCAAAAATGAAAAATACAAAACGTCCAAATCTGCTATAAAAACTGAAAGGTAAGGGGGTGACAGCTTATGCCTACTTTACATTCAAGTTAACACTCAAGGTTAGCTAAGCATTTTTTTTTTCAAAAAGTTTAGTGGCTTTTTTTTGAAGACAGTCGAACCGTTTAACAAATCGATTCGATACTATTTTTACAACAACCGGCAAGCGCATTATTTCAATGAAGGTCTGTTTAAGTTTCGAAGCGGGAGTTTATTTTGAACGTCATTCAACATGTTTCCCCCTTACCCCGACCCTGGAGATTCCGATGGTTCGTGGAATGATGAATTCAAACTCAGACTTTTATCACAGAAGTGGGAGTTGGTCAGTGATTTCAAATTTCCATCGAGGTACGTGTGGCTGACAGATCTTTAATCGGAAAAGTTTCGGAAATTTCGGACAAAAATAAATTATTATTTTCTTAGTTTATCATAGAACAAATGGTAGCAAGGAATTACATTATAACCTTAATATTTGATATTTTGCATTTTTTCTGCTGTATTGATATATTATGTTCGTAGTTACTTCTTAGTTTAAAGGGAATACTGTATACTGTACACCAGATTGGCTCCCAAAAAGTTTTTTTTTCTGTAACGAATCTTAGGACAATTATTTAATAAAATAATTTACTCTTTGATATCATAATTGTAAAGAAAATACCAAAATGTAAAAAAAAAATCGAGTCGGAGACAGGGTTCGAACCGGTGTCGAAAAATTGCAGTCAAGCGTTGTGTAGACTGTGCTACGAAGGCTTACCCTTAATTGATGGAATATTTAAGATATATACCTAACTTGGTAATATCACGTGAAAATATCGACTAGCCAATAAGCATAAGAATGAATTCTAATAGGTATACATACCTAGTAGTTTTTTAATGGAAAAAATACGAAAATAAACTGCTAAAATAAATTAATTGTAAACTATGTGGTACTTCAGTTTGTTAGTTTCAATGCATTGTACACATCGATACCAAGTTTATGTCAGTTTTTGACAATTTTCTCATCATACAGTGTATAAAACTTAAATAAACTTATGCCCATTTATGTAAACACGGTACGACGACCCACCAGAGTGTGGACTGTACCTATTTGGAAGAAAAAGAAGAATAACGCTACTGTACACTATTCTACAGTTCATAAATAATCAATCCCTCCGTTCCTTTTATCACAATGGCCTATTCACCTTTTCATCCGTCACGAAAAATGTATAAATATATACTGCTCAGTATTATGTTTTACTGTTACTTTGCCCTTCCGTTCGTCCGTCAGATCGTCCGTTCGTTCACCCATCTATTCATCTATGCATCCGCCTGTACACCTGTATTTATAAAAGCTATATTTTGTGGTTTGGGCTATGGTCAGGGATAGGTGTGTAGGGTTTCATTTAATTGTTCAGTCTGTCATTGTGGGATAAAACCATAAAACTGGATAATGGGGTTACAAAAAACATTGTGGGGTTAAAAAGATGAAAACACAAGAACCCAGAATATATGTCTCGTCTCGTAAGAACGTCCGTCCTAACACAATCCGTCCGTACATCCTTCCATCGACCCAGTTTATCCATCCAATTGTCCTTCAGCCCACCTCTCCGTTCCTGTCGTAATTTTATTCTTCCCTCCAACCCCTCTTCCATCCACCCGTACGCAAACCAATCTACCCAACAGTCCGTCTTTACTCCGTCCATTGATCCGTCCATCCATACATGCCCGTCAATACAATATTTAAAGATTTACAGCTATTTTTTTCTATATACTATGGCATATTACTGCCGTAAGTTAACCTGATGTGTTTGCGAATTGTTTCGTGTTAATTGTTTTCGCGTTAATCATTTAATTTTCGCGTTAATTTTTGGTAAGATAGATATCTTATCTAGTTAACCAGATATTATGCTACCTATTAAGTGGTGTTCGCAAATCATAACTAGATAACCAGTTACAGCTAAAAGCCAAACATCCATTAACAGAGAAGTGGTAATACGAATCCTTATCATTACCAGTTATTATGTTACTTATTATGTGGAATTCGCAAACCATATGTAGTTAACTTGTTAATGGTGTTCAACTAAAACAGGTAACAGGTGGGAGTTCTGGGCACTTTCAAGCCAGTTTTTAGTTTAGTGATATTTATGTTACCGAAAAAGTTTCGCGAATATTAACTAGATATTTAGATAATAATCGCGAAAATTAAGTGGTTAACACGAAAAATATTGCGAACGTTAACACGTTATCTTACGGCAGTTATATGCTACCATAGTATTCTACTATGCATGTTATGTTGTATAATTATAATGCTTCATGTCATTTTAGAAATATTGGCGGAAAGGAGAGAAAGTTTAATGCTAGCTGGTTGTCCGAGCACACATGGCTACGCTACTCCCTGAAGAGGGACGCTGTGTTCTGTGCTTGTTGCCTGGTGTTTTCAAAAGGTGAGAAGAAAAAGACATTTATCAGGACCCCTGTTAACGACTGGAAGAACTTCGCGAAACTTGTCAAAACGCATGCATGGTCTGCAAATCACAGAGGTTGTTCAGTTCTTGCTGAAAATTTTGTTGATGTATCCACTGGTAAAGCTCTCTCCATTAATCAGCAAATGTCATCGTCTATTAAATGCACAGTGAAGCGAAACAGGCATGTGCTGTATGAAATTATTGAAACCTTGGTTCTCCTAGGAAAGCAGAACATTGCTGTAAGAGGACATTCTGAGGACAGGAGTAATTGTATGGCAATTGTGCAGTCCAAGGCAAGAAATGACAAAATTCTGGCAGATCATCTTGCAAATGCTCCATCAAACGCAAAGTACACTTCGACGGATATTCAAAACGAACTGTTGTGTATCTTTGCCGATCAAGTTGTCAGTACAATCATATATGACTGTAAACTGTCCAGTTTCTTTCTTCTCTATTATGGCTGACGAGGCTACTGACTGTTCAACAAAGGAACAACTTTCTGTTTGCGTTCGTTTTGTTTCAAAAGTAGAAGAGAAGCATGTCGTTTGGGAACAGTTTTTAGGGTTTGTCACTTGCAAGTCTATAAAAGGGAGTATATTTGGCACAAGGCATACTCGAATATCTGCAAGGCACTGGCTTAGATATTTTGAAGATTCGGGGCCAGTGTTATGATGGAGCAGGAAACATGGCGGGCAAGTACAATGGTGTTCAGGCGCTCATCCGTGAAAGATTACCACTCGCTAACTACACCCATTGTAAGTCGCATTGCCTAAACCTGTCATTGGTCCATGCGTCAGGAACCATGATGTATACAGTGCAGGATATCGCCTTTGCGTTTGACTACTCTGCGAAACGCCTCACAACATTTGCAGATTAACTGTCAGAAGACGTTGTTACAAAGCAAGCGATGGAAGGCCGACAGAAGTTGAAGACCTTGTGTGAAACAAGGTGGATGAGCAGGGCAGATGCGCTTCGTACATTCAAGAATGCCTACCGCGTTGTCGTCCATGCGCTCGAAACTCTGCAGGAAAATGGTGACGTCAAAGCAAGCGATCACCTCAACGCTATACTGCAGTTCCAGTTTATTGTTACTCTTGTGGCAACAGAGCACATTTTGAGCAATCTAGTAGGACTTCCAGCAGTTCTTCAAACAGTAATAGTTTGTGCTTATTACAACATGCGACTCAAGTTAATATTTTTTTTAAAAAAAAGATAACGTATTTAAATGGAAAAAACTCAAACACAACAAATACATAAATCAATAATAACTTCAAGAATTTCAGAATTATTCTCAGAACAAAACGTGTTGCATCCTTGAGATTTATGTATGACAATTTATAATTAAAAGTAAATCCTCAGGTAAAAAGTATCTGTCTGTTTTCCTTTCCTTTACATACATGATGAAACAGTGAATTTATGCATAAACATAATATATACCTATCTCCTATACATCTAGTTGGACATGGATCTCTGGGAGGCAATCGAGCAAACGAAGGTGACCATGCAGATATATCAAGCTGAGAGGGATGACCCCCTTGTATGGGATGCCCTTTATCAGGATGCTGTGACCTTAGCTGACGAGTTCCAGGTACATGTGTACACATACTACCTGTACTTGCATGTTGATTTCATGTGGTTGCCGATAAATATATGTATTGATCTACTGGCCCCGATTTCTCGAAACTTCTTAAGCTTAACAGGCTAGTTGCTCATTTCAATTAGCCAAAATACAAATTAAAAGTGAGTTTTTATAAATAGAAAATGGTTTATTGTGATAATCGTAACGATAATACCTATCTCAAGTATTAAAACATTTAAAGGAGTATATAAAACTCAAAATAATGAAAGACAAAAATAGTGGGTCAAGCTTAATACTGTTATAAGAGATTTAAGAAATTTCGAGAATTCGGGGCCTGGTGCATACAGCAAAGCGTCTTAACGTAATAATTTACAATTCAACGGAACACGATGATAAAAAGTATTTGTAACAGATCGAAATGCATCGTGTTTTTGCCAGATTGCAGACTGATAATTTTAAAAAAAATGTGCTAGCTGCTTTGATATTTCGATTTAAATATAATGAGATCCAGATATACTTGGTAAACTTCTATTAGGTATTTTGCATCCTTCTACCGAATGGTTTAATCGATTCGGCAATTAACGATATCGATCGAATGTTTTATTTTTGTTTTACCTAGATTGACCCAGCAGTGCCACGACAAGCAGCCAGACAGAGGAACAGTGCGAACTATGATGTACAGGACCCGATTCGGTATTGGAAGGTCTCCGTCTTCTACGTTTTTGTTCACCACCTGCTTCAAGAAATGGATACTCGTATCCAGAAGAATGATGAGCGCTTCCAGACTCAGTGGTTAATTCCGACCAAAATTGAAGGTCTCCTGTCGGCCAATGTGGACAGGATCTACAAGGCCTATGAACCAGACCTGCCCAAGACTCGGCAAGAGTTCAGCGAGGAAGTAAGGAGGTGGAATCTGCGATGGCAGCTGAATAATGCAAAGCCTTCGACACTGCTGGCGACACTTAACAAGACAAGGCAGCTTATCCCTGCATATGCATACATACAAGACATACCTTTGTTCAAGAATGACCGGACCGGCGAGAGGCTATCCTCACTTGGCGTCCTCCATATTCATCGCGATGTTGAGATAGACATAAATAAAATCATAAACACATTTGCTTCAGTTAAATGCAGGAACTTGGATTTCATTTAAAGACCCTCGATATATCATCGTTAACAAAACAAACTAGACACGCTTGTTTAACCATTACATACATATTTTCTATTTTGAAGCTTTTTGATAATGGTAACATGTAATATCAAGCTTTGTATTTCGGTTCTCTTACTGAACATTATACGTAAGACAAAAATAAATTTTAGTCAAGTGCATTATAAAGCTATTTTTGATGACTAAAAAGGCTCCAGATATACGCCAAATCGCACCATATTGGATCTATAGTTTAAAAAAATCTCGGGGGAACCGAACCCCCCATACCAAGTGGGTCTATACTTTGTAATGGGATAGCTACGCCCCTGGTATGGCTCATTGATGAAACAAGCGTCTATAAGCATTTGCAAGTATTGCCAAGTTTCAATTCGTCTTTTGTGTTATGGTGGCTAGCACATATGGACATAAGCAACTAGCAATCCACTCATTGACCTTTATCCCCTGAAACACCATTATTCTGATGTAAATTTCCAAACACTAAGATGAAAGTATTTCGTCTGTGATTGGTGACTCGACACAAAGTGCTTTGACTTGTAAATGTACAAAACATTGATTACAAAACCATTAGACTGCACAGCATAGCACATTACACATTTTTATAGTGATGTACAGTGCACTACATCACCTTAGGCCCAAGTTACGACTGTATTTCGTTCACTACAACAGTATACTAATGCTAGGACAATGCTCTCTAACCAACCCGATCAAGTCCATGACCTTTGGCTGCGGATGTTAATGGTCTGTATTGTGAATGGTCTGTATTGCAACAGCATATAGAATGTTGGTCGGTGTAGTTAAAGGGAAAACATGGCCATTGGCAGTTCGTGTCACTCCATTGTCACAGGTTACTGAGCGTTGAGGACGAATCGTTTGATAGTTATACACACGAAATATAACTCATTAAGTGAGATATCAGGTTACTTTTGGCGGGAGTTCAGTAAGATGCAATCGGATGTTCCAGGCGCCGAAAAGTGAATCCCGCTGTGTTTTATACCTTTAAGTATGACAAGTGCAAAACAGCAAGGCGGGCGTTGGTATGACAGCGACAAAAGAGCATCACGGATTTATCTAGTCAATGCATTTCACTAAACTACAGTATTGCATGACAATGTACCGTCAAACTTAGCAGCATGGGTGGCAGGCTAATACTGACTTGTATACTTGTACAGTCGTCGCGACGACACATTCGAAATTACTTTGCACCATGCTAAAAAGTCTTGTTGCTTGACTAAATGTTGTAAATAAGATACCGAATATTGTGGCTATATTACGTTCTCAGACATAATAGTGCGCACTATGCATGGCTGATAACAGTAATAACATAACGCTAACAGTGAATGAGTTTATTTCACCTGACATGCGAAATGAAAGCGCCATATTATCCAAAGGTTAATCATCAGGTCTACGACTATTACATCAATGCGTAAGTTTCAGTAGTTAGAAACGCCCTTGTCTTTAGTCGTGTTATTCGACGTAAAAGATATCGATAGCTCGAAAGCTTTGTGATACATTTTGCATATCACGCCCTATCTTCCTATTGATTGAATCACAATTCGTGATTTTATAAGCATAACTGTCAAATTTGTCCAGCATTAACGCTGCCTGCATAAATTGATTTGCTTTATTTTGCTTATATTTCGGAAGCTACATTGTATAATTCTTCGTCTTGAAAACAGGGCTGTAACTATTCATCGGATAGCTGTGGTATATCTACTTTATTTTATTCAAACAAACAATTTTGACAGTCATTCATCCATTGATACCTAGGAATATAACGATAATCGCCCATTGCAAGTCGTTCATAGCATACCTCAGATGTGCTAATGCTTTAGACAGATATGACCAACACGAGCAACTGACGGTTGACAATACTTGTTGCTTCGAGTGAGCGAGATACCATCGGAATTCGGCAGGGCTGAAGGACATACCGTAAGACTACATATGTTATTTGTAATACGCTAAGAAATACCATATTGTACAGCAGGTATCACTGCGTCATTAGCTAGTCGGCGAAACCACAATAAACACGAAATTTCTATGGAGTATACATGGTATGAAAAAATCCCGCGTGTTGTATTCAAGATGCAGAACATGTTACCGTAAACACAGTTGAGCGTTCCCTACAGTGGCGATGCGCTTATTAGGACTATGCATCACCATCAAGACAGAATATCTGCTGTTCTAAACAGTCATCTTTTAGTCACTGCTGCGCTAACTCCGTCTCCAATGTAGCACATGAGATGCAAGAACCCTAAAACACCCAGAAACACTCCGTTCTCTTTGCCCGAAAATAGTATAGAACATCAAAATAACATTACGTCCCACAGATCATGTGTCTTCGGACACTCCTAAACACTTGATTCATTTCGGGAATATGCCGCCAACGATTAACAAGAAGAATCAGATTTTTAATACTCAAATGTCGCTTCGCACTCATGTGCTAAGGTGGGCCGAAAGTGTACATGTTAAGAGTTTATATGTACACCTTACCATGCATCCATAAGGTTGAAATGGAGCAATCTTGCTTCGAAGATTAGGGATACTATCATAAAGATCGTCCTACGCTACTCTGAATTAATTTTCATGTACACTGCCATTTCATTATATACTGCAAGCAAATTAAATTTTAAAGTACAGTTAGGGCAGATAGGTATTAACATGCATAATAGATTGCCATATTAGATGTTAGCTGAACATTATTTCAGCCATAGCCGGTTTTTCAATTTCAAGCCTTTTCATGTATCCCGATTGGACAATGTGTCAAGGGCATTGTTATTTTATCCGTTGTTGTAAAAACATAATCTCGGATGTGGCAGCTTTTGCTTTATGGGCGAATAATGACGGAGTGAGCCGTCTTTTGTAATGTTGGTTGTTGTGGACTAAGCAATATTTGTCACTTTGGTTGCTGTTAGCTATTGTAGCAATCGCCCTCTCAAAGCGGGAAAATGTATGTACTAAACTGAAATATTCCTAAACTGCTTCGGAAGAGATAATATCAGATAAATATCAGGTCACAATTGAGTTCATCAGTGACAACCCCAGCTCAGTGTGTTATTGTCAGCTCTAACGCACAGCTGATTGCTAAGCAATCCGACCACGATTGATCATAATTCTTCGTTCAGTGCAAACTTGTTCATGTCAATACAATGCACCACTAAACCGCTTACAAATTCGCTTGTTTTGAAATATTATATCTGGTTATATGTCGCATTAGTTACAATATATCGAGGATAACGCAACTGTAATAACCGCATATGCGCTATTTGCACATCATTATCGCAAATAATATAAGCTTATAAACTTTACTAAGTTTTGTTGAAGTATTGTATACTAATATATCGGGTTTGAGAGCGAGCAACATTAATTCAATCGAAAGGACAATGCATATTTTCACTGTTTTTATGGTCTGTATCAATTCGCAATTGGCTCGAATATTCACGTAGTTTGATCAATGATTTTATTTTGACGGGTTAGAATAAATTACTAAAGCTAGTAAAATATTCGTTGCAGGCTTTAAATCGGACGCACGTATCCAAAACACCGCTGCGTTTTTATCAATTACTTGGATGTATACTATCGATTGTGTCCTGCATATTGCATATTGGGCTACCCAAAAAGTGTGAAAAAGAGCCGTTTGGTCAGAATATGTTCCAAGAAGGCGGACTTAGAGGACATTAAAGTATATTAAAGTTCATAATTAAACCGCGTAGAACTACCCACTCATCGAACCAGTTCTGACCTACGTGGCTTATTCGGTCAACAACCCCCCCGGTTGAAAGCATTGTTTCACTCCTTGGACGAGGTTGTGAAAGCAAAGCAACGCATGAAATCGACAAAGTATTCCAAGATATAGTGTCTGGAATCATGAAGCTCGATTCAGCGAAAAACATCCCTTTGTTTGCAAACGACACACTAGCACTTGGCCGCATCCCAAAGGCAACGCCCGCTAAAGTGCACCCCATAAGTGTACGCGAAAGGGTGAATAAACTTGAATTGAGACTCAACACTATGAGGGACTAAAATGGATCAAAGCTATGCGGCGGCACCAGCGACATTACCAAATGCCACAATCGTTCCGGCACACCATCCTGTAAAATCTCAGCGTGTGGTACTGCAGCCAAAGACTGGACAGAAAAAAAGCAACGACAACACATCGTTAGATAAAGAACGAACTAGCCATGACGATGCAGGATTCCAGTAGCCAATCTCAGAGAGAGAGAAAATAAGGAGGCGTCTTTCAAGTCGACTGGTAATCACATATTGGATTTCATCAACGATAATAAAATCACAGTCAGATCAAGCGACAAGATCCCCGGTACTGAGTCGAAATTCGACTGTTTCAAGGCTGAAATTAAAGCATCCCATCTCAATATTGTACTATCCGCAGATAACTGGCCCAAAGGTGTTTGTTTACGGAGATTGTGCAAGTCTAAGCAACTTTGCAACGAAGACAAAAGTTCGCTTTAATGTTGTCAACTATCACTGATCCATATGTTGTTACTTTTTATCCATACATAAATGGCTACCAAAACAAATTAACGCTCATGTCTATTAATTGTAAAGAACATGCCAGTGATCGTATAGCTTATATCCAGTCATTGCTGTGAAAAGGATGCAGACTTAGTGTTTGCGTGATAGTAGTACCTAACCACGCTAAAATGCTTCTAATCGCTGCATACATGCCGTGCGACTCAAACTTTAATAGTAATATAGAGTTGTATCAAGATGTGTTGAGCGAGATAAGTACGTTAATTGCACTTAAAATTATGTTGAATATGTTGTCATTGATGGTGATTGTACTAGTGACCTAAGCAAGAAAAGCAAGATAAACTACACTGCTTAAGACTTTTTGTGAGGACGAAAGTCTGAAATCGGTTTATTGTGTGCATGTTCAACTGTGGATTATACATATGAAAATTCATTTTCGTTTGTCACGTCTCATATTAACCACTCTGTTGTTTCTGATAATATGTTTATCTTATTATCGATTATCATTGCTTACATGAAAATCATAACCTTTCAGACCATAGGCAAATAATTTTAGAACTTAATACTCCTATTGATAATGTGCTCATGCAGGGCAAAGTACTGCATACTTTGCCTTCATGGAAATGTGCTTTGCCTTCATGGAAATATGCTAATTCATCTAACATTGAGGCTTTTTAAGGTCAACCGAATGATATACTTGCTTTACGAAGCTCTGCACTGTAATGACGCAAACTACAATGACCATACCGACGCCATTATTTGTTATCATGAAGCAATCTTTGATGCAGGTTTATCAGCAGCGCAAAGGACAATTCCTTCTGTAAGACAAAGTCAAAGACAGATTCGAATTCCCTAATCAATCCTTACAAAGAGAAGTCGATATTTTAGCATCGTTTATGGATCGACTACGGAAGACCATTTGGGGTGAAGGAGATAATGATAAAGACCAAACACCAATTTAAAAGGATTTCGAGATGGATGTCATGAATCATCACAAGATGTCGGTAAAACGGCGGAAGATGGTCTGATGTTAAGAAAAGAAGTAGTAAGGCAAATGCTGTAACAGCAGCTATTGATAATGAGAGAAGCGATATTGTGTTCGTGAATTGCTCTCTTCCAAATACGAAGAATATTACAACATAGTCGTATAACGTTGATGATTATGAGTGCACAACAGGGATCGGAATGACCAAGTTATGCAAAGATGCAATTTAGGTGAATGCGAGTCTGATCATTATGTTTTAGTAAGTGAAGTCATGGCAGCTGTGGTGCAAAATTAAGGCCTATAAGGCTGACGTTAATGACAAAGTTAATTTGGACCATATTATAAATGGCACTCATAAATTGTTTATTTAGTTATTTATGCTGTTTAATTCTATGATTGTACCCTCATTTACCCCAGTCGATATGACAAGATCGATGATTGTTCCACCACTGAAAAACATGAAGAAATCGGCAATAAGTATCGATCGAAAGCATTAAGTAGTGTTGTAGGCAAGGTTTTAGGTAACGTTATCTTATTAAAGTATTCTATTATTCTGAGCACCAGTCATCTCCAGTTTGGTTTTAAACCAGACCATTCCACTTCTCAGTGTACTTGTTTGGTTCAAGAGGTCATTGATTTTTATGTCAATAAAAAATTGCCATGTTATGTTGTGATGTTAGACGCACCATAGGCATTCGATGGGGTAAATTATGTTTAATTGTTTAAATTACAGATATGAAGAGGTTTGTGTCCTGCTATTTTCTGTATTTATGTGGAAGAGCTTCTTAATCGTTTTATGGGTGCATTTGGATATACTTAAGACTTAACACTCGTTGCTCCATCAGTCACTGCTGTCGAGCTTATGGTTTCAATATATGAAGATCAGCACAAGAATATGATATAATGTTCAATAGAAATACCGATCCTAAATTACAGCTGAAAAAGTACTCCTTGGAAGCTATGTTGGTCATGAAAATAATGATGCGAATATCGAAAAGGCTGTAGGAGAATTATTGTACCGTACTAATATTTGATGTCCAGATTCGTCTTTTGTCCCACCAGCGTTCGAACAAAGCTATGTGAATCTCTTGTACAAGCCTCTACGGCAGTCCCTTATGCTAGATTGGATTTAAAGCCTCTTAATTTATCTCGCAGGCAGACCAGATATATGCACTCAGCTATTGTTGAGGTTAGTTTAATTTTAGATAAATTGCACAGTCAGTAGCAAGCCAAAATTTCGGCATGCATCTATGCTCGCGAATGTAAGCTCGCCTGTTGTGTCAGATAAACATGTGCGTCTTTCCTTAGGTTGGACTACCACCAAATAAGTCTTAAGGTTAATGAAGGTGGCCTGAATAAATTAGGTGTTTTGCAATTGTATGAAGTATCTCCTGCACATTGCTAAAATGTATCCGCAGCGTGAAGGCTGTTTGTAACCCTCGAAGAGGCTGTTAGGAGATTGCTCGATCTCCCATTCTTTACGCATCCTTGGATATCGGGGCCGTTAATTAGCCAGCTTAACATTAGCATAAAATGTGAGGCGATGTGTAATATCTCAAAAATAGTTAACGAATGAAGAAGAGGCATTGCTATGTACAACATTGAATGGTTTGAAATATTCTGAAATATATATTGATAGATTCGACTACAAAATTGTTGATTTTTTTTATCTTGATATTATAGCAGATTTTCTTCCATAGGTTTTATGTGGCACAGCTTGTTCATCATCTCACGTTTCTTTTTGTGTTTATACGTTGAGTACGAAATAAACCTGTATATGTATCAAAACATCTTCAACGTTTTCACGGTATTACCCGTATGGATGGCTGAGGTACACACGAAATATATGTATCCATCCACATGCACACACTCACCTTAATAGTCGGTGGTATGTATAGGTTGCGCGGTTTAAACGTATGATTATCCATCTTGAGGCTACTGGATTTAATCCAAATGTTTGCAATAGCCACATGGATATAAGAGGCAATATCATAAACTGGTGTATCACTCAATACAAAACTTTGTGTTGGTGTCAGGCACCGTAAGATTGAAGACCGACGAGCAAAGTAAACAATACCAAAATGTCAATTCGCCATTGCGAGGCGCGCATGCAGTTGATTGCTGCAATCAATTTGAACAAAAACCTATCGAAACAACTAATCTTGAAATGGGACCAAAATATTTACAAGAGACAAAGCTTCGGTTAGATTGGAATGGTTAGTCCCAGCTGCATGGCCCTCCACCTTCTTGATCGCCATTGAGCCGCATCACAATCCATAAATAGCTTCGTTCCCCCCGGTGGGGTTTAAGGGATTCATGTTTTAGACAACATACGTGATCGTATGTACCTATTTCGACAATATAGTATCAACTTAAGCGTCTTAATGCAATATAGATCTCAACCGATATCTATTAGGCATCAACATCAATTGAGCAGTGGCATTAAGCGCATTAGTCTGTCGAATAACGGCCCCAAGCAATTATCATTCACGGCTTGCTTCCTAGCTAATATATCCTTTTGGTAAACAGATCTATAAAAGCAATCTGAGGTAAGCCAAAATACAGATGATAAAAGGCTTTCAAAGCGGTAGTTTTAATTAGAATTATTCTTGCGGCTAGGCATTGCACCACAATCGTTCGCTCCTGGGATAAAATGCCACCCAGCTGCTGATGCTGAATAATAGACATAAAATCGATCATAGGTCAGGATTGAATTAGTAGATATTGACACTTTTATTTCCGCAACTACTCCTCGCTTCATCTGTAAGAAGCTATACTGTGGTCTAAATGTACATGCTTCGATGCACACAAGAGTTACTGAGCACTCAGTTTTGAAATAATCGGATCGGATTCAACAAATATATGCTCCCTCTCAACCAGAAAGAATCCTCCAGAGTTCATGTCTACATTTGATATCCTTACTTGTTACCTGATAAGCGACAGAAATATTCTGCGAAGTATTGAACTTTGCGACTGGATTTGAGTTAGATTATGGAATAAATTCGATAGATCAAATGATGACTAACGGGTTGGAGCTTGACCTTGAGCAATAAACGAAAAATTATTTAAAGGAACTGTAGAGATTCGCAGATAGTAAAAAAGACAGTGATCACATTTAATGCTTAGTATTGTACAAAGCTACCAGAATCTGTATGGCAGGAATAAATTAAGTCAGAAATGTTAGATACAAATTACTTAACATCCAGGTTCTTACTAAAGATTAATTATTCTGGGGACCATGACATTTGTTCCAATTGCGCCAGTGTAAAGGTAACCGTAACACTGCTTTTAGAAGATGGCAACTTTAGGGTCATAGAAACGAATAGATCAAGTCGATTGATTTCGTTCATTTGAAATTGTAAGATTAGGCTAAATCTTATTTTAAAATTTGCTCACGTAAATCGTAATAAAATCAAAATGTGCTTTGTTTGAAATTTGTTTTTCTACAGAATAACTAAACGTTTGTCCCTTAAATGCTGAACGAACCGGGGTTTCATGATACATTCCTGAAAAACGTTACACCATTTGACCATAACTTAAGTCGTAGACTGGTGAGCAAACAGTGGCTCCGGATGGTAGTGTTTGGACTGCCGCAAGGTTTGGTGCCACCTTATGTTGCCGACGAGTGATATTGGCAAACAGCTTTTATGAGTAGACATTCGGTATGGCTAGGTATATAGCTCTAGAGCCATACCTCGTCCCCGCTTTTCCAGAGGTTGACGAACCTAATCGTCTCAAAATTACATCGATTGCTCTTTTATTATTGCATCTCAATAAGATGCTTACCATAGAATTGTAGATAGCGAAAGCCTCAAAGGCCGTTTCATCCTACTAACGGCATCAATGCCACAACAAATGTAGCGTTCTGCTGGATGCTGTCGGTTTTGCGAATTCTATTTTCATCGGTTAGAGTGCCTGTTCAAGCATCCCTAATGCATGGTATGAGAAACCATGCACAAATAGATCAAATATAATTAAAGCCAGGTTTTTGGCGACTTCGTTGAAAACGATTACTGCATGGGGGTCACCTGGCTTTTTCGTGTAGGATATTAGGTGGGCATATAGCCATGCACGCATGCTTTTGGCCCGGCTGTATATTAATACTCTGATCCAATCCATATCGTATATTGAATAAGCAGCACGCCCCGGGACTAATATGATCCTACCCAAACGCATCAACAGCAAATATATCATCCGCGACCTTACACAGCTATCATCAGCTATGGCCTGGTAAAAAAAGTTATATTACTTGCAAGAAAACAATTGGTCTTGTACTTAAACACATGTTGCTTTCTTATTATAATACATTTGTCAATTGGCTCCAGTCGCACAATTCTAGTTAACAAGCAGAAAGGTCACACACCGTGTGTTTGCTTTTCTTAAACCAAAAATGCGCAAGCATTTTGTACAAAAAATGATACACACGATCTTGTCATACCATTCATGTTACGGTAATTTGCTCTGGCAAGTTGGAGGTATCATGAACTCATTTAGATTATATATAGCGTATCCAAGGCGGAAATGGGATGGTGAATTGCTTTATTTTGATAAGCCCATGCTGAGAAATGGGATATAAAAGTTGCCATCGATAAAATAAATGCAATCGTATATGCGTAACGCGGCGTCAGCATTCCATAGGATGCGCCTCTGAGCGTTTTATCATCTATCAATTACAATCATTGGTTTGATGTGTCCCTTAGAAACATGTTACAAATGTATTATGCAAGTTTGCGTGATGAGGCCATGAATTGTGACATACAGTTGCACCTCACTTAATCTACTCAGTCAGCTAGAGTTCGGCAGTGTTTATATATACAGCTGTACTTCAACGTGGTTACCTATTCAAAGATTATCTATATTGTCTGGATAATTATAGTTGAAGATCGGCTCTGATGGATTATCAGGTTGCAATACTGCTCTTTAATTAGAGCTGGACTTTATTCAAATAATGGCACTTGGAATATATGAACTAACCGGACCAAGCGTTTCATTTATTCAATCTGTTTTGTTACGACAGCTTTCCTGCCAAAGTTTCCCCAGGTATGTGTTTCGCAACAGTGGCAGATATGTACAGGGCTAATTATCTCATGAACGGTCGATAAATAAGGCGATAGTTATATAGATACAACTAAGTCCAGTTGTCTGTGCCCTTGGTATCGTATTATTCCATATTTTCGGTTATAACGCAGCAGCTTAGCATTATAAATGAAGATTTATTGGCAAATGAAACGGATATTAAAGTGTCCTGATGGCTTTTTCATTTTATAAAAATGTATGTCTGATATCTGTATACGCTGTTCTATAATGTTAAAGCCTTAGATATCTGAGGCGCATAATTATCTAAAGCTATCGGAGTATACCTGCTATTCGGCACTTCATTGATGGCGGTTTCAGTAGTCAACAGTCGCTTCGACGCATGTAGGAATCTTGGATAAATGCATTAGTTTGGTGTCTATATCTCTCAATAGGTCATGGTAAATAGGTAAAGGCTGCATAAAATATATAAATGCTACATGTGGGTCAGGCAACGGGACTGTTTTGAGCCAACTTGTAACAATGAGAGCACGGCGAACACTTCTAAACGCCATGTAAATAGTTGTTCATATGGGCACTGAAGGGAGAGCTACTCGCTGTTCGCATGTATTAGGCTATACTCGATATGCATGAGCTGTATTCCACCAACCTGACATTCCACTCAGTGTGGATTGCTTTATATTCATCGAACCATGCGACATTGTGGGGTTTGTTACTTATATAAAATCGCACTATATATTTGTATGTATATATATATATGTATATTTGAGAGCATATATATATATAGATATATATATATATATATATAGAGAGAGATATAGAGAGATATAGAGAGATATAGATATAGATATAGATAGGAGAGATAGATAGATAGAGAGAGATATATATAGATATAATAGAGATCTATCTATATAGATAGAGAGATATAGAGAGATAGAGAGATAGATATATAAGAGAGATATAGATATCTATACATAGATATATAATGTATATAGAGATACATTATATCCAGAGATATAGATAGATAGATATAGATATAGAGATAGATATATATAATAGATATATATACATACCCAGATACATATATATACATAGATACAAATATATATATATATATACATACATATATATACATATAAATGCACTTATATATATACATATATATGTATATATATACATATATATATACATATATATATGTAATATATATATATAAATATATAATATATATATGTATAATATATATATAAACATATATATATATTATATATGCAAATGCATGTATGTATATTTGTATGTATATATATATATTATATATATATATAGATATATATATATATATATAGATATGTAGATATATAAAGATATATAGGTATGTTTACATTTATATATGTATATATATAACAAGATATACATATATATATGTTTATATGTAAAATATATATATAATATATATATATATATAGAGACAGACAAATATACATATATATACATTCATACAAAGAGAAATATATATATATATATACATACATATATATATACATATAAATGCACTTATATAGACATATATATGAATATATATACATATATATATATATACAATATATATATATATAATATATAGAATATAAGATAATATATATATGTGTAATATATATATATATATATATATATATTTATATATTCAAATATATATATATATACATTTATATATATATATACATACATACATATATGTATACCTAGATATATATACATTTATATATATATATATTATATATATATTATATATATATTATATATATATATATATATATATATATATATATATATATATATATATATATTTATATATATTTATATACCACGCTTATGATTTTTGACACGAGTCGACAGGAATCTGATTAGAAAGGCATGATAGAGAATGCATGCTATGCTTTGGGTATTCAAATTTTTCTTTGGCGGTGTCCTTTTTGTTATCTGCTTGCTGATGTATAGGAGAAGAGCTACATAAAATATTTCAGAGGCATATCGTTTACCACCGTTGGACAGATTGCAAGCAATTTATTATATGAACGGCTATGGTTAGGGTTAGGGTTAACTGCAGGGCAAATCTTGTTTTCAGATGGCGTGGGTGATCCATAATGCGATGGATCGTACCTACATTATTCTTCTGCGGAAATCCTGCTTATGATTGCATGGAATATTTACGTCACGAGCTGTTATGACACCTATAAAAATCGACATCGCCGTGTCCATATCACTGAAAGGCATTGTTGAAAAAGACATAAAATGTATCTAAAATGGGCCTTAAATCCATAGAAGACATGGCCGTCGTGTATTAAGCGGTAAGATTGAGAAGCACAATAAGTCTTATGGTGATATAGAAGATTCACTTACTGGACGGCAAGAATTATCGCTGGTTAATACAGCAACGCCAAATGACGAGAGAAAGATCGGATCCAATGCAGTATATCGGTAAATAATGCGACAGTTGATGTGCTGTTTATTGTCCCCATTATGCGCAGACACATTTTTGTTAATATAACGGGTGGCAGTTTATCGCGATCACCGACTATCATGAAAAATAAACAGCAAGAAGTGGGTTGCACGCCTATTTTCCATGCTTAAAAAAATATCTGCACGATGAATACATTTTACATTAACGACGAATCATTTGTCGTCGAATAGTACCTGTACTTCGCAAACATCGTTTTGTGAGTGTTACATGGAACGTTAAATAAACCACGTGTCGTTGCAAATGAAAATACCTACACCAAGCTTTAATCCTGACCGGATAGATAATCATATAAAATGGATGATTAGTGAGATAACCATCAAAGGGTAGGTCTGAGTAAAATCTATTGCAAGCGAACATAACGCTTTTACTAGAATTCGACATCTACAAATGTAGCATACTAGTCGAGCTACTGGGGTGTGAAATGTAGGTCGAGCATATGCAGTCTCATAGATTTCCCAATAGTACGACAAACAAAGATAAAATACAAGACCAGGTGTTACCAAACCGGCCTGGTGCCAAATTCAAATGACGGCGCAACATCAATACATGAAATTAAATGCTTTGAACTGTACATCTACAATAAGACAAATTCATAAACTAAAAAGTTATTTTACCGTGATTATGTCATACTCAATGCTCCGTCTTTGTCTCTGATTGTGTCCTTTTTATTCTATCCCTATTTTTGTGAAAATCAAGGCACTGTAATGAAAGGTGACCATTTTAAGTGTCATCTTGTTTAAAGATGACCAGTATATGAAAAAAAATATACTCTGCGGTCATTTAACTACATTGTGATAGTTGAGAATGTCGTTAGTTTTGCATTGACTATTCCCGATAATACTCATCGTTGTGAAGCCGAGGCGTTTGGTTTATGAAACAAAGAACTGGTGCAGGTTGTATAGCACTTGTGTGACAACCATAAATAAGATATTATAGAAAGGGGGTTTCCCATACGAAGTGTGCTTTATCAGGATCACGTTGCCCACCTCAGAATTCCCGATACATGTTGTAAAATCAGAGCCATACCACAAATAAAACGGGATCAGGTCCTACTTCGCTTACAATAGAAAAACACTTAGATGTGCGTCCTTTTATGATGGCTGATTTTTGACACATTGGCCATTACCGCATGAAAATGGGGCCAAAACCTTCTCAAACAATAGAATAATGTAACTTTCGATCCAACACTATTTATTGCATTGTCGACATTTCAATGTTTAGCAAATCTTTATTCGATAATAAGTTGGTGGGGGAGATGTGACAAACCTGTCAATCTATTTGGCCACAAAACAATATCTTCTGTTGCTTTGCACTCGTTATATCAAGGGACTCGTAAAAACATGAGTCGACAACTCTGTGACTAACTTAACTAAAGCAATATATCTCAATGTGATCCATACAATTTGTCAGAGCCTTAATCACATGTCAACTCTTGAACACAACACAATTCAATGTGGTAATATGATTAAACCAAAGTTGTGTCGATGCAATGGATTAGACGGGGGTTGTAATCGTCATATAGCGAGGGGTCAGGTCTTAAGTACAAACGCACGATTGCGTTTATTAGACTATATTATCTCAGTCATAGCGAGTGATGTAAGCATTAATATGATGTCGTAGCACCATTTGCGTTTAAATAAATGCCACTGTCAAATCAAACGAGGGGCCTGTGTTTTTACATGATGCATGCGTCATGGAAGAGAGCTGATTGATGCATTTGTCCACTTATTTAGGCATTTCCTTCCAGCCCAATTATAAAAGTTACTAGAAAGCCTAATTGGTTAGTTAGAAAAATTGTTTACACACAAGGGCTGTTGTCGAAAACTGTAGTAGTGCATGAAATTCATCAAGAGTTGATGCAATCCAGATAATTCAGTTTGTGCACTAATAGATATATTTCAAAATTAATTTACATCTATTTACATGCAAAGATATATAATGCTTGATAATCTGACATAATAATGAATTGTAAGTAATACTTGTGATAAACGTAAGATGCAGATGGACCAGATAAGATGGTTGTTCAAATATTGCGTAAACGTCAAGTTGAAGTGACATTATAGATTTCAAATAACAGATACTTGACTGCTCCAATAAGAAGCATGCGTGTAATTCGGTAAATCGTAAGTGAATGTTACGGTGAAGTTGCTTGCGGTAATATGTATCTCGTCTCGGATCAATATCCGTTCATAAAACAACGTCCGGTGCCAATCATATTAGTTTAGGCTGGCATGCTATATGGTCACAGCCCAGGAAATCGCCACGTATTTCGCAGCCAACGAGTTGTTTTCAATAGCAATCTTGGATTTATAGTAAGTTAATGGTGTGTGTCTGTTTACTGATAATTACATGTGCAGGAACACCCGATGGTACGGTGACATAAGTTTATTAGGATTGCTTACGTTGTAATTACAAATTCCACTCCATTAGTTTAAGGCAAACTAAGGTAATCAATGCAGTATTATCTAATGACAGAATATTTTCGGGATGGGTTGCATTTAGATATTGATTGAGCGATATTACATTGCTTTAGGTTTTACGGAGTCGAATTGATTGTGGTTGGACAAACTGCAAAGATTTGCCTAACTCTAGTCGGGTGGTTTATAACGCTTACCAAAGATATTTAGGACCTGGGGTCAAAATCCCTGGTCACGACAATGTCTTTCAGTGGCTATCGATATTATTCTTTTGGGGCCAAACTGCATAGGATTACCATTCTAAGTATGGTGAAGGCTGGGAAGTGAATTATACTCATTCATGTTCATGGCGAATATCAAATTGGTAGGCAGGAAGTCAGATGTTCAGCAAAAAAGATCCGGCCCTAACATTTGACCAATGCAGCCATGCTTCTGGCTCATGCTTGAGGGATGAGGCTCTAGTTATGCAATCAAGATATCATCAGGTGACACAACAAAATGTACTCAATGGTAATATTACACGTATGCATCCAGGTGTGTAAATGCAACCAGTCAACGCCACCTTGACAACGATTTACTTTTTACAGGGGCTTCACAAACGTATTATCTTCTAGAGAAAGTTCAGATGTACAGCAAATAAACCTAAATAAGTGTACAGCATCATTCATTTAACAGCCGTTTAGAGCCTGGTCTTCGCCCCCTTCATTCTCCACCACCCCCCTCCACTCAAAATCTAAAACGTGTATATACATCCTGCGAAGCTTGCACATATACTTCAGTGAAAAAACTAAGTAAACAAAGTTATGCAGCAGCTGAGGATGAACGCCTATTGGTAATCAAGGTTAGAACACTTGTCAATGCGATATTCATGTTGCAATTCTTACTGTTTCTAAACTATTACAGTATTGTAAATTCTAAACATTCCCGAAAGTGCTATCAATACATATACAATCTGCCTTTATTAATCCCTCACATGCCGTTCCATTGAGGCATCGGCATGCAAATAGGACGATCACCATATATTTAGTTAGTATAAGATTTAGGCCATTTAAAAATCGGTTAATACATTCATGCCACGCAGTTAAGATCAATACCAAGGCGTTAACCACACCCGTCAGATCAGATAGACAATATACTTCGAACCTTTAAGCAAATGCAAGCTGCTATTCATTGGTTCGTGCTCGTCAGCACAGTATATATATATATATATAAATATATATATATATATATATATATATATATATATATATATATATATATATATATATATATATATTTATATATACATATATTTATATATAGCTACTACTCAATGGTTCGTGCTCGTCAGCACAGTATATATATATACATATGCATATATATATTTATATATATATATATAAATATAAATATATATAAATATATATTTATATATACTCACCATATTTCGTGTTTCTCAACACCACTTTTTGCATCGAGGTACGGAAATTGATGTGCACATTTGTTTGCAACTCCCTGCATACTGGAAAGGTATGGTAGATTATATTATATATGCATGGTAGATGATATGCATTGGATATCGTGAAGCATCGGGATATCAATACAACTCTATGGAGCTTAATCTCGTTAATGGAAGAATGCGAAATGAATAATACAATCACTAGTTATGTGCCATATAACAGGATGTTCAAGTGCTGTTTCATAGATGACTGCATGGGAATAATAACTTGTCAGTATTTTTTCATTAGATGTAATTCAATACAATGGACTATTGCTAGCAAAACCAGGGACCAGTGTGTGCGATATATTTAGATGCAAATCGTGCGTTAATATGACCATTGATGGAATGTTTTGGAAATTAGTGCAGATATTACTTTACTTGACTTTCGTTGATTAAGTTGCTATTGGTAACCGAGTCCTCTGAACCGGAACAAACTACGTAGAACACATCATAGTGTGGTCACCGGAATAACAGTCTGCTATACCAGATCTATCCAACGAAGTCAGGCCGTAATATTGAATGAGGATTCTTTGCCTATCGCCGAGTGCATGTGCCTGGATATCCCTGCATGGAGTAAATTAATAAGCGGGAATATTCTTGTGGGATCACCGTTTTCCAAGCACTGTTGAAAGGGTATGCTTTCGAGAAATCGGAGAAAAATGTCATGTTCCAGTCAATATCATCCTCTATGGTGAGCAAGTCCATAGCGCAAGCATCAACGGGAGTGCGTAAGATAGCCCACAGCGACAATTGGCGTACCTTGTTTACTTTATTAAAATAGCTAATGGAATTGACTTCTAGTATGCTTAGTATTTAGATACTTGATACGTTTTATGAGATAGCCGCATTGATAATATATAGTTGATATTAGGTAGCAAATGCATATGGCCGCTTCAGAGATTTATCATACCCGAGATTCTTCTGTTCTATAGATTAGACAATATTTCAAGCGTTGCGATTGAAGGTGTACTGGAAAGTATACGGCAGACCACGTTAACCATCATATAAGTAAGTGTTTACCAATGTCAATCCCTTAAATATCAGTGACTTTATAGTATTGAGTAACAGATGATTAAGTAAAATTCATGATGTGTCAGGTAAAAGCCTACCATTGTAAATGTCATACACGAAGTCATCAAATGTAACAATGTCGGATAATGTATTGATGATGCAAGCAACAAGCTGCAAGAGATAAATGCATAAGGTAAGGTGCACATTTGTTAAGGAGGGATCACTGGGTAAGTCAGTTATTGGTGCATACAAAGAGAGTGAATGTGAAACTCTATTTGTATTTAATTAGTACTCAGCATAATCAGTAGCTTGCTCAACAAACATTTCTCATATTCTCTGTGCTATCACAGACCACTACCATATCCTTCATCATTTTCAGACGCCAAACATTAATAGTTAGGTAGAGCATCATTGCTTAACAGCACATCACGTCCAAAACGTGCGTCATCACCGCATTCTCTTTTGGCGTAATATTAACTATTAACACATTTGAACAAATGTTATAAATGGGAATACAAAAACCAAATTCAGAGCAACGGCAAGACTCCATCAAGAATTTTTTTAGCCCTACCGTTCCTAGCTCACAATTCAACAACATAGTAGCTATTCGGCCATATGTTTTGCATTTAAAATTACCTCATACCCAAAACCCACACCATTATGTCTGAAGCAAGGTAATTATTGAGCATTGAGGTCGCCAATGATTGAGAAAATTATGCGTTAAACGTATTTTAGTGTGTGGTTTGATTACCTGGCACAATGCGATGATAAGCATATGAAAGTTTTTGTATTTGACACACAAGCCTCAGTAATACCTCCCCCTGCGTTAAATATTATAGCTTTTATGCTTTGCACAACACGCCGCATAAAAGCACTGTTACATGGCGATACTGTTTTAATGCCTTGATGAAATGTATCAGCACGAAAGAGAATTGTCGGATCCAAGCAGGATGTTGACACATGTAATGTGCAAATAACCTGTAGTAGCCCAGACGAGTAAAGCCTCCAGTGACCATTTTGGTCGGCGTCCAAAAACATATTTGAAATTTTGTAAATTAATCAGTGGACCAGGAAAACAAAAACAAGGGATCTGAAATTAAGTCAGTCGACAATTCAAATAGTCTATAACCACCATGAACGCAGGCACCTCTGTTAGCTTACATATCCGTCATGAATATAGGAAAATGATGTTAGGTTAGCTGTACAAGCAAATTTCGGAAACTATCGTGCAAAGTACATAAATTATATATATATATTTATAAATACAAATTAAAAAATATATAAATATATATATATATGTATATATACATATATATATATATATATATATATATATATGTATGCATGTTTAATATATATATTCATATATATATATATATATATATATATATATAGTATATATATATATATTTATATATATATATATATATATATGTTTTGCATTTATATTTATTTACATATTGATATATATAGACATATATATATACAACAAATATATATACTTATATATATATACTTACATATGTAAATATATATATATATATATATATATATATATATATATATACATATATATATATATATATATATATATTTATATATATATATATATATATATATATAGGATATTATCTATATATATATATATATATATATATTTATATATATATATATATATATATATATATATCTCTATATATATATATATATCTCTGTCTCTCTCTCTATATATATATTCTGTCTCTCTCTCTCTCTCTCTCTCTCTCTCTCTCTCTCTCTCTATCTATATATATATATATATCTATATATATATCTATATATCTCTATATCTATATATATATATATATCTATATATTCCATGACTTGACCGTCAATGTTATTCAAATAATCGTTCATGCCATTAACTTAATGAGTTTAGCTTACATTGTTGGAATAATCTGCCTTATCGCTCCCGTATAGCGACTGCACCTAGCCCTGGTGCGCAACCTTGATGGGCCCATTGCCTAGCCTGTCGGGTTTATTGCCCGCCGTTGCCTTGCAGGACGTAACACGACACATGAAACTGTCAGGCTACCATACACACTTACTCATTATCTCACTTCTCTTTGCATACACAATTCAACCTGGACCAATTTGGAATTAGGAACACGAGCGATAATGTCCTTGTCCACTGCGGTCAACCAGTACATTTCAGCATCTGAGATTGGGGATTAAAAAGGTTAAGGAAGGTTGCCGAATTACCTATAGAGTTATACAGTCTTTTACAGGCCCTGAGGTCTACGGAGACCATCAAACAGACAAAAGATTAGTGGCCCGGTGTTACAAAAATGACAAGACACGTCTTCATACGAAAATATGTACTAGTACTAGTGGAACATCAATGGTAATTGCTTGATAATTGCCATTTAGTTGACTGATGACATTTACTTAGCCTCTACATATTTGTATATATAATTGAGTTCTCAGGGACCGATATATGTCACAACGAGTATCTTAGCAATTACAGCTGACACATTAACCACTATTTGTGTCGCAGTGAAACAGTATTGTTTAGCTAGTGTAAGTTTACGTCGATTCTGGTACCGGAATAGACGAGCTGACCATAAACATAAATATACGAACAAATGTACGACACATGTTTTTCGAAATATGTTCAAATGAATTGTGGTGATTCCATATCACCAACATACCTAAACATCTCTGACACCAATCAATTTGCTACATCGGCTCTGTAAGATACAATATACACAACTTGTGAAATCATTGAACATTCACGTACTCGGAACAAAAGACTATGGGACGGGATTGACAATATTTTCTCTGCAAATAAAACGCCAGAATAGTCTCCTGTAGCAATGAATACTTCACTATAATTTAAATTGTTTTAGAGATTTTCTTATACATATTATTTACGGCTGCTGACAAGCAGTATCTATACATGAATATGTTGTCGAGATATCAATTTTGTACTCATGCACATAAATGGATGAAAGCAAATCCAATGAATCGATTGTGCACAACATAGATCCCTTTATTCATCGCTTGATGAATGGATCAGTTAAGAATTCAGGTTACCGGAAGCAATAATCGCAATGAGTAAAGAATGATGAATGCATTTTAGTGCTTCAAACAGTGTTCGTTTGGCTCAATGACAGATCAATCAATAAACAAGCACATGCTCTGATAACGCGACAGCATTATTGCAAGACCCTATCTGCATTCGTTCAATAGATCAACAGATGCACGTCACGAATTTTTCTCTGCAGTTGAATCAACAAAATAAATGTCATTTTGTTGCTTTTAGACACGATCAACCACGGTTGAAGTTTTCTTGGCGTTGCATTACCGTTACATGTAGTATTCTTGTAGTAATCAAATGAGTTTGACGTAAGCAGAGTTATATTTATTTGCGTGAGTGCGTATCTGGAAGGTTGTTTGCATTAACACAATGAGTGACTGTGCTAGCGAGTGTATATGCCGTTATGTGTGCGTACGTGACGGCACCGGATACTCCTGTCACTGTTGCATATGGATAAGCTCCATACTCAAGCAACTTTAGATTTACGCATTCTTAAGGTCTTAATATTCCAACACTATACCAGCGACGTTTTCATGAATCTCCACGTAAAGTTCTCCATTTGCATACGGCCAAAACTATTTAACGCAAAGTTGGCCATATTGCATCAAAATTGCCCAATTGGTGCAATATATACATTGCTTGATTCAATAAGATTTTATTGACGAAAGGCCCACTGGACGCATGGGCTAAGCGGTTAGATCTAGACAACCAGAGTATTTGATAAGCATAAATAATTTTATATGGCACAGTTTGGCACGTGTATATTGTTGTGAGTGGACACTGTTCGGCGGAGACAACAGTGTGTGTCGTATTCAATAAAACCTAACTCAAATAGAACGCAATCATATAAATATATATACATTTATATATACATATATATATATATATATGTATATATATATAGGCAAATATTTATTTATACATATGTATATATATATTAACGTATATATAGATATATAGGTATAAATGTATATATGTATATATATATATATATATATATATATATATATATATATATATGTAGATATTTTTTATACATACATACATATATATAGATGTATATGTATGTATAAATATAAGTCGGTACGTTGTATTGCTCTTTGAACGTTTGGTCCGCTACGTTGGTTTATTATAGCGTCAATATTTATCAACGTCTAATGTTAATGGAGATGAAGAATATCCGTAAGCTAACAAGGCAAGCGTTTATGTGCGCCATCACACCGACACCCTTTTAAATCCCTTTCTATTACCAGTGACAAGCACAGGTTTTGTCGTAATCAAGATAGCAGCATTTGCTATTATCACATTTATTCTGCTTGGTAACTTCTGCTAGGTAAGTAGTACTGGTTAACGAATAATGGTTCTTAGTGTGAATGTGGTTACGATGCATGAATTGGATAATAGTCAACGAATGCTTTTCTAAATGTATACGAATACGCATTTGTGCTATATGTATTCTAACAGCTATAAAAGTGATTCAATTTTATGCGGTCGTTGATTGCAACAACGGCAACTTAAGTATGTATCAATTTAACTAAATCCGCAATGGTGCAGCGCACCAAGCCTTGTTCTCTATACGTAGTCTATACTCCCTGCTGTAGCTGTTGGCTTAGTCATAGATACCTTAAGTACAGCTTCGTGCCAATTGAAAGCCAAACAGTCGCTATAAATTGAATTCAATGGAAGAGGTTGAGGGAAAATGTCACGCAACGGAGGCATAGTGGGATCATCCCCGTTGGTCACATATTTCGTGTTTACTCTATTGATGGTAAAAGTGCACAAAATTTAGGTGCGAAAAGGCACTCGCGTGCGAATGCAGAGCACCGTATCGCATTTAGCACCGTGTGCACTACTGCGTTCTGTGGTCCATCGAGCATTCATGCTTGGTTGGCCCGGTTTGTGTATGGACATCGCTCGACGGTGCGCATGCCTTAAGTGGGGTTCGTATTGATCCGGGCTTAACGTGTAGGTGCTGTCTATTGTGGATTATGAACAATTATCGATGTCATTGAAGTGTCTCATGGCTACATTCTACGGTTTCTTATTTGTTTCATCAACCTTTACAGAGTACCAGGTATTGATCAGGTAACGATTCAACTCCATCATAGCAAGCAACGGAATCATCGACGCCAAAACAGATTGCGCAGATAAATAAATAGTCCAAGTAGAGCGGAAATAATTCCTGTTACAATCACTCCTCAATATATAGAAGAAATAAGACCATGGGAATCAATACGACAAGTTATGATTTAGTAGACTTTTGCAACGTTTTGGATTACCTGTAAGTAAGGATAATCTTTAAAGCAGAATACTTAAGTTTCTGATTTGTCATGACCACCTGCAGCGCGCGTGTTCGCCTTTCATAGTCAATAATATTAACATGATACACCTTCAGCAACAAAGCCGTAAATACAAGGACATTCTAATGTTATTTGATACAAATTGTTCATAATGGTCTGCTGATGAAAAATCTAATCTTGTCCGCTCTGAGAAATATATTTTGCGCTAGGTGCGAGTAAGATTATCAACTTTTATTTATGCAGCAGCCCACATGTTGGGGAAAGACAGCACTGTTGAGTCTTGGAAATTTATATCTGTATTTTTCGTTGTAACTTGCAAAGGTTCTCTTAGTCTGACGTTTCCGTTAAGCTGCGGATAGTCATGTCAATATGACTAAAAATATTGAAACACCTATACACGTAAAAGCTTAGTTTACCTTCCTGTTGATATTCAGATGACAGGGGCATGATTTGTCATTGATTATTTTGGGACACAAACCATATGTCATTGAAAGATCGTATGGACCAACAAGAAGCCTTGACAATATTGAACCATATTGTACAGTAAATTGGACGACACAACATCTTCCTAGCTACACAACATGTATCTCGATAGCAACAACTGCACGAACAGTCAAATTGTACATAAGATTGTATAAAATGCCCATGCCCTTTTTGTGACATGCTTAGGTTAGGATTGACACAAGCTTTATGCAAATTCCTTTCGCACAATAGCAAAGGTTACGTGCTTCGTTCACGCTGGACACTTTATTCAAAGTTTCACTGCCGGATCAATCATTTTATAGCCACACAACGAGGGCGCTATGTAGTAAATATTTCCACGAATAACCCACACGCCTACCGTCAGGCATCGTTTTGTAGAACATTTTTTAATGGTGTCAGCTTCTCGTCTCAGAAAAGAAAAACGGAAACGCCTGTTCTTGCCCGTATATCTTTACCTTATTACGGCCCCTTAAATGATTTCCCTATCATATGATAAGTGGTGCAATGCTATAATAAACATCTGTCATCGTTACCGGGGTTTATTCTTTGTAAATTGGCCAGGTCTTTATCTTTTTATTTGCTCCATGATAGCAGTATAGCATTGGACGCATAAGCACGAGTATTACCATATTGCTGCAGCGCAAGATCGTGTAAGATTGGCAAGGTAACTAATTATGGGTCGCTTTCCACTTTCTTTTTGGTATTTTGTCATTCAACTATTAATAGCATAGACGACTGACCAGTCGTCAACGTATCGAATAGCACTAAATGTAGTCCTCGTCCTCACATTAAGTAAGCTGCGCAGCAATTTTATTAGCATAGCCGATTACGTGGTAACCATATTCATTTTATCATATATCCATCGCTTAAGCCTACTCGACAATCCTCGGAACACAATCTGCGTCACATTATCCGTATTAAATTGCAACTGATTGGAAAAGTTATATTCTTCGCACTGTTCATGTGTAATATTAATTGTCAGATTTTCGACGTTACAGTTATTTGCGTTATGTATCTGTGTTATATGAAGATTTTAGAGCATGAATGTTATCAAAGCCAATGTTAAGCATGTAACATAAACATCACTGTCACTTAATTCTAACGTTTTGGAAGAGTTGAATGGATGACAGACGTATCTAATATTGCGTGAAAGTCTCGCGTTTTGAAATAGATGCGTGAGCATGATTATAAACTTGACATTATATGGGTAACTTAAGGACGTCACATAACATAGACGATGGAAATAATCGCGGATCCATTATCGTTCCGTCCATGTCAAACACAGTCCTAGAGTCATCGTCGCTAGATAAAAGTACGAAGAATACAGTATTAACTGTGGCTACGTCAATAATGAGACCTCGGCGGACTCATGCTGATTAGCTCTCAACCCTTGTACTTGTCACGTTGGCAAATATTTCTCCATATTAGTGCCTTATCTAAATATTGACAAAATTTGATGAGCACATGAAACTAATCCGACGGATTGGGAATTTTGACGCTTACAGATATTACGTCATTCCACCTAAATGCCCGAATGGCTTGCAGTTTGGAAGCACATCCGAATGTACCATAGTATATATCTGTTGACTCCTATCATAAGAGTAGAGGGCATAGCCGTTCTGTTTATGCAGCGAGACGATTGTATGCACTCTCTAATACCAAGATAGCAGTGCTGAATGATTTTATTATTGGATCATTCATATAAACTCTCCCCAGAACAGCAGTCCAGCGCATAGAGTTCACGAGTTCAAGCAACAGATGCACAATTTTGCATGAATAACCTCTAAGCAACAATGATGCATGGTTACTGTTTTGCCATAAATGTAATAAGAAAAGTTATGGAAAATGATGGTAAACATCAGAATATTGCCTCGTGAATCTGCTGGATATACACGAATGATTAACGAGATCGCAAAAGCTATCATTATGGATTTACTGCTTTGCCATTGCCGCAAATGTAAGGAAGGAAAGAAAAATACACAATTATATAATGATGGTAAACAATCAGCTTTATATATATACTTATATATATGCACATTTATATATTTATATATATAAATATTTATGACTATATATTTATGCATTTCTTTGTCATAAATATGTATGCATATATATTGATGTCATGGTATTGATTTATTATCAATTTGGAAATCATACCCTTGATCTTAAGTAGCCGTGCTATATTTGCGTCGATGACAAATTAGTAGACTGATGGCTTTTTATACTGTTCTCTAAGAGCTATGAAACCGGGTCAAATTATTCTTACCTTATTACGCCTGCTGCCAGTGCATTATTTATATGTAGCTCTTTTGAACCAAGTGGAGCTTGCGCTCCCTCTTGCTTCTCGAAGATGCCATTTCTATTGTAGAAAATTCGATGATAAGACCTTACCTTCATGATGTCAACTTGATTTAATAAGTCCATTTTAATAAGCAATCAGTGTTATGTATCGCATTAGAGTCTCATGAATCGCAACAACTTGTAAATATGCATAATCACCTAAAATGTGCGAGGCGATTAACTTTTCCGACTAAATTCCAATATGGCGGCGAGATTGCGCAACGCAAGTCGGATTGTAACGGACTTGTTATGATGATGAATAAAAAAAGAGGAAAAGGCAACTAGGTCGGAAAGTTATAAGGTATGCATGTAGTATAAACTGACTCATCTGTGAAATGTATTATCAGGCAGATGATGGTATAATAAAAACTTAGCAAATTCCAAGCGATCGTTTACGACAACGTCATGCATGAGACCGTTTGTTGACAACCACCAGAATTCGGAGTGGAATTTCGCCGAACAGTTAGAAATCAATCGAATATCAAGTGTTCTCTATGATATTGGTAAAAAAACAACCATATCAAGTCAATACTCTAACTGTTGGTAGCTTTAAATACTTCTCAGTACGTATTTCTAACCTGAAGCATATTTGTCAATCTACCGATAAACGCTGGGTTTTCCTGTTTGACCAACAAGGGAGTACCCGATCGACTGCTGGTCTGTTTGGCTATTTATATCGCCTTCAAATGCTCGTTATTGTATACCTATATGTCACTTATCAACGCATTGCACCGGTCTAAGTCTTAGTATTTATTCCCTCAGACACTTTATATCCACATAGATCAAGTCAGAACAACATACAAGATGGCGCACCCGCAATGCTTATTGATGTTGTGGGCTTAGAGGGGCGATAGTTTAACCACAACATCCTGTCTCTAAGCGTGTCACAAGCGGCACTTTGCATGAGTTGAAGGTTCAGTTACGCGATAATAAAGGAAGGCTATCGGATAACCACGACTTTCCTGTTAGCGTTGTTCTCGATTTTACAAGATGTCAATAAAAACGAGTATCTATGAACCTAGACAATGAA
This sequence comes from Urechis unicinctus, assembly GCA_034190875.2. Classification (NCBI taxonomy): domain Eukaryota; kingdom Metazoa; phylum Annelida; class Polychaeta; order Xenopneusta; family Urechidae; genus Urechis; species Urechis unicinctus. The sequence goes on along the minus strand of CM067347.1, from coordinate 55,485,288 downwards.
CGGTGAGCACTTAATGCGATCTTTCCTTATATGCAGCAAAGACCTGTATATCTACTGGTTACTCACAAAAATGTATAAAGATGAAGGTACTTTGACTGGAGATCTTAAAATGTAAGATGATAGTATCCTTTGGTTTGGAGGGCTAACATCACCAAAGGATAAAAAAGTAAGTCGGTAACAAACATAGACTGCAGCACAGGGACATTAGAGAATATAAACTAACGGAAGAATCATTATCATTTGGGCAGTAGCAAGAGGCCCGCTTTGCAGATGATATGAGTGGTCGTTAGTTGATTAAGCAAGTGGTCAAACCTCATGAGACCCAAGCAGTGGATAAACCATGTTATCAAGTGATAAGGACATTCGTATGTGGCTGTCTTCTTGTGCGGGCGCTGACACTGATACTATAACAGTTGTTCCTGTTTTAAATTGACCAACCTTTACAGCTGGACTTTTATGCAACTACTCAAGACAGAGCAGCGACTTATTTGTAGTACACTCCTAATTGACTTGACTTGTATAATTATAAACACCGTATGAAACAACAACCAATCGTTCCGACTACAGCGTTATATCCTTAGCTGCCCCCCATAGATGAGAAAACAGCGATGGAATAATATTGTGCTATGTACAAGAAATATAGGCGTGCAGTTTACTCAGTGGCTGCTGTAGAGACAGCTGTTGGTATGTGTCTCGGCACAGGTGGCGTAGGTGTAATACCTACAGAAGATGCCATTCCAATTGCCACTGTGTTGGGTGCTACTGGGGCGCTTGTGGGCTACTTGGAATCGTTGGAAAATTTATCAGTCAGCGACTGACAATCAAGGTAAAACAATATGATCAGATCCGCTTTCTTGCGCAGAGTTTATTGAATACCATTGTTGACATTTATCAACACTCGAAGACGGCAATATCTCGGATCATGAGTTTCATCTCGTCGTAGCTGAGGTCACAAAATATACCGTAATAAAGGGGAAATTAAGGCTATATATGTCAAAGCATACCAGACTGTTTTAATTCGGCAGGCAAGATGCAACTACAATATGAGAGAAGCTAGGGCTTCATAAATCCGTGCAGGTGTAACCCCAATTTCGATCCCCCATGGATAAAAGAAAGGCCGCATAACCATAAGCCATGGGCTCCGCAGCGCCAAAGAGTCATAGATCCGTTTGACTCAAAATGGTGGAAATCTGCGAACGACATAGACACCTTGACCTATGGTCACGTTAATTTGCCGGTACACTCACATGGCGGAGTCGGGCAACCTGCATATCTCTCCAGTGAAGTTCACCCTAAAAGCAACAAAAGTAAGCGGGGAGCAAATTATGTCCTGTATAAGCCGAAATCTAATGTTTAGTATGGATCAGCAGAAGTGGTCCAGACACGCTACTTTCTATACGACTCAAACACACACACACACACACACACACACACACACACACACACACACACACACACACACACACACACACACACACACACACACACACACACACACACAAACGCGCACACACAAACACACACATATATATATACATATAAATATATATATAATGATATACACATACATATATATATATACATATATATATATATAAATATATATCTTGACACATATATATTTATATAAATATACATATATTTTTATATAGACATATATATTTATATACATAAATACATATATCTACAGTTGTATACAAATACATTTATACACACATATATATATATATATATGCATATGTATATCTGCATAAATATATACACTCATATATATACATATATATATGCACATATATATATATATTTACATATCTGTTTATGTATGTATATATACATATGTATTTATACGTATATATATGCATTTATGCATATATATATTTATGTATAAATATATGCATTCATATATACATTTAAATATATATATATATTTACATGTCAAAATACATATTTATTTATATATATATATATATATATATATATAAATAATTATGTATTTATATATATATGTAAATATATATATATATATATATATATATATATATATGTATATATATACAAGCATATATATATTGCTTGATATATATATATATATATATATATATATATATATATATATATATATTATATATACATATCTATATATTCGTAAATATATGCATTCATCTATAATCATAAATATATATGAATATTTATATATATATGTATATATTGCATATCTGTATATGGTTGTGCATATACATATATATTCAAACATAGATATATGCATTTATAGATATATAAATATATATATATATTGTATTTATACATATATGCATATATATATATATATACATATATATATATATATACATATATATATATATATATATATTACATATATATATATATACACATATACATATATACATATATATACATATATTCTTACATATATATACACATATATATGCATATATTTATATATATATATATATGTGTGTACATATATTTACACACACGCCTAAATATATATATATATATATATATATATATATATATATATATATATATATATATATATATATATATATATATATATATATATATATATATATATATATATATATATATATATAATGTATATGTATATTTAAAATGCAACCGACACAACCTATACATCACCTTTCAGACAATTTATCACCATATTACGTACTTAAGTACTTCACTGTAATCAATCAGTTTGCCACAGCTTGAAACTAAACCACTCACCAGTAGGACTAATGATGAAGCGGACATCCTCTGCTTCACCAGAACTAGCAGTCGCATGCCATATAATATAAAGCCTTTATTCAGGGAATTGTCTCCTGCAGATACGATGATCTGCTGCCCTCGACACGACAAACGAAAGGAGGTTTTACTTCTCCGATCCCGACCAATCGTCATATGGGCTGTTTTGTTAGGCGTCGCTCTTCTGGCTTTAGTATAACCGAGCATTAATCAATCCGTTGGTCACTGTCAGGTCATCCTATGTGATGCTTGCAAGATATAACAAGAAAAGATTGAAAAAATGCACTTGGAGTTTCTGGTAATACATTATATAACACTGGTAACACGTATGCGCTCATATATGCTGGCTGCTTTGTTTTCCAGCTGCTGCGCCGGGTCTGCATCGTGATTCTGATTCAAAAGTTGAGTTATTTTGGCAAGCAGCTAGAATTGCTGTTCTTGTATGCAGTTACAGCCACCCCAGCTTGAATACGATGCTGATGTATGCCATGGGATTTAAGTTGCATCTTGGTAGAACAAACGTGATATGATATTATGTATGAAAAAGCATGCGCCTTAGAATTCCGATAGCGATGGCACAAGGTCGGTTCAGGTGAGAACGAACTGTGATAATGGTATCATTGTACTCACACACTGTGCAAATATGGCATTGCAAACAACTGCTGATGTTGGAGGTATGCGAAGGTATTCTTTTTATTAACTTGCTGGAACCCTATAGTCTGATGAATGTTTGTACTTTTTTACATTTTAAACATGTATACTGTTGGTCTTTGAAAATAAACAAGTATTGCTCGAACAAAATATTTACTGGTCTTGTTTATCCTTAGAAAACATCGGGTGTGTTATAATATCGATCCCGGCTACTACGTTGTTACTCGGATAGTTACTGCTTCCTCGATGCTAGATACAACTTTTGTTTGTAATAAAGAGGGCTCTGGTTGCAATGAGATTTAAAATCTTAGGTTTTGGATCTTATGAACCCGTTTTTGGAGTGACTTTTTCCTTTGGGAGAGACCACTGACATATACAAAAACAGCATCAAGTAGTAATGGGATGTGTTGTAAGGAAAGAAAAAAACTTTTTGGGTTTTGCCGTTAAGTCGTGCAAGAGACATTCCGTGGGCAGAAGCAGACTTACCTGTCGCATGATTCAGAGGAGGAGTAAATTGCAGGGCGACCTTGGATGAGATAGTGTCTTGTCGAAAGAACTGATCTGAAGGTTTCAGAACCACATCTCAATTGTGGCGGCTTCTTTGTTGCCCATCATGTTTGATTGATAAACAGATTATCATCGGATCTGGTGCATTTGCCTCAGCATTATTGTGGGACCCCTAATGATGGGAAAATTGCTGACAAAAGACTGATTATCTATGTAACTCAAAGACAATTTGCAGCAGCAGCCATTCGATAACGGATGGTAGTGTAATGTTACACCTTATCCCCTAATGTCGATTTGTAATATGTGTGCAGTTTTGCAATTCCATTAAGCCACCGTCGTAACTAGAAATGGCCATAGATAGCAGACATTTGTGACCATTTGAAGTCAAAACAGCTATTTTGATAGCTTGAGGCACGAACCTCAGCGTGATGCATTAAGTTATTTCATAATCACACTTATTATATCATGCGAAGTATCGCTTTGTATGCAACTGCATAGAAAGGTCATTATTGGCATAATGTTTTGCATCTTTGAAACTATAGTAAGCGAAAGTGGTCTATCTTAGCGAGGCATGAAAATATATTGTCCTACAAACAGTTGCAAATATTTCAACATCAGATTATAACACAACATATCTTAACACAATGTAACGAGTGATACATTTGCTGTAATGTTTTCTCTATGTAGATAGTGATGCATTATCTATCAACGAGGGAATAAACAAGGCTGATGGTTTTAGGTACTCATAAGGTACATGGTCGTTTGATCATTCTTTGGAAACTACATAATGTTGCGATTGCGACTATTGGACGTGACAAGCGTTGGTGACCAGATCATAGCATTTGCAGTTGTTGCTTACTTCGAACAAAGCATTGTCATATGATGTACTCTTGTTCCGCTGCACTTCCATAGCCTTGATAGAGAATGTAGTTCGTACTGCGCTGTGCTAGTTCTACGCAACTGTCACTGATTTCCCAGTTGATTCATCAGATTAACTATTTGAATGAGGCGTTCTCCCGGACGCCATTTCGTCGTGATTATTTACGTGTTTGTACCGTTCGACTGCATGGCATGAATGGTTATCTGCAATATGGAGATGCACCACTGTAGCCTTGTCATGATCAGCGAACTATCGCGGAGAATACCAATGACGGATGCAAACGGTGAACTTTTCTACTTTAATCAACGAAAATTTACGCATATTTTACATAGCTTTATAGAGTCGGGGAAATGATGATATCATGAAATATAGACACAGCCTCTTGATCAAATTCCCATGATATATTCCGACATTGGCTGTCCAGTAGCTCCAAGCCATGTGGCACATTATTGCATATCGCTTCTGAGTTGTGTCAAAGGTATATAGGCGATAAAGATGGATATATTGCAGGGATACTATAAAAGTAACGATGACATAACATATTAATATAGTGAGATTCAACTACGGATATGACACCATAGTTATCTTATCTATATTCCGGCGAAAATATTAGTAGTCTACACCAATATAGGTATCTGGGAGAAATTTAAATCACATTAGTCAGTTGAACATTGTTCGGTGCTAAGAGCGCCTGGTGTATTCTCGTACTATGGAAAACATTATGCCGACAACGTTACCTATGTAAATTATATTTCAGTACGTAACCAAACGCGTATTAACCTCTACAATCACATTTTCCTTGTATCTAGTGGCCAAAGTAAGATAGATATTTCTTCACTTAGTTAAAGAGCCCAATAATGGATAGCGCAATATTCAAACCGAAAGCTATCAAATTGCTTCATATATTAGTTAAGAGCCACAAAAAAACATACATTGCTGTTTTTGCGTATTTGGAACGCCACGTGCGTCATTTTGTGACTAGATAGGAAAGACAGGATGTGAGGGCGTCCTACATTAGATTTGCTTTCGAATACATGATGATGGATTAATTGATCAATGTCATCCTAGCCCTCATTACGTGTCGTCGGTATAGCTTAATTTATACCTATTGTGTGAAGCGTCTTGTCACCTTGAATTTCGACTAAAGTAAAGATAGGAAAGGATTCCTGATATATTGCTTATTGCCTGTTGGACGACCATGGCTGATGGTGAGTAGAAAGATGCAGGCCGGTGGTATTGAACATACATGTATTTTTTTATATGCCGACAAACCATTGGTCGACCATTTCACTTAAATAGAAACTATATACTAGGAAATGTTGCATTCATATACCTTTTTTAACGTCGATCAGATTTGAATTCACTCATTGTGCGTTAGGTGTGATTACCGCTACTATGCTGTAATTTTAACCACCCATTCCCCAAATCAACTGAAGTCAAATTCTGTAAATATATCTTAACTGGATGAAATAACTCAGCATAATGCTTACGGACCATAAGTTTTCTATTTGCTATGTGTCTCAATGTAATTCGGAAATTAATGCTGTGAAAAAGGTTCATCTTGTATAACTGTAACGATAATTGTTTCCAAATCGTTTGAAGGATCAAACCAAATTAATAGTGCTCTATGGTTAAGCGGTCTTGCAGCATTAATATAATTATTTAAGCGAATAGTAACCAGATCATGTTTTATGTCGGATGCAATGCTTTTCCATGAGCTATCGTATATCAGGCTTATAGTATACAGCGATAGGAGAATATTTGCCTTGTTTCATTAGATGCCATATGTCTAATCGTTATTGAGGTCAATCAATGCAGGGCAATCGCTAAATAAATCCACGGTCACAGCAATGTTGCTGAAGGCTGATTATTAAGCCCTTTAATTCATCAGTTGCTGTGTCTTGACTATGTACTTAGGTGTATAAAGGCCGTGGTCTGCTTTACCAAACACGACGCCGGTTGCGTTTGTTTTGGATCATATCTTGCTGCGTGAGACATTGCAACTTTCTCACTGCAGCCAGTGTTACCTTAAAAAAACCTGGAAAACCTGGATTACCCGCAAGCAATTAATGATTGCTATCACATTAGTGAGTGTAAAACAGCAAATCGTACATTTCGCTTCTCTTGTGGTCGTTAAGTTCGAAAACTAAAGCAAGAAGCAATTTGGGAAGGACATCATGACCGAAGAATTGACTTCAACTTATTATCATTTTTGTGCTTCCGTTATGAAGCCAATGTAATTTCTACAAACACATTGCAGCATTGTCGCATGTACAAAAAGTAATGTAGCTCAAACATTGAGTGACGGCGCATTATTGTGGTATGAATAGGACCATTTTGTGTTTCCAAGCGGTATCCACAATTGCCCCATAGAAACAGCGTTATGTAGAAATTTGCACGCACATAATGACGAAAAAACCTTATATCGAAAACCTATGATGGCCAAAAATGTTGATTGTCTATGAATATACAAGGGTTCTGCAACAGTGCAGTACAATAGGGCGACCAATGTTATTATCGTGGTTCACACTATGCGGTTGTGCCGATAAAACCGGAATAGAGATAATGGCAAAGTATGTCACTTGTATATTGTTTCTCATGTGATACGGCGCCCAAAAGTTGTAAGCTCAGGAACATCATACACAATTCCCCTTTAACATTGGAAAATATGAAATCCCTTATGGCAACCTTATTTGGCAGGTAACACGATCGTCATAATCGCATTGCGCCTACATTAGGTTGCTGTCTTCTCCTAAGTAGTTGATGTATGATTTTGCTTTGAACTCGTCGTGGGTCGGATGAGAATAGGGGGTGGGTGGGTGGGTGTGTGGGTGTGGTGGGTGGGGGGGGGGGGGTTAGGGGGTGTGCCCATAGGTTTTAAATTATGATATGGCTCCAAAAGTACGTCGCATATTCGGCAGAAGACCCAGCAATTGCGGGAAAAGCTATCGCAAACACGGGTGGTTGTATGGTCGTGTAATCCGTCGAAACTGTCTGATAAGACTATGGACGTGTGTCGCTTCCGTTACTTTTGTTCAGACCTATCATTGGTGAAGATCATCGGGATAACATTGGTTAACTTGGATATGTAACGGCGGATGTGTTCTATGTACGGTACGACATGATTGTTTTTCATGCTGTAGGTGAACGATTAGGCGTACGCATGACACAACGCCTACTACAACGGATTTATCTATTACAATTGAACAATACCAATAATGTATATTCGATTTTAGATAATTTGAAATACAAAATAATGAGATGCATTTAGCATCAAATAACTGCAGACAACTGGTTGTGAAAAGGAGCATGCAAGCAGGCACAGTGATTATCATGCTGTTTCAGTCATTTACTCATAACGCCAAGAACGCAATGCATCTTGTAATTGTAAGAGCATCTATGTTTCAAAAGGTGCATATTAAATAATCTAACATATATTTGCAATTAACTTCTGTTATTATGAGTTGTGTGACTTTCGGTCGCATGCTTAGTGAATGCCTTAGTGGACATTGCATTTGACGGCCACAAGTTCACATGGTTATGAATTAATTAATCCCTATCTCTATATATTAATTTGATCTGTGCCAGAACAACACATTTACTTGATTATGGTACATGTTGCGTCAGAATGCAGCAGCTAAGCAACACATCGCAAAAAAATATATATCTAATTTGATTAAATTGCTCTAAACATTCCTATATTTGGCTTTAATTGCATTATTCCAATTACTTCTTTGTTGCTGGCACTGTACATGACCTGTCTGTTAGCTCATTGACGGTGTTGTTTATGGAAATATACACATTATGCAAGATTTATTGTATAATGTCCCTGGATACTGCTGCTGGGTCATCTATTTCCTGAAATAGTAAGCTGCTCTAGGGTAAGTGTTTGACAATGCTTCATTACGTAACACCTACCTGTCATTTGTCTTCTTGATGTTGGCGTGATTATGCAGTCGTATGTATGATCATTGCCCAAATTGGCTATCATATTTCAAATTTCATCGGCGCCAGTACCTTTTTAACGCTAGCTAAACTGTCACTGTGAATGAATAATGACTTAAGATCTATTCACCCATGTCTTCAGTTTCATACTGTTTTGATTTGTCTCTGCAAGCCTTCTTTAATTTTATTTTGGTTTATTTTGACTTTTAGTTATGTCTGTTTAAAGTAAAAATATTCGGTGCATGTATAGGTATGGGGTATATAAATATGGAGTATATAAATGCCGAAATTGGTTGCTTATTCCATGGGTTCATTCAAATTAAAAAGCATTCGAATGGCGGAGGCCAACCTCAAACATACGATTTCAAAAAGGAGAATACGAGGATAGCGCAGCATCGTTAAAATCCCTATAGAAGATGCTTTTCCTCATGCTTCTATGACTGGATGTTCCATTGTAAAAAAACACGGGTATTGTAGGCCATTGTCCGTGCTGTCAGGATGAATTCACACAATATAAGGGTGCAGATTTATCACCAACAGCCAGCAAGAATTAGGCATCTGAATGTGAACGAAGGCCGGTTTCTTGCCAGAAGTTACACAATTACTAGAAAACTTTCTGTTTCGCCCCAACTTCGTTACCCGTCATGTTATAGTCCTAAAGCGGGAATTAGATATATTAAAAGATGCCATGCGGAACGAATGATAGACGCTCTGCATGCAACATACAGCCACCCACAACTTGTACGAGATCACCATAATAATGCCGGCTTTATTCAGTAAGCTTTCGTATTTTTATTTCCACTTAGTTGCTTGACTTATCAATCAAACTGTAAATGGAAATGATTCAAATTGTATTTCATCCTCCCAACAGGTGTGTCAATACCACGATTATTCAATCCAGTCCCGGAAGCTTGCCCCATAGATTGATGTTTACTCTACTTAATTTATCGATTATCATGGAATTCCCAATGCCGTTAGTTGCGGGGCGGGGCTAGTGTCGCAGTGAATTCGTTTGGTTGTGATGCATCAATAGCCATATATGTGAGTTTGACGTGAACCAAACAGATTGATCTGAAACAATGGGGAATGGGGAGCAGATTTGTCGACTACGTTGACGAAAATACAAAAACACAAGACTCATCATGACTTAATACAATTATTAAATAATAAAGCTTATCGTTTAAATAAGTAATATGTTTGTATGATTGTAGCAATATTCGTTTTATCTGATGGGCCCAAACACGCACTCCAGAGCCAGTGTCGCTCAACTTGTACGGAATCCATACCAGTTATATATAACAGTGGACCCTTATACAGCAAATTGCACTCGTATAACGCATAGAGCAACTAGCAGGGATGAGACGATACAATTGGAAAGGCACCGATCTGTATTGCATAGGCAAATTACTTGTAATCGAGTGGGGTGTTTTATACAGCCAACCATCTGTGACTAGTCGAAAAGATTGGTTTGATGAAGAAAACACCGTTTATTCTCTCCAAGACATGTGAATTTGAATGGATTTGAATGCTGGTTTGTGCAGAACTATATTCTCACCGGATATAAGTACGAGGTCTTGTTACATGTAACAGACGCTAACAGCTAGGTTGCCATCTTATGGAAATGGTGACCATCTGCTACACATTATCCGATCATTGAATTATTATTTACAAATACTGCCGGTGTTTGTATTAATTCCTAAAAATATGACGGAAATATACAGCTGGTTAGCGTGTGCACTTCGCGATAGCAAGATGACACCTGAAATGTTTATTTCGAGGTGAGACAAAATTACTGAAGGCCTATCATGTCAGACTTATACCCTGAATAAAACTTGTGACTAGCACAATATGGTGCCAGACCTTGATGAAATACATCTGTTCACAAAATAACAAAAATACACAATTTTTTGTTATCGAAACTGATCACTTTAAGTCCTTCTTCACATCAGCGTCACTTAACCATAAAACATTTAGGTGTTGACAAATTTTCAGATTAAGTTGAGCGAAAGGAGTATGGTAGATTTTGCTATTTATCGATTCCACGGCGGATGTCGATGCTAACATCATCTCAGAAGGTTGGATCAATAGCCGCCAACCGGCAAACTCTATCCCATGATGACCTCCTAATATACGATATTGAAATGCCATTAATGCAACCCGTCTCAAGAACTAATCCGTGGGTTGAAAAACTAACCTGTGATGTATGGGTGTATTTAGCCGGATTGTGTGTTGGTGCGTCTTGGAAAAGCGTTCTGTGACGGAGGAACCCCATTTCAACGTAGCATCTACCACATGCGCACCAGGCTGTCCCGTTTGAGTAATGACAGGATGTCATGAAATCAAAGCAGAAGTATGATCCAAAATTGGCGCGTATAATGAGCCTTGAGCGGCATCTCATTTGTGTCAACCTGCTCTTGAAACGCTAATCGATTCGTTGTACCCCCTTCACAAATACTGGTGTTTAAATG
>CM067347.1:55404071-55471571 GCA_034190875.2 Urechis unicinctus | reverse complement strand
AATTCTACGTCAAGCTGCCGGGTTTATCGTTGAATTTATAGGTTAACATTCAATTAACAAAATACAACCGCAAATTAGTACAGTTACAGTTTGGGGAGGTAAAATTGACAACCAAACGCTGTTTACAGAAGGATTTGGTCGGAAATCAATTGCACTATCTGATAAGATAAGCCACGAGCGCATCTGCCGCATTAAAATGCATCAGAACAAACATGCCATAAATTGAAGTGAACCACCAATGTAGACCGTTTTTTGCACGGACACGGAAAGCCTTAGAGGTTAGCAGATTTCTAATGATCCTCTTGCGATGAACATTGGAGCGGGTGTTTATCTGTAAAATCACTTTCCGTTAATGTAATGATCTTTTTTTAGATAAATAATCATTGCTATAAAGACATAAATACTTATTGCCAACCATTACAGCTATTAAGATAATTGTAGCGCTGTAGGATTGGATAACGTACAGAAGTTTATGAAATAATACTGGTGCATTGCACTAACAATAGTGATTTGGTTTCACTCAACGCAAATAGCTTATGTTCGTTAATTGGATAAATCTTTGTGGGACACTTAGCTTAGTGCGCTTATCATTACAGCAATATTCCCGCTTTGGAAATATAGGTCATGTACGCTTTGATTGGACCATGTGTTTCCGCAGTACAGTCGAAGCGCTGTCAATGTCACCTTGTGAGCTTTGGTAAATTTCGATGGGAGAGTCATCTACCTGCAATTTGATGCCGCTTATACTTGTGGCCATGTTTATATGTTCCGTGTAGGCATTTGTATTAGATTTCCGCAGTATAAGCACTACAGAACTTGTATATCACTTAGTTATATTACTCTTATAATAGGTGCATACGGCTTGTGCGTTTGATGTTTTCCATTAAACAAATGAATTAATATGCCATTTCGGATCACATTATGGTGTTTTTCGTTAATCATGGCATTCCATGTGCTAGCATGGGGTAGGGAGTAACCCCTGTACTTGGCATATTCCATGTTCTGTATATGCATTGCGACGCAAGAAGCAGCTGACACAAGTAGGTGCTTACTCTTGAATTGACAACATGGCAAAAGAAGCACATATCCAAGACGTCGCAGCTACCTTCTTGAAACAGTCGATTTAGACCACACTAAGGTGGAATATTTGAAGGATCATAACGAGGAACTCACCCTACCTTAGGGCTATATATATATTTAGTCATTATCACGACCGTCACAAAGAGCTTTGAAGCCGAAGCAATTGTTAGCTGGAGTTGCGTCTTTCTACCGCCCACTGTGCGTTCGTGGTTGCTATCAGATATACATCGTAATTGGTATGTGGATGAATTTGCCTTATCCGCTGATTTGAGCCTTATTTCCATAATACTAGGTATGGTCCGCCGCGAGATATAATCAGACCCTAACCCTTTGCCTAATGGGTAAGCATATTGATTTGTGTCCTGGAGAGCCTGCCAGATAATCCCTGGCTTCTGAACCTCAAGCACGTAACATTTATGAGAAATGTATTGGCTAGGACGCGTAGGTGCCATTTGACATTGTGCATGGCATTCACTGAGGTGGGATGGAGTGTCCAAGGTCGAGGATATCACCATTAGATCATCAGCTGTTCCAGCAAAAGTGCGATACTAAGAATTTAAACAAAGCAGATGATTTCCAATATGTACAGCCGAGTTAATATAAGAAATAGTACACTGCCCTTTATTCCAGATACAACACAAGCCAAACAATTATTGTCGAAACCATACAACAACATGGCCAACTAGAAACCGCTTGGGGTCACGTGATACACTTATGCCAAGTCTCGCCATATCATCTATTAGACAAAGGGATTCATAGCTAGTAAACTTGCTGAGAGTTTTCTTCTATTCTGCCATGCAAATATTAATTATATTGATAAAATGGAGAAGAAAAGCTGTCTTATCTGGAGTGATACGATGCAACAACCATTTATTGTAGGACTAGGTATTAGGGGCAACATTGTAGACTTAAAAAGCGTGCTATTTCTAATAGTTGCGACCAAAACCAGATGTTCTAGATCAAAATAAAATTACTCAAATGTTTGCTTACCATCATGATGGCGATCGAATTCTCCATTCGAACGTTCCAGATCGTATTCGATCACTATCAAATTTCATTAAAACAGGATCAAATCTATTTGGATATCGAACATATTTTTTTTATATCGATCAAATTCGAATTGAACGCGATATAATTCAATCTGGTCGAGATCAAATTCATTTTGAACGCGATAAAATTCGTTGTCAACGCCATCGAATTAATTTTGATAACGTCCGAAATTAATTTGATCGCGTACAAAACCAATTTGAGTGCATTCGAAATTAATTTGATCTCGTTCAAAATGATTTTGATCCCGCTTAGTATGAAATCAACCGTGTTCAAGATGAATTCGATCTCAATTAATATCAGTTCGCTCAACTTAATTTGATCGCGGTCGGAAAAAAAAATCTAAAAGACGATTTCGATCCTAATAGTAAGGGTACGTTTGAACTCGAGTCATTATGCCATCATAAGAATCGATCGCGCTCACTAGAATTCAAGTACATTAAAAACCGACGTCCTTGCCCCTGATACTGCGTCATATTAATGCATGATACGTATTCAAAAGCCAAATAAACCAGCTTGGATGAATGGCTGGAGGCACAGCGGTAAAGTCATAAGGTTCATTTTATTATCTCTAGTTGTTTTTAAGAAAGATTAAACCGCTGTCTTGGGTTTTGATTTTAAGACAGATTGAACACGACGCCCAGTAAAATCGGAGTCGGTACCAATAAAAACTGCGATCATATATGCCAAAATTTATTTCAAACATATACGGGGTTTTTTTTGTTCATGCAACCAAGCGACCTCTTTATTGTAGAACCAAATGCATGTTTGGATGACGCCATATTATGATATTTAAGACTCTGGTAATGGTAGATTGTAAAGCCTCTGAACTAGAAAAATATATATTTTTTATTGACGTAATGTGCAGGCGTGTCACTGTGAAGCTATTGAGATCATGTGGAAATTGTAGAAGGGGTCGCACAATTGACCGATTAAAGACAAATTCATCGCGTCCGGCTGCATGATCTATAACGTCAACTAGGTGCCGCTAACGTACAGCGCTTCCATTCATGTGGTACAAGACCAGCCGTTACGTCAGCTTTAATATGTCACGATTATGTTGATTACTTCAATTTCACATAGGTAAGAGCACAAAATGAGACAGGAATCGATAAACCGACGCAGTCCAGCAATTTGGGAATTAGGTATGGGCATTCAACCGCCGAGATGCGAGCTCCCGTCAGCTAGCGATATAAGACTGAGATGAGGAAAGTCACTCAAACCTCCTTTCGAAAGCTACTTACCAAATGTTTCTATTACTGAATCATGAGCCTTCGTTCATGCCGTAATTGTGTGTATAATGATGCAATGGTTTTCGTTGATTGTATAATTCCACAGTTCAAGAGCGCTGCTGTTGTAAACAACAATTCAAATGCTTTGGAAGGTACACGATACATGGCGCGTGGAATAAAAGATAAATAAAGATATATTTGCTAGCTAGTCAGCATGGCCTTGGGGAAATGCATGCATGACGCATGTATCTGAATATAGATCTAGCTTTGCACCAGCAATTCTCAGCGGCCACTCCCGGGTTGTTACACAGGCCACATAACTAAACGCAATGGGATTTGCTTATATCCCCATAACGAGACAACGAATGGCATGAACCTCAGCGGAACTACGACCGAAGCGAATGTTTCATTACTCGCACTTCTAGTCCTGCACCCTCGTACCCTGTTGTCACTTAACTCACTTTTTGGATAATTTTATTATTCTCTTATAAAGCTCATGCTCCCTATTGTGATGCGTTAGGAGGAACCTGAGGCATTTGCCATGCATAGTCGCGCATGACCTACCATAAACTATAATCCTCTCACGACGTCCAGCCGTAAATTGACCTTTAGTCCTAACGTTGATGGCAGATTTGCATCCGGTGTCTATTGTGCAGAGCTTACAACGGTTGTCAGTAATGACATTACGATGCAGCCACAGTTGTTTAAATACAACCAGAATGAGACGCGAAATTGGTGTTATCTGCTACTCTCACCATCGTCCCTCGGCAACACTGTGTCTTCATGACTGAAAATCCGACGCAATATTCAATCCTAAACTGTCAAGCAAACGATCTTCCCTGGATGGATATCGTCCACATTAATAGGACAATGAGAACCCCTCAGATAACTTTCAGATTCGACATCGAGGATCGCGCCTGTGGTCAGATTGTCAAAAAGTTGCACTGAATGCGATTCAGCCATATACATGGTCAGTCATTGAAAAGATATGTTGTTGAAGAATTTCTTGCCCGAGCCATATCCCAGTGCTAGATTCGTTTTACAAACGACATTATTCTGTTTATGAGGCCAACTGATTTGAGCAATAGACAGTTGAAGCATTTGAAATTTAAAGATTTGGAGGCATTGGTACGTATACTTGTTACATATGATAATAACAAGCATATCAGACCTCAAATCTCGCAGCCTTATTTTCCGTATTCAATAGACCAGCGTGCAAGATGAAGACACACGGTTTACACACCTCGATTAAATCATCAATAATTGTGACTTATTTCTCAATCTTTTAATACCATATAACACCACTGTCGAGTTACGATGCTTGAGCAGAGCATAAATGACGATAATTATTATGGTATTTCTCAATCTTTTAAGTACCACCATATAACACAGATGTGAGCACTGTCGAGTAACGCTTCGCTTGCCAGAATGTTAACGTCTCCAGAGCATAAAGATGACGATAAATTATTGTATGTCGCATTTATATATATATATATATATATATATATATATATATATATATATATATATATAACTATATATATATATATATATATATATATATATATATATATATATATATATATATATATATATATATATATATATATATATATATATATGCATTATATATATTTTATTATCTGAATATTTAGGGTAATTGATCTTACAGGCGGCAAAGCACTTGATGACAGCTCTAGTAAATGGTTCAAAACCGATTGCAAGTGGGTTGGCAGCGGGTCAATTGCATTAAATACCAGACCTGCGCAACACGACTACTGCATTGTAAAGGTGATTTGTTATACAGCTCCAAGGCAACCTCTCGGCCGCCAGCAGTACATTAGAGCTTGACATACATACGCTACCCTCATCGCTGACCATCTGGATTTTTGCACTTTGTAGTGACCCCGATTATACATGGATGTTTCTAGTGCAAATTAACCTTTTGGTTAATAGCAACCTAGCAAAATAGTATATATTGTATTGCCCATATTCACAAAATAGTCACATTCATTCTGTGTCTCTTATGTATCCGTACGTTTCTTACAGCATGGAATGTTTTATTGGCAACGGCTATAGGGTTATATGCAGGGACCAAGGATTGCACGTTGTAGCCATTTTATTCTTGGAAAGCTGAAGATCAAAATGCAGTGGTGATGGTTATTTCTACCAAAGGAACACCTTCTGAGAGTATATTTTAAAGATGTGAACCTAGTCTTGTTTGCTACCAAATGGATAACTTGAGTGCTCCATGAAGTAGAAGTACCCCGACCACTATTTAATTGCTTTTGTCGTATGCAGATTTAGTCGGATGTTTTCCCTTAAAATCAATTTAATAATTGCCTGGAGATCGCGGCGCCGTTTTACACAAAAACACCAACTCAGTGATAGTCATTAAAGATCACCGACACAATTGGGTTTTTTTTAATCGCAAATCGAACGTATAAAGTTCAATAATGGTATTCATATACTTTTGGGCTCTATTCCTTTAGAAATGACTTTAAAAGATAGGTTTTCGCCTTCCATTCGATTAATTTCCAGTTCGGAAAAGTTTGGAATTTTTCTGCTCGTTAAGTCACGTATGCTGCTCGCTGATCGCGCAAGTAAACAAACTTTCTGAACGGCTCCTTGACTGTTTATGAAAAGGTTTTTTACTGTTTGTTGCACTCACAGTTTGGACTATGTCTTATCTTTGTGTGGTTGGGCGTCGACACAATGAGAAGTCGAAAAATACACCAGATTTGGATTGTGAATAGGGAAGATTGGAATCCGACTAAAACTACTGCCCTTTGCTCTGACCACTTTGAGAAGGAAGCCGGTAAAACAGAACCTGAGCTTTTCAAAGCTAGGCCTCGCCAAGATGTCGCACCAACTGTTTTCGATTACGTGGGTGTTGATAAGGGTCGGGAAACGTCGATCCAAGACAACGTAGACAGGTGAGCTGAATGAAACCATCATCACTGGTAAACGCTTTCAATGGGTTACAACTAATGTCCCCGGGGGGTTTTGACTGGCATAACCTATTCGGCATACTTACTGGCTAAGCCATTGAAAATCGCGTATCTTTGTGTGAGATCCTATCGGAGACATCTTGCTTTAAGCGATGATAATCCTTGCGTCGCACGCCATTCGATGTATGTATAGTGACCAGCCCTGATTAGCCCGCTATAGAAGGGACTCAACAAGCGTCTGATTTGATCTTATAAAAGCGTCTTCTGAGCGACTAGCGAACGTTCGTATTTTCATCCCTTGAGCTCTGCATGACATTACAGCTGCCTCGCCGCCTTGTTTACATGATAAGAACGATTAATCAATTCTGACATCTTTGTCTAACTCCACTGACCCTTCAGCTATGATTGGAACATCTCATTCTGTATTCAAAACGCAAAACTTGTAATTGCCTTAGTAACAAGGCATTGGCCAATAGTAACCATTTTGGTGGCAAATCACTTGCTAAAATTTAGTTATATTCCAACACGTAAGTTATTTGCGCGTCACAATTCTAATGGTGCGTGTGTGCGTGAACTATTAGAATCTCTATTATCATTAGGCTACTAATCGCACTTTGTTAACATATAATTATATATATATATATATATATATATATATATATATATATATATATATATATATATATATATATATATATATATATATATATATATATATATATATATATATATATATATATATATATATATATATATATATATATATATATATATATACGTAAAATCTACGACGAAAACACGCAGCGAGACATACAAATTCTCTGCAACTTATTCAGATACAAACAGGCCAAAGTATGATTTTTAAAATCCATTTTTAAAGACAAAATGGTTGGGACGTATGTCACTAACAATTGATCTCTGCATAGGTCAGTCGTAATTATTGCGCTACTAGTGCTATTACTAATATATGGTTGTTTAAAGGTGTTCTCTATTGCAAAGAAACGAAAAACAACTAATGGCCTGTTTGTGTTATGGGGTTGCGGTAAATGGATTCTTACAAGTACCTAAGCGATAAGAGCTCCTGTGGCCCTTTTGTATGATTTAATTATGAAGCCATGCTCTCATGCAGTTATATTCCTAATTCTTTACCTGGCTTGGGAACTTTACGATGCCTATCCTGAATCATGTCAGTAGTTCAACACCCATTGTTGGTACGTAATACGGTAAGAAGAATGCCACAGTGTCTCCGGGAGAACCATTCATGTTTTAACTGTACGATACTGTAAATACAATCAGCACAGTTGGACTGCGGTGATAAAAACAAACTATTTTGAGTGTGTATAATATAATGCATTTGTAGTCAGGGCGGGCGTTGGCTGTTAGGTATCAGAAAACAACAACCTACATATTGCCCCTTATAAGCCAATTATATATTCAATATCGTAATCAGAAAAGATAAAACACTTGCACACGATATTGTGCCAATTGCAAAGGCACACTATAACTTATTCTCATAGTCATCCGGACCTCTTATTGGTTTGTCCCAGGCTAGTTCATTGGCTGCATATTATTTGTAAGCGTATCCACTGTAAGAAAAAATTGTCTAGAGGCTTCATCGAATGACCCGTACCCAAACTCGACCCGGCTATTACTTGCTATCCCGTGAAACCCGTGTTTAAGAAGCATAAGGCAAGTCGGTATATATATGTATATATATATATATATATATATATATATATATATATATATATATATATATATATATATATATATATATATATATATATATATATATATATATAGATATATATATATATATATATATATATATATATATATATATATATATATATACATATATATATACAATTATATATATATATATATATATATATATATATATATATATATATAAATGTAAATATATATATATATAAAGTATTCCAGAAGTGTAAGGCTTAATATTGCAAATAATTTAATACACCCTTTTTACGTTGCTAACCTATTCCAACAACCACTACTGTGGTTTGTCCACCAAGGTGATTTGTTATCACATTTATTACAAGCTCGTATTCAATAAGAGCTAAGATAAAAACCATTGCAACTGAAACTACGAACCTATACTTGATTCGCTTAAGATTCTATTTTTTTTGTACTAGCTTGAAGATCACATTTATATGCGTCGCGATGTTCTTGCCAGTTTATAAAATAAGAGCATTTAACATTGTCAACTGACAAAAGTACAAGAAGGGCAGACGCCGTAATATTGTACGTGATGTGAGGCTGTTATTGAAATTATTTTTGCTTACAAGCATATTGTTTTTGTCTATATCAGGCAAATGTATTGTTGCACAAAGGCGATCCAAGTAAAAATATCTAGTTTGATGTTTATCCCAGTACCGCGTTCTGTGGATTTCACCTCGCAGGCAATCGTTCAGGCAATCGTAGTAAGCTCATATGCATCATCCTGCGTGGGAGTACTTGTGTACCACACATGAACTCTGCATCTGCAGCTCTCTTAGCAGTATGGTAGCTTTAGTAACCCTGCAGGGTCCATATTCGTCGTGTATTGCTAGCTGGATAATCGACGTTTTATGCAATTATGCCAAGCAAACCATGCAGTATCAATGACTTCATCATTTAGTAATAATAAGCATAATGAATTTCTGAAACGGGAACTCTATCTGATGTAAACAAATGCTTTTATCACGAAGAAATTAACCAAAGTGTGACACCTTCTTCGTAGCTTTACTGTTATTTGATAACAATCATACAAATAATTATTTACGAGGATTTGAATCACTGTATACAAAGACTGTAGATTTGACTTCCCAGGTATCATACCAATTTACGTAACAAGTGATTGAGCCAAACTATCTTAAAAAGTGCTTCCGTTGATATCAACTATGAGATATTCATATAATCACCGATAACAAAATATTATAATTTTTTTGAGCATCACGGAAAAGCCAGTCGAACAATGTAATAAATCCAACGGTGCGGGGGCATACTACAATATATTGCTAATACGGCTGGCTCAAAATCATTGCTTCCATCTAGCTGCAATTGGTGATGTATATTTTACTTCCAGCCTGAAATATCATAAAATGTTTATTGACGGCCGTGAATATTGCTGGTACTTTCCGGTTGTTTTGAGTTTTCATCACCCAACGCTCTATGAAGGGATAATCATCCTGAGCTCATCAAGAATAGCAATTGTCTGTTTATGTAAAGGCTACCTATAACCATATCTTATAAACATAACGACCAGTGTTCAACTGCTTGTTTTGTAGTTGCAACCGACACAAGACGAGGTATCACAAAAGCGCCGGAAACCAAAATCCGAATCATAAGACCGCCAACATGCATAATTGAAATTTGAATTACTTTGTTACTTAGATTATGCAATGAGAACGTATCATGCGATATCGCACAAGTCAGAGTCCTTATTGACTTGAGCTTTGCATGTTTCGAACATGATGCGGAGCGATTATTATATTTGTTAGAGTTTTGAAATTTAACCGTCACATGACAAATGTGTATTCGGCATTTGTTAGCAACTTTATGATATTATTCTATCATGAGTTTACCTATCTTAGAAGAAGAAGAGTGTTCGTACAGACAATCGTTGCTATGGTGCTCAGCTATATAACATGCAATCAGATACTCATCATCTATGAATTATATTCGCTGTATAATATATTATGGTCATTGGTTTAAGTTCTGAACGTTACAAGTGGCAGCTACATTATGTTTCGAACAACAACACTTCCAACCTGATGCTAAAACTCCCCAACCTCTTTTTCCACACGCACCAATTAATTTCCTTAACATTTACTGGGCAGATGATGCATATCTATATTATGCTAATCGTATTTGCCAGATGCAATTTCCGCCGCGAATTGAACTGTCCGGCAACAGCATGATAACGCACTGTGTTTTGGATCATTTTTACATTCAAAATTATTTCATTAATCTAGCAATTTTTACCTTTGTACCGTAACGATGATTCAATTTCAGCCGGTTATCAAGCTGATTTTTCAATATAAGTTACACCTCTGCATTTCCAGATATAAGCTACGTACTTCCAGTACAGACCTACTTGTGCCATGATTTTAGCAATATCTTGTAAAACCTGCGAATGAAATGATGGTGAGCTCTGTCGTAAATATAAATATTATGCTGTGAATGACCAACATTAACGTTTTAATAGACATCGTAATAGTATATGATGCAGTTCATAGATTTCTTGCACACAATGTCTACCATCTCGCAAAACCAGTATTTATATTTGTTAAACAGCATTTAGCAGATGATAAGGGGGCACAATGAATGCAGGTAAAGTAATTGATTCCTAATACAATACAATATCGCCTTATTATAAATGTATATCTTTATTTAGAGACAGCTAGTTATTACAAGTGTTCAGTAAGCATTGTCTCCACCCTGAAAGGTCATATGATTCCTGTCCTAAACCTTATCTTTTTATCTTTGTACATTAATATATATATATATATATATATATATATATATATATATATATATATATATATATATATATATATATATATATATATATATATATATATATATATATATATATATATATAATATATATTTTGTTCATATATATATTAATATATATATCTATATGTATGTATATATGTATAAAAATACATATATATAAAAAACAATATTGTATATATAAATATATATATATATATATATATATATATATGTCTATTTGTATAATTATATGTACATATATATATATATATATATATATATATAAATATATATATGTATAAATATAATATATATATATATATATATATATCTATATATATATATATATATATATATATATATATATATATATATATATATATATATATATATATATATATATATATATATATATATATATATATATATATATATATATATATATATATTTGATTTGGACAACAAATGTGATTACACATTGCTATGGAGGCGCCTGCAATCACGTTTTGTTATCCTACAATTAACTGCTCTTGATTTGGTTTATGTGATATTGATCCAAGTCTTGCTCCTTTTTGCGTATTTGCTCTACAAGTATATTTGCACGGTGTTTAGGCGTTGACCGTAAATGCCCTCATAGCACATCAGATAAAAAAAATTCAACAGAACTTATTTTTTGCTTTTGTCACGGAATAGCCGAGGCACACATATACTACGGTGTCTCATACTTTATTACTTAATTTGTAAGTGCTCTGTGCAACTTGTAGTTTCACGTGTTCAGATTTAAAACTTGGCAGTGGTTATTTAAGCTGTTATATCAAATGCTCATCATACTTATGTGGCATTAATTATGAGGAATCTAGTTTTAATAAAAATGCCGTACGAATACGTGAAGCATGCAGACGAACGAACCTATTTCCCTTTATTGACAAAAATATGCATCGATCGCACCTGAAAATGTTGTTAGAGTGCCTCATTGTTTTGAAGATATGTTTTAATATATTTTTCAATCAACAATGGCCAGTAATGCAGTAATGCGGTCTATTGTATCCGTCGGTTAATATGGCTATTGTCAAAGCAGCATTCTGTACGTTTAAGCAATCGCTAACAATTATCAACACAATTGGTATTGCTGTGATCCAGGAACATTGATAGTCTTTTCTTCCTTCAAGAGTTGCTTGCTCCAACTATTTTATGGTTATTCATGTAAATTAATGCAAATAGCCTTCGAGGTAAGATCAACATTCGTCCCAAAATTTAGTATCACAAGAATAAAACAACCAAACAAAGCGGAACAATTCGTTGCACTAATATTTTATCAATTGTATAATCTTAAACCATCACTTATATATCTCAGCTCAAGTTGATCACTCCGCGGTGCGATGATTAACGAGTGGGGTATTGCCACTGTAGCTTTGCAGTTTTCAATTGGAACCACACTCCAAAAGTTTCACAAAGACTTACGACACTGAAAAATGTGTCTTTAACATGAGTTTATTGCACTTTGCAGTACGGCAACATTGTCATATATCTGCTGGTACTAAAAGCATCCATATAAATGATTTGCCCGGCTATAAAGCTGTCTATCTCCTTTAAATAAGTCACAAATCAGCTCTTACGAGCTATGTGGGATAACGATCCAGGCGTAATATAACTGCTGTGATTTGTTTCCAAGTTTGCTTTTGTGATGAATCCCTTTTGTGATGAATCAGCAAAACAAACCGATACACATGCGTAATGAGACAAAACCCGATACCGCTCCGTAGGTTTATAGGAGCCGCTGGAAACCCAGACGCATATAGATACGTTGTTGAAGATTTATTCAAACGGCCTATGATGTCGAATGACGTGTTTGAAACTAGTAATCATCGCTGAGATATAACTGTCATTTTACTATTGCTAATCCAATCACATTGACGCACCAAGATATCGAATCGTTTTTGTGTCTTTATTTATGAGGCATAGAAATGCCGAAGTGCTCTAATTTTAATGATAGCTTTTGCTACTGCTACTTAAAATGGTTGTGATGTACTATTGCATATTTTAAGCATATTTTCGAACTTTTTATTTTATATTTCCCGCTACATTAACATAGACGAATGTACAATACCGATTGAATGCTTAACGCATGATACGCATGAATATTATGCTACACAGATCGGATGCATTGAAGACTTCACCAACAAACCTAATGCAATCTTTTGATTTGGAATGTTCAGTATTACAACATTGGATGGCACTAATCCACTCAATAAGCGGCATAATTTCGTATTTCCAGTTGTACGCCTGCAGTCAAGTACCGCGGACTTATATGGTGAGTAGTTAGACAAGGTACAATATTACGCGACATGGCCGAGTCAAATCTAATTCTTAAGCGTATATAATTTGAGGCTAATGCGTGAATGCATGGTTGCTTACACTGTCGGATATGTTGAGTAGTTCAAGGACGGATGATTCGATTGGTCGATGAGTGCATTGATGTGTACATGCACGGATGGGGTCGTCTACTATCTATTGAATTATAAGGTTGTTCGTGGAAAAGCGTATAACATGGCGAAAGGGAACACACTTTGGGTTGATAGATATTTGACGAACCCTATGTGGTAATTATTTCGTGTGGGATGTTTGTGCCACCGATTAATGCGTCATTTCTCTAAAATAAAGTAAATCGCCCATCTATCTTATTTACAATCGATTAGATATCGCTTCTGAAACGGCACCGGCATCTGAAATTAAGGTTTAATGCATGAGCAGGTCCGTTTGCATAAATTTATCGTTTTTTTCTTGACCGAAAGTCATTAATTCTGGGTAAATTTAACTACAAGTCACCGTGTAAATGCAGTATGTCGTAAGATGATATCCTAGCGACCAGCACTGTTGTTGCTTCAAATGATTAAAAGAAGTCAATGACATCTGAGGCAGGTTAGGTCCGCTTCTGCTTAAACAGCCGACCCTGACCACTCACGGGACACTTAAGGGACAACTGGTCTGTTCCATATTTCGTGACTGATGTAATATCGAGTACACGGATCCTTAATTTACCCGTGGAATGACACCAGCGATTCTCGACGTTTGAATATCGCAACAATTCTAGGCGTTTACACACAGGAGGCAAGTCGTCTAGGGGTTTGCGGATTTACGAACTGCAATATTATGACACAGTGCCACATATATCATTCGTTTGGAGCGATATTGCAAATGGGTTAGCTGTGCATGTACCCGATCCCAGTGACAAAGAGTTTCGCCTGCAACAAAGATTTATTTTCAAGGCGTTAGCTGGTTACTTTAGCATTGAGCTCAAGACATAATCTCACATCACCCAGACATATATGCAAATTCTTCTCGATTTGTTCATGTCACCATACACAGACCGGTATATTTATCACGACCGCTACATGTTTCAAATTGCGTTTTATAAAGATTCACCAATCTGATTTCAGTTTTCTTCAAGTGTATTTTTCAAATAGTGTCCAAAATCGATAGTGTGTATGTAAAAGTGGTTACATTTAGCACATATAACATATAAATGATTCTAAAATATCTCGTGGTAGTACCATATGAATTGAAGTTATGATGAAAGTGCGCTAAGTTATTACCTGATATACGATACTTCACGGAATATGTTAGTTTCTCAAAAACGATATCACACTTTCTCCATTAATTTGTGTTTAATGCTATCAAAAGGTAAGAACACGTTGCTCAACGGGTCATTTTCATAAGCCTAACTTAGCATCGTCCCGTACGTTACTGTATTTTGTCTCGTTCGTGACGTGTGCACAAACATGCCTTATTTTGGACACATAATATTTGAAACTGTTTTAGATTAACCCGAACGGCACACTTATTTTCATTATTTATGACAAGCTGGAGGTGTTTGCAACGTAAATAATGCAAGAATAACATATGTTGGTAACCAACCACAGAGCAAGACATCACATATCGTTTTCTATTCGATTTACCAATGTCACGTCATTTACTACAAAATTCAGACTTTATTAAATCTTATTTTCACATATATATCTAACTGATATCGCAATGAAGCCGCTGACAGAACCGTCACGTACGTAACTCGATGTCTTGTACTAACACTACAGAAGATATAAGTTCGGCAATAAACAAAGATACTCAAAGTGCAAGTGCATACATGTAACTTACGACTTTCATGTCCACAATTAACTCGTTTACTGCAGTCACAGCAAAAGGCTTAGGACAACATCGGGAAATGAGACAACTCGCCCTGTTCTACTTTTTGGCGTTGGGGTTAAGATACTAAAAACATCGGAACACTTAATCCACACCTTGTCTTCAACGCTCTACACTGAAACGCCTCTTCAACTTTCCATACTGTTTCGTGTAAGTTATATTAACCATGTTGCTCTCCTCTTCCAATTCGATCATTCTACCGATGTAATTTTTCCCATCAAACTTTGACACCACGAAATGTCCAGGTATTAATTCAGAATTCCTTTCTTCATGTCGCTCCTCTTGCATCTGATCATTCGCACTTTCCTGATAAGGTTCATATTCAGCGACACACCTTGCATCCTTTGTTTCAATCACGCAAGATATCCAGCCACACCGTGAGCCTACATCAAACGACGTTTTTTTGTAACTGTTATTGCATGCACACGTAGTTTCCGTGACGGCCAACCCCCACGCCTTCAGTCTCAACCACTGCGTGTAGGGTCATTTATCTCATTGTTGCGTTTGTCCACCTTGACTTATATTACGGTTATATTGGTCTTTAGTAATCATATCCGTACTGTATACCTTGTTCACTCTCTTTTGCCCAAGCGAAGAAATCCTTAGCAACCTGGATAAGTACCTTTCTCTGTTTCATCGGATTGTCAGCATTGCGCTTCGTAGAGCTTCCAACACCATCACATGGACCCTTTCCGTGGCCGCTATCGAAGTAATGCCATGTAGCGGACACTTCGTGTATATCGGGGAAACGAGATCAAAAATAGTTTTGTTCCGGTATTGCGATGAAGGTGAGTCGGTCCAGATATGAACAGCTTGAGGTCAGTCACTAACTTCTTTACCACATTCATGATCCTATCAACGATGGCGGTGACCATTGCAGGGTTGCGGTTGAGTACCTCCGACACAAACACCAAGCTTTTGAGGCTCAAATCAGTTTCATCTTCTCTGTAATACGAAAAGATTGGATACAATGTTATCATGCAGCTGCTCCAGTATGCGGATTTCTTCCAATGTATTACGGGTATAGTTTTGACAAGTCCATTTGAACCACAATATGGTTTGGTGGTAGCCTCTCTTTCATCTGTCTTACAGCTTGTATTGGTTCGCGACTCTTTCTGTGTTTGTGATTTGGTTAGCATCTCAATAGAATCGTGTCTGTTTTGACCACCCACTGTCTCTCCTTCCCGTTTGTGAGCTCAACTCTTCTCCATTGATGGTAATTTATCTCTTTTTCCTTTTCTGGGATTGTCTGTAACAACGGCTTCAGTGTTTGTTCGCCGTCTTTACACATTTCAACAAATTAATCTGGGTTAGTACATTTCGTAACAATCACTTATTTCAGTGAGAAGAAACATAAGTTGTGATGCTTAAAGCAAAGGCAAACGCTGCGCGGCGCGAAATTCACAAGTGAGATGTGCTTCCTCTGTGATCGGTAGAATGTTGCCTTAACATGAGCCTGATACTTCAGATGCAAATTATACATATAATCTTTAAAGGTCAACTACAAAGATTTTTTTTATTCCATTTTTCCAAAGTTCTATGTTTTAAAAGGGTATCGTGACCAAAATAAGGTGACTGCGCGCTTTTTTTCTTTTAGAAAAATGATTTTTAAATGTATATTTCCCACGTCGAATCTGACAAGATACCGCTCGGTAAAATTCGTGAATTACCGTACAGTGACGTCATTCGGGTTGTTTGCGAATATTCATCGCCATCTCTAGCCTTCCCGGTTGATTGACAGCGTGTGACTAACTCGTCATTCTTCACGGTTTGGTGCGATTCTTGGTGTGGATTATGCCTTATTGTTGTGCGTTTGGTTGTCGGAACAATGAGAAGTCAAGCGTGATTTTTTTGTTTCTAAAAGACATATGCGCCCCAAGTCAAGCGTAAACACTGGAGTTCTGCCCTTATAGTTATAGTTATACGACAGTTCTATGTTCTGATCATTTCGAGAAAAGTGCTTATGAGACTGACCCAGAGCTGCTCAAAAGTCTAGGACTTCGTAAGAAACCTAGGCTCCAAAATGGTATTGGCAGCTGAGCAGATAGATAAATCAAGTGACAGTGGTGAATCACAGACTGAGGTGTCACACTCAAGTACTGCCGACCTAGGCTAGGCGAAGAAACTTCGCCTGTCAGCGTCCACGCTGTTTGCTACACCAGGGGCAAGTGCCTTGCCGTCTGCTGACCATAAAGCTTGCTCTCACTTGTCATTAGGGGTGCAGGCAAATGTTTTGGTGAGTGTCACAAGGCAACTCCATTATTATATATGATGAAATGCATTGGCAGGGATAACTTCTGTTGTATGTATCCATGTGTCTTTTCAGAGTCAATTTGTAAACATTTACATCCTTAAAGTCTATGATGAATGAAATTGTAGCATACTTATTGTATTGATACCATAGATGGCTGACAAGTCTCTACAGACACAGAGTTCTATCTTTCCTGGGAAAAAGAAATATTCAAGAGGTACCCAAGTTGGCCCATCTCACCAAAAGTGTCACCAGGGGCACCCAATATGAGCCCCAGGAGGAATCTGTTGGACTGGTGGACAGCGATGATGAGATGGAAACTGACCCTGACTATGACTTCACTGACGAAGTGATGATGCTGAGATGGAAACTGATGATGACATGGCGTTTGAAGAACTGTTAGGTAAATATTGTTTTGTTTGTAGTGTAATCACAGGGTTTTATTTGATGGAAGAAAAATTTAGCTCACAGAATGCTTATGTACAGTGGTGTTGATTTGGAGGATGGCCCTAGTTAGAATCAAAGATACCGGGGGAGTTTTGCTTGTTTTGAACAAATCGGCGTGAATGGACACCGTAAGATGTGGGATTGCCAACCTTTTACAGGAGCTATGCCCGCAGGGAATTGTTTATGGCTTCAGGGATTTTTGTTTGTGGCAGTAGTGCTATTAGAACACTGAACATGTTCAGGTATGGGAAAATCCCAAGCCTGTCAAAGTACCAATTTCTTTTGGTGTGAACATGCATTAATCTAAAATGAAACACATGTTATTTTGACATTTATTACCGAAACCTGAATAAGTTTCATTTGCACAAACATTGTTACCCAATTAAAAATTGGCATATAATATAACTTACTTATTAAATGACTATCATAAAATATGAACATCATTGATTTGCTTCAGACTATGTACATCAGGGGCTAGATCTAAGGCAAAAATACCCAAGCTACAGACTTGTTGAGGTCCTTGCTGATGACAGGACTGTCCCACCACCTATTGCCTCCCAGTACGAGAAACCTGAAAAGGATCTTCTCGTAGGTGCTCACAGGTGTCGATTCAACCTGACCAAGAAATCTTCCACTCCATTGTAGATAACCTGTATATTTGCCGCCCGGGTCAGGGAAGGATTTTCTAACAGCTGTTACCACACAGGCTGCCAGCACTTTCCTGTTTCTTTTGCCCAGTCTGTGCCATATCCAGAGTGTAAACTGGCGGTAAGCTAGATACCTGAATAATCTGAAGTAATATGTCAATTAGTTGTCTATGGTTTTAAAATAAGTTGTATAGTTAAAAAAACAATTGTCATTTGTCAACCATTCCCTCACTCCATAATTTTATTGTAAGCTCTGCCTCTGGATTTCATGTAACTGGCATTATTTATTCTTGGCTATGTGAAATATATTGTAGTTCATCAATATGAACACTGAATATTTTACACAGTGGAATTAATGTTCCCTTTGTAATAAATATGATTGTTCAACATCAAACCAACCTTTTTTGGTAGCAATAATGGCTAACTTACTCATTGTAGAGACCTCATCTCCAACAGGTCTGTCCATTTGAATAGATTCAAATTTGGACACTTACAGCACATTTTTATTCATGCAGCTAGCCAGGAATCTGGAATGCTTGGTGATGCATGTCCATTCCTCCGTTAGAGCCATCACTCTCTCCAAACTTCTGTAGCACTCTCTGGCTGTGTCCATTGGGATGCAGTAATGACATCTACACCTAAGTTAGAGAAATAATTAAAGAGTCATTGTAAATTTATATTTGTGGTACAATGAATGAATATAAAAGGAAAATACTTTATAAACTGCATGCAAACATCTGTCCACAATATTCAATGTGCTGAGGGTACAATGACAAAGCTACATTCACTAGCCAAGTACTATTTGTTGTAGTAGTTAGGTCTGTCAACATACCATCCTCAACTTACAGAATGTGTAAATGTATTGGGTAAATGAAACTAACGATTATTTTTTACCAATTAATATAGTTCAATAAAGCTTGGGAACGATATTCTAAAACTTACCATTCATCGAAATCTTTTGTTGATTCTTCATCCGAAGCGCACCCTTGAGTTAGACTTAGAGCTCCCGGTACCATTTCGTAGTGTGACTTGGATTTTTCAACTCCCGTCGTATTGGCTCAAATAAATAGTCATGGACATGATTTGCCCCAATGTTATGCTATGGGGACTCGTAAACTTCATCAGAAGACGACATGGCTTGTCAAAACGGTGTAATTTTAAAATCCAAACAATCGTTTTTCGCTTCGCTCGCTCGCTCGCAGTCAAATTCTCTTGGAGGCAGCGCAGAAGGAATGACGTCACGCAACGTGCACCTAGCGGCCAACTGAGGCAAAATGGCATCGAGAAGATGGCTTCGTATTTTCTTCCGAATGAAACCTTATCGGTGGATTTTTAGTAATTATGCATGCCGTTGCAATGAATTATGGATCCCCGTTGGTTTATGAGTTATTAATCTTCAATTTGAAACACATTATAAAGAAATGATGAAAACCGTTGTAGCTGACCTTTAAGAACTCGCTTTTGCACCATTCCATTTCCAATATGCCCTTATGGCGAAATCAGGCACACACGTCTCGATCGTTATATCCCGTATGTTTTTAATGATTCACTTTAAATGTCAAAACTTTTTCATAAGGGTCCACTTATTGAAAGTCGTTTTGCCTGTGTCTATAGTTCACTCTTTTTGCTAAATAATAAACATGGTACCAAATGTCTCATTCAATTTAAACAAATAAGACGTACGTAACACAGAACAAACTACGCTATCTATGTACAAAACTGACGTCATAGTTTGCCTATATGTGACTTACGAAAGTTTTGGTACAGCTGGTATATCATGATATATATTTTAGGCTTCAGATATGCTTGCCAGTGATCTGTACACGCGCATACAAATGTAAATGAGTTTTCATTTCTTATTCGTCCCGTACGTTTCATTTTTTCAGGCGACAAACATTAAACCCTGGAGCATCATTTATCGGAGCATGAAAAAGTTTTAAATGCAATGTATTTATCAACAATACAGTGTAAAACGTAATTTTATTGCCGAAAGTTGTAACCTAATGCATGAAATGTGGCAGCAAAAGGCCTACACGTCTTTTAGCGACACTGCAGTTTTCCGAACTCCTGGTGTGTTTGACACATTGATGTTCTGTAATGAAGGGGTATTTCTGCCAGATCTCTGCTTAAAATAATTTCAAATTGATAATTATACAAACACCCAGTGTTGAAATGTATGTCCGCGTCGTACACTTTAAAAATTAAGCGTTTTATGTGTGGTTACATCAATTGTCTACATTTTGTGAGAATACGTCTGTAGTGTGCACACTTTGACATTTCTGATACCAACCGTAGATATTGGCAATCAGACTGTGAGCTGGTATCGCCATTGGCGAACTCAAGTCTGATCTAATATTTGTTCTGATCGCCTTTGGCGAACTCCTGTCTAAGCTAATATTTACTCTGATCGCATTTCTACCGAATCAGCTGGAAACAATGTAACTCCACTAGGGGATAAAAAGCTTTTTCTATATAACACGATTGCAATGGCGATAACACTTGACATGTTCCATCGCTCGCAACGAAACATTCAAATATCCAACAATAAGCAGTTAGCTTGTTGCACAAACATTGAAGTAAGTCTTAAACCTGCGAAAACATCGGACAGTTATCTACAGAGATGTATGAGTGCTTTCAGCAATCAGAATTATAATCAGTTTCGAGATCCTTGAGACACAATTAACAGTGGCTGGCCATGCATTTGTTGTTAAAAGCTTAAAATTCGGAGTGAATAATGATGTGAGTTGAGTTGGTCCATTGGATGAGTACTATATAGCATAATTATCTTCAGCATGTAATATGAATATTAAGATCGCACCTTTATCAAATCGTTCCTGTTGAAATGCTAAATACAGCCATAAAATCAAAGCGATGTGTTATATTGCTAACTTTGCTCAGCTGTAGCCAGATTGTTTACTGACACAAATAGGTGTACTCAGATTTAGCACATATATTGAAGATGCTGTGTTCAATATAATCGCTCAATGCTTAGCAAATGCAGTGCTTTCTGCTTTGAACGCACACATAATCGTGCCTCCCATGACGTGACCAACTGGTAACTATGTCACATGGGTTTTCTCCTAAACAAATAGACACTTGAATTTGATGTACAATAAAATGATGAAGACAGGGCTTGCGCAATATATTGGTATTAGGAAGACAGTCATTAACTAGTTCATAAGTTACTCGTCGATTAAAATGACAGTTGCGTCTATAAGGTTGTGGTGATTGCTCACTAGCATGATAAAACCCTTTCAAGCTAGGGAAGTAGTGTCATGAATGCGAAACGTGATTTGGATCATGCCATATGTCAAGAACGATAACCTTCAAATATCTTGTCCCAATTTATCAATGCGACAGCCTTGCCATGGTGATTTAGAAATTCGAAATCTTTATGGGCACTTTTCATACGTTCGCGATACGCCTTGCTTTTTGCGGTGATTGCTCTTCTTTTGTTATTCGTATCCGCTACATGAAAAGTGAGAACTGCCGTATCGTTAACCGGCTGGCAAAACATAGACATATGGTGGATATGCAGCGCTTTGGTTTGACAGTAAACTAAGTTAAGTTAAATAAGTTAAATGGTAACATTTTCGCTTGAAACAGCTATTCGAATGAAATGACAATTTGAATCTACACGTCATATGTTGTTTGGTGCATTGATAAGTCCCTAGGCTAAAAGTCTAACGTTAAATGAACATCTTTAATGCATTCGTGCAAATTTGAATTTTTGCTTATATATATGGTACAATGATGATTTCAATATGACGCACAACGATGCTCATATCTTATGGTCAATAAATACAAGACTTGGTCTTGATCTCTACTTACTAAGAACTTAAATAATGAACAAGATATATTTTAGATATAATGCCAGCTACCTCTAGTAGCATTGCTGTGAAAGACCCATATTCATGATACATTGGAGAACATCTTACGGAGTAGAACGTGACAATCCATGTATACATATATACATATTTATATATATATATACATACACATATATATATATATATATATATATATATATATATATATATATATATATATATATATATATATATATATATATACATATATTTATATATACATATATATTGAGAGAGATATAGATATATCACGAAAAACCATCCAAAGATAATGTCTGCCCCTAAAGCAGAATCTAGCTACACAATCGCTAAGTCTTTAGGGTAAATATGGCGCAGCTGGATTATCATGGAACAAATTGCACTTGATGATATGACAAATTTCTTCACATTGTCTTCTTTATCAGCAAATACTGGTCGAATGTTCGCATGCTTGGTCAACTACCAAGCCAAGTTAATCTTAGTGATATCTTTCACGCGAGGGAATATGTTTTAAGGGCTCTTCTTACGACATTTTCTCGTCAACGATCTCCAAAGCACAGCGCCAGGGAACAAAAAAATAACATATATTGAAATTTATTTTACTCTTTTTTAGATGACGCATATTAACAGTCACATCAGTTGGGGATGGCAAAATTTTGAATAAAAGACCCACGTTGCTGGTTTTCAACGAAGTAGCACACACTCACACACACACACACACACACACACACACACACACACACACACACACACACACACACACACACACACACACACACACACACACACATATATATATATATTTATATATATATTTCTCTCTCTCTCTCTCTCTCTCTCTCTCTCTATATATATATATATATATATATATATATATATATATATATATATATATATATATATATATATATATATATATATATATATATATATATATATATATATATATATATGGAGTAATTTCATGATGACTGATGCTAATAAGAGTATGGGCTTAAGACCATAGCATTGACTGCGTCGTATGTATCACTTCGAGTGAACAGGATAGAAACACGCTATTAGCTCGTGTTAGGTGTTCCAAGTATTAATCATTCGCTTGGTTCTAAT
The DNA here is from genome assembly GCA_034190875.2 of Urechis unicinctus. Classification (NCBI taxonomy): domain Eukaryota; kingdom Metazoa; phylum Annelida; class Polychaeta; order Xenopneusta; family Urechidae; genus Urechis; species Urechis unicinctus. The sequence goes on along the minus strand of CM067347.1, from coordinate 55,448,255 downwards.
GGGCAATATAGCAACCGGGGAATCCATGTAATTTACAGATAACATATAGATGGCCTAACGACGCTGGCAATCGCCACCATAACCAGCGGGTACACATTGAATGCGTCGCATTCCATGCGATGCGACAATATTGAAAAGTAATTATACCAGAAGAATGAAAATTTAATGAAGAATGCCGATAATAAAAAGGCCGACCTACATGGCTAATGGTTAAGAACGTCCTTCGTCTGTAAAATGGGCAGGAGTGAAAGATAACAAATTAGCCACATATGCCGTATTATGCATGGTGTGAGGGACTAAACGCTATTAAAGTGCTCTGTGGTACATGTTTTAACTGGTGTAGCGCTTTGGTGACCTATCAATGATGGAGACGCATCGTGCAATAACTTATCCTGTCAATATGAGAAAAGTTTTACTCGGGTAACGGGATCGTATTCTTTAATCTAACATACGGGATTATCGGTATAACAGTATTACTCATTGTTTATCATTTTATGACTGTGCAATTTATGATGTCCATTTGATTTCTGTTGTTTTGCATGATATTGGCGACAAGCTAATCCTGATCCAACCATGTAGTCTGCACACCTAATCATTTCTCTATCTTGATACCAAACGTAGATATTTTGCACACGGTATGAGCTCTTGGTCCTTTAGAATTTGGGGGATATCTGTCTCTACTGAAGCGAATCTTTCCAGTACTTCGACCTATTCGCGATTTCGCCATACAGCTACAAAAGCAGCTGCAAATGATTTCATGGTCGCAGAGCCCTTTTCTATAGACATACCATCAGTAATAGGTGAACTATGCATTCTAAAAACAGTTCACATTTAGGGCTGCATGCAACGATTTCAAATTGTGCAGCCTTTTCGTGTTTGAGAAATTGTACCTGTACAATATGACATCGGGGCGACGATTGATTATTCTATGTAAGGTAAAAACCGAGGGGTTTGATTCTTAGGAGTGCATCACTACATATGAGTGATAAAGCGTCAAGCATATCAAACTTACCAATTTATATGCCATCGATAAGAAAAATAAAAGGGGAAGCTCCAGGTGTGATATGCCACGCAAACTTACCAAGTAAGCTGCATCTTGTACGTCAGATAATGCAGCGAAAGCGTTTCACCAAATGTTCTCATTCAGGTTTTCAAACTACCAGTTAACACATGGGCAAGGTTTTATTTTCACTGTCGATCCAGTCAAATAAATAACCTCTTGCTGATTTCACTAATAGCGGGTTATAGACGATACGCACAATACATTACTCAGATGGTAGAAAACGCCATACAGGAACAACAATAGGGAGTCATGCTAATAAATCATCACGGCCAGCAGCAACACTCACCGACATGATGATGAGCACAAATCTAAATCAATATAATATATGTAGATGTATAGGTTAAATCATCTATCAGCGATTAATTTTAACGCGACCCATATGTAGTTGACTGCAATAGAGGCCGACATCAACCCGAGCCTGGACTGAATATTCAGTTGATTTTTCACCAAGTGTATACATTTTTTATTATATTGTGCAATGTTGTAGCAGTTAGTGGTTTTGTAGCGAATAAATGTACTAAATCAAGCCAGAGTACATTGTCAAGAGATATATCTAAGAGCGAGAATTCAAGGACAAATGGCTTGCTTTTATCTTTTGGTATATGATTATCTAAGATGGTTTTAGAATGCTTTTACTTGTGGGCGGTGAGCATGTGGTGGGTTACCATTTGCAGCGCATTATTCAGTAAGTGGTGTCGTATGTAATAAATAGATCACTGTCTGTGTGACGTTTATATTCGTGGATCACTTCATATATGTCGACAAGCTTACTGGCCTGCAAACGCACAGCGGCACCACATAATGCGGTCACCTAAGAGGATTGTCTGTTTGTCTATGTATGCATAAAAGTCCCTGCTTGGAATGGAATAATAAACACGGGATTAGTTGTGAGCGTTCAATGTATGTATCCATTGAGCGATTAAGATCGTATAGTCTCGTGGCTTCCTCTTTGTTTTAGGAAAAGCAGCATGTGTACCTGTAAAAGTGTATTTGTTATTACAAAAAGACTTGCAATGCTTTCTTTGTCAACTAAACTTATGGACCTGCTTCTGACTAAGGACAGTTCCAAATTGGTTTCTTAATCGTGCTTATATTCAGTATAGTATCACGGGTATGAATATTATTTGCCAAAGAGATTATATAAGGGAATTTTCTGTTATCAATTGATTGGTTGATTACCCACGAACCGTTTGTGCTAGATAAAGTCTAATGGGATGGCTCGAAAAGAAGGTGGTGGCAATATTGTGTCGAATCATACCGTATTAAAACTTAGGCAAATGAGGTTTGGTCTTTTATCTGAATGTACATTTGACTGCACATTAACCTTAATGCAATTTAACTAATGCATATAAGTAGTTAATCAAACAGCACTTAAGCCTAATTTAGTCACGTTGCCAAGAGTATTTCCTGCATGCATACCAAGACCTTCAATATCGCCGAAACCCAGCATCGTCAGCAAACCAAAACGTTCACTGGCGCTCGTAATGAGTTGTGGGATGCAGTGCTTGGACAAAATATCGAGGGTAACTGCCCATAACCATGATAATTAAGAGAGAACACATCCCTACAAGCAACGGTCTTTATTGAATTTCAACGCATTAACATGCATGAAATCCTTCAGAATGCATTTGTTGAATTATCATATAAATCCGCTGCCAATTATTTATTCCTACTCGACGCCACGTAAGTAAATCACTTGGCAGCTAATCGACAACTAGCTCTCTCCTAATGGATAAAGTGTCTCCAACCGACCGTTCTTCAAAGCAATAGATGTTTAAAACACCTTAGGCTATTATTTCATGACACCTGCCATTTCCTGATGGAACAGAGGCGGTACCATGAGATTGATAGGTTTGAATACACTGAAAAGACGATGTTTTGCCATGCATGCGTAGTTTTCTCCGCCGTGGTTGATTCGGCAGTTCTACAAGGTCGGTAACAACTCGTTTCCTAGTATTTGTAATTGCAGAAAATTAACGTGGTATGCGTTTCGTTGTGAGAGGTACGCGTACTCGTCTATAGATTCGCATCGAACAACAGATTTCGAGTGGTTAATAACAGCTGGACAGTCATATTGCAAACGATCGGAATATATGTGTATGCGTTACTACATAGAAGCAAATTCCTGTCAAACTGTTAACGGTTATTGAAAAGTTGTAACGAATATGAACACAGGACTTGACTATAATTTATAGGAGAATGCCTTAGTGCAGCGAGAAATCAACAACCATCGTGCAATTTAATAGTTATTGCATTTTCTTCAAAATTCGATCAGCAAATGTACTGAGCATTGCTTGATAAGTTTATTCCACAGTACAATAGCACGATGAATCGACTTTGCCTGGGGTTACGAGGCAAATTCAATGTGATTAATTCGTCCATCCTTTGTTAGCCTTCACTAGTTTGTATTGATCACTGTGGCGTCACAAAAAGACAAACAGCTACAACCGGAAGCAGATCATGTGAACTTCAAGGCACCCGGTTTAACACGCCCGTTTATTATTGCCCCTAGTGCGTGCTGACAAAAGTGCACAATCGTTATAAAAGTAAATGTATGATTGACGTAAAATGGGTCATTGTAAGATGTTCGAAAAAAATTGCAGACGCAAATGTAAAAATATCTTAAATGAAATTATTGTGAATATATGCAATGCTATCACTTACTATAAACCTTACAGTTATATGCTAATATTCAGTGGTCTCTGGGATGATTATCAAATTATACTGTTATAATTAAAACAGATGCGTATTTCCCTGCTGACCCCTCTACTAGCCCAGCTAAGCTTCATTTTAGCACGTTGAGGTGCTCGCCTGTGTATATCCGGTGTCAGTACACTTGCGTTTTTACTTATAAATATTCGTAGGACTTGATGTCTAGTATGAAACCCAATACATTTATTATGTCAATCCTCAAATCTAGTAACTTACAAAATGAAAATGTGTCTTTTTAATCGTAATGGGACATATCGAAATGACATGTATAGCTAAACAAGGTATCTAATAATGCACAGCACTTAACACAATAAATGAACATTTTTCAAATGCATTAAAGATGAAAAGTGTATCAATGGTTAAGAGTTGGTGTTTTGTCAAATACTGCACATTTATCATCAGCAACGGCTGGGATATGCATTGATGAAGTTTGGCGGTACTAGTTTGATCTGCCTTATTCCTGCTATATTATCTAATTGACAACGAAATTGCTGCAATATAACACGAAGTCTCTCAAAACTGCACTGCTTTACTTCGAAAAACCTGTAGCCTTAGTTTGACTTACTCTCGATCGACAGTCTTTGTCCTCTATATTTGCTAAAGTCGTCGATTCAGTCAACAACCTATTCAAATGGCAGTAATATAACCCCCACTCGTATTAGAAAAACTCACGAGCGTACCGGATCTCAACAGGTTCACATCCTGTTTACCATAGCATCGATTCACGGAAACGCGTTATCTGCATTATGGTGTTGATAATGCTACTATAAAGACAAACACGCATGAGCAAGTAAAAAGAGCAGCATTAAACAGTTTCCAGTCAACAGCAGTCAGTGTATTATTCGCCATGATAGGCTTCAAAACCCTGCGTTCTAATATATAATTCACTGCCAACTTGTGACTCTCTATTCGTTTGAGCACATTCATTAAGAAGCAGGCATGAGCCAAAGCAATGCAAGATATAGACAACATAGTAAATAGATCAAGAAATTCACCACGATTAAATATTTAATCAGTTGACCTGATTCCTAATTAAATATGACAGGAAGCGTTGTGTTAATAAGAAGAAACATCTCGCATGTCTCTTATAGCCTTTGTATGTGTTAAGCATACACATAAATCATTGAATACAATATGTCGGATATATATGCAGACATGCGAGTTGAGCACGAGTTATTCCTATTTCGATTTACGACTGAAATGGATACATGTGGTGAATAATCTCGGTCCATATTGAGTATGTCGTAGCAAGTGCTAAGGGCTGCCAATTTCGTATTACTAAAATGTCATGGAATATGTGGTACAAAGTCTCAACATGGAATTTTCATTAAAAGTATGTTGACAGACAGGCCCACCTGTTTTCCTGTAGATTAGCTTGTATGGGAGCTGAAAGAAAGGTAATAGGAGCAATCAATAATTCCATGCAATATACTGCAGACAGTTTGAACCAACGACTTTAAACACACACAAATATATATATATATATATATAGATATATATAGATAGATATAGAGATATATATATATATATATATATATATATATATATATAGAGAGAGATATATATAGATATATATAGAGAGATAGAGATATAGAGAGATATATTTATATATATAGAGATAGGGAGAGATATTTATATATATCTTATCTATATATATAGATATAGAATATACGTCTAATAGATTTATATATTTTATATATACATATATATATATACATATATATATATAAATAAATAAACACATAAAGAAATCTATACAAAAAATATATATATATATATATATATATATATCCCTCTCTCCCTATATATATATATAAATATATATACATAGATATATTATATACATATAATATATATATATATACATATAAATATTTATGCATATATATATATATATATATATATATATATACATAATAATTCCATGCAAATATACTGTAGCCAGTTTGAACCAACGAATATATATATATATATATATATATATATATATATATATATATATATATATATATATATATATATATATACATATATATATATATATATATGTTTATATATGTATATTTACATATATATATTTAGATATATATTATATATATACATATGTAAGTAATATACATATATATATATGCATATATGAAAAATCATATATATATATATATATATATATATATATATATATATATATATATATATATATATATTATATACATTATATAGTATGTATATATATATATCTATATATATATATGTATATATACATATATATATATATATATATATATATATATATATATATATATATATATATATATATATATATTTATACATATATATACATATATATGTGCATATATATAATCAATCACCCCTATGAGCTTCTCTGCACTCACAAATGGAATATTATAGTTAATTTATGGCAGCAGATACTTATTGTTGTTGACAAGACCTGTGGTAAATCCATCTTATGAATAATACATTGCTGTTTATCTCGAATATACTTTTTTAATGAAAGAATCTCCCTATTGTACTGGTCCTGCTGTCTTTCTTACGTTTCAGTTTATCGTATTGTCAGCTGGTTATTATCGCTATCACAGACAGTGGTTGTTTAACCAGCCAGACGTTGACCCGAAAAGTTATTCTTTCTACCAGTGGTAGGCCTTCAAAACACCAATAATATAACAGTAGCATTTATAGCAAATATAGTTTTCTTGTAAATGCAATTTGCACATAGTGGCCATTTTGCGTCATTTGACAGTATTTGTTTCCTCTTATTGTACCATCATATATATCCGAATACAGCAAACTTGCGTGAATAGCCCGGCATAACTTCGGATATTTACCAAAACCGTTGACTAGATCAAGCGGCACACCATCCATTGGCCTTTAAATTGTGTGTTTCCCAAGTCACTCTTATTTCAAAGCCTTATTGCACAATGACTGCACCCATTCAAGATGCACTCAGAGACAGAATAAAACTTTTCCCAAGAAATCTTCTCTCACATATTTGAATACAGACACAACTTTTACGCGTCAGATTGGCCATTCATCTACTTAATGCGAATTTGGAATGCAATCATGTATGCCATCAGTGTGTTTAAAAGTATGAAGCGCATGGGTAATTAGATCATTAGATCCGTGCAAGATATATCTTACAGAAAGACATATATGAGCTAACGAATCATTTGAAGTGAATGGAGATCATTAGGTATCCTCGATATTTATAAAAGGACCTAACGTTTTAACTCGTGTTGTGCCCGCATTCCCTTTTTAGATTGCTTTTTGTTCCTGTAATTCATAATCTATACAAGCGTTAATATGACAACTTGTTTTGTATTTATTATTCAGACGCTCAGAATACTGGGAGTTTCGTGGATGTCAGTTTTGTTTTAACGAGAAGTGCAATCGGGAGGACCATCCAGGCTAAATATAACACTTTGTGCAAAGTTATTACGAGTGAAGACCAAGCAAATAAATGGATGCCCATGTATCGTGTAATTCTCCTTTTTACATGGTAGCATCTACGAATTGGTAGCTGACTCAATACTGATGGAAATCACCTCGATATTTTTTATGTTTATATCTATAATCTCATATAACAGATTAGTGCCAGTAACATCAGGACGAATAAATCATTTTAGCTACTGTATTTCAGATTTCCTAACGCTATTTAAGCCATTCATATCCACATATCGAGATTTTTCTCGTGCTTGCTCGGAAAGACTCAAGCTTATTATTTCCGCTTTGACTACGAAATACTTGCGGTAGCGTGTGATGTACCTGGCTCTATGGGTTTAACATTCGTGACAATCAGCATAAATAAAGAGGATTCGGAGGAGTGTTTGATTCGAAGTATCGTTTTGGCGATGTGACGAACCGCAAGCCGTGACAGCTAACGGTTTTAGGACCAGTACCGACCTTGCCACATTATATAGCTGGAATGTAATTATGAAACCAAAGCATGAACGAGGGAATGTTACCGTCCGATCGCAGAGTGCTGCTGTTTAACCTGCATCAACAAAATGCTTTCGGTAATGGACAACAATTACCCGAGTGTCCGTCCGTAAGAAGAAATAGTGATAAAAGCAATAGTAGCGGTTCGCTTATTCTGCAATACAGCTATGTACCCGAAGACTTTTGCCTTACGAACCTCTTGGGATTTTAAGAGGACGTCACAAAAGTGCTACATACTCTGAATATTAAGACAGCGGATAAATACCTCGGTATTAATACTGAGCTATGAAGCATATATAAAAGACCTCTTTGGTCGTTGAAGGTAGAGATTTTGTGACGAATAGATTATAATAAGACGAGCGCATCCAGTGTTTGAGTTAATTTTCAATTGTGTTTGGAGTCCTTCTAGTACTTCTGAGGAGTAATGTAGCTTAGCGGCAGACCATACAAATCGTCGGTAAGTATGCTATGGTCAATAATTGCTGTTGTTCATCCTATGCGTCCCATGTGACGTGTGTGCAAATATGTCCCGGATGGTCAAACAAACGGCAATTGTTCCCATTTGAGCGCAGCTGGTATGTAGAGCTGTGTGTGCTATCATAATACTAAATACTGTAAAATGTGGCGAACAACCCACAGACATTGAGTCAAGGAGTAAAATCAATTTCATTCCAAAGTAAATCATGCAAAGCCGGCATTGGGCCCGTTATAGACATGCAATCATTTCAGTAATTGTTGAGTGAATTGCAACAACTTACTGATACATATTTATATGAATATATAGAAATATATATTTATATATACATATATATATATGTTCATATAAAGATTGTATACATATATATATATATCTACATATATATCAATATATATAGTGATATTTACATATGAATATACATATGTATATATATAGAGATATATATATATCAAATATATATATATATATATACATATATATCTAATATATATATACAAATATAATATATATATATATATATATATAGATATATATATATATATATAAAGAGATATATATATATATATATATATATAGAATGCATAGATTATTTTACATAAATATTATATATATATAGTATGTATATATATATATAGATATAATATCATATATAGATATATATATATATATATATATATATATATATATATATATAGATATATATACATAAATATGTATTATATATATATACATGTATATATATATAGATATATATATATATATATTATATATATAGCATATATATATATTTATATATATATGGATATATAGAGATAGATATATATATATATATATATACATAGATATATATATATATATTGTACTTATACATATATATATATATGTATACATATATTTATATGTATAAATAGAGAGAGAGATAGATAGAGATATAGAGATAGAGAGATATATATATAGATAGATATATATAGTATATATATATATATATATATATAGATCTATATATCTATATCTCTATCTCTATCTATATATATCTCTATATATATATCTATAGATATATCTATATATATATCTATCTATATATATATATATATATATATATATATATATATCTATATATTCTATTCCTCCTTCCTCCGAACACCCTAGGTCATGGTATTGCCTGGAGTTTTTAATTGGAACCCCACTCCAAAAGTTTCTCAAAGACTAACGAAATTACAGAAGGTGCCTGCTGCATGAGTCAATTGCACTTGACCGAACGGCAACATTTTCGTATATCTGCTGTGACTAAAAGCCTCCATATAAATGATTGGTCCGGCAATAAACCTGTATATCTCCTTTAAATAAGTCACAAATCTGCTCATAAAAGCGAAGTGGGGTAACGATCTAGGCGTCATATAGCTGGTGTAATTTGTTTTCAAGGTGATTTTTATGATAAATCCCTCGGCAATAGGATCAGCAAAACAAACGGATACACATGTGCGATGAGACAAAACCTGATACCGCTCCAGAGGTTTATAGGAGCCGCTGGATTCCTAGATGCAAGAAGATACGTTGTTTAAGGTTTATTCGAACGGCCTATGATATCGAATGCCGTGTTTGAAACTAGTAATCGTCGGTGAGATATAACTGTCATGTAACTATTGCTAATCCAATCACATTGACGCTCCAAGCATATGGGACAATTGGTCAGTCAAAAATCTCTCTAGTTAGTGAATAGGCAATGCTTTTTGGTGTCTTCAAAACAAATAACATTTTATTTATGAAGCATAGAAATGCAGAAGTGCTCTAATTTTAATGATAGCTTTTGCTACTGCTACTTAAAATGGTTGTGATGTACTATTGCATATTTTAAGCATATTTTCCAATCCCTTTATAATGTCGAAATTGTCCGTTAGTCAATTCGCTATTGATTATCTCATAATGCGACAATTCGAAGATACCAATGAGCCTCATATTTACCGCTTCATTAACATTGACTAATGTACAAAACAGATTGAAGGTCTAACGCATGATACGTATGACTATTATGCTACAGAGATCGGATCCATTGAAGACTCCACCAACGAACTCGATACAATCTTTTGATTTGGAATGTTCGGTATTACAACATTGGATGGCGCTAATCCACACAATAAGCGGCGTGATGACATCAGGAATTCTCTACGTTTGCTGCGTATATGTGTGGGTAAAAACTATAAGGTAGTTGATGTCGATTTCTTGTTTGAGCACGTCGTAGAAAGTAAGGATATAAAAATGCAAAAAGAGTTAGTGATGTGCAAGATATACTGTGCATTTGTACTTTGACTGGGTGCATTATGTGTACATCAGTTCAGTCAAAACTCTCGAACATGTGCTTTAATGGAAAACCCATCCACATGACAAAGAGGAGATCCGCATGACAAAGAGGAATGAACACCCTAAAAGTACTTTAATCACATACGAACGCTTCCGGATATTACGTTGGGCTAACCATATATGTTTCGTCAATATATCCGTAAACAAATGGCTGCATTTCAATATTTTTTGACGCAAGCCTAACTGTACAATTTCGACCAAAAGTGCATTGATTGAATTAACTGGTGTTGCAGAGTTGATACTATAAACGTTCATATGCACATGCACTTCACTTAATAAGCACTTCAGTAGAGAAATATGGCTCAATTGCATTAGTAACGTGTGGTGGATAATCCTTCCTAGTAAATTTCAATGTTTTATGGAACTGATATATAATTAAGCGGTTTTACAACGACTGTTGCATCTCATATGTCATTACCATGTAACTTAAACAAAGAGCGCGCATATACATCAGACAATCAAACCGCATTGAATATCTCAACAATCGTAGGGGTTTATACACCGGAGGCAAGTCGCTTACAGGTTTGCAGATTTACGAACTGCAATAGTATGACACAGTGCCACATATATCATTCGTTTGGAGCGATATTGCAAATGGGTTAGCTGTGTATGTACCCAAGTCCAGCAACAAAGAGTTTTGTCTACAGCAAAGATTTATTTTTAAGTCGTTGGCTGGTTACTTTAGCATTAAGCTGTAGTCTGCAAACTTAGACATTTCTGCTACCAACCGTGGATATTGGCAATCAGACAGTCAGCTGGAATCGCCTTTGGCGAACTCCTGTCTAAGCTAATATTTACTCTGATCGCATTTCTACCGAATCAGCTGGAAAAAATGCAACTCCACTAGGGGATAAAAAGCTTTATTTATATAACACGATTGCTTATAGCGGTAACACCTGACATGTTCCATCGCTCGCAACGAAACATTCAAATATCCAACAATAGGCAGTTAGCTTGTCGCGAAACAATCGTACAGTAATCTAGAGAGATGTATGCGTGCTTTCAGCAATCACAAATATAATCAATTTCGATATCCTTGAGACACAATTAATCGTGACTGGCGATGCATTTGTTGTCGAAAGCTTTGAATTCGGGGTGAATAATGATGTGAGTGGGCATAATTACCTTCAGCATGTAATATTAATTTTAATGTCGCACCTGTATCAAATCGTTCCTGTAGAAAATGCTACATACAGCAATTAAAATCAAAGCAATGTATTATACTGCTAAATTTACTCAGTTATAGTCAGGTTTGCACATATAATGAAGATGATTAGTTCATTGTTATCGCTCGGTGCTAAGCAAATGCAGTGCCATCTGCGTGTAACGTACGCATAATCGTGCCTCCCAAGACGAGACCAACTGGTAACTATGTCACATGGGGTTTCTTACGCTCTACGAAGACGATATTCGCCTAAACAAATGTGCCATGCTAACCTTCCTTATAAAAAGACACTTGAATTCGATGTACAATAAAATGATGAAGACAGGGCTTGCGCAATAGATTGGTATTAGGAAGACAGTCATTAACTAGTCCATAAGTTACTCGTCGATAAATTGTCAGTGGCGTCTATAAGGATGTGTAAGTTGTGGTGATTGCCAACTAGCTGGATAAAACCCTTTCAAGCTACGGAATGTGTGTCATGAATGCGAAACGTGATTTGGATCATGCCATATGTCAAGAATGATAACCTGCATATATCCTTTCCAACTTTATTCATGCGAAAGCCTTGCCATTGTGATTAGAAATTCGAACTCATTATGGGCACTACATGTAAGTGTGTTCCAATAAATGGCCATGCAATACGCCATACTTTTTGCTGTGATTGCTCTCCCTTTATTATGTTTATACGGACTCTCTTAACTTCCGTTTTCCGCGACATGAGAAGTGAGAACTGCCGGTATCGTTAACCGGCTGGCGAAACAAAGACATATGGTGAATATGCATTGCTTTGATTTAACAATAAACAAGTGAATAAGTTAAATGGTGACATTTTCGCTGGGAAACAGCTATCTGAATTTAACGATCATTTGAATCCATACGACATATTGTGTTTGGTGCAATGATGAGGCCCCAGGCTAAAAGGTCAAATGTTAAATAAACTTTTTTAATGCATTCGTGCAAATTTGAATTTGTATTCATGTATAGATATGGCACAATGGTAATTTCAATATGACACACAGCGATACCCATATCTTATGGTCAATAAATACATGCCTTGGTCTTGCTCTCTACTTACTAAGAACTTAAATAATGAACAAGATATATTTTATATATAATGGCAGCTAAATCTAGAAACTTTTTGTGAAAGACACATATTTATGATACATTGATGAACATCTTATGGAGTTGCACATATATATATATATATATATATATATATATATATATATATATATATATATATATATATATATATATATATATATATATATATATATATATTATATACATAAGGATAATTATGATGCAGCTTGATTATCGTATAACAAAACTTAAGCAGAATCGCTGGATAATTATTTGATGAAATGACAAATTTCTTCACGTTGTCTTCTCTATCAGCAAATATAAGTCGAATGTTCGCACGCTTTGTCAACAATCAAGCTAAGTTAAAATTTGTTTCAAATTTTTTATCTTTCACGTGAAAGAATATGATTTAAACAGTTTGACGATATTTTCTAGTCAACGATTTCCATAGCACAGCCCCATGGAACAAAAGCTGAACATATATTGAAATTGATTTTACCATGCTTTGATGATGCATATTAATAGCTACATTAGTTGGGGATAGCGAAATTTTGCAACTGAATATTAAAATCGACGTCACTAGTATTAAACGAAGCACCATATGTTTGACCCTGGTGTACATAACTCGGAAAAACATACATAAACACCTTAATAAGTGCGATGACATGAGATAAGAAGCCTCTAAAGCATAATCAGCAAGTGATTAATAAAGTACGACCAAGCCATTCACTGACAACATTAAAGCAAAGCAAATATGCTGTTAGCAGTGACAGGTACGGCATTGATTCTGTCAGTACCAAATATTCTTTATTATCAAACAAAATCACTAGGTCAGATATTGTGCAAGAACATATTACCAACATAGGCAGGATGCAAACTACGCACACACACACACACACACACACACACACACACACACACACACACACACACACACACACACACACACACACACACACACACACACACACACACACACACACACACACACACACACACACACACACACACACACACACACACGTACGTGGAGTAATATCGTGATGACTGACGCTAATCAGAATATGGGTGCAAGACAATAGTATTGACTGCGTCGTATATATCACTTCGAGTGAACCGGATAGAAACACGCTATTATTGTCTTCGGCTGACGAAAGCAGTTAGCTCGTGTAAGGTGTTCCAAGTATTCTAATGGCCATTATAGCAAGCTGTACCTTGTACTTGGGATAATGCGATGTAAGGTAAGTTGTCTTCAAACAGCCGAGAATAGCGTGTCACCAAATGTTCATATTCATGTTGCTATACTACCACATGGACAACGTTTTATTGTATACTGTCTATCAAGTCACATAAATAACTTCCATTGGTTGCCCGCTAATATCACTGGTAGCGGGTTATAGACAGTACGCAAAATACATCACTCGAATGTTAGAAAACGCCATAGAGGAAAAACAATAGGGAGTATTGCTAATAAATCATGAATGCCAACAGAAACACTCATCGACATAGTGATGAGCACAAGTCTGAATCAACATAATATATGTCGATGTATAGGTTGATTCATCTACTAGCGACTGAGAGATTAATTTTAACGCGACCCATATGTAGGTGACTGCAACAGAGGCCGACATCAACCTGAGCCTATTGCAGTGGACTTGAAAATTGAGTTGATTTTTCAATAAGTGCATATATATATGCTAATGTTGTAGCAGTTAGTGGTTATGTAGCCAATAAATGCACTTTTTCAAGCCAGAGTACTTGGTCAGGAGTCTAGGAGAGGGAATTCAAGGACAAAATGGCTTGCTTTTATCATTTGGTATATGAGATAGTACCCCTACAATGGTTTCAGAATCCGTGTACTTGTAGGAAGTAATCAAGTGGTGGGTTGCCATTTGTAGCGCATTATTAAGTAAGCGATGTCGTATGTTATGAATAGATCACTGTCCGTGTGACGTTCATATTCGTGGATCACCTCATATATGTTGACAAGCGCGATGGCCTGACAACGCACAGCGGCACTAAATCATGCGGTCACCTAAAAGGATAGACTGTTTGTCTACGGACGCCTAAAAGTCCCTGCTTGGAATGGAATAATAACCACGGGATAAGCTATGGGCGCTCAATGTATTGGAGGTCATGCTTTGATCGATTAAAATCGTAGTGTCTCGTCGCATCTTCTTTGTATTATTGATAGCAGCATGTTTATCTGTCGAAGTGTATTTTGTTATTAAAAAACGACCTGCTATGCTTCCCTTGTCAACAAAACCTATGGACCTGATTTTGATTAAGCACATAGTTAAAACAGTCCCAAATTGGTTTCTGAACTGTTCTAACATTCAGCATCACGAGTATGAATATTATTTGCCAGCAGGATACAATAAGGGAATTTCCCGTCATCAATTGGTTGATAACCCACGAAAAATTTGCGCTAAATACAGGTCTAATGGGACGGTTCGATGAGATGGTGGTGCCGATATTGTGCCGAATAATAGTGTTTTAAAAGGTGTTATGTGGAACGTAGCTGGAACTAGCACTTAAGCAAATGAGGTTCGCTCTTTTATCTGCATAAGAACTTGCTGTTTAAAAATTTCCCAGAATAAACTGCGGGTTAGTAAAGCAGATTATACCTTGTATAGACATAATTGCCCAACATATTAGCTGCATAATCACATAATCGCTGCTCAGACATTTGCATTTGACAATCGGATTTTGCGTGGTTTAAAAACAGCTGGACATGGTAAATATTTCCAGTAATTCACCGCGATTATATCAATAGACCTGATCCTTTATTAAACAGGACAGGAAATGTTGTGTTAATAAGAAATATCTTGCATGTCTTATATATTCTTTGTATGTGTTAAGCATACAAATACAGAATGCACACGTTTGATCGCTTCCTAGTTCAACACTAACTAGTCTGTAGCTTTGATCGAGCATATAAAACATGTATGCTTAGTGTGTTGTGCTTACATAGAGCATTCAATGAACGCTTAAGAGTACTATATTAGTACTTAGTAGACATTCGCTGCATATATACAAATTCGTTGATTTGACGTGCAACTGGCCGTACAAGTTTGTCACAGTAATTGATTCAGTTGCAAAATGTAACCGTTTGTACAAGCCTAGCCTGCACGTCCGGCAATTGAAGCATTATAATGCGGTCACCAAACTATCGACCTGCCATACCAGATCTATTGAAGTCAGACTGACTGGAACGAGGCAAAACAAAAATACATTTTGTGTCTGCTGTCAGAAACATGAGTTAATTAATAAGCTGGGAATTATTTGTGGAATCACCGTCTTTTTGACGACACAGAAAGACAAGCCTTTGAACGTTAACGTGTCTTGTTGCAATTCATGTCATTCTATTTGTGCGAGCAAATACGCAGCGCAAGTATTAATAAGAGTGTATTTGTTATTACACACAACAATTGACTTGCCCTGTGTGCTTTGTCATTAAAACTAATGGGCACTTCTCTTGTTATGCCCTGTTGATCTGTCATATTTGGAGTACTTGACTAGTCGCATTTATGTTTAACAACACGAACATACAATCATGGTAGACCGTGCAACAATGAGAAACCTTAATCGAATTGATAGTTTTAATCACACTGAGGAGCTCATGTGCGCTCGCAAAGGCAAATGGAATATTATAGTTAATATATGGTGGCAAATACTTATTATTGTAGTAAAGACCTAGTATGCCTTACGTCATATTGATATATTGCTTGACATGATATTTTGAGCTTTGTGGGAAAACAATGAGATGGTTAATACTGCGTTGCTAATCTAAAACATTATTTTTGTAATGAACGAGTCCGCCTCTTCTACTGGCCCTGCTGTCCTTAAAACGTTAGGGTTTATCGTATTTTCTGCTGGTTGCAATCGCTATCACAGACGGCGCTATTTTAACCACCCAAACGGTGTCATAAAGTGATCCTTTCTAAAGGTGGCAAGCCTTCAAAACACCAATAATATAACAGTAGCATTTTTTGGAAAATAATGTTTTTTGGTGTGACTCGGTGTATCAAGCTATGGCCGTTTTGCGTCATGCGACAGTATGTATTTTTTCTGATTATAGCATCATACATATACGAATAAAGTATATATGGGTGACTAGTCCGACATCACTTCGGATTTTTACCCTTTTTTGGATTACATTTTTGTCCTGTAATTCACAATCTATACAAGTGTAAATATGACAACCTATTTGTTATTTATTAATCAGACGCTCAGCATACTGAGTCTCGTGGATGTTCGTTCTGTATCAACTGCTATCGGGTGGACCAACCATGGCAGTTACAATACCCTGCTGATAGTTATTTGCCTTTTTATATGGTAGCATATATGTATTTGTAGCTAGCCCAATACTGATGGAAATCACCTTGATCATTTGTTTATGTTTTACTATTTATATCGACAATCATATATAATTTTCCTAATAAAAGAAGATGCTATCAATTATAGACTGTGATCTGGTTACTGAAGGATCTGAATATGAATATCTCCTCAGATCAAAGTAATTTCATCTATGATGTATTATGAATATGCTAGATTACTCACCGCTGTTTGATGTATCTCTCTTTTTTAAATCAAACACTACTTAAACTACAGCAGCCATTATTTTCGGTGTTTAAGGTGTGCCGAATCAATCCCTCCAAGACTGTGGCTCAGAAAAGCAATTTGATTCCCCCATGGCATATTTTAAGCAATGACTACTGATTAGCATCTAACCATTGGACACCTAATGACGCTATCACTCAATTAAGACCACAGCTGGTGTGGTGTGACATGTCCCGTGGCTGATTAGCCACATGTTCAAAAGAAACTCCAAAGCATTTGCACTACTAAATCCCATTCCTCGCACAAGCTACAAACGTTCTCTGACATTCCGTCGTTACCCTCTACTTGTCAGTTTCGACAGACATTCGTGGAATTAATTTAAAGCCATTTTCTTATAACAATAAAAGTAATCTATTGTCATGCCTGAGCGAATCACCATACATCCAACATTTTAATTTACCTTAAGCATCCACAAGGCCCTCGAATGATACCTAAGTATCTGACATGGCATCTTCGCATGGTCGGTGGTCACGTTACATTAAATCGATACCACTTTACTACAAACTGTAACTTCTCAGTACAGATGATTCTATTTTATTTGAAATCAGTAAGTTATCGGCTGAAGTCAAATCCTTCGGTAGTTATCTATGATAACATATCAAGGAGCATAAATTTTTGGGAAACATCAGGGCCTTTGTGTCGAAACTTACGAATGTCACTAAGTGCCCCAAGACGCTGATTATCTTAATGTTTTATGGAATCTAGTTCATGATAATTCCTGGCGAAAAGAACATTAACCTATCTGTAAGGGTTGAATTTCTGACAATATTTTAATATCATTAACACCCCACCCCGTCCGTAATGTAGCTACCTACATAAATAAATGGCCGATTGTAGTACAACAGTATTGAACTAAATAGAACTTAAATGTGATAAAATATGTCATCGGTTTGCTTGTAGTCCTTGTCTAGCTATAGCAGCACCACTGCACTACGGTACTACAAGATCATAATTCGAAAACGCAAGCATCGTCATATGCCGAATAGGACTAATTGCCGAAAGAAATGGGCCGGCAATAATCGATGACAAGTCATGAACCGCGCGAATTATCTGTAGCTTATCGGCCTTGAATAATACAGAAAACCATTAGCTTGAACCAACATATAGATATATTATAATATCTACCGCCTGCATTGTTTGTAATTGTCTTTAAGCATAATGCATACGAGAACACATATTTGTACAAATGAGCCTCAAGAGAGGAATGCACATGGATACACCGAGCACATATTTAACAGTGAAAGTTTCAGTCTGTGAACATTGCAAATTTGTCAGCATTCAAACCCGTACTCTGCTAGATCCTCACACCAATTCGCTGTATTATCTCTGACCGTAGCCCATGCGTTCCATCCTTGTCAAATGCGAAACATTCAAATTAACGAGGAGCGGCGTTGGTTGTGAGCACCTCATGCCCCAACGTGCTTTATCGTGACATTCTGCTTCGGAGAACCATCAATTACTAATACATGTATTTTCATATTGAGGACCTTGCAGTCGATTTATTCAGGTGTTGTGACAATCTGCAAGTCTATCTCTGCATGTCATTGCAAATGGTCTAAACTAGCATTGCTGCATTGTAATTGATTTCCTATAGCTAGATATATACGAATAAGACTCCTTCGAAGTAATCATAATGCAAGGTAATAACCATGACAGTTGGACAAGATGCCCTATTTGCTACGTTCGTCTGCATGTAAAGGCAACCTGGCAAGATAAATAGGTATTGGCGGAGAACAGATGCGTTAACGGCCATGAACACGTTTCGCATCGGTAAGCGATATCATTGCATAACATTGACTATATGTCTGTTTATACATCGAGCATTTGCCTGTTCACCTGTCCATCACCATACACATCGTGTCAAACTTGGCTTGGACGGCCTACCTGATATCTGTAGCACGTTCTGCTTAACAAAACCTTCCCCAAGCCATTAGATATTATAATCATATCCCTGGCTAGATCTTTACACCAAACTGACTGCTCAATTCTTCCGAACTGCTCATCAACACGCACTAGCCTATCCAAATGCAGACGTTTGTAAACACCTAATGCATTGGACATTTAATCTAGAAGGACTTTACTTCTACAACTTCCTGTTTTTGATGCAGATAAGTCTGAATCAGATTCAGAGTGTAAGTTATGCTTTGTCACTCAGACACAACACACTGAAGGTCCTTCACTTATCACTATTTTATAATTTTTTTTAACAATGTCGCGGAAAAACGCTGCTGCACCTGAGCCTCCGTTAAATTTTGATTCAACATGAGTATAAATATCTTATTGAAACCATGCGAATTCATTTGTTGATTAGACATCACGAACTAACAAAAATACCATTCAAAAAATTTATCCAATGTTGTCTTGTATCAAGTTTTTAGTCAAACTGGCTTTATTAAGTAAATTGGCTAAACAACGGCATGTTCCAGCATATACCGAAAGGAACTTCATTCACCTCACTGGAATCGCTAGTTCATATAGGTTATTTTGTATGATCGACCTAACACGGCGTCACAGGAAGTTATCTTAACTTCTTTCAGGTATTGTACTTCCAACATACTCATGGTATACATGATAGACTGCAAGAACATGAAAGCTTACTGCTCCGGTGACTAGTAGTCCCGCTATTCAAATGTTTGTGGACAAATTCCAAGGAAAGGTTCCACCTCATCGTTAGGTGCATGAAGAATGGAATGTCTACTACGTGTTGACACCGGGAGAGCACAGCTGGCATATATTCACAACACTACATATAACCGCGGCATTCTGCAACACGATGCTAGTTAAAAAATAATTGATTTCCTTAATTGACACACTTTTATTATAATTTGAGCATTGACTAATTTTCTTTATTAAGGCACTGGTCTAGTTGTTAGCACTGCGAGGTTAATTGCTCCATCATTTCTAATTGGGTGTATTTCATGTACAATGCGGATCAAAAGTAAGAGTGAATTGGATAAACGCAATACCTTCGGGAAAAAGGGGTAGTATACTGTTCTTGTTTCGACACTGCTGAAAAACAAGCTGGAAGAGTAAACTCGGATAAGTTCTGCGATTACCATGAAATATATTTAGTGATCTGCAAACCTACATGTTGCTCTATATGCTGTTATTCATTAAGTAACAACTGCTCTGATATCACAGGGGCCTGAAGTGCTTGACATTAGTAATGTCATCCTGTGGTTAGCGTCAACGTACACCTGATTATGGCTGCATCATTTATAATGGCACTCTCAGTGATTTGCAGCCAGTTAATATGGGTGTAGAATAATAGAATTCATTAAAACCATCATTGTCTTAGGGGACGTAAAAGTACTTCGATATCGGAAACCATCTCCAAACACAGACCCTTAAGAGTGCGAGGGTGGTCAGTTTCTCTTCAAAGTCATTTATCTTGGGCTCTTTCATTACTTAATGATCCATGTGAACTAATACAATTTACTTCCTTACACAAATTGCATGGTTTGTAATATTATGTAAAGCAATATATCAGAATGACTTTTGGCACAATTGGTCGCAACAGCGATATTGATTGCTAACTATGCAATTCGATGTGTCCATTTGATAGAACACGTACTTCGGAGTGGAGTTGACTTGTGTAACGTCGTACATGTTTATCATTTAATCCTTATTCAGATGTTCATGTGGGTGAAAATAAATGCGATTGGTAAATCACATTACAACTGTTAGCACCATAGATCAAAGCAGCTAAGCTGCCCATTAGTTTCATTGACAGAGCAGCAAGACAGGCCAATTGCCAATGTGTATTAGCAAATACACTCTCGTTAATGTTCGCCCTGCGTATTTGCTCACATAATGCATATGACATCGATTGGAACACGCCGTTACTCTCTAGACCTCCGGAAGCACGCTCTTAAGCAATGTTTAGAAGATGGTGATCCTCCAAGTAATCCCGGCTTATTTATTCCCTCCACGCAGCGATATATATGCACGTGTAACTCGGAAGCAGACAAAGAGCACTGGGTTAACTGTGTCCCTTCCAAGCTGTCTTCGCTCAATAGATATGGTGCGCCGAACGATATTTTGGTGTGTACCGCATAATGACCTCTCAAATAATTATACTATTATATATATATTGCCAGCTGGGAACCTTTGGTAACATATTTCAATTAAAAGTATATATATATATATATATATATATATATATATATATATATATATATATATATATATATATATATATATATATATATATATATATATATATATATATATATATATATATAGTATAATAGCGCAAAATTACAGCAACACCCTTTCTATTTGCTCTAGATCATGTGTATTTGCAAATATTAATATATATAAAGGAATAAAAATATTTGATAGTTACTTAAAAACTTTATTGATTAATTTGTGAAAAGCAGTTAACTATTATTAATGGCCACATGACTATATACGCTTATTTGAATGAAAATGTCCTCAGCTTCGTTTGAACATGAAGTGGATATCTGCAGACCGAGAGTTCGAGAGTCTAGCAGGCGCCCTTGATGGTACGATTCTCTTGAGCTTCCATTGACAGCTCATTATCAAGCTCTGCACCAAGGTTTCGTTCTGTTACTTTGGGCTTGATGACCTCATCACCGATTTTCAAGTGCAGTTTATATACCTCCTTGAATTCCTTCCGGTTAACACCATGCATTCTGTTTGTGTATCGTTAAGTTCAAGTTTACCCCCGTCAATCATTTCTCCGTACGTCCGACTACTTTTATTCGAGCCAGCACATTCCGCATTGGAAGTCGTCAGCAAACCCATGCCGGTCAATGAGGTGGCGAGCAATGAGTTCTGTCACGGTAGAATATACACGAGGAATAGGCGAGGTCCCAACACAGGGCCCTGAGGTACTCCTAAGGGCAGTGGCCTGTGCTCTGAAACAGCACCAACCAATGTAAACTGCCTGTGATCTTCCAGTGAAGTAAGACTCCATCCAGCGGAGAATCGTTTCTGTGAGGCCAAATGTGTGCTCCAGACGATAAAGTAGTATATTGTGATCAAGTGTGTCATATAGATTTTGATAGCTGTCTCAATGATATATCCGATACGGTAAAGTGTTTGAAGATCATCGTGAAGGTTCTATCGAATTGTGTGTCGCTCTAGCTGTTGTGCTACCACCTTTTCCATATTGTTCCCAAAAAACGGAATATTTAATACTGGGCGGAAGTTTTTGAAATTATTCTAATCAAGCCCAGACTTTTTTTTATAGCAGCGGTGTTACCTGAGCTGTTTTCAGCAGAGAGGGCGCAACACAACTTGCCAAAGATTAGTTGATTATAATGGTAAGCGTTCAGTATTTGGGATTCTTTTAGAATGTATATGGGCAAAGCGTCCAATGAACAGCTCTTGATAGAACTGTGTCTTCAATGTCCTACTTCTTGTGGATTGATAATACCATGTTTTAAAAGAAAATTCTAACATTCCTGCCGGCCCGGGCACAGTATATATAACACCATCGCGCAGCTATTGGCCATGCAGATCAAATAAACAAATATATGCTGCTAATTCAAGCAATTAACATCGATTCGTCGCAAGATTTCATTCTCACGAATGAAGGATCAATGTTGAGTTATTCTTTCGTTAAATGCATGGTATGAAACGTTTTTTTTTACCTAAATGTCAATCAACATGAATATAGAAAACATCCAAACAATTACAATCGTAATGCAAAATGTGCCCCTTAAAGAGACTGTTCAGCCGCAGATACGGCAATCAGGGATCATTTCGTTATTACATTACTATGATTAACGCAGACATAAGTAATGACATCTTCTAATTTGTGCCGCAGAGTTTACATGATGGAAATTATGTTGATAAGTTTTTAACATTTTTATTTGACTGGAAATATTCCTGATCTACTGTGGAAATCTGTTTTATTCAGTTATGTCGTTTCATCGATAACGGTGCCTCCCTAAAATCATGAACCACACGAATGTTAGCTGTAAATCATAACGCGCTCTGCATTTACCTCGCTAACGATGTGTATTCTTCCGCTTTAGTCACATAATGTAGATTTCATAAAATCCTCAATCATTCAAGTTGTGCGCATAATTGTGCACACATTAGACCGACAAGCAGGAAGGATAATGCCCGACAACATAAATGGCGACTGTCGAAGCAAGGATCTTTTTTCTGAGACCACAGCGCCGCGTAGCGGCTGAAAGTCTGAAAACTTAACATTTTTGGTTTCCAAGGTGCGGTTGCCAAGCAGTTTGCTAGGCAACCTCGTTGCAAATATGGGACTGAACAGTCTCTTTAATTAACATATCAAATCTTGTCCTGTCATATAAATTTAATTGAATGACCGTTCATTACAGACTGATGATACCACATTCTGATCCTATCAGGTCACCCCGGCGAGAGGATACTGTCATATGGCGTGAGTGGTTGCACATATGTCAACGGTTAAATAAATCACAACCTTATACCCGTTAATAATGACCAATGTACAATAGGTTTATATATTTATATCCTAAAATCCATATATATATATATATATATATATATATATATATATATATATATATATATATATATATATATATATATATAATGAGGAACTAACGAAGGTGACAAATACAAATGCCTAAGGTTTATTTAATGTACAGTGTGCAACTGATTAATGATACGAGGTTTCTTAGAAAATAATGTTACACAGTAATCGCTTCGTTGTGAAACGAATGCTGCTATAATTTTTTACCTAAATCGAATGTAATCTGGGTCAACATTAAATGCACAATTGCTCCGACTCGTTAGCATGCTACAATCGGTCCGCATATCCTGATGGTTGCTTACTTTGTTAGAAGTCATACTTATTGCATGTCTCAGTCTAGAGAACGCAGTAATTACATGACTTGTTGTGGTATTAAGCGCGTAATAAGATCAATAAACCATTCAGTCACCCTCATAATTATAAAACGAAAGTTGTGGGTGGTATGCATGCTACTTTTAGAAATGATTATAGTTGTTGACTTTATGTTGAGATACATTATCAATATGCAGCACAGCGCACCATAGTTATTGATATCAGCGTAATATTAACTACATGCAGTTGATCACCCATTGATGCCAAACTCATTGGTGTGCTGCGCTGATGTAATTGACGATATCATACTTGGTAAAATAATATGCAGGTGAGAATGATACGATTTTCCGGCACGTTTAATTCACTGTACTATCGATGTCAGTATCAGTAACAGCGAGATCGGGTGAATATCCTGGTATCGATAGGCATTTATTCCTTCGTGTGGCAGATATTTAAGGGTTAATTAATTTATCCTTAGGTTATCGCGCGTAGATGTCATTGTGTATATTCCTTAACATGCGTAGTGTGAATTCATCTGCTACCTGTGCGAGTCCGTGCGTGGGAAAATTGACGTAAGTATAAAGTACGTGAAGCTTATGCCATATACCAGCAATGCATAAAAGTTAACCTTTTGCGTCTTATTATTGATTTCTTCCATGAGCTGGCGGGTAAATCGTCCATATAATCACACCTGATCTCACACGGTTAAAGAATCGTCTGTGTGATATCAGACAACGAGATATATGTATGTGCTTATGAGTCAATTGGGCAAATAAAGAACTGACTAGCATCTTATATTTGTCTTACAAGGCTTCCTGAAGTATGTTTCAGGACGGTGGGTATCTGCGGGAGGTAGGGTTGGTAAATAAGATAAATAACATTTGGCTGTGGCTAGTAGCGGTTTAAGTATTCCCATCAGTGTAAGCTTGTGCATACATGTCGTGATATTAGACCGTTATTTCAATTTGAACTATATTCACTACATGGCAATAGTAGATAGAGCGACGTGCGTTCGACATGCCCATTGCATTTCAATATTGTGAATCGTGTATTATATACGTACGAGCTAGATTTAGTTATATTTTTGACGATATAATATTTTATTCAAATGCATTGATTCGATCACATCTTAACAATCAACCGCTTCTATATTCTTGGACCGCTTCTTCAAATTGAGATATCTACGCACAAGGATAACTGTAAGCGCATGTTACTCCGTGGTTTTTCTCATCTCGCTGTAAACAACTCAAGCAGCTCTGGCGCATTGAAGCCACTCGCCATTCTATTCACATGATAGCTGCTATTAGTCGGATGCCCTCACATATACAAGAGTGCATCATCCATGACTGTCAGGTCAGATAATCCTACAACGAACAACTTTCATTAGAGAGCTTGCCATTTGTTTCATTGAATACAACGTTGACATTGTCTGATCAGGGAATATTTGGTTATATTTTAGTTTTCAACTTGAAGCGTTATACAGGTCAAGATCTAACGTTCGCCAATATACAATGTTTAGCTGCAATCCCCACATAGGCAATCTACGCAATGTTATATTACAGGTTTCATGTGCATCAATTACATAGGCTTAGGATGTCATTATCAATTACAGAATGCCGATGTGGCGAACGCAGATGCGAGCAAATGGCATTGTTTTTTTACAATTTGCGCAGCATCACAGTGCCTAATGTGGCTTCTTTATTGCATCTTTTACGCTTCACAACTCACGCCGCGCCGTGGCACGGTGCATTATTCCGTTGGGTAATCAGTATCCGTCTGTGTGCCGTGCTAATATTAGGCAAATGCGAAGAACAAACGATGGATGTGCAACATTAAAGGCTAGATTCTTGTTATCGCAAACAAATTATCGACGTTATGCTCTTCTCAGTTCTAACGCCGTTATATATTGCTTTCATCAAGTCACAAACTAATTGGAAATTCCGCGGCTTGAACCTACTTTACGTGTTAATTATGACCGTCCCCACGTGGTTTAATTGTCATAGAAAAAGAATGTTTTAGTTGAAAAAATTGTTTTCTAGCAATTATTTTTTGTGGTCAGCAGCAATTTATAGAATAATCAGCCTTCCATATGTGTAGCGACAACAGCCATGCAGTGGATATTGGTGTATTTAATATGATTTCGATATTTGCTGTACTGGCACGAAAAGTAAACATTGATATTTAGTCATGCACCGAAAGAGCGCATTGAACTTCTCCAAAAGGCAACAGCATTGAACTTAAATGGTACCCGAACGATGTTCAACATAACGCACAATTACAATTATAGAAGTATCAAACATGTGTATGGAGAACATCCAATGCTTTACTGTATGAGTTGCTAGATTCTATGGACGAGGCTAAGCACCGTGTGATTGAAAATAAAATTAACACTTTTGATCGGGCGCCTCACTGGCAGCCATTGTGAAGATGCTTCCTTATAATCGGAGGCTGGCGGGTGCAAACTGCAGTTTACAACATCAAACACACAGCTTACAGATAGATACCTCTTTCGGCATACTCTAGGACCGAGATTATATGCAAGCGTTGCTTTTTTTACATAACCCCTATGCATTGCATTTGTTTTGGTGCTACCTCATAAAACCTCAAAGGAATTAAAGGAAACTTGAAACGCGTTGCGTAAATGGTATGGTATACGGAGAGGCAAGCCATTTTTGTCACAGCATGTACGCTGCCATTGTGAATCACCAGATAAGCTCTCATTATAGCTTGCGCTGTGTATTTGCTCATGAAATATCTCCGTGTGCAGTGTCGTAAGCATAGAGAGAGTGCTAATTACCTTTTTATCTCCCGTACGTTATGTTCCCTTAGTTATTATGGTACAATTGTGCTCTCTATAACGTACGGGAGATAAAAAGGTAATTAGCACTCTCTCTATGCTTACGACACTGCACACGGAGATATGAGCTGGGCAGCGGACAATTTTCGCTTCACGGCGACAGCTCTCGATATAAATGAGTTCGATGGCACCAAGCGCCTATGGCTGTATGTACGTTAGCAGGTTAGGGTCATGTTTGTAAAAAAAATAATAAATGAGGTAAAATGACTTAACAAGCGACCTATGCATCAGCGATTTGCTTAAAAGGAGAGCAAAGAAATTATCAGGCATTTATTACACAAACACCAATAGAATAATTTCTGCAGTGGTTGTATCAGTGAATAAAAAAGAAGCGATTGAATAATATAATGATAAGGTACTTCAACATGACAATATGCTCCACCTACGAGGGATTCTAAGTCTGTGGGAGGCGGGTTTTTTTTGGGAGGGGGAGTGGTTATGTTGCATGCCGTACCTGCACATAAATGGGGCATCACCATCATACGGCAGCTACTTATTTGCATGCAATATACGAAAACTCTTTGATCAATGTAAATTATGCAAATGCGTCTAACGGCAGTTGTTAGTTTGACTAATGTTGCATCAAGTAACATAAGAGATCTTATGATACAAATCATAAACATGGTTCTCAATGTTTAGACGCCTTACGTTTGTGAATAAGCGAATATAATACGATCCATTTTTTTCCAATAGTCAATGTTGTGTTACATTTCGTTGGTGATGCAAAGACGTACTATCTTTTATCACTTGTTTACATTAATGGATAAGGAACTGCTGATTGGTAAACACAGCATCATTCAAAGGCAACAAATGCTGCATAGTGGCCAAGACAACCGACGCATAACAGGCATTCAACAAGACTAAACTGAAGTCTTCAACGAAATATCCTGCGACAACGCATTCATGAATTTAGCTTTCAATATGCCCTAATTCTGCAACCAGTTTCTCTACAACCTATTTGTCCTACCTGTAACATTAACATTAAGGTGAAAACAAAATACATTAGATGTGGACCAAAGCATATCAATCAGCATTTTGCATGACGCATTTACCTATGGAAACAAATATATCTTCAATCGATATGACAGGGGCCTTTATTAAGACGCAAATGGTGCTTTGAATAAAGCCCTTAAACACCTAGCACCATGTTTTCGCTATTTCAATCGTACCCGCAGTTAAGTTCAAGTACGACAAGGACATTTTTTTTTTGCCAATTGTCATATAGTTGGTATGCCACACAATTGTCAATAAAACTGGTATATTATCGTACTGCACTGGCGTGAATTGCATGGCACCGATACGGACAGCATTACATACATCGCCATACATCTTATCCTTTCGCGTACATAAGACACGCGTAGCCAATAAGAACATTATATGTGTGCAGCGAACAGCATGAGAATAAATCCCTATTAAGTCGCGGTGATCCGTTCTACCCATCAGGTAAATACTCGTATATACTCGTGCTTTGCGAGCCGTGCCATTGTGTTGACACAGAGGGCTGTGAAAATCTATTTGACACATTCAATTAACTCGGGAACAAGGTTTTCCTGGGCTATGTCAGCTAACCGTTTCTAGCTCATCCCCTGTTTCCGCTCAGCGCATCTTGCCTACAAAGCATTCTAAAGTTGAATATCGCCAAAGAGCAATATAACGAACGTCAAGGCATGTATTTATGTATGTAACTGAATATTTTAAGCAATCGACACGCTCCGTCAACATTAAATTTACATTGACGACACCGTTACAATGGAGAATCGCTCGGAACATCAGTAAGTTTTGTTCATCGTGCATCAGTGAATGGGCGGGTCAATATGTCCTTTGATAATTGTTTATTGCAATGCTAATTGATTGCAATCCAATATCCCTGGAGGCCGGTGTCTGCATATAATATGGGCAATAAACGATGAAACACACACGCATTATTTATCAATATCCGGCAGTTGGATTGAACGCTCTGGCATGAATCAGTGAAACAAACATTGTCCGACAAGCATGCATCATATACAACCGTCTAGTAAGAGAATCCTCTGTATTACCGGAAGGTTTCGTCCACCGCTCAATTTTATCGCTGAATATAACGATATCCTTTAATGAATTATAGCTCATTGTATGTAAGATTCGTTATGCGTTTTTAGGGATAAAAAATATGACACAGGCATGGTAAGTGTCTGTTATGTGCGTGAATAATGTATCCCCGGCAGTCCATATAATCACATGCTTTTGTCGCGTACAAAAGAGTAATGTAAGATTACGGTCTGGATTGCCACTATCAAATACACATATATTGATATATATTATATATATACACATACACACATACACACACACACGCACACACATATATACATATATATATGTATATATATATATATATATATATATATATATATATTCATAAATATATATATATATATATATATTTATATTTATATATATATCAATATATATATATATGAATATATATTATATATATATATTTATATATGAATTTAGTCATATAAATATATGTGCGTTTGTAAAGTATATGTTTGTATATCTTTGTATACATACATATGCATTTAGCATTTTTATGTTTATATATGTGTGTATGTTTGTTTGTGTGTGCGCGCTTTTGTGAATGTGCGTTCCATTCCCTACCATTGAATAATGTATCCTCCAACTTTATTTCTAATAGCACCTATGTAAGCTCTAGCGCAGGAACGCAGGTGGATTTGGTAATCAACATATTTACCGGTCCATTAAACGCCTTAAGTCATAAATATTCATCGAGTGGAGATGCTGCTATTAAATCTACATCATGACCTTCTTGTTAAAAGAGATTAGCGAGCTTGGATTTATTATTCAGTGAAGAATGTAGGTAGGCATCAACTAGTTAATCACTGAGACTTGCTTCACCACACGCATTTAAAGAAGCAATTTCATCGACGATATTTTTATCGAGTAAAGCATGCATTCAAATTGGTTGCACACAGTTGGCATTTCTGTCTGAATCGATGAAATGCTTTATAAAACATGATATACTAGCTTGA
The DNA here is from genome assembly GCA_034190875.2 of Urechis unicinctus. Taxonomy (NCBI): domain Eukaryota; kingdom Metazoa; phylum Annelida; class Polychaeta; order Xenopneusta; family Urechidae; genus Urechis; species Urechis unicinctus. Next base: position 55,418,116 of record CM067347.1, on the reverse strand, counting down.
TTCGTGTGATTGCTGGCTAGATTACTGATTGAAAACATCATGAAAGACGAAGCTGAAATAACCTCTTACACAAGAGGAGATAACTGTTTGATGACCGATAGATCAGTTAGTGCAGTTTGTTTTGCTTAAACTCAAAAACCCAAAAGGGAGGGGTTATTTTTAGACTCGATCTGGACAAGATAGAGATATAAGAGTTGTACCATGCCTCTCGTCAATGTCTGTAGATAACGCCCACCCATGTTGAAGAATGATATTGATTGTGTAATGTTTTTAAGTACAACAATAAGCATAGGGACCTTCGATGTTTTCGTCTTACTTACCTTAATGTAAATTCATAATCTATGAATTGATTGATCGATATCGGCAGCATTATGTCCTTAAGGCCACCTTCTGTATGCCATTATAGCATCTGTCATCTTTCAAATATTAGGGGAATATGTTTTGTTATTGGTGTATTTAACTCAAGACCACCTTCGTGAAATCATGAAGTGCTACGCTATCTGTTGGGAGATTATTCATCTGTATCTTTTTAAAATAAAGTGAGACGCAGCTGTGATTTATTCATTACTTGGTTCGATGATTATCATAATAAGTGGATATGGTTTCCTATTCGACGACATATTTATCATCTATTAAGAAGTACCAATGCGAATCTGTTAACACAGAGATTATACATATCGTTATTCATCCACATGATTCCCGCTCCTGCTCTGCGATGTGTTGATTCGGAAACCTGCGCATGTATTCTCACTAGTTATGTTCCAGGTCAAAATAGCTGCAGCGAACCAACAAAGGTATGTGTATTTTAGCGTAAGCAACTAACTGAGTGCATCGCATATTACAATAACTCATTTAGCATAAGCCACCATAAACTATTATAGGGCTACAAAATCTCGCATTCAGGGCTTCCACGGAGTAGTGCTAAATACTTGCTTCGCTTGCAATACAAGACGCAATAAAAATTCTCATTATCGTGTACACCCATGAAGAATGCAGCAGATATGGATATTTTTTTTTGTGGCCAGGCATTGCTTTAATGCCCTGCACTAATTGTAATAGTTACATGGTTGTGTTGTGCTCCCGTTAAATCACCAGCAGAGTCAACGATCAACGGCTTATGGCGCAGCTTACTTTGTGAATTAACGATTTGCCTATCGTGCGATAAATCTACAATATCAACATATTGCGATCATTAGAAATGTGACTACCTGTCTGTTGTCAATCATGTGATGTTCGTCAACGCGAAGGGAGAGTTAGTACACCTCTCACATCGGAACGTAAACGGATTTGATAATTTGCTCAAAATATAAATTCTAAATTAGAGGTTGCTTAACTTACCCTGTTGGCAATCAATACAGTTTCGTCAAACAACGAGAGCTCAATGAAACAATTATGTGCGGTGAGGCCTCTAGTGTTTTCTCCTGTCTCAAATACATTGCATATTTGTCAGGATGAATAGAAACGCAAGCCTCGTTAGGACTGTCCGCACTTCTTGCACAGGAACAGTCCGGCCCATTGTTATATTTTAGCATATCACTGAATTATTGGATGAAATGGTGACCACTCCGCATAATCAGACTTGTTTTCACTTGTGACAGGCATACACAAATTTGTTAAGTTGCTCGACGTATGAAAAAGTAATTTATTTGTCGTCGCTTGAGGGTTGAACCTCCATGTCGACATTTTTTAAGATTAATTACGAGATGACAGATTCTTTTGTTTATAAGGCACATTATGACCTGAGCAATTATGTGCGTACTGTGCATGGTCGGTATCAGTAATCATAAGACGCAAGCATTTATATTCGTTTATTTGACCTGATTTGAGATATAAAATACCCCATGTTATCCATGTGTTTATTAGCAGTTGACGGATTATAACATCAATGAATACATTTGGCGACACAAGCTTAATGTTTGTTAGTGCTATGACCACTAGTCTTTAGTTGCATTATCTGACGTACAAGGTAAAGATTGTTCAAAACATTGCCTGATATTGTGGGCTACCTGCATCATTTATTATTGTCTTAGCAATGATACCGCACTTTTCGGTTTCAGATGCGCGAGCAATTCGCCACTTTTTTTCACTTACATAGATGCATTGATCCCTGCACAACTGTCATATTGTCTCGTTTTATTATACAATATCTATGTGTATTTTCGGAACCTGCGTTATTGGCCGCTACTTCTTGGACAGCGTTATCAAGCAGAGATGTATACATTCGACGGCCAGCGGCGGTATTTCTATATAACTTAGCCATGCAAACAATCGCCCTTACATTGCTACAAGACTACAAAATGAAATTCACAAACGCATTAAATACCACGGACGTCATGAAGTGTTGCAAAGATATAACATAAATTTGACTGTTGATGCATCAAATTGCTTCAGTGGAGTGAGATATTCTCAGTATTCTGCAAATAGGCAATGTGGTCTTTTCCCTTATAGTGTACAAGGCTAGCATTTATCATGCGTGCGGTCATTTACCTAGAATGATTATCTCCCATATCACATTACTTTTGTGGCTGCTGGTACTGTTCCGAATACCAAACGTCGTCAGACAATCCCTATCGTTTTCTCTATAAGATGGATTGTGGAACCTCTGTTGCACAATTGGTCACAAGGCCCATGTGAAAAATTGGTACTCAATGCGCCAGATCAATGCTTTCGTTTGCTAGGGACTATAATGACGTGTTTCCATTCCCTTAAATGGATGCGCTGTATACGATGATAGCCGCGTGCTTGCGGGCATTATTGTTAGCCACCGTCAGAATATTTGTACATATGCCACTAGTATTCCTGGCGATTTGTTGATTCTGGCGGCGGATATCTCCACTCGACATGCTGCATCAACTTGAGGCATCTCTGGATCACGATATCCAAACCTTTACAGCTTTCCTATATTTTGGCACTTTTGTATTTGCAAATGTGAGGAATGCAGTTCATCACCCGAGCAGTTTCCGCAGTGAGCAAATGGTTATCAGCGCACCTAATGGCAAACGCATTGTGTTGATAAAATAGTTATACCCCGTCACAGTGAAAGCCATTTGATCATTGCTATGGGACACTGTTAGCCATTCAAGATTAAGCAAGCATACCCCACATTTGTGACTGCTCCAGCGTTGGCTATTATCTTTGTCAATTACTGACAGACTTAAACTTAGTAGCGCTAAACTAAAATATACAAAAAGTAATTACTCAGTTGATTGAGCGGGAAGTTTTGCAGTGATACTAGTTTAAATAATAAATATGGACGGAATATTCACAGATGAATTGGACGAGGGGTTGCAAACGCATATTGTTAGATTGCTGTGCAGAACGTTTGAATAAGGATTGTAGATAAGCTGGTGATATGGTATGGGTGTTTTTATGAGTTTTATTTCTGAATACGCTGAACAGCTTTACAGTCCATTTCACAGAAACTGACGATCTATACTACTGTTTCCGTATCACATGCTATATTAAGTGGATAAGCACCAAATATTCCTCAAATATGAACTTTAAAACAAAAACACAATGCGCAAAACCGCAGACCTGTATCCGACTTGCTTTTAGTGTAAACACGTCAAAGATTGAGATATGAATAATACTTGTGTGATAACATTAACAGCAAGAATGAGGTGGCGGATAATATCAAGTATTTCACCTTTAATAAGTTCGTAAATTACGTTGCGCATTTAAACCAAAACAGATAATGTTACGATACATACAGTCAATGGAGGCATCTCGATATGAAAGGAGGTTCATGTTTCACTCAGTTTAATGCTGCACGTACCATTTCGAAAACGTAATTGTCGCGTTTCGATAATGTTGGTAATTTGAGTGTGAGATAAACGTGTGCAAAAAAAAACAATGGAAAACAGTTATGTGTGAGTGATCTGCGAGCGGCGAATATCGAAACAACAGCATTGGCCATCCATCATCAAGTCCAGCTCTGCTTTAATGCGGAACAAAGCATGCTTCAGAATAACCAAAACATCAACATTTCCTTCTTATGAGTTTTACATTATTTCAATCCATTGAATTACTTGTAGTTCATTGGCAAAGTCAGCGAATCGTGCCATTCAATATTCAACTTTTTAAGCTAAAAAGAAAGATATGTTTTGTTCATAAACGTTCAGCCATATGAATAGTGTTCTGGAGGTCATATTATGAGATATATGTTCCTAACGTGAGCATTTAATAGACTTCGATCCAATACAATGTCGTTGAACCAATCTCCATTTGATTGAAACCAAAGACCACAAGCAGCAATTAGACAATTAGTTAATTGTAGGCCTCTAATGGGTTCCCGTTTGAGAATGCTATGTTGATCGTGAGGCTGAATTTAAACGCGATTGGGAAACCACTTTATAACTGTTTGCACTCCCTGCATTACAAGATTCCAGTCCATTAGTTTTGTTGACAAAGAAAGCACGGCAAGTCAACAGTTTTTAAACAAGAAAAAATGAGCTTAAATAGCAGCGAGTACTGTGTTTTTACATGTACACAGGGTGACCGGACCACTGATATTCTTCCCACGAACACCAGCAAACTGTAAACGTCAACATACAAACCCGAACACCAAACGGTTAAAGCAGACCAGTTTGTTTATTATAGATCTCACTTCGATTAACAGCATTATCATAATCCGACTTTTGTTCTTTTGATCTCTTCAACTCTAGCGTATCGCTTCTTAGCCGGCCCGACGCAGCTGGAACCTCACTAAATAGGCAACAACAGCTGGAGGAGGGGACGTTGTTGAATTCTATTGGAGGCGTCATCATATAGATCACTGCACGTGTACGAAAATATGTGACTTGTCATTGAACGACATAATTATACCAAGGTATCGCACGAAGGTAGTGTATCTAACCAGCAAGCGTCCTTTACTGCTTTGACGTTATTGTATGCGCTAATTTGGTGATCCTTTAACAGGAGTAGAAGACTACATCATGGTTGTCCTCGCATTGCACTGCGTTTTACTTATTTGCGTGGAATGGCAAAGCACGACCAGCCGGACGGCAGACCAAGCTAGTCAATGCATATCACTGAATAACTGGTTGAAATGACCACCATTCCTCCACAATCAAACTCGGCTACATGCGCGACAGAACCTAGGTACATTAGTGCACATTCTTGACCACTTGCAGGGATTCATTTATAAACGATTGTTGTGTGCATATATATTTTCTTACATCTTGAGTGATATGGTGTGCGTCCTGTACATGGCCGGTATCAGTAGTAATACCACGGAAGTTTTTTTTTACCCGACTTGGACTTGATAACCTCATATTATCCACCTGCTTATTTGAAAGAGTAGACTTATAACATATAATACTACATTTGCGAAAACAAGCTTTAAGGTTGGTAGTTCGGAGACATGAGTCTTTGATCGCTTTATCTGACTTCACAAAATACAGTTTGTGGATCCGAGGGTAGAATAGGCCCCCGTATCCTCTTGCATGTCGATATACACTTATAGAGAGCAACCTGCGTTAGCATGGTCTGCGAGTTGGCGGCGGTGGATGGGGTTCTGATGGCTGACCACAAAAGTAGGTCCAGAGGTAAAGTGAAACAGTCCTTGTGAGAGCCATATCTGCATTACATCATTTTGGACCAGATTTCACTTGGACGAGATACTTGAAAGGCCTGGTCCATTCAATAATCTGGTGCTGATATACCGTGAGATAATGTTTACTTTGTTTTTTGTCTTCACCTTCTCCTCTTCTCAGACATTTTCAGTCACATGGCTTTCCCTCCTGTTTCCATAACTTGGCGGCTGCTTAACAGATCATTGGAGTTAATAGCCGAACTGTGTATTATGCTAATCGCTGTTATCTTTCGTATCTCTGGCACCAGTGCTAGCTGTGCCTCACATAAATCGGTGAAGAGAACAACTGAAAAACTTGTACAATACAATTTGGCTGCAAAGTTGACCGATTTAGCAAACAAAATTCTAAGTGATGTCAATAGCATTAGACCAAAAACTCATAACCCCCTCTTGTCATCGGTAAAGGAATAGAGGGGATGGCTTGGGTCTTTAGGACATTAAAAGACTTCCTACTTGGTGAAGCCAAGCGAATCTTCCTCTTTAATCACTTCATTGACGTTTTAATCAAGGTCACCCCTTCACAGATCCCCAATCCCCACTTTTCAGTCGTTAAATGCACTTATTCATATCAAGGTCACAACTCACAGATCCCAAACCCCACTTTACAAATAAAAGTCATATTGAGCAATTATTGAAGGCTTAAGGATTGAAAATGTAACCGATGCTGGGAAAATATTTGTAACCCACATGGGGTAAAACAACCAACAAAAAGGATTATGCTAATCTTTGATGGCACTGAGTTGCCAAAAGCTGTGAAAGTCGAAGTGTGAACACAAGTGTCAGCGCTTTGGCATAGCGACTCCAACTACTAAAGAACAGAAGGGCCATAAAGAGGATAACTACCAGCAGACCACTAAGTGCCCCACCCAGTATTTTCTCGGTTGTGTACTTCATGGAATATAGAAAAAGAAATCCGAATGATCCGGCACACTACAGCATCCTAGGTTCCTGAGGCACGCAAAATATTTGAGACACGGTAGGGCTCCCAACCATCATATTCCAGCGCACTGCTTTCCAAAAGCATATTACAATTCAATGTGCCCCCCCCCCGTGAAGCCTTCTAAATCCCAGCCATCAAAATAAACTGGATAACTTCCGCGAACATATTAAAAAAAAAGACAAAACCAACTGAAATAGGCTTCCAAAGGGATGTGATAATCCTGTCCAGTTCCATTACAGGTATAGAGGTTTGGGGGACATGGACGTAGACTTTGTCAGGTCGTTCTCAAAGTTATAGAAGGTATACATATAAACCCCTTGTTTGTACATAAAATTATCCAGTAAAGTTTCCGAAGATTTTGGTCCAACTATGATAACTCAAATTCACATCATATGACCATCTACCTCTCAATATCTGCCTTCAGAAAACTGCCCCGAAGGATACTGGCCAACTGTTAGCCAGAGAGTAGGCTATGAATGAAGAAAGATCAATTTCGTAAAGGGACAGAAGAGCCGTAGGTAGATGATACATCTGTTCTTGTTAAGCAAAGTGCCTCCTTTGAATCTTATGCTTTGACAGGCCTGGAATTTCACAGCGGCCATTGCCGTCGTGGCCCTTCAAGTGGCCGTGATGCCCCTTGAAAATGACCAAATATTACGGCCAAGTTAGCCGTGCCCTTTCCCCCCATGGCCGTAGTGCCCCTTTTCACCTTTTGCATCCAAGATCCACGCGGCCGTCTACCGGCAGCCTGACCGCGCCGCCGACAGCATCTTGGACCCAATTATTAAATTCCCACCATCCAGCCACTGCTGCATTGAACACAACACACAGAGCCAAACTTCACCAAGCGGCCTCATTTCCGCTGACAGATTGACCTCTTTAATGTTAACCCCTCCAAAAATTAAACGCAACACACATGTAAATAGCATTGAACTCTTTCCAGCGGGAGTAACATCATTAAACGAAGGCGGCTGCTATCCAGAACTAAATGTAGACTGGTCGTTACTCAGTTTCTCAAACTATTCTAAATAGTGACGTCTGGTCTTCGGGCTAGGAGAGCGAACCAGCAAGGGCACAGCGAGATCAGTGAGCGAGATCGATCATCCATGAAAACGAAGTGCTGCTGTGTGCGATGTTAACGGAGACCAGAGTTTTTGACAACCAAGGTTGTGAGAACTTTTGTTGTTTATTGAACACGCTGACAGCACATGATTGCTAAAAGTTTGACATCGCGTCGTTGTTGGACATCACTTCGTTAGATTGTTATCGTATCACTTCTATTCATTCATGTTTTTGAGTCCTTACTCAATAACATCGAAATGCCACGAAGGGATCGTTTGAAACGTTCGAGACAAGTTGACCTACAGAAATCGGCAGTCAAATGCATGAAGCTGAACTCTTTTGTGTCGGGTAAGTTTTTTTTTGTAATGTTTGATCGTCAATCGGTCTATAAAGCCGTACGGTCCACGAGCACGAGGTACTATCCACACAGAACCAGATGTCTCACTCTCTGATCCTGCTAATGAGGCAAGCTCTGATGAAGAAGACATCCAGCTGATCATCTCCTCTACTGGTACCTATTCTCAAGACTCATCAGCTACTTCTGCATCAGAGAATGAGGACTAGTAGAGATGACCATTGGCATTCTAACTTCATTTAATTGTTTCATAATTGCTGATGTTAATTTTTTGATAAAGCAGACTCAGAGTGGTCTTCGAGAATGCTTTATTTAAAACATTCAAAAATTTCAGGACCTATAAATGAATTGCGTTTTAAATTTACAAATCTTATTTTACACTCACTGCAACATTGTCTTGTGAGTACAGAGAAAAGAAAGTCAAGTGATTGGACCACAAGGCTAGTCAATTCTCACCGTGTCCAGTGATTGGTTTTAAGACCAAACCTCCTCTCCTCAAAACATTTTTCATCAAGTGACAAAATTAAATGAAAAGAATAATTCTGGAGCGGTCTAATAAATTATTCATAAAATGCAAATAATAAATTTACAATTCTTTGAAACTTAAAACTGATCTGTGCTTCCATAATTATTTGTGTTTTGCTTCCATTTTTGTAAATATCACAAGTTTAAAAATTCTTTGGCCTCCATGCCCTTTAAAATGTTTCTATTTGGCCTTGGTACCCTTCCCTTGCCCTAAAAATGACGAAATTCTAGGCCTGCTTCGGCACTTTTCTCTGAGCTAATCAATATTCCCCTAAAACACAATACTTTTGGGCTCTCTATACCTACCACCAAACCACAAGAATTTACAAAAATACATTTATCGTTTGATCAGTCAGATTCCTTTTCCACTTTTGCTAGTAGGTCGTTATATAGCCAACGTTGATTGATGGGTTTTGAGGACACTATTCTTAACTGTTAAAACCTGACGACTCAAAAGCTTCTATTTCTAAAGACATCGCCAATACTCTAGGCTATGCCTTCTAATCCCAATATCATACAGAACAATTTCAAACTTTAAGGTTCAACAATCCCATAAAGATCATTTTATCATTGCCTCTTATTCCCCGTCTACAATAGAGGCAATAACAAGGAGTAATTTGTGTAATTATTTTGAATATTGTTCTACTATATTTAGCATTGATCGAGGCAGACATATATTGCTTCTGCGGGTTTCGAGTCATGTTGGGATCCCCGGCAGTGAAAGAGCAGACCAAGCTGCTAGAGAAGCGTTCAAACAGGATGTGACTGCGAGTAAATTCCCTTTTACAGACTTAAAACATCAGATCGTCAAATGTTTTAAACAAAGATGAATTAATCGCCAAAAAAACTTCATGAAATTCAGTCCCTGATTAGGGAGTGGCCACGTAGCTACAGAGACAGAATGACGTCATCAGCCACACGACCAACATATCGTAACATGCTCTGGACATTATTCAACGTCTTCATCCTCCAAACGTATGCTTTTCTTCACTTGAAGTTCCAATGAAAATCGCTTCTGATATAGTTCATGCCTTAGTAGCTTTGGACAAGTCCCCATCGACGTTAGTTGTCATGCATTAATTATCTGTTGATGCACTAGGTCTTCTTCGAAGGCATTTTAAATTTTATGAAGCAGACCCATTTGCTTCTCATTCATCCATCCGGATTAATATCAATAACTTCAAACACCATTTCATGCAATGTGCTAGCCGCTGATTGAGGATTGCACTCCATTTAATCCATTAGTTTGTTTTCAAACCTGCATCCTCGTTTATGTCCCTAATATGAGTGATGGCCATCATCAGATGGCAAACTATTATATCAAGATTACTTATTTTTAATTTCGAACCATCTCACCTCATTTAAGTTCTTATACCACCACCTGGTCATTCGTTTACGAGATAATGGTTATCATCTATCTCAAAGTCGTTGCCAACTCCAACCACCCCCTCATCCTAACTCCTGGTGTGACACCACGGTCACATTATCAATCATCGTAATCAAGTCGAATTCTCCGTCAAAACGGACAATTCATAGCCACCACACAAATGTCTCTCAAATCCAATTAAATCTGTATATCTCGATCCTTGTCCAGACGAAATACAATGTATGGCGAGTGCAGACAGGAATCGGCATCTTTGTTAATTGTCATGCCCTTCTTAATTGTGTATTCTTCAACTTGTCATCAACCAGTAGGCAGATGCATAATTTGTTGCTTCACCGTTATATACTCTGCAGATGTAATGCCTCAACCAAATGGGGCAATATGTCATCATTCAACATCTTATCGAATTCCGCCTCAGTGATTAGCCAACCACCAGGTATTCATTTCTCCCCTTTTAAATGCCAGTCAAATGACGACCAGCAAAATAATGTCTGACTAAGTACTGTTCAACTACTGTATACCTACACAATCATACCTTGTTCCTCACTTTCAAATAAGGTGCGTCATTTACAATGCGGCGAAATAAAATGGCAAATATGGGGATTAAACGCTTTCCATTAAATTGCTACACCTCAAATCTCACATATGGTGCACCTGTCTTGCTCTTTAACACGGGAATAGCTATGCGACCATCCAGTGGTAGTAGAGACTTGCTTATCAATAACTAGTCTCATTCCAACCCCCTATATAAAGCAATGTAAGCAGTGATGTCATCTCCCAAAATCACAGACAGCTCGTTATCTGGACTTACATAATCGCATCTCCCATCTGTCAAGTTAGGTTAAATCGGACATGCTCAAACATGTCCAAGGTCACGTGGTTGAACTTCGACAACCTTCCACCCGCGAGGGTTCTTATCGATTCCTATCTATGAAGTTGTATTAACCACTTTTTTTTACTAGTCTGCTCGCGATCTCCAACACAATTAGGCCATTCGTGTCGATTGTCTATAGCTTGGTAGCAAAATGGTTAATAAGGCCCATGTGACTAATTAGCGATTGGGGAAAGATGCACGAGACATTTGCATTTGCGTTGCACGCGAAGATGTCCATATACTTATGGTCATAGCACATATGGCACAGCAAGCTCAATACGTGTGGGGGATATACTCCACTTGACATTTTCCATTCACTCGTGACCTCTCTTACTCATTTATAAAGGCACTTTCACTTCAACAATAAGTTAATTAGTTCATTATCTGAACGGCTTCTGATGTGAGCATTTTATCGTTACCTTTTCCCAAGCTATGTGCTATCAACTGAGGTATTGTCCTCATGGCATTTTGCGTTTGCTGTCAGATTCAAACAATTAGTGTGATATGATTAATATTCCTATTATGTTAGTTAGCACCCAGTCTGTATTGGTTGTATATCTCGGCTGATTTTCGATTGTAGCGAATCATCAGGACCAACAAATGAACGACCATAATAGACCAATACTCGGTTTGAATCATGACTAAAACCACCTTAAAAAAATGTTTCATACCCAATGTCGACGGTTCCCTAACATTGGCTATGGACGAGGGAGTGCGAGGAATTGTAATTTATCAGCTTTCGAATACGGATTGTACCTAAGTTGCAAATATATTCATTAGTTGCAATTCATCCTGGTTGTGTAAGCATTCCCCAATGTAAGAGATATTGATCAGTTAATGTCATGTTTATGATAAATGATATATTTGCGCCTAGGATAATTTCGCTTAACAAACCGCGAGCATAATTATGAATACCATTTTTGATAATCGTTGAATATGTTATAATAATATATATATATATATATATATATATATATATATATATATAGAGATATATATATATATATATAAATATCTATATATATATATTATATATATATATATGTAGGTATTTATATGTATATATATATATATATATATATGTATATCCATATATATATATATATATTTTTCTCTATATATATATAAATATATTTATATATATATATGGACACATATATATATATATGTATATATATATATATATATATATATACATATATATATATATTTATATATATATATATGTCATATATATGTGTATATATATGGCATATATATATGTATATATATATATATCAATATATATACATATATATATATATCTATATATATATATATATATATATATATATATATATATATATATATATATATATTTATGTATATTTATATATATATACGTCAGACTGTGGCATAATAGTAGGTAGTTTGCGGTAGAACGTATATGTGCTCTTTTGATAGTTGTCACATCCGCTAAAAGAAGTCAAGAGGACAGTAGACATTGACAATAACCCCCATTTACTCCACTACATATTTTGCCATGATTCTCTTGACGTCTCAAGGCTGTCATTTATCAATATCGCCGACACTTTCAGTTTGAACCTGCTTTTCGTTACCACATCTTATATTTGACGTCATGTGAGTTTGAAGAATAAATCAAAAGTTTGGTGTTATACCTTGAAATAGAATATAAATTGTTGCGGCGGCACTTACCAAGTTCTAACTTTCTCTTCGGGTGTTCTACGTTGCTTTTATCCAACTTTTGATTCGTTTCAGCTATTTTTCCGTCGGATTCGACATTTCACGTGAATCATTGAGCGTTGAGTAAAGCCACGACCATCTCAATGGTAACCATGCACATATCTATCTCTTTTTGCTCCCCGTTGTAGGATCGCTTAATATCTATCCGGTTTCGCCTCCTGATTTTGCTAGGCCGTTACACTATATATCTGATGGCGAGTTCTACCTGCCAATCAATAATGTTTCAAGGCACAAAAACGCTATGACCAGATCCATTGGATGGCGATGTTCTAGTCATCTGGGTGTGGCAACATAGCCTGCGATGGCATCCACCCGATGCATTTTTTTGTGATGGCCTGCATAAAGCACGAATTGCGAGGATTTATGGTAAAGCCGTTGACATGATTCGTTATCAAAATATCATCTGATGCTATAACTTAGCTAATGATGCACTTCCATGAACAAGCTTCCATACATTGTTTTGTTTCTCTAATGCTCTTTGTACCGGATAAACATCTATGCTCACAAAATCGCGATATTACCACTGTCCATTAAGCATTTGATTTACCACAGTACCAATTGCGTTTTCTCGAGAAATGATTAAAGCCGACGAGTTTACGGACCAAAGAATTCTGTTCGAGCGTGTTTAATAAATGTCCTTACGTGAGGAATTTGTTTTGGAATGATGTCTAGCCTGTTTATTTGCCGCATATGGTAGCCCAGTCCCCTTTCCCGTTAGCCTGCACGAATTCTGTAGGGTACTTATTCTAGGGCGAGTTTTTGCATAGAAATAGATATGTTTTATTATGAATTATTTTGTAACGAGTGATGACTCTATCGCTTTATGCAGCTGTCAAGTTGCTTACACATATCTGATACCGTGTCAGAGTGCAAGGTTTAAATGAATGACGATGATTGTGAGGCTACGAGAAAAATACAAACATCATGCGCAAATGGCGATGCTGAAGAAGTGTTTATGATGACAAGTATTGAAGCGTCCCGATATTTGCATTGCAGATAGACATGATTCAAGGACAGTTTAGTCTACTTTCCTCACAATAACGTAAGTTTACTACATGCAAAGTTAAATTATGAAATGGCTATGATTGAATGTTAAGTTTGTGTGTTGGTTGAATTGAAGTCGCAAATAATGACTAATTACTGTCATTTTAATCACCTATATATTATATTCTATTCAAAAATCATAATGTTAAATTCAAATGTAGCATGCGCGAGGTGTTTTATCGTAGCCCTTTTGTATATTTGTTGATTCGAATATAACGGTTACTTATATCAAATTTGGTTTAGATTGTGGCATAATGAGCCAAATGGATTATCAATCATATCGTGTCTTACATCCGAATTTATTATCATTAATTGGCCGAAGAAAATTTGCGATAGATAACCTTTAACTGGCACTTAACTTAGCTATGTATATCAGCACGCAAATTGGGCAACTAGGCAGCTAGTTCACTGAATATTGAGCTGATTGCAATTAAGCGAATTGTATGTTGCTATATTTGTCATACGCAAGTTATTTGCTATGCGGCTCTTATACCATTTAGCCGCAGAATAACCTTTTCGTAACAC